>CM070821.1:19254879-20469879 GCA_036326025.1 Chrosomus eos
CTCAGTGGCTGTAAGAGGGTTAGGAATAGGATTTCAAGTGATTTTGAAAAAATTGACAAAAAAGAGAATCACATACCCCACCTTTAAAATAACTGTTTTCTATTTGAATATATTTTAAAATGTAATTTATTCCTGTGATGTCAAATCTGAATTTTCAGCATCCTTACTTCAGTGTCGCATGATCCTTCAGAAATCATTATAATATGCTGATATAATTTGCTGCTCAAGAAGCATTTATTATTATCAATGTTGAAAAGATGAGCTGTGTCGATGATTTGTAGACCAGTTGCAAACATAATAGGTGGTATTATCCTGTTGACAATCAATTACTGATGCCAAACTTTATTTTACTTGTGTCATTGAGTTTAATCTCATATTTCACAATTATTTGTTTTCATTTTGTACTGTCGATTATTTTCCTATTGAGGAGTAACTTCCTTTTCTTGCCTCCTTGGAAAAAAGTGCCTGCATATCATACATTATAGAGCTGCTGTACCGGATACTCACAATGCATTAAGAATAAAGAAATACATTGGTATTTGAGTATATATACCGGTATGTGTTGTTTAGTGAGAGAAGGAAAAGGAAAAGCGATGGCTAGGAGGAGAGTCAAGTAGAAGAGCCAAACCCGGCAGCGTTCCCGAAAGCCAGTCTGGTTTCTTTTTATACTTCCATTCTGCTTTTCTCTCTCTTTATCTGTCTCTCTCATGCACCCTCTCACTCCTGCAGGGGGGAATGCAAGGTTACAAACACAACGTCAAATCAGAGCAAAAGAAAGAGAGTCTGCAGAGATACCCTAGAGAAACAGCTGTGTTTCCAAACACAGTAGTTCAAAAGCCGGGGAATGGGAAATGGGATCACTCTAAAAACAAACAGGATTTCTCTAAAAAACAGAGACAAAAAAGGTAACTGAGACCCTGGGAGACTTTCCGAATATCATCAAGCAATGCTCTCAGACATATATTTCCATATAAGCATTCTGTAATTTAGATTAAAAATATAGATAAATAGTGTTTTTAAAGATAAACTTTTTACCATATGGAAAAATCCTAGATCAAGTGTCTAACAAACAAGAGTTGAAAATGTGAACAAATCCAACTAGGACAATTCTTTCCCTGTGGTCCTGATTCCACTTATTAATGACATGCAATCCGCAACAAACCGGGAATAAAACAAGTCTTTCCATCTTCCTGCAGAAGAATTTGAGGGCACCATGTGATCTGAGCGAGTCATATGATTGGTGGAGGTAAGACCCTGGAGACATACTTCTTCAGGAAGTAAGGAAGGTAAAGACATGCCGTTCACACAAACTTCAAAGCGTTTCTCTCCACTCCTGACAGATAAAGGGCAAAGAAGGCTCAGACATTTCTCAAGCATCATCTTAATGTCTTCACCGTGAATCAGGGCTTTACTGCATGAGTAATTATGGGAGTTTGAATAAAGGCAACACAACTTACAATGTTTGTTTATGATCACAAACTCTGATCAAATATTTCTAACTTTTGATGGTCAGGTCAGGATCTACATTTCCAGGTTTTGTCTCAAACTAAATATATAATTAAATGATAAAGTCAAGCTTACTCTGGTTCTTCTTAATGCAGAATACAAAAAATGATAAATAATAAAATAAATTTGCTACTACTACTACTACTATACTAATAAACCTACTAATTTTTATATCAATAAGTTAATTAATCTAAATATTAATTAAATAAATAAATACTTAATCACTTAATAAATAATAATCATATTTGTTCTGATTGAGGGCCAAATAAAAAAAATACCATTTAAAAAAAAAAACATTTTTATTAATAATAATAATCTTTCTCTCAGTGTAGGACAAATAGAATGAATACAAATAAATAAATAAAATAGCAAAAGCAGCAGCACTTTTAGAAGTAAATAATGATAATGATAATAATAATGACACTTAAAATTGCAAATCAAAATCAAATAACCAAGAGCTATTGTCATCAATGTGCCCTTGAGAAAGGCAGGTTACACTGAAAACAAGTGGCTGGCTTCAGGGGATTGTTGCTTTGGATAAAAGCATCTGCTAAATGACTGCTTACTTCCAGAACTACTGCATAACTAGAGAAAACAGAAACATACCATGACAGCTGGCACAGAATGTCACATGAGCAGCAGTCGTGCATGCCATGCAGAGAGCATGCAGTGTTAAAACAATTATGAAACATAAAAAGAGATCTGTAAATCAGCAGTGGTTGTGTGATCTGTCTGAAGTACAGTTAGAGCACTGCGAGGCAGAATAGCATCCATTAGAAGGTTTTGGGACAGATATTGAGTAGGCTGACACAGCTTACAGGAAGAAACTCTTTTTTCAGCCTGTGGTTTTGGCACGAATGCTCCATGAAACCACCTTCTTCCACAGTAGAGATGAGAACATATCATGGCACGGATACTGCTGCACAGCTACATAAACTGTTTTTGCGATCACTGATTACATAATGCTGTTGATGACATCGATAAGTCTAGTGTGGGCGAAAATGGTCTCTTCATCACAGTCTGGAATGTTCCCGATTAATTGTCTTCTTTAGGTTTAAAGTTGGTAAAAAAAAATCTGATGCAAAACGTCCCATCTGAAACAGTTACCAAACACCAACTCAGAACTGAAGGCTAAAAAACACAGGTTTTAAACAGGTTTAAAACAAACCTCAGATTGCCTGAGGAAGAATGTTGTTGTCTTAGAAATTAGCCATGTTCTGATTAGTGTTTGACCGATATTGGCTTTCTAATGTGCAGGGTGACTCATAATATGTAATGCAATACAATGTAATAAGGAATTCAATGGAGACTTATTTTACATACTATTTACTAAAAATTAGTAGTTAATTGATTAAGAATTGATAACAATAATTGAAAGAATTTTATAGATTTTAAGAATTTAATAACAACAATTATTTTTCAGACAAACTTAATTAAAAAAAATGGGATTCTATACTTTAACATATCCTATCGCCAACATAACTATTCGATGTCTTCTGAATTTAGAGTGTAATCCCCATGACAAATTACAAAGGATGTCACAAAATGGAAAAGGCAGAAGAAACAGGCACACATTGGGGGGGACTTAAGTCTGAGTGTGAGCTAAGTCATGTGGTGGTATGTGGTTTTACCGAACCCTGATTCTAAGCTACCAAAACTAAACATTTATTATTATGATGACAGACAGATGTATTTTTGTTTCTACCTTCCCTTTTTTGGAGGAGGGCAATGAGAGAGAGAGAGAGAGAGAGAGAGAGAGAGAGAGAGAGAGAGAGAGAGAGAGAGAGAGAGAGAGAGAGAGAGAGAGAGAGAGAGAGAGAGAGAGAGAGAGAGAGAGGAGAGAGAGAGAGAGAGAGAGAGTTGGGGGAAGGAAGGTAACAAGCCAGAGACGGGGGGAGAGAAGAAGTGAGGGAGCAAAAGGAAGGGTGCAGAGAGAGGTCAGGGTTTTAGTTGATCCTTTTATTCTGTTAACCAGATGATTGACAAACACACAGGAAATTCCAGCCAGTATTTGTTTCTCAGGTCCCGTTACTGAGCCCTCAGTCAGAGCTCTGACCCGAGATCAAACCCCAACTGAGGCAAAAACAGGTCTAATATAAGGGTCTCCCCACAGGTTTTTACATGCATTGACACAAAAAAATTAAAACGCATCAATAATTAAAAAAATAATAATAACAGTCAAATATTATGAACATTATATTTTTTTTATATTAAAAGTGTCAAAAAGCTAGTCTAATAATTCAAATATATATATTTGACCATAATGGTTAATACATCTAAAGCAGCTCTCAGAAACAAATATAAATCAAATGGTCAGTGGTAGAAGATGCTATTTATTTTCTAATACACCTGTAACCAAAATTTGGTACCAAAAAGTTTTCAACTCCTAAATGTAGGCTATATAAAACAAACATTTATTAAGTATAATTGTATTAAATATATATATATATACACTGTAAAAAATCCTGTAAAAATACGGGAAATTTTGAACAGTAATTTACCGTTATTCACAAATACAGTTGAATACTGTAAATGACGCTGAATTTTACAAGCAAAATAATAACGGCAAGCTACTGTTCAGTTTTACGGGATAATACAGTATTTTTTTAGTCTAACGTTAGTCACGTGCTAGCTAGTAGTGGGAAGTTCGGATCATTTTACTGACTCGGATCTTTGAGTCTCGTTCAGCAAAATGAACGAATCTTTTTTCGAGTCATTTCGTTCATTTCAGCATTATATAATTAAAATGGCATGTTAAATATCCCAACACATATACTTACTAAAATGTTGATTACATTTGTAAAACAAATAATAAACTATAGGGTAATGCAGCCAAAGCCAAATTATAAGAAACCGAAATGTTATATTAATTGATTAGTTGTTTTCAGGCTATTGCAGTATAGTTGCAGTACAGTAGCCTACTGATTCTGTTAGTTCACCTCACCTCCTGATTCGAGACATTCTTTCCTTTGCAACTTCATATTTATCAGGTTTGTTCTCCTGCTCTCGTGTCTCGAGACGTTGTCGACTCGTCAGTGTCTGACTCTGATCTGATCTGATCTGCTGGGCCGTGCCGTGTGTGATACAGCAGGGCCGGAAAGAGAAAAGATTAGTTCATCTTTCGAGTCTCGAGTTCGGGTTTGGCCGGCACCGAGTCTTTCGTTCTTCCTGTCAGTCCCATAGAGACTATTCTGTCAGTACCGGAAAGAGAAATGATTAGTTCTTCTTTCGAGTCTCGAGTTCGGGTTCGGCCGGGTCCAAGTCTTTCGTTCTTCCTGTCAGTCCCATAGAGGCTATGCTGTCAGTACCGGAAAGAGAAATGATTAGTTCATTTTCTTCGAGTCTTCGGGTTTAGAGTCCTTCGTTCTTTTGTCACGTGACCACTGGTATCTTGCATCAAATACAACATTAGATTCGTATTACTGACTGTGTCTGAATGTATATTGTTTTTATATTTAAGAATTAAAATACAAAATATGTCAAATAAACATTATCTGAAAAATAAAAGTTCCATATTGTAGCCTATTGATGTCCATCTCTTTTCTAAATGTTTCTTGTGCATCTGTGGTTTGTTTTATTATATAGCCTATTATACATTCATTAACTACTATTAAATTATATATTAACTATGTGCTTGTTTGTAAAAAGGTTGTGAATTAGTAGGCTATTCAATACGGTGACAAGTCACATGACAAAAGAACGAAGGACTCAAACCCGAAGACTCGAGAGGTGAACTAATCATTTCTCTTTCCGGTACTGACAGCATAGCCTCTATGGTACTGACAGGAAGAACGAAAGACTCGTACCCGGCCGAACCCGAACTCGAGACTCGAAAGATGAACTAATCTTTTCTCTTTCCGGTACCGACAGCATAGTCTCTATGGGACTGACAGGAAGAACGAAAGACTCGGACCCGCCCCGAACCCGAAGACTCGAGAGAGATGAACTAATCATTTCTGTTTCCAGTACAGATTCAGAACCCATATGTTGCGCAATGCGCATGCGCGGTCAACACAAAATGAACGAATCACTCTCGGAGACAACTCGGTAGTCCCGAGTCATATTAAAGATTCGTTCAAAATGAACGAATCGTTCATGAACTACACATCACTAGTGCTAGCCCGCTCACAACTCGATTGGAAAATTACGACTCATCGATTCCCATCAACAGGCGTGCGGTGCAGTAAAAAAGGATTAACATTACATTAAAGGTTTAACTACATTACTTCAATATTGTATTATGTGAGAAGGACGAGTAAGAAGACAATTAAATTCAGAAAGACGATTTTTCTCTCCGACTGTGACCCTGCCAGCACAGATCAGTGAACGGAGCTTTCACCTGCATTCAGCTTTTCTCTTCGTCAATTTATCAAGGTAAGTCACAAACTGATAAAAGTGTTACCCTGATATTGACTTGATTACCAAATCTACGTCAGGGATTGGGCTTTATTTTGCCATTTGTTTTAGGGTTTATTGAAATGTGCACTAAATCAATGAGGCTAACAGTTAGCCTGTAAGTTAACTGTCTGCCTCTGTTTTATGCAACACTTTTACTATTCTTTTTTCTGTATTAATCTCATTAAAGGGTTAGTTCACCCAAAAATTGAAATTATCCCATACTTTACTCATTCTCAAGCCGTCCTAGGTCTATATGACTTTCTTCTCTCAGCCAAACACAATCAGAATTTAAAAAATATCTATATATTGTTTTAACACAGATTGTGTTTGGCTGAAAGAAGAAAGTCATATAGACCTAGGACGGCTTGAGGATCAGTAAAGTATGGGATAATTTCAATTTTTGGGTGAACTAACCCTTTAACTTGTTTTGTTGTGCTCTTAGGTGTAACTTATTGTTGTTTTAGCCTTCCCAGGTCATTGGGAAAGTATTGATTTGCAGCAGTATATCTTATGATACTCTGTGTAAATAGAGACAAAATATACTGCACAATTTAATATTGTGTGTTTTAGCCAGTACCTTGAAAATGCATGGATAGGGCACTCATACCCATATTTAATACTGTTTCGGGACATTAACTAAACTATATTTGTTGTCTGAATCAGTTGCTGGTGAAGAAGTCACTGAGGAGGTTGGATGATCAGTGTGGAAAACAACGTCATCTGTGAAGGCATCCAGCAGACCTTCATCACTGGCCTTGTACCAAGAAGGACATTGGAGTTTGTTCAAAGGTAAATCCTCTGCTAGTCCTAAATGTTGTTTGGACATTTAGTCCCTCTTATCAGCTCTGTTCAGGAAAGTTAAATTGGTTAATTTCTCTTGTTCCTATATTGACTTTATACCCTAAACCCTAACCCTAAATTAACACATGCATTCAAATGTAGCACTGGGTTCAGGCCAAATGTATCGTCATGCTGCATGTTTTGAATAGAGAGAGTAATTCTTTCACGTCGACAAATGGTGGACAAAACAGCGCAAGCGCATAAACATCGCGGAAGTAAATTACAACAGTGATTACAACAGTGATCACCCTGACAAAGCTCGCACGTAAACATGCAACACTCAAATTCCACACTCTAGGACAAAACCTTCCTGTTAACAAATGCTGTTGGCCTCTTATTTTGATTGGCTGTTGTGTTGTCTTTTTCTTCTATTGAACACTTATTTTGTGTTCAACAATATAAATAAACTATTTCTCTTTCTTTTTGATGACAACATTTTCATTTTTGGGTAAACTATCCCTTTAACACTACTGACAAAGTTATATAATGCTGTCTACATTACTCTGAAATACTCAGGTGTCCAAATGCCTCAGATCAAAAACTAAACATGATGCGAATACTGCCATAATGGCAACAACCTAGAATATTTATATTGTGAATGCAATGGGTTTTTGTATGTCTAAAGTGCAATTAATCTTTACTTATCTCACCTAATATACTGCATTATATTTCTCTGTAATTACATTGTAGATGCTTTGTTGGTGTGAACCCCGAGAGAGGAACAAAAGCTAGCCAGACAAAGATGGTGTCCAAGAAGACGGGGAAGCTTGTCCAGAGAAAGGCAACCACTGTGAATTTGCATGTGGCCACCCTCTTAAAAAACCTCATAGACTTTGAGTGGGGCTTTATTTAATCAGGTGAAGTCAGAGCATTGTGCTGTGCAACTATGTAATTCATTGAAGATTTGATATCTTATTAGCTTTAATAAAAGCATGTTTTAAGGTCATCTTTTGTTTGAGCCATTTGTTTGCAAGCAATTTTCAGTGTTTTTTTATTTTAAAATGCTAATTTTTTAATTGTCAGATTCTAGTAGTCTTACAATGTAAAGATCACATTTTAGAGTACTTTAATATACTTTATAGTAAGACCTTTTTTTTTACAGTCTATGAGTAATACACAGTTTATGAAGATTACAGCAGGGACACTAATATAACAATATAATGGCAGCTGAACACCTGACAGTATTATACTGTGTGCAGCCTATATTTTCTACAGCACAGTACTGTAGTATTTTTTACAGTAATAAACTGTTGTTTCAGATTACAGCATTCTACAGGTAAATCTAGCTGCCAGTAGTTTACTGTAAATTAACGGGGAAATTTTTACAGTAATAAACTGTTGTTTCAGATTACAGCAGGTCCACTGTAAAATTACAGCATTCTACAGGTAAATCTAGCTGCCTGTAATTTACTGTAAATTAACGGGGACATTTTTTACAGTGTATATATATATATATTTTTTTTTTTTAACTACTAAAATATTAAAATGTATCAATAAAACTACTAAATAAAAAATATTCAAATAATTATTTAGCCTAAATAAATGTAACATTTGGACTCAAATATTAAAATTGATCAATAAAACTAGGCTACTGAATTAAAAATAATAATTCACTACAATAAACACAAAAAGGTTAAATAAGTTCAATAGATTTAGTTCTGTGATTAGTCAAAAAGTTCAAGACAAGAGGTGACACGTGACAAAATAACTATAGGATCTAGGTTACAAGAGAGAATAAGAAATGTAGGAAGAAAATAGATTCCCTGACACAGAGGTGCAAAACCCTATCCTGTGTCTGCTGGACTGTGAAGTTGAGAGAAGCCCTAAAAAGTATACAAGACCTCCGAGACATAGACAGCCCTCAGCTGCAGCTCCTTATTGTGTAACCGGATATTTAGGGCACATCTGCTTAGTTTAGGGCTTGAGAACACAGGTTAACACAGCAGTGAGAAACCAAGAACATGCTTCTGCAAACAAGCATAACGACTGTCCCATTATAATTCAAAATGTCCTTAGGTTTCGCCCACTAAAGTTGAGCTATAAAAAATTACAGCTATTGTTGTCAATTTTAGAGATTGTTACTTATGGTCCTTAAATGTCTTCTTTATAGTATCCATTACATTTTTGATAAAGCATTTAAAATATTTTCATTCGTGAGCGTTTTTAACGAATGAGTTGAGTAAACGATTCAGCGACTCAAACAACACACAAAAGGAAATTATCTTGTCGCCACCTACTGGTGTAACCATGGGTGTAACTAACCGAAGAAAGCATCGAACCGAACCTCTTAGTCGATTTAAATGATTCGAATAACTGTAATGAATCCACACCATCAGCGCTCGCTCTCACTCCCCTCCCCCTGTTCTCTCTTCCTCTTTCACATCTGGTTCCACTCAGAGTTTGGACTTTCGTGGCATTCCTTCACATCGGTGCACCCGGAGCCAACATTACACAACAGCACCCCAAATAAAAACCAAGCCTCATTATTAGAGTTATTCCTAATTCACAAAACACTTCACCAATCACGAAAACAAAGAAGATAATAAAGCGTGAATAGTTCCTACCTGAGTGCACGGTGGTGCTCCGCTCCAGGCTTAATACTAGAAATAAATATAAAGTGCATCTGCAAACATTTATCCACGCGCGACTCCAACAGCCGTCCCGGTGCCCGCCAGCGTGCTGGTGATGATGCATACCCGCGGAGAGGTGAAACGGAGAGAAACACGACTGTTTCCCCCCCTTCCCTTTGAAACAGAAGCAGGGCTTGTGAAGGACAGACGGGCTTTGAGAGTGTCCGTGTCGCTGTGTGCGTGGACTGTGATGAGTTCGGAGTGAATGAGCGGGGCAGACCGTTCACTTTCTCTGCACACGCACACACTCACACGTCCCAAGAAAATGAAGTGGAAGAGGCGGAGAAATAAGTTTGAATGACTACCCGACACCCGGGATAAGTGTCCAGGACTGAGAATTTAGCAGACTTTCTTAACACTTTGCTCTCGGGCAACAAAAACACGACATTGTTCATTCTTTGTGTAGCCTAAAAGATGATTTGCTCACATGCACACAGCTTTAGCCTACTTGCTGGAAGTCTCCTCTGACAAAAAGCAAACGTGCTACCGTAGCAGGTTTGCTTTTTGTCAGAGGAGACTTCCAGCAACTGCTACCTATTTTCTGCACATGAAGTAAGACAAAGACTTACTATGCATTGCAGACCAACAGTATTCATATGAATTCAAGTAAAAATGCATATGAAAACGCTCTCCACGAATAGGCTAGTGTTCAAACTATAGGGCCTAAAACCAAATGGTCAGTGGAAGGAAGTGCTTAATTAACCAATTGTATTGGTTACACTTTATTTTAAGGTGTGTTAGTGTAATTATACATTTAAGTACTGTGTAATAATAAACATGTACTTACTAGGGTTAGGATTAGGGTTTGTTTGGTTAAGGGTTAATTATATTTATAGTTGTATTTATAGTTATTACAGTAACTACATGTAACACTTGCAACAAGGACACTGTAAAATAAAGTATTTCCATTTTTCTATTCATTTTGTAACCCCGTTATCAAAATCTGATCGTTAAAAAAGTTCAATATAGAAAATAAATAAAAAAATATGGCAGAATAGATAACTGGCTTGCAAACTGAGCGTTACATATTAATATACATTTTTTTGGTCACTAAAACTAGCTAATTAAAATAAAAGCACAAATAACTTAACATCAGTTTAATAAATTATAGTGTGTTATTTCAGTCAAGAGGATCAATACCTGAAGGTGACAATGGTTAAAATCACAATTTTATGTGATACAAGGGGGGAGGGGGGATGTAACTTTTCATGGAAATTTATGTTAATGTTATAATTTTATGCTAATGTTAGATACGTTTATACAATAATCAAAAATATGATCAAAGTAACTTGCCAAAAACATTTTTAAATCATTAGAGGATTTTCTCCTACATATTAAATGATTTGAATGACTTGCTTATGAGATTTACTTAATTGCAGAATAAGAATTACATGTCTGTTTACTGGAATGTGCTCTCTCCAAGTTTTTGAGAGAGGCACCCAACATGTGTAAAAACATAATTTAATCTTCTTGCCAAGACATTCGAGGTCACTGGGGTCTCTTCAGTCGGTCGCCTATTCATCATGACCAATTCTTAGTTAAATCACTTGAAGGGGGTGGATTGGAATCCACTGCTGCTTCAATGTATATGTAACAGGCTTGTGCAAAATTCAGAATTTCAGAATTGGCCTCCATTCAATTCATGAATTGGAATTTGAATTGAATTGACTCCGCCCCACAGGAGGTTGAATATTGAATGACAGGAAGTGGAATTAAATTCATGCCAATTCAAAGAAATTCCACACAGTCACACAACAGAATGTGTTGAATCTCACATACTTTCAGCATTAGGAAGGTTACTTTGGAAATGTAATTGCTTACTGTTATAAGTTACCCATGTGGTTTGGATTACTTTATCAATGTAAAGCAATTTCCTTTTAATTTGATTAGTACCTAATTAAATTTCACATTTTATCTCAGTAATACAACTAAATACAATTACATTCATTTTTTAATTCAGTAAAATAAGTTCATTACAGTTAGCGATGTCCAAAAGATGTATTTTCAACGTCTTTGTCACAAAAGTCGTACGTTGAAAAGACGTCCACTGAGGAGCCAGAATGAAAGTTTTTATGACGTCTTTTTTTGTGTTCTGCACGTCCGATATTGACATTCACGGACCCTCTTCGTACAAGGTTAAAAACTAGTTCAAATGTGGCCATTGTGGACATATTTTCAACATCATTTATGGCCTCATTTATATATAATTTATACTGTTTCTGGACCAAATAAACACTCTCCGGATGCATTAAATTAAAACTCATGTTTATTTCAATGTAATTGCAAAACTCACAGACAGTGAGCTTTACAATAAATCAAACCTTTAATTATTTGTTCTGTGACTAGAGCTTTTAACATTCATTGCTGGGGGAAAATATTTCCTGTTAATGTAATCTGTACTAGTAGTTCAAATTAATATAATTTATAGAATATGTAATGCAATCATATCTAAAATATACTGGAAAGCTTCATTGATAAACACTTCACTTAAAATATCTAAATGAATTTCTTGAATTTGTTTTGAATTGCAATTCTGCTTCCTTTAATTCAAATTCGAATTGTAATTCTAGATCCTTTTTCTGACATAAATTCAAATTCAATTCAAATTCAAGAATTGAATTGGAATTAAAGAGTCATTCTCAATTCAATTCTGAATTGTGCACAAGCCTGATATGTAATGATGAGTAATTATAATCAAGGTATTATTCAATATATTTTTCTTTCTAAATATTAAATGAGTTGAATGATTTCTCTAGGCTTGTGATATTTTACTTTGTTATAGAAGTTACCAGTATAATTACTGAAATGTTCTTTTCATGTATTCTTTAATGTCTGTACTTGATATCTAAATGCAGTAACAGTGCTTGCTTATTTATCCCGGCTTCCAGAAATGAAATAGGGACTTGTTTTGTGTTTGAGAAAGGTCTTCAACGTGTTAAAACCTATAGGGGTCATTGAATCCAATAGTTTAAGGGACCATTTCTTTGTTAAAGCCTTAGTTTCCAGTTAGACTAAAGTTGACAGAAAGAACACGTTATTTTGATGTTTTGAGAGGAATCTCATGTTTATAGTTAGAGCCTGGCCAAATCGAACCTTGGAAAAGCTTGGTTAAGGAACCACTGCATTATTGGAGATTGAGTGAATTGTTGTTCGAGACATGCTGGCGCTCAGCAACCCAAATCTACGACCTGGAAGGTCATGACGTCCCTAACTTCAGGGTCCGAATGTGTCAGCTGCATAATCGATGGAGATTATCTTCCGTCTATCTGTATATGTGGAAAATTACTGTGTTTATCTATTTCTTAGCCAATGAGAACCATTCAACCTGTAAGCAATGCTTAGACCTTGAAAATGGTATAACTGCTGTGATCTTTGTAACTGTAAGGGGGCGGCCTACGAACTCCTGTGTGAGTATTGAAGCTGACTTCTGCTGATGAAACTGCAAACTATCTTCAGTAAAAATTTTCTTTAATTTTTTTTATAATTCTGACTCCGGGTCTTCATTCTTCATATCTGGTTCTGGGTCTTTGACTGTATACCCCTTACACACATACTTCACTTTTCAAATCAGAGAATGACGACGAATATTGTCTGAACGTCTCACTGAGAGAAAAAAACATGTTATCAGTATGTTTTGGGGACGTTTCCTGTTTAAAGAGCTCGACCAACTCCAAACTTGAAGAAGCTGCGTATCTGCGTTTATGGTACCCTTTTGTACAGGACCTGACGTCCTGGCACGCAGGGAATGATCATCTGACACAGACAAACAAACCTAGAAACCCAGATTGGTGACCCCAGCAAAAAATTTCTAAGTTTACCTATTTTTTAACTAATCAGAATCATTCCACCTGAAGTAATGACGTATAGCTTAATGACCTGTGCAAAGTATTGCTGTTGTGAATCTACAGCAGAGAGGTGTCGTGGAAATTTTAGACTGTATATTAAACTAACCATGTTTTTAACATTAACCTTATTTAACATTCATATGCTTTTGAATTTGAAATGTATGTTTCCCCTTCAGCTGAGAACTTGTGACTTGAGTGCGTGTATAAATAACATGTATGTGAAATGAAACTAGACAGATGACTTGGTTTGAAAACTTGTGGTAATGTGTCATTTTGCCATATAAAAACTGTTGGATTTGTGTGTATGGTTGGGATTCTCAATAGAACTTGTCTGAGATCCACTGGCCTTGTTTTTACTTGGGAGATTCTCTGAGTAGGCCTATTGCTCGAGAACTCTCCTGGCCGTAATTAAAAGCATTTTGCTGGAGTCTGTCTGATATTACTGCTGCGCAGCAGGTCAGTATAGGGAAGCAAGTAAGTTAGTTAGCAAGTAAGAAATGAAACTAGTAAATTAGAATTATAGGATTACCGCTGTAGTCGATTTGTAGACTCGCTGGAGTAAAGGATTAGACGGATGCTGTAGTCGATTTGTAGACTCGCTGGAGTATAGGATTAGACGGATGCTGTAGTCGATTTGTAGACTCGCTGGAGTATAGGATTAGACGGATGCTGTAGTCGACTGTAGACTCGTTGAAGTATAGGAAGACGGATGCTGTAGTCGATTTGTAGACTCGCTGGAGTAAAGGATTAGACGGATGCTGTAGTCGATTTGTAGACTCGCTGGAGTATAGGATTAGACGGGTGCTGTAGTCGATTTGTAGACTCGCTGGAGTATAGGAAGACGGATGCTGTAGTCGACTGTAGACTCGCTGAAGTATAGGAAGACGGATGCTGTAGTCGATTTGTAGACTCGCTGGAGTATAGGATTAGACGGATGCTGTAGTCGACTGTAGACTCGCTGAGTATAGGATTAGACGGATGCTGTAGTCGATTTGTAGACTCGCTGGAGTAAAGGATTAGACGGATGCTGTAGTCGACTGTAGACTCGCTGGAGTATAGGATTAGACGGGTGCTGTAGTCGATTTGTAGACTCGCTGGAGTAAAGGATTAGACGGATGCTGTAGTCGACTGTAGACTCGCTGGAGTATAGGATTAGACGGGTGCTGTAGTCGATTTGTAGACTCGCTGGAGTATAGGATTAGACGGATGCTGTAGTCGACTGTAGACTCGCTGGAGTAAAGGATTAGACGGGTGCTGTAGTCGATTTGTAGACTCGCTGGAGTATAGGATTAGACGGATGCTGTAGTCGACTGTAGACTCGCTGGAGTATAGGATTAGACGGGTGCTGTAGTCGATTTGTAGACTCGCTGGAGTAAAGGATTAGACGGGTGCTGTAGTCGATTTGTAGACTCGCTGAAGTATAGGATTAGACTCGGCTGTAGTCGATTTGTAGACTCGCTGGAGTATAGGATTAGACGGATGCTGTAGTCGACTGTAGACTCGCTGGAGTATAGGATTAGACGGGTGCTGTAGTCGATTTGTAGACTCGCTGGAGTAAAGGATTAGACGGGTGCTGTAGTCGATTTGTAGACTCGCTGAAGTATAGGATTAGACTCGGCTGTAGTCGATTTGTAGACTCGCTGGAGTATAGGATTAGACGGATGCTGTAGTCGATTTGTAGACTCGCTGGAGTATAGGATTAGACGGATGCTGTAGTCGATTTGTAGACTCACTGGAGAATAGGTAGGGAGCTGAAGCTGTAGTCGGCTGGGAGACTCGCGGAATGTGAACTCAGCTAACGTCAATGTATAGGTGCGCTGGAGTATAAGTTATTCTAGGGTAGTTAGGTTTAGGGAAAAATCCACTACAGAGGCCTACAATCTCGTTGCTGAGTATTGAAGCTGAGGAAACTGCAAACTATCCTTCAGTAAAAAAATAATCTTCAACGAACAAAATGAACGAAATGACTCGAAAAAAGATTCGTTCATTTTGATGAACGAGTTCGAACAGGAGAGTAACGACCGTGCATCACAGAACAGAGCAAGGCATAAAACTTCGTTTTTTATTTATTTATTTTAGAAATAACCGATCGTTTTGCTAGATAAGACACTTATGCATCGTCTGTTGTCGTTTAAAACATTTGAAGCTGCACTGAAACTGTCATTTGGACCTTGGATGGTTTGGCTGCCAGTAAAGTCCATTATATGGAGAAAAATCCTAGAATGTTTTCATCAAAAACCTTAATTTCTTTTCGACTGAAGAAAGAAAGACATGGACATCTTGGATGACATGGGGGTGAGTAAATTATCAGCAAAAGTTTTTTAAAAAGTGAACTAATCCTTTAAACTTAGTATTGTGCTTTTGGCATTTTCTATTTCTTCCATGATTCAGTTGAACAATCTTTGTGAAACTACAGCGAGGTGAAAGGAGAATACTTGAATTCAAGCTGTGGATGTTTTTGACGCTCCTTGTAACATTTTGTAATCCAGGACAGGTTTTGTAATGTAATCGCACATGAGATCACAAGACCAGAGTAAATAAGTGGGTGAAGTAGTTGGGTTGGAATAGTAACACAGGTCTGGTTTGGTAACGTTAGAAGTAATCATCTACAGGTTCCAGCTTCTGCTTGCCTAAGTGTTTGTCCAAAACAATCCCCAAATGGTGAGTCACAGAGACTGGAAATCTGCTTAAAGTGTGGGGAGGTTTTTTTTTTTTTTTTCAGTTTGGTAAAAAGTAAACATTAAAATGTATAAAAATAAATAACGCAGTGTTATAATCTTTACAGAATGTCCGAGATTATTCAGGTTTAAAATAATTATAATTATTATTCTTGTAATTGGGTTTTGACTATGAAGTTCAACAGCTGCTGAAAAGGGTTGAACGGTCCAATGCATTTGGCCCAGCTTCAGACTGAATAGGTCAATGATTCATCAAGCACCCATCCAAAGAACTGTTTCTAATTGAAAGAGAGATTATAGGGTTTCAGAGATTTCACAACCCATTCCCAAAAACCACATTCTAACAAATACACACAATTCCTCAGCCATCGAAATCCAATGGCCATCAGTATAATGCCTTGCCTTCCCAAGATTATTCCAGCAGCTTTCACGTTGAACTTGCCTTTGCAGAGTGACTACGTTGAAGTCAATGCAGTCGGAGCTGGAAGAAAAATCACAGACAGACATACCCAGAGGTGAGACGCAGCCTTTAACTGGTACATCCTACCCACTGAACGAATGTGTGACGGATAACGGAAAAAACAGCTCTAACCACATTTGAAAGCATTTTTTTAAACAGCAGGTGATTTATCCATAAGTTTGTTCAGGTCTAATAATCAACTTGAAAATCAATTTGCGTCAGCATCATGTTGACAGACGAGGTAATTAAAATTACAAATGTTATGATTATAAAAGATATATTTGAGACTTTAGACTATATCGATCTAGATTAATGATACTAGAATTAATCCCGTTTGACGTTACAGTACAAAACAGCACTTTCGACATTATCCTGAAGATTGTAAGCATTAATTTCATGTGTCATAGAACTTAAGAGGCTCTCAGGAGCGTTGTGTAAAAGTCACATCCTTTTTGATTTTCCCTGCAAAGTCTACAGGCTTTCATAGACAAAAAAAAAAAACCTTCCCTAAATTCCTAGGTTAAGTTTTGTTATAAGCTGTTCACACACTGGCAATAAAAAAAGTGATTCATACATGAAAATTCTTGAGGGGATAGTTCCCCATTTACTAGTTGAACACAAAAGAAGATTATTTTGAAGAATATGGGTAACCAAACAGTGCATGGGACCCCACTGACTTCCACAGTATTTTTTTCCTACTATGGAAGTCAATGGGGTCCATCAGCTGTTTGGTTACCCATATTCTTCAAAATATCTTCTTTTGTGCTCAGCAGAAGAAAGAAACTCATGCAGGTTTGGAACAACTTGAGCTGATTAAATGATGACCACATTTTGGGGTGAACTATCCCTTTAACTATTAGATCACTGATTTAGTGAACTGGCAGAATACATTTTTTTAGACTGTATCTGTAAACAGAGAGCAATTTAGAAGACAAATAAAGCAGACAACACAATACATTAATAACCAATAGTATTTAATGATCGCTCCGAGTTCTGCCCTGTACCCCTGAACTCCTGAACTAGCTCCACCCCTGCTAGAGAGTTCTTTCCCACAAACAGTAAAACAGGATCAGGCAATTAACCGCATCACCAGACCTAAACATATATGACTGTGTAATTTTTGAACGCATTTGTGTCTGTATGTTTGAGGCACAACACTTTTAATCAATGAAAAATAAAATCTAACTTTATCTCATTTTCCAACATTAGATTCAGTCCAACATTAGATTCAGTCCAAAGACACAATAAGAAAAAAGAAGGGGGGGGGGGGGGGGTCAGTTAGTGTCACTAAATCTAAAAGAAATGCTTCCTAGAATTCATGACATACCAGCATAAAGCAAAAAAAAGGAAAAGAAAAAGAAAAATAAACACTCAAGTCAAACAGCACCACCTACTGGTAGAGCTCAGCTTTGGTCGTAGAATAGGGGTGAAAAGGACAAAGACAAACACCTCCAGAGACAAACAACTGGCTAGACTGTCCATCTCTCACAAGGTACAAACATCTGATTCCCAGCATAGACAATCAGCTAACATAGAGGTCCTGATGCTGATTTGGCCTCACCATTTATTATGTGATCTGAGATTAGAAAGGCGTGTAAACTAGGGTTAACTATTGTTGAAATGAAACCACTGACAGTATTGCTTCCAAAAGTTCATAGATCAGTTCCAGAGGCAAAAAATAACAAGTAAGAGCGAGGAAAATGGGCCAGGACAGGTTTTGTGTCAGCAAGGGAGCGTCTCCACATTCTTTAGGAATATTGTACACTTGAATGCACATTAATATGAGTGGGCTTGTCCCTTCAATGGTGTTGCCATGTAAGAAAAGAAAAAAAGGAAAATCAAGCTGACCTCGTTATAAATGTGTCTATTCATGTGTATGCATGTATTTGTGGGGTGCAGGGCATATACTAGTCTCATCCACCAGTCTGATCCATTGCAGTTCGGTCCTTCTCATGTAATACACCCTTATTTTGAATTCCTCTCGCTCTGGCTCACTCTAGGGGGACACTTTTTTGTCCCCACCCATCCAAAAAAAAAATGTATGAAAACAAAACAACCCTCCAGATGCCTGGGAGAGGAAAAAGGGTGGAGGGGGATGCGTCTCGTCTTCATCCCTCTCTTACTCTTTCCTCCTGCTCCCTCGTTTGGCAGGTAAGGGGTTCGAGACCCCTCCCACTACACTGCAGAGAGGGGCGGTGCAAAATGCAAAAGCCCTACTCCCACTTCCTTCGATCAAAACAAGCGAGGATGGACGGGGCTCTCAATTTGAGGCGCTGCTGTTGGAGGAGCTGGAGGTGGAGGCGACGGCCATGCTGTTGTTACCGGTGGCGGCCACTGACTTGCGTATGTGTGGGAGGAGGTAGGGATCACTGGCCAGCTGGTGAACGTCAATACGATCCTCCTTACGGTACACTAAACATCTGCGAATGAAGGCCTGAAGTAGACAAGGAACGCATTCACATTAGAAAATGCTCACTTATAGCATGTTCAAGCAGAACACCATCAACAGCAATGTAGGAAGTTGTTTAGATTTTTTTGAAAAGTTTCTTGTGAGCGCACAAGGCTGCATTTGATTAAAAATACAGTAAAACAGCAATACTGTGAAATATTTGTATTTAGTGTCACTTGATCCTACAGATATCATTCTAATATGCTGATTTGCTACTCAAGAAACATTTATTAAAGGTCCCCTGACATGAAATTTTCACTTTTTGAGGTTTTTTTACATTAATATTAGTTCCCCTAGCCTGTATTTGGTCCCCTCGTGTCGTAGAATTCTTAATCGGTGTAAACTGAGCTTTGGCTATCTTTCTCTTCTCTGCAGCTCAGACACGCTGATCTTGAATCTCCTCATGACGTCATAAGGAGGAAAGGTTACCTCCCCTTTCTCTGCTTTGCCCACACAGAGAATTCGGCTCGTCCATGAGAAAACGAGTTAGGAAGTACGAACGTGCGAGCGCGATTTGAGTTTTTCCTCGAGAGATATAATGGCTTGCAAACGAGCGAAGCATGGCAGTTGATCAGTGTTTGGATGTACAAATGAACACAAAAGTATTTTTTTGTTCCTTCATTCGAGCATCTGAAAAAACAATGGGTTAATTTTATTTTCTCTGGAAATGCGCCGACACAACTTCCCAAAGTTTTGGTGGTCCAAACATTTCACCGACGACTGTTTCCTCAACTTGGGCCAATACAGAGCTGGCCTCGATGAACGTCTGAAAATAAATCATCGAGCTACCAAGCAACAATTCAAGTTCAAGTTCAACAGGTAATCTTTCTCTCAAAATCATTCAATACTGTTTATGCATCAGTAAGTCAAGCCAGTGACTAAAATATCAACTTCACATCGTTTCTTTTAGTAGGATGAAAATAATCTTATTTAAATTGTGAACAAATTATATACAGAAAGCGATCAAAGAACAATCTTTCCACACAGCTCGAGTTTATCTGGACAACTCGTTATGAAATCAATGACGTCACACTGCACAACGAAGCTCTTACTGTATGTACATCATCGTGTTTGCATTGGCGAAAGCATTAGAGAGAGTGCAGAAACTGCGTTGCAATGAGAAGATCTTCAGTCTCGTGATCAACAGACTGTCATCTGCTCAATGCTCATCACGGCAACATTTTATGTGATGGGAATAGATCTAAATACTTTAAAAACTTCTCACGGTTTGTTAATCTCGATAGCTGTATTAGTAAAAACGTATAATAGCTGTAGTAAAAGTATTCGAAAGAGTTTCACATGTAATACGTAGCTATTTCATATGCAAGCACGTAGCTATTTCATATGCAAGCATGCCAGCCAATCACAGCAGTGGGCGGTTACACTGAGTCTCACAGCAGACACGCCCCTTCAAACAGAGCGTTCAAATCAGAGGCTAAAAATCAGGCTAGGAAAAATGCCTTTTATTTGTAAATTATGACTATTTTTGATCTAAAAAACATACTAACATTATAAGGGCAACCCAGGAAACATTATAAAATAATAAAATAACCCCATGTCAGGGGACCTTTAATATTATTAGTAGTAGTGTTGAAAGCAATTGTGCTGCTTGTTTTTTTCCATGATTCATTGATGAAAATGATAAATGTATTTACTGATCAATTTAATGAATCCTCGCTGAATAAAAGTATTACTTTCTTTCAAAAATGAATGAATGTCAATTTAAAGAACTAGGGAGGATTTATAATTATAGTCCAATGCAGAAGAGAGTCGCCACATTTTTAAACCGATTTTTTTTTTTTAACACAGTGGAGATATACTTGTGGGACAATTTGGATGAAGAAGGGTTACTGTTCTCCTATCAATGCCTTTTACATGACACTCAGATACTTCAACAATCCTAGGACTGAACTTCTCTGCTCTGGGATCACACCATTGCCAGCTTCAACTCATCCTCCCACCAAATGCTGGAGTGATGTATCCCCATTGTCAAGGAGGAGTTGGATTAAAATATTCTGAGTGATAACAATCCACAATCTGCCTGGAATCATATTCACACAATGTTGGCTCATTTGTCCACAGGAGAACTGGCCCTCTGACTGAGCCTGGTTTCTCAAGGTTTTGTTCTCCATTCTGTCACCTGATGGATTTTAGGGTTCCTTGCCACTGTCACCTCTAGCATGCTTAGTTGGGGATATTATTGATATACACGTAATATTAGTGATTTGACTGCATTGACACTATTGGATTGAACTGAGTTGGATGATTACATCACTGTTATCCACAGAGCTGATTTACAGATGAATTGATCTCATTACATAATTGATGAACTTTGAACTATTGTCTTTTTAGAGCTGCTTTACAGCAGAAATGAATTCTGTTTGCACTACTGATCAGTATGTTCTTGTTTATCCCTGTAAAGCTGCTTTGAAACAATCTGTATTGTAAAAAAAAGAGCTACATAAATAAAAGTGACCATGAAAGAAAAGACAGAGACACTGAACGGTTTACAAAGGGTACCTTAGCTTCAGGTGAGACTCCTGGTTTGGGAGGAAACTGCACCTCTGTGGCTTTGAGAATAGTGTTCTCCTGGAGGATGTCCTGTTGGGATTGATTATGACCGAACGGCTGTGTGGAGAAGTATGAAAATGATGAGGTGAGAAAGCTACTAATATCTTCGTGGACAGTGACTATGCAGCCAGTATTAGAAAATGTACGAGTGAGTCTTTACCTTCTTTCCATAGAGGCACTGGTAAAAGATGACTCCAACGGACCAAACATCCACTTTGTTGGAGATCTTAGGTGGCTCTTTTCCAACCACAAAGCATTCTGGGGGAAGATACCTTGAGCAGAGAATGGCAAGAGTTTTGCATTTTGGCTCAGCTGTTTATCCAAACTTTCAGTCCATAAATGACTTAACACTACCTTAAAATCAACATGGTTAACTTTATATTGAGGGAGATGTCACAAAATATGGCCAACTTCAAGAACTTCACAAATTCTGGTCATTGCAGACCACTTACCAGTATGTCCCCGCCCCCTGTGACGTCAACTCCATGCCGTCCACCCCATAGTTGTCGTCATCCATGATCTTGGACAGCCCGAAGTCTGTGATTTTTATCTCTCCACATGCTGTGCCATTCACCAGCAGGATGTTACCTAGACAAACACAAGGATCAAACTTCTCCATCAAAATGGTGCCGTTCTCATTCTCGGCCCAGTACAGAATTTCAATGGTCTGCGGGTGTCATACGCACGGCCTACCTGGTTTGAGGTCGTAATGGATGATTGGTGGGCGGATCTCATTTAGGTACTTGAGAGCATTGACGACCTGCATTATGATGGATCGGGCCTCTTTCTCTGACATTAGCTTGTGCTGCTTCAGGTAGAAATCCAGATCGTTCCCCTCACAGTATTCCAGAACAGTGCAGAATCTAGAAACAATACCAAATAAAACAATGTCTCTCTCCACTTTAAGGAGTGAAACAATGGAAAACAGAACTGCACCAATCAAATAGGTGGATTACCCCAAATTAATGAAAATGATCTTGAAATGAGCTTCAAATTAGGCTTGCCGCGATAGACGGTGTTGACGGTGTTACCGGTTTTCAGCCCCATCACCGGTGACATCACTTTCCCACCGTGACACCGCGATGTCTTGACTTTTTTAAAGTAGGATATTCGTTTTTACTATTTGTGTTTATTGTGTTAATAAACTCAAGATTTGTACGCATAAACACAAGATTTGTACGCATATCCAAGTGTTTAGGCTATGCCAAAGAACGTATATTGCTATGCGGAGTGTGGAGCGTGCACTGCATGGTAGGGAGGCTCGGGCGTGAACACTTGCATTTTCCTATCAACATGGAAACAACTTAAAATACATTTCTGGCCATACATAAAATAATAATATATTATTCGCAACTACTTTTATTTGTCTAAACTCAAAATAACAAGACAACGTTGTGCTTTTGTAAAATAAAATAAAACAATCAGGCGCGGTTTCAAGGTCTCCGTGAACTGGAGCGTGAGAACTGAAACAAAATATCTAGCCTAGGCTAAAGCTTGAAATGTCCGCTTTAAAACGAACAAATTCGAATCGAAAGCTAATACCTTCTGATGATGTAGGCTAATCCGAATGAAAGATGCATTTCTCTCTAGAAAGATGCATCCGTTACAGCGGAGATGGAGATATGTTTAACCGACCCTGTTTAGAACACTAGTTTATTAAACACTAGTTTATTAATAAACAATTAAAATGCCTCGTTATTTTTTCAGACACATTTATTATTAGCCTATAAATCACCTTTCTGTAGCCTATGCTGTGGTTCCAGAGACATAGGCCTATATTTTTCCCGCAGTGCTGAATGAGAAGAGCCATAGGCTATAGCCTATATGGCTCTTCTCATTCAGCACTGCGGGAAAAATATCATTTCCAGGTTCTAATTTGGCCTTAGAAAACCAGTCAAATCTAAAAAAAATCATATTAATTTGTGAATATTTTAAATGTTTAATAAAGGGGTAAAAGTCGTAAACAAAAATCCGAAAATCCGTTAATATAGGCTAGGCTATATATATATTTTGCGCAGCATTTGGTGTGTACAGTTCTAATTTAAATTTTGGTGTTCAACTTTGCAAATACAACAACCGTTCATTTTTTGTTTTGCAAAATTACGGGTTAAAAAAGGAAAAACGAATGGACACAAAAGTAGGCCTATATGACCGTTTGGACAGAATACGAGACATATTTATTAAATTCATAAAAAAGAAACAATAATTACAGGAATAGCCTACCTAAACCTCAAAGAAATGCCAAAATCAAGACATCGGAGCAGAAATGAGGGAGAAACACCCAGAAACTCATGAGTCCTGGCTATATGCCGTTCGCAGCCCTGCCATTAATTATTGGATAACACACCACGTCTCCTTCCATTATTAATAATAGCCTACTAGTAATGTCTTGTCTAGTGGGGTGGCTGTGATATAGGCTATAAACCTCCGTTGCCATGATTTTTAGAATGACTTTTCGCGAGAGGAAAAAAAGGACGTTTTAGTCGCATAACATCGGTTAGCCTAATGGAAACGCCGTCATTTCGCAATAGTTTTTACTCAGTCTACATGTTCTTGACTGCAAGTCTGTCTTTGTCTCACCTGTCATGTTCTTTGACTCTACTAGACTGCAAGCAATGTTAATAAATGCCAATTTATAGTGTTTTTTAGAGTGCTGTCATTTATATAGGCTAAGGTCCTTTTTGAAGTTTTTATTTTATATTCGTCTCTTATTTATTTGGTTTTATCTTATTTAAACTTTGTGTAATTTATTTAGGCCTATTTTTTCTTATTAGTTAAAAAACGTTTTATGGTTCTTATTTGTTTGGGCCCACAGTTTGCCGATTTTCACTTTTTTCAGCGCATGGGGTTATTTTTATTCATTCGTTATGCTAATAAAAGTTCTGTCTATAAATAAAGTTTTATTATCAGCGAGTTTTTTTTTTTTTTTGGTCCATTCAAGCAATTGACGCTGAATTGCCAATTGACGCTTTTTTCGAAAGTGAAAGTAGCCTAAACGCGCACGCATTTAAAAGCTATTTAACCCCCCCCCACCCCGCCCCGCCCCCCACGGTGACACCGGGATTACCGGTGTTGTCACACGTCGATTAACCGGTGGGAAATTTTCCTCACCGCCGCAACCCTACTTCAAATCAGAGACAATTCATATTTCAATAAGACAAGAGAAAGTTTACTCACGAGTCAGTATCCAGGGAGAAGTAGTCATACAGTTTGACTATTCTGGGATGGTCCAGTTCTTTATGGATCCTATATTCTCGACAGGCATGCCTGCAAACATTTAATGTCAACCCATTTTAATTAATAAGTGGTGCTGAATAAACTTTTCTTTGACAGAATAAAATGGACCATATCCGAATATTTAAACATAATGAGAACAATGGTATTTGTATACAAGTTAATCAGTTTTAGTCATGATTTATATGACTTAATATTTTCAGAAATCCAGTCTGGTTCAGAAAGAGGAATGCATTCTGGGACAAGCACACTTGGCTCCCAATGCTGAACCAGTAGTTTTTAAGAAACAAGGCTGGAAAAGGTGTTTGCACTCACTTGTGATAGTTCTCTTTCTTTTCATCTCTCCAGTTCTTATTAAGTTGGTGAATCTTCACAGCCACGTACCTCTGCTCAGTCAAATCAAAGGCCTGAAGAAAGAAAAAAGAACAGGAAGAGAAAGTCAGACATAATTATCAGCACCAATTCATCAGTGAAGCTGCCTAATTTATCTACTTTTTTTCTTCTATTTTCATTCTATTGTGCTCCCACCAGCTGTTGAAAACAAAGAATGTGTCTTATGTGAACAACCCATGATTTTTTTCTTTAAGATGCCCTAGTCGACATGTCTTCCAGTCAACCCAATGACCAGTAGATTGTGAAGATATGTAGATTTGACCATCCCTAAACCCAACTACACATTCACATATACATTTCCCATTACAGATCTGCTTACCTTGTATACCTCACTGAAGCCTCCTCTGCCCAGCAGATGCAAGAGCAGGTAACGGTCATTTAGTGTAGGATGATCTTTAAACCTGAGAGTCGAAGAGACAATGGGATGTAATGGATAAATCCACCATAGACCCCGTTTAAACTCAGAAAAACACTCAAAAGCCCTCAAAAAAGAAATCCTGTACTAAAACCAAAAAGGGAAAGTGTGGAAATAAACTTTGAAAGTGCATACTGGGAGTTATCTTCATTGTGAATTCTCTTGAGCTCTCGGATGTGAAGATTACGCACGCGCTCCAACCGTTCCAGCTCCACTTGAATCTCCGCTTCCTCCTGCAACACACACAGAGCATCCAGACATTAAGACCCGTTTCCATGACAACACGAATTTAATCACACTTGTAATATGAATGTGATGATTTTAATACCTTCTTCAGGTGTCCGAGTCTCAGTTTAAAATTTCTTCTTGCTCATGGTATTCTGCTAAAGATAACCTGTGAAGACATGCATAAATTAGGACAAAATCCAATTTAGTTGAATCGCTAAACTACTCAAAGCCTAACATGATGGAAGAAAAAAACTCACATCTCGTTCTCCGCGCCATTGCTCTTGCTCTTGCGTTTGTTGGGTTCTAGGTTGGGGAGGAGGAGTTTGACTGGCGTTGGGTGGTTTCTTCTTCATCAGCAGTTTCCTCTGTCTCTCTATCTCCTCTCTCTGCCCATTGACTCTCTCCTGTTGTCTATACAGACACACAGCAGAATAAGAAAGTTAAGTCTGATTAGTAGTTTCAGGCTACAAATTCAAGTCATTTTTATTTTATACAACATTTCCTAGCTTTTCTGTCCATATTTCATAGTATTCATAAAATTCTACATACCCTCCACTCTTATGTTTGTTCCTTTAATATTTTGGCTAATATTATTATACCATCTTATACTAGGGATGCACCAATACCACTGTTTCCAAAACGAGTATGATACCGATATGTTAATTTTTAGTACATGCCGATACCTCTATTTTCATTAAATTTGTAATTTCAAAAAAATTTGTGTAGAAAAACCAAAACAATACAAATCATATTAGTTGGCTTAATTATTTAGCTAATTGATATTTCCTTCAGTTATTAGTCGTGCTTAATTATGCATGTTAAATACATAAATAAATAAATAAATAAACCCAAAAATAAACATTTTGGCATCAGTTACTCACCCTCAAGTTGTTCCAAACCTGTATGAGTTTCTTTCTTCTGCTGAACACAAAATAAATATTGTAAAGACTGTTGATAACCAGACAGTTGATGGTGGCCATTGACTTATAGTATTTTTTCCTACCATGGAAGTCAATGGCTACTGTCAACTGTTTAATTACCAACATTCTTTTAAAATATCTTCTTTTGTGTTCAATAGAAGAAAAAAATTATACAGGTTTGTATACTTTTATGATGGATGGGTGCATCCATCCATTTGGGCTTCAAAAACTAATGTGTACCATTCAGTCATTAATATTCTGGCTCTTCCCAGCCTTATAATTTTATATAACTCCGATTGTGTTTGGCCGAAAGAAGAAAGTCATACACACCTAGGATGGCTTCAGGGTGAATAATTTATGAAATAATTTTCATTTTAACCCTTTAATATGTCAGTTCAGAATGATGCTTGTTGTAAATTTTAATAAATAAAAAAAAATCTCATTTAGTGCAGAAAGTCTGAAGAAAAAAAAGGGCCTGGGATTAACCCAAAAATCACAATACTACATAGTTTTGAAAGTGTTAACATACTTTTAAACATTGTTCATAATTTTAACCTAATTTTACTTTTTTTAAGTCATATACATTGCAATAAAAAAATAATTAAACATCTGCTAAGCATATACAAAAAGGCTTACTTTTTAAGAGTTGACTATGATAAGAATTTGCTGTAATTCTGAAACAACATTAAAGTCTTACAGGTTTGGAGCGAAACGAGGGCGAGTAATTAATGACAGAATTTTGGGGTGAACTAACCCTTCCTGAAAGGACAGTGTTCACCATGTTGTTGTCTGTTCGTTTGTGTTTAACATCATGCTAGCTTCCACTGATATGTTCATGGTGAATAATTTAAAATGCATTAAAAAAAATATTATGTGATGTTATGATGTTAATATATGATGTTTTGAAAATCTATTTTCAATAAATTGGTAAAACTGACTTGTGTGTACTAATCTTGTGGGTACCAAGTTCATGTTAGAAGGCTATGAAGGTCTGTGCACAAATAAGTACCCAGCAAGATCCTGAAAGCAGCACATTCATTCATCATACCTGAACACAGTCCTGAATGAGTCTTTTATGGCTAGCACTCTACACACACACGCGTTGCGTAGTCTCTGAAGTTTGAGAGTGTGTGTATGTGCATCTCACGTACTTGACTAGATTCTGAAAGGCGTAGCCATCTGTCCACTGCTCAGTAAATGAAGCTCCGTGCCGTACAGTGGTGAAATGGCCCAGACGTAGCCGGTCCTGCATGCTCTTTTCTCTGCATGCAATTTTCTCCTGTTTGGACTGAAAACATACCCACAATTTATTAATTGCATTATTATAACAACGCAACACATACAGAATACTACCAGACATTAACCATCATGTCTTCTCTGAACACACATTTACCTTTTCGATAAGCAGTTTCTTACTCATGGTCACACATTTATTGAGTCGTTCTTTACATCGTTCCAGCATCTTCTGCTGCTCATCGATTTGTCTGCGCAGGTCACAGTTCACCTGCAGCGCACAAACCCACCAACAAACACAGTATTCTTCAGCAGTGCACTTTAAAACCTGATATAAGCCAGATTTCATTAATGTTGAGTCAGTGGCATTCACGGCTTATAGATTCATATTAAAATCCCACTTTGTGTGTACACTTTTGTTCAAAGGTTTTGGGTCAGTTTTTTTTTCAGCTTTATGAAAAAAGTCACTGATGCTCAAGGCTGCATTTATTTAAAAACAATTTCTGTAAAAGCGGTAATATGATTTGTTGATGAATAGAAGATTCTAAGGAACAGCAATTATTTGAAATAGAATTTTTTTGTAACATTACAAATGTCTTTACTGACACTTCTGATCACTTTAAAGTGCCCTTGTTGAATAAAAGTATTAATTTCCTTAAAAAAATTCGAACAGAACTAAAACTTTTGAACAGTATTGTAAATAGCAATGCTGTTTTCACAGGTTCTGTTCTCAAACAGGGGTAGCAAAATATCTAGCAGATTTTCATATCGATGCTGTGTGTGAAAGTCGTACCCTGAGCAGGTCGTCAATACGTCCCTCTTTCTTCTCCAGATCTGAACTCTTACTGCTCTCCAGCGCTGCTAACTTCTCCATTGTCAACTCAGACTGAGAAAGAACGACGAAGCTGGGTGTTAGCGTGAGGATCTGAGAGTGTCCGTAGGTGCGAGAGTGTTTTTAGAAGTGTGCGTGTTACCTGTGTGGCTCGGTGCTGAGTTTGCGTAGAGGCTGGCTTGTGGGAACAGGAGGAGTGGGAGAGGTCTGTGGTTACTGAGCCTATGGAGGAGGGGCTTCCTTGCTGCACCTGTCAATCAAAACCAAAAACTTATTTCCATTCATGCAATAAGTGACCCGAAAGGGTCTTTGATTTTAAAAAGGCAATTTTTTTATCGCGGGATTAATTTTTTTTTGGCCTAGCAAACTTTGTGTTTTTTTTCACATGCCGTTGCAACAACTAGTAACGTTAGAAAAACTACAACACCACACCGGACAGCTAGACCGGAAACAAAACAACAGGCACGCCGCACACTCTTGTTTGGGCTTGCGCGCCGTGCAAATAGTAGGCTAACGTTACGTTTTGAGAGGATGGCGAGCTCGAGACGGCGAAATGGAGGCCTTTGATCTAGAGACGTGCACTCCCAATGCAATAGAGTGCGGTGCGGGACTAGATTTGATGACCGAGTGCGAGCGGTAATGCCCTCACTCTGTGTGTGCGGGTTGAGGGAGAATAAAACGATTCGCGGGACTCCCGCAAACTAGAAATATCTATGAATAAAACATGAAAACTAATACATTTTTATTCATCTGTTGCGGAAAAGCAACAACAACAACTAAAACAAAATAGAAACGATTTACAGGCCAGAGTTTCTATTTATATCATGTTTGCAGCGTTGAGCGATGTAGCCAATCACAGCCATATGTGTTGATTTCTTGAACGCAATGGCCAATCAGAAGCATTTACAATAGACTGCCCTCACCGCTCAAAACTGACTTTTTGTTCAGTGCTGAATCGGCAAATCCTCTAATTATAACAAACAAAGTGTATATATTATGAAAGATCCATTGTGCAGTCAGCTTCATTGATAATAACAGGGATGTGTGAGATCGTGATGAACTGATGTCCGCTTTTTAGGAATTATTAAGTCATGCCAAACCATGCATGGAGAAGCTGCTTGCTTTTATGTTATAACAGTGAGAAGAGCATTAAAATTAGAAAAAAATAATGGGACAAAAAGAAATCAAGGGACATTTAGAATAGATAAAAATGTGAGATTAATTGCGAGTTAACTATGCCATTAATGCGATTAAATATTTTAATCGTTTGACAGCACTAATTATAATGCTTCTGAACTGCTACACAGCTACAGCAATAACTTGTCATCTTACTACAAAGCATCAGTTACAGCAATATACAATTTTCAATGCACACTATATGTATGCCTAACCTCTCCATACCGTTTACAGGTTTGTAATTTTTTAATAATCTATAGTATTTATTGTTGTAGACAAGCAAGTTATGATGCTCTGTTTTGTAAATGCAAGTTAAACGTGTATATATGGCTGAAATTACATAATCTATTAAAATACTACACCCAAAAATTTTAATTCTGTCATCATTCACTCGCCTTCATGTTGTTCCAAACGCATAAGACTTTGGTTCATCTTTAAAACACAAATGAAGATATTTTTAATGAAACCTGAGAGATTTCGGTCCCTCCATTGAATGTCCAGGTAAACAAAACCTCATAAATACGTTGATCCAAATGAATCAAACAGTTTAATGCCTCGATCGCCTTATATGATAAACAGTAAACATGATAATTGATTCAACACACATAGATAGAGCACATCATATCTAGTAAGCACGTGTGTGTGTGTGTGTGTGTGTGTGTGTGTGTGTGTGTGTGTGTGTGTGTGTGTGTGTGTGTGTGTGTGTGTGTGCGTGCGTGAGAGATATGCTCGAGAACCAATGAGGTTTGATTCCGTGTTTACCATATGTGATACGATCTATGTATGCAAGTTGAACCTGTTCATCGTATAAAGCGATCATATCTCTTCACAAGACTTGTATTAAACTGTTCGATTCATAAGGATTCCTTTGACAATGCCTTTATGAACTTTTTGGATCGTCTACATTTTAGTTACCAGGACTTTCAATGGAGGACCAGAAAAATCTCAGGTAAGCTTGCTGAGGTAGTCGATGTTACCGGTGTTACACGTGTTCAGCAGGTTTAGATCAACATGAGCATGAATAAATGATTCAATTTTCATTTTTGGGTCCCTTTAATAATTAAATCAAAATAGAAAGAGAGGTCTGGTAGCAAGAAATAAACTCACGGCAGCAGGAGGGTTGGAGAGAGAATGCTGAGGAGAGGACCGCGCCACTGGAGGAATGCCACGTGCTGGACTGGTACCAGTACCACTACCCCCTGCAAACTACACAGAAACAGAGGTTAAATCAGAGGAAAAGAGCATGGAAATAGAAGTCAAACCAGAATAGGGGTCAAATGGTTATAAATTACAGAATGCATGAACTACATGCACCTACCTCAAAATAATCACTAATTTTGTGTCCTCTCCCTCCTCCTTTGCCTGGGAAATCACAACAATAGTCATTAAAAGAAAAGACACTCTAAAAGATGTAACATTGCCAAATGCTCTGGTTCTCATAGCAGGTCTATCAATAGCATCAACTTACCCTGGCTGTCAAAAGGGTCTCCTTTCCTTTTACGTGTTCTTGGTCATTAGATTTCTTCTCTGGGGTCTGAGTAGGGAGACAGAAGGAGAGAGAGAGAGAGAGAGAGAGAGAGAGAGAGAGAGAGAGAGAGAGAGAGAGAGAGAGAGAGAGAGAGAGAGAGAGAGAGAGAGAGAGAGAGAGAGAAGAGAGAGAGAAGACAGACATTGTAAGCTGCCAGGCGAACGCAAGAATCCATGACATCACCCCATTCATTCCAGAAGTTTCCATTGAAATGTTAGAGGCTCATACAACCTTAAAGACTGGACATCAACATACAAAGACAACAATCTCTGTATATCTGCCCGGATTCAAATAAATTGCACCAGTTTTAGTTAACATCTAGTAATGCTGTTTTTTAACAAAATGGTAAAAGTGTAACTTTGTAACAATAGAAAGCGGGTCGGTAGTATATATAAATGAACAATCGTTACTAGTTGTCCATGTTACATGGACTTCCGTGAAAACTAATTATTATACTTTTTCAGCTTTATCACTGAAAACTGTATCGTACTAGGTCTACACCTGAGAACAATACAAGTCAACAACAAAATTATGACTAAAAGTTCACTAAGTTCACTAAGAAGTATTTCCTACTGGGCATTATGGAAGTTGTTTTCCTAACTATTTGGCAAGAGGGAAGACAGCAGCCTTATTTCTCTTTTTTCTCTAGTCAGGTAGAACAGATTTAATTTTTCTTCACCTTTCTACTGTATAGGCAGCCAAGTTTATTTGAAAGCCCATTTTGTAAGCAGTAAAGTAGCCCATTAACTGTTCTTCATATTTCATTACTTCCCCCATTCACAACATGGACGACAACCATAACATTTTAAAAAGTTGTATAACTCGAGGTCCAGACCACAAATATAACAACACAGAGGAATGATATTGTTGGAGTCATTTTCAGTAGGGCTGCCCCCTAACAGTTAACCAAATTTTCTTTAGTTGGTTGGTCTCCGGAAAAAAAAAATAATTACACCTTGTGATAATTACAGTACGTCGTGTAGGAAATCCAGACCTTCGCCAATCATCAATCGACCTCTAATATGGCTTGTTTGAAATTGAAACGTGCAAGTAGCAGCAACTTTATAAGTCCGCGAGTTACAAGGTTAACCTAGATAGCATTATCCGTTAGAACACCAGCACGATCACTAGCATTTTTCCTGATAACAGCGGAAACAACTTAAAATACTTTACAATTTATCATTATACAGATAAGAGCAATACATCATTTGAAATACATTTGTGTAAACTCCGTTAACAAAAAAAAAAAACATTGTGCTTTTGTGAAATAAAGAAAACAAACAGGATGTGCTTGCTGTCATTCGTCTGTCTCCGTGAACTGGAGCACGTCACAAAAATGAAACGAAACTCAGCATAGACTACTTGCCTCAGACATGAGCAAAACAAATACTCTCTGCTTATGTAATCTGTATGAAAGGTGCATTTCCCTAAAGAGACTATACTGAGAAGATGAGAGTTAGAATCGACAGAGACTCAGAAAACACTAGTTTATTAATAAATAACTTAAATACCTCCTAGCTATTTTTTCTGACACAACCATTACATTTGCAGGAATTTGAGCACAGAATAGGCTATCATTCTGCCCCCAGTATATATGAATAATTAAGTTAATATGAACCTGCGATTAGTCGACTAATGGCTTAAATGAATGACTAGTCGACGATAAAAATATTTTGTCTGGGGCAGCCTTAATTTTCTGAAATATTTTTCCAGCTGATGAACAATAGCACAAACATTTAAAGCACCAGAAGACATAACTGCACTACGCTTAAGCCGCCTTTCCACTGCACACGACAAACGACAGCCGTCAAACCGGAAGTCATTCATTTCCAATGGTGAGTCGTACGGGAGCTGCGGGAATGTCCGATCGTATGCGGAAAATTCGGATCCGATTTGAGCTTTGGATCCGTTGAAATATCTGAACTTCTGCGAATAGACCGTATGCGACCGGCCGACCGGATGTGATGTATTCTAATCAAAACTATGAGCGCGAGGCAAGAATTACCAATATTTTAACTCTTTAATGTTATTCTCTAAACGCTATATCTGTAAAATCCAGGTTATATATAATTATGGCAGAAAAAAACATTTTATAATTATTAAATCAATATTTATATTGATTAGCTCTATACAATCTATATGTTTTTATTTTAGATGTATTGAGGGTCATTTGTTTTGTGTGGATATATTCATGCATGCATTACATTCATTAAAATCATTTATTTTACCATTGTGAATAGCCGAGGGTAACGGTTGATTCACGACCAATTTCAAAGTTCCGTGCGACAGACACTAGGGGGTGAAATGCGACAATCGTATGCGTTATTTCAGAAATTTCTTAAGTTGAAAATATTTGCACACTTTTGTTGTGCATTTCACTGATTAAAAAAATCCAGATGCCAAATATTAAAGAAAGGAAAAACTAAATCCAGGTGTAAAAAAACAAACAGAAGCAACAAAGTCTTTCCAACCACAAGCACTGGGTTATCTTATTGGTGAAATAAATAAAACATAGCACCAACTACAACATTTGAACTCCAAGCTGGAACTCCCTGACTGTCAACATGAAACATGTTAGCTGACTATAGCATCACCTACTATAGACCAAAGCAGAGATACTTTAGAGACTCAATGAGACTCAACTTTTTCACATCATGAGCACAAATGCATACTAACCTCCAGCTCTTTGTCACTGAGGGAGCCCACGCTACACAAGCTCTGGTTAGATGACTCGTTGTGTCCAGAACCCTGTAGAGAGGAAGACAACGGATAACTGGATTTGCATTTCCTAAAAGGAAAGATCGGTGCTAGTAAGGCAGGAAAAAACAGTGATAAAAGTCTTTAGTTCAGTGAAAATGAAACTGAAACACAAAAGCCGCTTCGTAGTCGGCACCAATACCAGTAAAATATATTGGTCTTCGGTACCAATTTCTGTACCAAAGCAAAAAACTGTTGTAGTTTAAAAATGTGTCCTACTTTGTCTTGTCCATTGGTTATTTCCCTGTTAATCATCTCAGTTTCCGATACTTAACTCTTTCCTCGGCCTTGACAGAAATTTCTACCTTTCTGTGTTTTCACTGTTGTACGGTAGGTATGTTGCTTTTTTTATGAAACTTACCCACATTCAAGTGTTGATAAAAAAGGAAAGCATGAAGCTAGAATAAAATGGGTAAAATCAAAAGTGTTCTTTCTTTTGATACATTGCATATTCAGATATTCATACAAAAAAAATATTCTGGAGGCCATGAATCTTTTGTGAAAATTATCACAGATGCTGGTGGTGGCTGGCAACTTTTTTTCAAAATCCGCTGTTAAATACGGTTGTCAATCTAGAAACTTCGCAGTGTACTTGGCAGCTGTGAAAAAATAAACTTGCATTCAGATTGTGAATGGGTAATAAACAGAAAGCAGGAGAAGAGCCCTTTATGATCACTAAAGCAGTCAATCTCTAAAGCAATGAATTCTGGACTCTTGCAAAAACTGTTATTATAATAAAAAAGCTGTCTTGTACAATGAATCTCTTATTTCGATTGTGTGTTTTCTTTGTTGGTTATAATGAAAGGAATCACAAGTGTGCGGCTCACGTTGTAAAAAACAAAACCTTGTGAGTTTTCAGCAGTGTTAATTGGATAGTCAGTGTTAACTGACTAACTGACTCGAACCTCTGATAGGCCATTGTCAACAGATATGATTGTGATTTGCTTTAATGCTTAACGCCCGTTTACATTTTTAAAAAAAGAAGCAGTTGTAAATAGAAACCTTTGACACTCAGAGTGCTCAAACAAACACAAAGCAGCGTCTATCGGAGGGTACCGAATATACCTGTACTACCGGTGCAGCAGAAATTCTGGTACAGACATTTTTTTTTAGTACTACTGACTGGTATTGGTAGTATGGATAGGTTTGACAACTCAAATCAAAATGGGTTTTTTCTTGGTCAATATCAGACATGTGGGGTACTGGAAAATGTTAAAAATGCCCAAATAGCTTTAAAAATATTATTTCAGGCATTCGCGTATACAACACTAACACTTTAAAGGTGCCCTATAATGGTTTTTTTAATTATTTAATAATGTTTTCTGGGTTGCCCTTATAATGTTAGTATGTTTTTTAGATCAAAAATAGTCATACTTTAGAAATAAAAGGCATTTTTCCTAGCCTGATTTTAGTCTCTGATTTGAACACTCTGTTTGAAGGGGCGTGTCTGCTGTGAGAACAGGCCACTGCTGTGATTGGCTGACCTGCTTGCATATGAAATGAGACACGTGAAACTCTCTCGAATACTTTCACTACTGCTGTTAAATACGTTTTAACTATTACAGCTATCGAGATTAACGAATCGTGAGATGTTTTTAAAGTATTTAGATCTATTCCCATCACATAAAATGTTGCTGTGATGAGCATTGAGCAAAAGCAGATGACAGTTTGTTGATCGCGAGACAACGCAGTTTCTCTCTCTCATGCTTTCACTAATGCAAATGATGACATACAGTAAGAGCTTCGTTGTGCAGTGATAAACTCGCGCTGTGTGGATTGTTCTTTGATCGCTTTCTGTATAGTTTATTCACTGAGAATTAGCCTATTTAACGTTAGTTATGTAGCAGCTATGCTCGTTACTTGGAGTTTGCTATTACTGTACTAGGATCTTGCGCTGGGTCTAACACAGTGTAAATTATCGTTAATAAAATCACTACTTACCGGTTGCGGGAATATAGTTGGAATTACCCCCTTCTTCAGTTTGAGACGCTGAGAGAAGCTTGATATTGTCCAAGGTTCTAAAATAAGTCCGTGGTGAAATGGGCAGAGCAAACTAACAACTTCGAATTAAACTGTTGCGGTATCCGATTATATATAAACATCAACCACGCCTGTTGACATTTCTTTTCTGTGGGAAGGATATGAAAAGTCCTCACATCCCCTGCACAGCCTGGAACATAGCATTTATTTCCATGATCTGCCATTTTCTCTCTGATCCTCGCTTGCTCTGATGACTCGGCTGTGCAGTGCTTGTCATTGAGGGGTGGGATATGCAAATCTTTGGAGGCGTGATCCCCGACTGTTGCGTCACTGTCGGTATTATGTGGAGATTCGCCTGTTTTTCAGGGGTGTTTTTTAAAAACGAGATTTAAATAAGAAGGAGAAAACAATGGTGTTTGAAACTCACTGTATGTCATGTCCATGAACTGAACTCTTGTTATTTAACTATGCCAACATAAATTCAATTTCACATTATAGGGCACCTTTAACTATCCAATCAATTCTGATCTAATCACAAAATAAATTGGGTTAAAAATGTCAATTCATTAAAGGGTTAGTTCGCCATTTAAGACATGAAGTTGTATGCAATCCTTACCAGCACTATAGTGCATACACACTGACCCACTCTGTAGTCACTTCGCTGGTCAGAGTTCTGGCCGCTGGAAGTTTTTCAAGAAAGTACTCCCGGTTAGTTTCCGGGGCCACAAAACTGTGCGTTTTTAAGTGAAAAAATGATTTGCGTTTCAAAGCTTGATTAATTTACCACACAAAAAACACGCCGGGACAAAATTCATGCCTCAGTTTTAATCGGCACTATTTTCTTTCCATTTCTATCCATCCGCGCTGCTGTCAGCGTCAACAGTGAGCACGTTCCGATCAGCTGTTCCATAGTGTTTACACAATCGATTGACAACGACGTAAAAAGTAGAAAATGAACAATGGTGCGAACTTGTAAATACCCAGGCTGTGACCACAAGAATGTGCCGGGATCACCGTTCAGATTCCATCGTTTTCCTGTTTCGGATATAGCTACGAGACAGCTTTGGCTGGTTGCCATCGGCTACTCTGCGGGAGCTAAAATATCCAGAATCAAGGATTATGTGCAGTGCTCACTTCAGCGAAGACGATTACATCCCCAACCAAGGAGGAAAAAGAAAATAAAACTGATTTTAAAGAGTTTTGCTGTACTAGTACCACGGGGTAAGCTCTATTTACTAACTTTATGATCCCATGTAAACTGTACGGTAAACAAGCTGATGTTTAGACTCCAGTGGAAAACACGTGAAAAGATGTCTAATATAAAAACGGTATATGGGATATAGGTACAATTTGCTGAGAAAACTATTTGATTGAACACACACACAATAGAGGTTTCAGGGCTCTCAAGACACCCCGTCATTGGTTGTTGTTGCCTTAATCTTACCCAGATACAATAGTGTTATTTTCTGATTGGCTAACAACACCAGATGAGACGCGCTTTATTCCTGCCGGTCCAGAGTTTTGGGCGCTGCGGCATATTAAATATATAACAAATAGTTTTCAGCGTGAGAAATGTGTGGCGGGAGAGCGTGAAAAAAGACCGAAATGAGTGACTGTCACACTCAATGCGTGACACTTGAGAGCCTGAGGTTTTGTGTTGCAATCAATAACATTTCGGCATCGGTATACTCCGGTTCATAAAGGTATCCCTTTGGCGTTGTGCTAAAATTACTTTCATCATCATCTGTTTCGTCTGACATTGTGCTAAAATTGGTTTCATCATCAGAAGTTTCGCAGTCAGACATGTTGTCAACGAGTCGCGCTATTAACAGCTGATCGGAACGTGCTCTCTGTTGACGCTGACAGCAGCGCGGATTGATAGAAATGGAAAGAAAATAGTGCCGATTAAAACCGAGGTATGAATTTTGTCCCGGCGTGTTTTTTGTGTGGTAAATTAATCTAGCTTTGAAACGCAAATAATTTTTTCACGTAAAAACGCACAGTTTTGTGGCCCCGGAAACTAACCGGGAGTACTTTCTTGAAAAACTTCCAGCGGCCAGAACTCTGACCAGCGAGGTGACTACAGAGTGGGTCAGTGTGTATGCACTATAGTGCTGGTAAGGATTGCATACAACTTCATGTCTTAAATGGGCGAACTAACCCTTTAATTTAGCTAATTGTCAGATTTGTATCCACAAACAGCAAAATTAGGAAATAAAATGAGATTGTGATTTTCCCTGGTTTCCCTCTATTTCAAAGACTAAAAATTCTAATTCTCTAATTCTCTAATTCTCATTGTCTGTTGACCAAGAAGTAAAATAATTATCTAAAACTGAAAAGAGTTTTGTTTTGGGTGAAGAAATTAAAAAAAGTCCAAAAAGTGTAGCGGTCGACCGGTATATTACCAAGGCCGCTATGTTTTTCTGATTGGCCGATGTGTTAGAAGCGGGACTTTTATTTTGACGGGGATCACAGCGCTAACTCACATACTCCGTCATCATTAGTTTACGATCTCGGTCAGTCATATCTAATACTTTGTTAGACAGAACTGGTAAACAAAGAAAGTAAATGTTATGCGAAAAAGTAAAGCATTGCTTTTATATTATTTGTAACAGAAAAAGCAAACAATCAGGCTAAAATACTTTCTCATTTACCGTCAACATTCAGCAAATGCGCATCTACATCATTTAAACAAATCTCTGAATATCTAATAAACATTTAATTTCACAAACCTTGCCTATTTAATCCAGCTGTGATATCTCGTGAAGTGTGCATTTGTAACCGGCATTAACGTGTTACTGCAGGGCTCGAATTTCCGCGCGGGATTGCGGGTATTGCGCATAATTCTAATCATTCCCGCAGGTCTCCCATTTATAATGCGGGAAATTCCCGCAATCGTAATTCACACAGATAATAAAATCAAATCATTCTTTTAACAACTATCTTCCAGACGCAATTTATCACAAACAGCGCAAATCATCGGTGCCGCGTCTTCTATCTCTTCTCTCAAAATGTGTTGTGCAAGGCAAGCATCAAGCGCTGCGGCGATAACACTCGAGTTTAGGAGTCGGGACCATAGACTGTAAGGTCGGGACATGACGGAATATTCACTTGCACAATCGGACCAGCAGTGCATCGTGACTGAAGTCGTTTTAAGTCTTCCCAGTTTAAACATTCAAGCAATTTTAAACTAATCAGTGCTCGCGCGCTCTCTGAGAGATTATTTTATATGCGCACATTCACAATCCGCCTCAAAAACAGCTGGCCAGTAACTATTTTTCGCGGATTATATTGCTTTAACACGCAAAATTGTCAATTTCGGTCTTTGTGAGTAGGCTATACTCTAAACATAGTCGGTTTTGTCTTAGGCCTAAGCATAAAACGGATGCCAGTATAATGAACACAGGATCCGTGCACTAGCTCTTAAAGTGACGGAAGCCATATGTGTCTATCATTAATTTTGTTGTCAAAACAACAAAAGATAGCTTTAAGTTAAAGGAATCAGGATTAATAGCCTATGTATTTAATTTATTCAGCACTAAAATACTACCCAGTGTTATTTTCCATTTGATTACTTTATTCAGTTTCTTTAAGTGTTAGACCTATTCAAAAACTTTTGTCTTTATTTGTCTTTATTTGTATCTTTATTCTATTGTATTTATTTGTGCTACTTTTTTCAATTTAATTAAACAATTTAAATCAAGCTTCCTTGTGATGTGTAAATTCTTAACAACATTTTTACCCCATTGTAAAAATGCAATGAGCGCAAACATTTAGGCAAGATAAATGTAATAATTTTGTTTGGGAAAAATGCCCCCCCTTTCTCCCCCTCAAAAAAAAAATCCCCCCCATGAGAATCATCTAAGGGGGGATTTCCCCCCCATTTTCCAAAACGAAATTCAGGCCCTGTACTGTGAGTGACGGTCGGTCCGTGAGAAGTGAGTGAATGTGAGATCAGCTTCAAAGGAAACGCAATCGAAAAACTTTAAATCCTTCATTTTAAAATATGCTGTGCTATATCTAGATGCCCACTGTGTCATATTCATATTGTTTTCACTGTGTGCAGTATTTAATATTAGCGTCACCTTGTCTTTATTTGGAAAAATATGATTACCAGTGAGCATGAAATTACCAGATTACTGAGTGCCTTGTTAGAGTGTTTCCTTCCTTTTTATTCACATTCATATATTTTTAAACAATTACTTTATTCGTGAAAAATACTGTAATAGGATTGCAGATTCAAGAAGTTGCAATCTAAAGTACAAGCATGTTTATTTTAAAGATGTGTTTTCTAATTTATTAAAATAAAAAATAAAGTATATATATATAAAAAATAATGGCTTTATATCGGCCACCCTGCTCTCTAAGATTTTGGCCATCAAAAAAAATATATATATATATCGGTCGACCACTATTTATTAATGAGCCCTTGTTAGCTCAAATACAGTTGTGTAAATAAAGCCTTCCTGCTCTGAGCTAAACATGCAATGAGATACAGAGAGAAAGAGTGACAGATGCTGATCATTCTGGTCAGGTATGGCCAAAACCCTCCACAATCCAATAACAAAGTGATAAACACCCCTGTGCAGCACACCTACTGACTTTTCTCAATCATTTACTTAATGAAAATTCTCACACCAAACCAAACAGATACAGAGAAAACGGTCATACTAACTCTCACACAACATCCAGCATTGGCCAGTCAGGGGGGAGGACGCTCTGGCCATGACAGTGACCAATGAACAACTGACACTGAAAAACTGACAAACCTAATTGTCCTACTCAGAACTGATACTAATCTTTTCCTCAGTAAAAGACACGTATTGCAAATGCCGATTGATATCCAAAGTCTTTCTGTGGTTCCCCAATACTAAAATGACAGATTCAATAGGAAAACTGAGACAGATCAGTGCGCAAGCTGTTCAAATACACAATCATAACTACTTCTCGATGCATTTAGAAAAGTATTATTTGGAATGAATGTAAAACAGCTTTTTCCCCAAAAATGTTTTATCTGATGCTTGTATACTAGATGAATTGCTCTTTAACAGACATCTTGGAGATGTACATGTGCTATCTGGGTACATTCAACTTTGACTGAAACGCCTCAGAGAGAGAGTAAGATTTCAGTAAAAATTTGTTGTTCTTAGCAAAAATATTCAGCAAAAAAAGGAATTAAAAATGAAGAAATCATGTCGTTTTGGAGGGCTGAAATAATGACTGTAAAAGAGACGAGTTTTTAATTCGAGTTTCTCCGATATTTTGAGCACACAATGTGGGTAAGCTATACAAGCAAACATGTCAGCAGTGTGGACACACTTCACTGTGATCAAAAAGGATGCTAGAGTAGAAAAAAATATTGGTTGAAATATTGAGGGGTAGCTTGTTGCCAAAAAACTTTACTACAACTGGTTTAATTTATCATACAAGAAATTGACACCCAATTCACCTTTGGCTAAGCCCCGCCCCCCTTAGTTACTGTTGCTACGTCCGTCAAACTGCATCTAGGCTCTGGTTTGGTATCAACATGGCTTATGCTGTGACAGCTCTTCCTGCTGAAATGTTGTCAAGCTTTTATAAAGCAGCAAATAAAGTGTCCGATAGAAGTAGGCAAAAGGGGCTGCCATATGCGTTCGAAGGCTATATTCAAGACATACAGGTGAAACGCAAGGAACACCAAGGCATCCAAATAGAGGCAAAAGCATTTTTACCGGTCACAGTCAAAAAATGAACCACCGCATATCCTACTAATCGAGACGGAGGCTGGGACTAACAATATCAGGGAGCAACACTGTTCATGCAAAGCTGGGTACGTCTCTATTCACTTCTATAATCGTTATTACAAAGCAAACGGACTACGCGAGTATAACGTTGTATTTATTAGCGGCTTGTGCTAGCGTAACGTTATCAACAACCGGTATGAGAACCGAAATCATAACCTTAAACATTATAAAACTGTCTCTAACTAGTATAAATTCACAGTAAGGTTAAAAGCAAAAAAGTTGTGCTTGTTGATCCTTGAGGGGTTTGACGTCCACACAGTTTAATCCAGTTTTGGGAAGGGAAAAAAACGGACACCCTCCTCCAACCTCTCTGGGAAACACGTATCTGTGTTACAAATGCCCCAGGCACAACGTTTAACCATATTTTTGATAAAACTACGACGATAATAGCCTGCCGAGACTAAAAATATGAGACACCTGTGTTGAAAGTCAATGGAGCGCTGTGAAAAAGTGTCGGACCTCTGTGGGAGCTCGTTCTTGGCTGCGCTGTGATTGGTCAATCTATATTCTAGGGTGTGGCTTAGCCAAAGGCGAATTCAGTTACCCAGTAACCCAAATTTTAACATCACAGCAATAGCAAACCACATCCATCCAATCAATTCCAAGTGGACAAAATCAAGTGCCGCCTTACATTTTTTCCTGTTCGAGAAGCCGTTTCACTTGGATATATGGCACAAAAAGGGGAAGAATAGACTATCGCAACTCCTGTTTCAGGCCTACTTTAATTACCAAAATTTTGTTTTCATTTTCGATTAAATGAAATCTTTAATAATTAAAAAACAGTGTTTTGGTAAAAAAAAAAAATAATAATTTTGTTGCATCATAAATAGGACACCACCTTCACTTGACAATCAAATATCTTTTTGGTCCAATTAGGGATGTGAATTTCTGCCAAAAATGCCATTCGAAAATCGAGGAGCAAAAGTCGATTATCGTTCGAAAATCAAAAAAAAAAGAAAAAGAAAAAAACGCACACTCACAATGACAGAAAGTAGGGATGCACCGATATGAACATTTTGGCCGATACCGATAACCGATAATTCTTTACATTTAAAAGCCGATAACCGATATATTGGCCGATAAATCTAAATAAATTTTTTTATATAGATAGCCTGTATACATAAACAGACTCACAATTAAAAACCTTGCCTCAAACACTTTTAACATAAATCAAACATACTACAGCCTTTTGAACCAGTGTAAGATTCCTTAACTTTTAAAATTAATTTTACACTGGGCAACTTTCTTTATTAAAAAATGGTAACACTTTATAATAAGGTTTAATTTTGTTAGCATTAGTTAGCATGAACCAACAATTTTATAAGACAGTTTTAATAAAGTTTTATCTAACATTAGTCAATGCACTGTGAACTACATATTTTATTAAATAACAATTAGCTGTAAAGTGTTATCAAAAAATCTATTGCCTAACAAAAATAAAATACATAAATATTGCAAACAAGTCATTAGATAGGCTAACTTTGGGTTGCATATAAAGAAACAAAATGCATGTGCCATGGATCAATAATGGAATCGCCTCCGCACGGACAATAGGGAAATTATTTTAATCAAACCATATCGTTGATGAAAATAATACGAGAACAAAATAATGTTAGTTATTAATTATAACGCAATCTTTAAAAAATTAACTATTTTAATATTACAGTAGCCTAATAGTAAACATCTTTAATAGCATTACTGTTTAAATGACATTGCTGTGTGAGCAGCGCGAGAACAAACAAACGAAGAGAACAAACGTTAAACTGAATCGCTTTGCTATAAGGTTAATCAACTCGACGGTTGCTGAAGAATGCAAACCCAAAGAATTCACAAATTTATTACAATGGTGAATATAATTATATGACAGTGTAAATCATAGCTTTTAATGTTTTGCATTGTTGTTTAATCTGCGCGCGCTGAAGCTGAAGAGAACGAGCACCGGGAAACTGAAGAACATTTCTAGGTTGTTTAAATCCACGAAACGCATGATATGTGAGATTAATCAGATATTTATAATTACATCAACTTTATATTACGACTTATCTGCACAAAAGGACGTGAATGCACAATCGAACTTGTGCTAGTCATATGTGTGTGTGTAGGCTAATCCCTGTTCTGGACGCGCTATTCCACAACAACGCGCTGAAACGGCAACTAAACCCAGAGAATTCACAACGTTTTATTACAATAGTGTTCTCATTATAATGGCATATGATAGTCCCAATTATAGTTATAAATGTGCATTGCTGTTTGAGCTGCGCCCACGCTATAAAGACATGATCACCAGAACAATGAAGCGCTGCGCTTGCGCGCGTCGTTCATTAACTCAACCAAACGCATCCTGTATTAGATTAATCAGATATATAGGCCTATATACACAAAATAAACATATTACGACTTACAATGGCACAGAATGCTGCGAATGCTCAAGAGAACTTGACTGTGCTCGTCATGAAGGCTTAACTCCACAGACGCGCTCTTTCCTCCACAACGCGCTCGTCGCACTGAAACACTGGCGAACACGAATTCACAACATGCTTTTACAGTCCTGCTCTTATTATAATGTTATGAAGCTTATGTGACAGATTTGTGTTGCACTGAACTGTATCTTCCTTTTCGAAGTGAATCCAATCATTCAGAATTGGAATGGCGAACCGCGCGCATCTCTCAACTGAAGTAAATAATCTATTATTTATCGGCTTTGATATATCGGCCCAATTTTCTTATCGGATCGATAACGATAACATCAAAAAAGACCATTTATCGGCCGATAACGATAAGTGGTCGATATATCGTGCATCCCTAACAGAAAGGGAGGCCAATTTCATTTTTAGCGATTTGTCATCAAACAAACTGTTTATTAATTCAACAATTAACATGTTTTCGTCGTTTTTTTTTTACATACCGGTAGTTAACAGAAGAAAAAAACAATAAGCACGACAGTGAATTTTTGCATCGCCAAACGATGCCTTGTTACTGCAAAAGCCTACTTTTTAAACAAATCAGTTTCAATCAAAACTATTTGTGTGATGCCACTGCGCAATACACACACATTACCGCGGGATGGTGGGTGTTCATTTCATAAATTGTGGACAATGGTAGCTTATTTAATGTAGCCTATAAATGAATGTATATGTCCACAAACGGATAATGTCATCATACTTGTAGTGCTATCGTCGAGTAGGCCTAATAATCTGTTTGGTTGTAAAATGTATTACCTGAATGAATGAACTCTAATGTATCGTCCTGTGGAATCATTCATTCACAGACATCATACGAAGATGTTCAACTAGATCTTCATCGCTGGCAAAATATGATGCATTTGCAGATTTGCTTTCACTAGACTAATCTGTAGATCCACGGCCACTTCATCCAACGCTCTTGATGTTCTTAAATCTTCCTGTTACGACTCTGAATCGTCTGAAGCGCTTTCAATTCACACTCGACTCTGTGCGCGAGGAACTGAACAGATCATACAAACTGATTCACGAACCGATTTAGACAGATCTGCTAACTTGTTTGATGAAGTCTTTGAATAGAATCGACTCCAAAGAGTGATTAATTTGTGAGTGGAGCATCGCTCATGCCCATACAAAGGATACAGCGCGCTTGGAATGAACTACGCATTTAACAACATTTATTACATTAAAATAAAGTAACGAGAGGAACGTCGCCCAACGTAGTGAAGTAAATGTAGCCTACTTTGTTACTACCATAGACGGTTACTACCATAGACAGTAAAGGTTAGTCTACCACCTCTGTTGGGCGCAGAGTTCACGGTCACGACAATGCTCTTCTTCGGTTGTTTGTTTACACTATGTATAAAACGCTGGTATCCTAGATCGCGCAGGAGTGGGTTTCATTCATGTTAAAATGCCCCGCCGTCAATTATGTCACATTGGAATTGCGCGAAAATATAACGATATTCAAATAGGCAATTTTATGATCAAATTTCGAACGCAGTTCGACTATTCGAAGATCGCGACTCATCCCAAGGTCCAATACACTATACTTCTTAGACTAATGCTAATGACATACAGCTTTCGTGGAGAATGAGTGAAACGAAAGCAGACAGGCCCATGGCCTAGAAAAACACATGAATGAGTGAAGAAGATGAGGTCTAATGTGAGTGGGAAGGTATGTGATAGGGATGATGGGGGCAGAAATATCAGTTTGAGACCGGACAGACCTTGGCAACTCCGACTCCAGTGAAACGGGCCTCCAGCAACTCCTGCCTGCGAGGATCCAAGCTGTGCAATTCCTCCATCATGGCTGGAAAGAGAGGAAGAGAGTGTGCATAGCATTATGTAGCCATAGTGATGCTGACAGATTGACAGGACAGTGATGTGTACGACGTTGAGTCATGTGTCCCCAATACATGTTTTCGAGAGCATTCTGAGATTCATGACTCAGCCTCGCCACCACCACTCATTCAGTCATAACTCACTCCAACCTAAAGACATTTATCCTATAGATAACCTACGGGAAAACACCATGATCATGCAAGATCTTAAGGCATGTCAAACCACATGCAACATAACCTGCAGTGCTTTTAGCAAAGGAACATTGTTTCTTATTAATCAGTTCGCGACTAGAAAACAAATGCAATCGGTTATAAATCATACTGTTATTCATATTATCCGAGGAGGAGGCTGGGAGTGAAACATGCACAATGAACAACTCCATTTCTACTTCCCAACTAACCAACCAAACTATTACAACCTTAGAGCCACCCCACTACCGATTTACATTTTAGTTAAATCTCACCCGTTGCACGTCTAAAATGATTTAAAGATTCCATTTGTCAGGATTCCCTTGAATTTGTAACCTTGCTTCATAATATTACACATTATTTTACAATGTTAACTTACTTGATGAATTGGCATGGTTAAGTTCTCATTCTAGTCCAATCATTAGATGTATGCGATTGATTGAAATAATCAATAAAAATCAGGAGAAATAACGTTTTAAAGGGCAAAGGGTTTCACAAAGGATCAAAACAAAAGAAACAGTATCTAAATACCGTCTCAGTATCTCTTTACCCCTGGGTTTTGCTTCTATTGTCTGTTGTTTCTACATTGCCCTGCGAATTCTTCCGCTAGCCTCCTTAAACCACTACATCTGTCTTTGTACCTGTTTTATCGGGGTCTTTTCTCCCTCTTTTCCGATTAATTAGATCTTCTTTCTTCGACCGTTCTCCTCCTCTGGTCTCCCGTCTCGCCCTTCCCGTCTCAGCCCGACATCTCAGGGTTAGGCCTCAGCCGAAACCCCGACCCTCGCCTGCGCTCGGTGCCTGCTGTGTCGCTAGGGGACGCCAGCTCCGCGTCCTACTGTAGTCCGAGGACTGCGAGACCTCCGAGGCCTTGATCTCCCGAACCCGCCTTTCTCCGCTGGCCTTCTGCGATATCTATTTTCTATCAGATCTGAGGATTGTGGTACCTCGCTGCAGATTAACACCTAATGATTCCCCATCCAAAATTACTCGATTCGCTTCGAAGTTAGTTAATTGTGGTGTTGTTTTTGAGATATTTTGTTGCTCTTGTTTGTCTTCGCTTGCTCTGGGTCAGCACCGAACCGGGATCAAGTCCTGGAATGATAAATTGGCTCTTTAAATTCCGTTCCAGCCTAACGTCTCCTTTTAGAAAGATTAATTGTTGTAGACGAAAAGAATAATTTTCCCAATCAGATTCCCGAAATCATAATCGATTCGGTTCTCATTTTGTGCAATGTAAACAATAATCGGTAAATCTCATATTTTCTCGTGAGATTGTGCAAGACATTTCTACCTTTCAACCACGCCCATTTCCACTAGCAAACACTTATCAATGAAAGAAAAAAATAAAGTTTTTTTTTCTATATTTTTATCATAGGGTTTTATGCTGTGCAACATTTTTAAAGAAATATAATGTCAACTTTACTGTGTACATGTTTTTCCCCAGCTTTTGCATTCAAACAGTATTAAATAAAAGGTATAAAACTTGAAAAGGAAAAGTAACAACTTTTGGACAGTAACTAAATTGTCCTGTATGATAGTGATATTTAGGTGAAATTACAGAGATGATGATTACTCCTATTGGTATGATATTACACTTCTCAAAGGATACCCTGCGTAAAATGCAAAAAAAAATTGTTAGATTTTTTCAAATGATCTGCTAAATGAAAAAATGTTAATAATTTAACTGTGAACTTTCCTTTTTTCCATTTTGCAACTACTGGAAAATATTTTTTTAACTTACAACGTGTAATCGTTAGCCAATCAAAAACTTGAGCAGAGCAAAATAAATAAAAACTTAAGATTTTATCAATTTCCATGACATACATTTTTAAAAAATTCCTCATATTTCCAGGTTTTCCATGAATGTTGGAATCCTGTTTTATCGACCTCACAGCCCATGAAATCAACATTGGAGTTTTGTGACTTTCAGTCCACATTTAGCTTTGTGTCCAGTAAAGAACTAAGACAGAAGAAGAAAAAAGTAGCTGACAATCAGAAAGATGATTTGATTTTACACCATCATGTAGTTTATTCATAAGATTAAAAAAAAAAAAAGTCCTTAAAAACATCACTCAGTATGATGACCAAACAGTTTATGCTCCTCAGGTGCATCATGGGAACTCATGTCCTCCATCAGCATTCCCAAGTAGGCTGCATAAGATTGAGTCTCCATTCCACTCAGTGCGTTCAGCACGCTTAATGGCATGTTTCAGCACCGCAATCTTCAAAGTTGTTACAACCTGTCCATCATCTTTAAAACAACCATGTCACCACATTCTCATGGTTCAGCTGTTCTCGATTCACTCCAAAAAAGCAACCTTGATTCTAAGGCGGCGCCAGGACCTTGCGATACTTGCACTGTAACCAGACTCTGTACATTGTCAGCTGCTTTCCTCTGTTCACCTGTAAGCGCCGGTCCACCAAGTTCTGCACCTTCTCCAAGCCGGCACTGGAGAATAGATCATGCAGCTCATCTAGAAGAAAATGACAAAAGTCAAAAAATACATATCCCTGTAAAATGTGTGCCATTCTTTTATTAACTGTATTCATATAACACTTATTAAGTCATGATATATTGTGCAACCAAAGCTTATTCATCAAATAGAGGTTCTTATAAGTGTATAATGGGCTCCTTGCACGTAACTACTTCCTTACCGGAAGTCTTTTCCGGCGCTATTCTACACTATGAGATGAGATGTTTACAAGAGTTGCCGAAACTTACAATAACGGACGTACATCGCCTTTGTAAGTCCTCCTCCAAATCACCTACCAGCAAATTAGAGAGAAGGGCTTTAAAATGTATGCCTCTTCATATATCCATGGATATGAAGGTAAGTCTATATATCTCAAACTTTATGGCTTACGTTAGGCTATTAATAGGCTAAAACACCCGGGCTGACAGAATATGCGTGTTATAATGTTGTACTGTTTTCTAGTATTAGGCGGAAAATGTCTACGTTGTGTATGTATGCCTTCAAACAGGAAGAGAGCGAGCCGTATTTACCCGTTGCGGATATGACGTCAAGTTGCTATGTGCAAGGAGCCCATTCAAGTATAAACATGCATTTACCTTGAGTGAAAAAGTAGACGCGTGTCCCATCCCCTCTAACATAGAAATTTTCAGACAAGCACCTCCCTGGTTGAGTAAAGGACAAACAATTAGGTCTGTTGTTGTATCGCTGTTGTTTACTGAAATATCAGCTTCACAGGCCATTTATAGGCAGATGCAGTCAATAAACTTTTATCTAATGACAAATACTACACTTTGTACTCATATTTTACAAAAAAAATGTAAAAATTTGTCCTGATAAAAAACATGGACTCATTACATTAAAAATAATGCAGACCAAAATATGTTTTGCAGTAACGGATGCTACAATATTGACATTTTGGTGGTTCTTCTCCCATCACAATTAGGCCTACTTGCTGCGTCTGTTCAAGTGTTTTGAACGCGACTCAAGACAACCTACTGGAATCCGGAAATCTTCTTTGAGAAATTATCTAAAAAAAAAAGTTGACTTTTCACAAGGATGTAACATCTACCTTTTTTGAAACGAAGCTGTGCCATGTCATAGCGACCATAGTCTCTCAATAGTAACGCTCCTCCGGGTTTCAGCAATCGTGCTAATCTATTAATGGAGTTCTGCATCCTGAAACAGATGGAAGTTAAGAAGTTAATGCACTGCTAGTGGTCGACAATCAAGAGGGACGACAGGTCACTCTATTATGTTTATTGTGTGATAATGACATTGACTCTGCTGTCAGCCGACTTACAATAACACTTATTACATGGTTCCATTTCAAAGAAAAATTTTCATTTTAGTCATAAAAATCAACTGTTTCGCTCTATTGCGCCAACGAAAATAGTTCTAAACAAAGTTCACAGCAATGTTTTGCGTTTCTGAGCAACACACGATGGTGTATCTTTACTGATTGAATCAGTTTTTTTGAACGAATCAGCTGAAACAATGATTCAATGACTCACTAATAAGACTGTAAAATACTTCCTTCCTGATTGAATCAGCCGTTTGAATGAATCGGTTGAATCTCAATGACTCGCTCATTAACTCACCCACTTGTTGCCAACTCCTGCTGGGTTTAATTTCAGATTTGAAGTATCTTTTCATTTTTTTAAATCATTTCAAATAACAGTAGTAAACGTTTTATATTTTCAAAACATCATTAATCTTTAACTGCTCTACACTGGTACACTTTAATAAAGGTTGATCTTTAGTTATATAGTTATTAGTTATACATTAGATTGCAATTTCTGTACCTGAAAATCTCCTGTTTAAACCTACATGAAAAACCTGAAAAGCACTGTTACTTTCATTTACATGTTTGTTCTGTTGTATTTATTTGTGCTATTGCTAGTAATTTGATTATTTGCACCTATTTAATTACATACAGTTTTGTTAATCTAGTAGCTTTTGGTGTCATTACCTTATTTTTTATGGTTACATGTATCAAAAATAACAAAAACAATACTAGGCTTATTTTATAGGCCCCAGTGAAAATTCTGGCAGGGCAAGTAAAAAATTAACCATTTGCCCCGACCAGGCCAGTAGAAAAAATCCTTAGTGTTGAGCCCTGTGTTGTAATTAAAATAAATATTTAGCATTTTAGTGAATAAATTATTAATAAACGTAATTTTATTGTGTTTAAATTTATTTTATTTTATTCATTTTAGACTTACTGGGCCCCGCCTGGAAGTTGGTTGAGAACCACTGGTTTAAATATTACCTGCTTGATGGAAACAGATCATTTGCAGGGTATCAGCCATTCTAATTAAGCATTTTTTAATACCATTTTCAAGACCTTTCCAAAACATTTTCAGACCTGCACATCATTCCATCCGCTTCAATGCAAACAAACAAAAATCACCCTGTTCAACAGAGATAAACAAATAAACACATTGGACCCTTTTCATATTTCTGTTAAATTCTGTAGATTAATTTTTTTAAAGAAGACCCAAAAAAATGTTTTTTGTACTGAAAATATAATAATAATACCTTTTTAGAGAGAGGGATACAAATAGTAATATAAGAAGAGAAATAGATTTCTGTCCTAATTCAAAACTCACCCAAGGTGTCATTAACACTTACTTCTGTGGATGCAGGGCAGACAGAACAAATATGAGGACAATGACGTCCAGACTGCGGTCTGGCATTGGATACTCTGCAGACGCATCACTCAGATCATGGACGAATGCGTGACAGCGCGACGAGTCATACTCAGGGTTTGACTGCAAAAATAAAATAAAAATCGAACTAGTTTAAAGGTCCCATATTGTCAAACTGAAATTTCCTGGCTTTTTTCATGATAACAAGATCTAGGGGCATATGAAACCATATAAGTTTCAAAACAGTCGATCCACAGACAAATGCACACAGCCTGCGTAAAGTAGCTGTGCCTTTTCACGAGCCGTTGTGACTTCCGTATATTTGATGATTCAGAACTACTCAGTGGGTCGCTCAAAAAACAACAGGCCAATCAGAAGAGAGGCTCATGAATATTAAGTAGACAGGCCAAAATCAACCTGTTCTTGGCAGAGCTCCTGAGAAAGGAGCTGTAAAAATATATTGAGATGGTTTTTGGTACTTATACCGCAAATATATATTCTTAAGGACATCAAAACCTAAAATAAAGCTTCAGAAAGTTGTACAATATGGGACCTTTAAATAAAGGCATGCTGAATGCTAAATACAGATTTCTTAATTAAAAGAGATTAACAGCTTCCCGTTACTTACTTTGACAAGGTCAACAGCCGTGCTAGAGAAATCACAACCATAAACAAAGAGACCTGGGTCACTGTAAAGCAAATAGAAAATAAGTTATTTCATCTGCATAAGTAACAAACAATATGGACAGGTCTGGTTGATTAATATCTGGACTCACTTGTTGGTTTTTAAGATGGGAAAAACTGTATTGCCAACTCCACAGCCCACCTACAGACCCCCAAAACCACACACAACACACACACACACACACCACCACACACACACACACACACACACACACACGTACAAAGGTGAAAGTGAGCATATTCTACTGACAGGGCATTCCTTTGAATACTGAACAGTTCACCCAAAAAATTAATTGCTCACTCTTAAGGGCCATTCACACCAAGGATGATAACTGTTAACAATTAAGATCTAAACATATTAACAAAAATAGAGTCCATACCACAGCTATATGATAACAGCACAGTGAAACAATATTGTTGGAAGGAACCACTTTAAGAACAATTTTTCCACAGCCAATCAGGATCCATCTAGCTTTAAAAAGAAGGGCAGGCTAAACTACACCAATATTGCACACTGGTGCAGCTTTTAATATAATAAATATTTTTTTTAATAATTACTATCGTTCTTGGTGCTAACAGGCACTGTTTTAAGTCATAACTCATATAATGAAAGTCAATGGAGTGAGGTTAATAGTTATTTGGGTGAAAGGCCCCTTTAAATGCACCTACTGTATTACAAAACTCACCTCCAGGATGCGATAGGATGCAGAGGCTCCAGGAAATTTAGTGTCTGTGTGTGACGATGGAACATCTTCACCATTTAACCGATACTGAACTGCGGTTGCCATCTCCTCGCTGTCCTGTGGAGCCTTTTGTCGAGGAGCCAGCTCAGGGAACTCTGTAAACAGCCAGTGGCGATCCTTGAAGAAGCGGTTCTCATGAATGGTGTAGAAATCGTTCCAGTACTCATTAGCCCTGCTGTCAAACTCCTCTGAAAGGGAGATATGAACAAAGAGAAGAAAAATCTGAGCAAGTCTTTGTAAACAAGGCGGCAAAAACCTGCTGATATAGACAGTGTTGTTATTGTAAATGAAAATTATTTAAAATTGTTTTATAGAAAATTGTAGTTAACCTGAAATTAAATATAACAGAATAAAACTTAAACTTAAAAAAAACGTAAAAGAAACCAAAAAAATTGCATTGACAACTTTTGAGTTAATATATTATTAAAATTACTAAAACTGATCTACAAATAGTATAAAAAAAAGGATTAATTCAAAATATGTAACTAAATTTAACTGCATTTATGCATCTTTAAATTGTATTTTTATTATAAACTAAAGCATTAGCTGGGTGATAGATGAAGCGTTTGATACCTTGTTTTTCTGCTGGGAGAGGTTGACAGTTTTCCTGCACTTTCTTCTGGGCAGCCTCCTCCTGTTCTGCTGACCACTCCACATTATCCCTGAGAGAGGTGAAACACCATCACAAATCAGGTGTATTAAAAAAAACGGACACATATAATTTTACAATTATGTTGATTAACTTCAACAGCATACGTTTTTTTTTATATACTATACATAAGCTACAGCAATGCTTTATTTTGCCAGTCTTACCACGCGTTGTGCTGAAACACCTGTCGCGGGTCTGTGAGGAAGCGAGTGCCGAACTGCGGTCGCTTCTGGGCCTCGGTGAAGCCCTCCGTGGGTCCATTAGCAGTTTCTGGCATGTTTTCTACGGAGGAAGAATCAGCAGCAACAGCAAGCGCCGCCATGATCAAGCGAACCGGAAGCACATGCTTGTTCAGTGCGAGTGTCTCCAGTGTCTCCGCCCAGTTCTGCTGTTCGCCAGGAAATATCGCCCCCTACCGAGCGTTATCATCAGATAGTGAGAGATGAGGACGGAGAGTGCTTCTTTTAGGGTTTAGTGGTGCTATGTAGCATCTAACAATCGGAAAATAATCATTTTTGATTGGAAAATCTTAGCACAAACCTGATTAACATGATTATAAAACATATTTCAGGCTCAGTTCGTAGTTATAAGTAAAGTCTAGTCAATCGTAACAATAAAAACACGTATTTTATTGGTTACGATACAACGCAGTAAATGCGAAATAAAATAAAATAAAACTTAAAATCAGTTTAAGCTAAAAAGCTCTAAAATCTAGCCTTTAACCAGCAATATTGGAGATTGGCCCCTCAGGTATTACACAGGCAGCATCTGATCTGAGGAGGCTTTTACTCCTCAGACTTTTTATACTATTTTTTAGTAAATTCCACCGTAAATATTTGTCATTAATTCGTCAATGTCCTGTATGATCTAATCTTCCTGCTGTAGGAGTATCAGTCTCTGAATCTCTTCTTCACTGAAGTGTTCATCTGGCTCACCTCTTGAGGTTGCGGCATGTTCTCTTCACCCCGGTTTGTCTTCCAGTTAAACTTTTGTGGTTGCCGGTTACAAACAGTTAATACACTACAACTTTTAACATTTTCTGCTCATCTCATCTTGTTGTAATTACACACAAAATGCAACATCAATCTGAGTTGCCATTTGCACAACAGGTAAATAATAATATCAATATGGCATTAAATCATAAGCAAGCACAATAACTTTAAAACAGGTAAATATCAATATTAGGGTGACCAAACGTCCTGTTTTCCCAGGACATGTCCTGTTTTCACGTCCTGTCCTGGCCGTCCTGTCTGTTTTTTAAAAAGTAATGAAAATGTCCTGGATTTCATTATTTTTCATTGGGCCATTAAGCGTGTACTTTAAATACACGCTTGCCTTTGCACACAAAACATATGACTTTGGCCTCACCCCCTCTTGTTATAATCAGCGCGTTCCTCAATCCGCAGCGTCAAGCACAGAGCACGTCAGACTCAGAATCATCAGAATACAGAGGCCTTTGTGTGTGTGTGTGTGTGTGTGTGTGTGTGTGTGTGTGTGTGTGTGTGTGTGTTCATCGCAGCCTCATTGGTCTGTCACTGCTTGTCAATGTCAGAATATATTTGAAATGACCAATCAAATCAAAGTAGGCGGACTTTACGTTCACAGAATTTTAGCAGCGTGATGCTTCAGACGCTTCAGTTTACTTTACGGTCAAGTGCGAGGTAAGATGTAAGTAGCTAACAGCGTAAAAAAAAGAAAAAAAAGCCCAAATGTTAATTCACAGATGATTTACAGAGAAAATTCCTGTGTTTTCGTTTCGGTCAGGATCCGTGTAAAGCAGAATGCATGAACTGCAAAGCTGGCACGTGTCAGTGTTAAGGTGCTAGCGACCTAGAAGCCCGCATAAAGAACGTATAGGCTAAGAGAACATCAGGAGGATTCAAATAGTTTTTTTTTACTGAAATAATGTAGTAGATTTTTTTTTATTTATTTTAGTAGTAGATTTTTAACCTATGCTATGGCCATGAACATAAATAGTGTCATGTAAAAGGTGTTAAAAGCTAAACTTTTTTTAAAATAGTGTTCTATTGTAGTATTCAAACATTGAATGGAAAGGATGTATTACTTTATGTATTAAAGTACAATAACATAGTTGCAAGGTTGTGAATGCATTTGTCAAGTATTTTTTGATGCATTCTCAGCCAAACCACGCCCCCACCCCTTAACCACGCCTCCCCAAAAAATCACGCCACGCCCATCAACCACGCCCCCCGTCCTGTTTTCTGAAAACTAAAATATGGTCACCCTATCAATATCCAAAACAATATATATATATATATATATATATATATATATATATATATATATATATAGAGAGAGAGAGAGAGAGAGAGAGAGAGAGAGAGAGAGAGAGAGAGAGAGAGAGAGAGGAGTAATAATGCAATTTAATACATCACCAAAGAAACTCTAGTGCAGCTGCTGCCATGGAAACAACAGTTCTAGAAGAGTTCGGTGAAACTCCAGAAGCAAGTGCATGTCTTGTATCTATGGCAACAAAAGTTTCAGAGGCAGCTGCAAGAATGTGTCAAAATAAGCCTGGTTTTTACATTATTTTAAGTCATCCTTTGCACTTCATGCTGACACTTAGGACATTATCATAAGACGGCTGTCATTGCTCATATTGTCAAACTGAAGAGCGGCCGGTCATATTAGAACAATGTTTTCTTTAAAATCTCTTCTGGGCTTTGACATTTCATGCATTACTGAACCCACTTGATTGATAAAGACATGGATTGTTGTTGATATGAATGTTATCTGTGCCTGACTGGGATACGACAGACCTCACTTCTCTTCAAACAAAGGCATCTTCACTGCAGTCACGAAGAGCAACAGGATAATAGAGAGACCGCCATGACATCAGGACCCCTCGGACAGAAAATAGACCAGAAATGACGGATTGGGATGTATATATACCGACTCATATGGCAGTTTATAAGAATGAGAGATTACTTGCAGAGTGTCTCTGAATAATGACAACTTCATGACACAGAACTGGCCTCCCTCTCACCTTTATTAGTATGTTTACACATATTATGAGGAATTTGTCTTGGTGACAAAAGCTTCCAGTGCACAGAATGACAGCGACAAGACAGATACTAAAAATATATAAAAATACACAATATACAAAATAGACAATATGTATATGTACAGTATGTTATATACAAATGTAAGGGACAGTAAATAAGAGTTATAGGTCAAGCAAGGGTCCAGCAATGTCCTTCGGGTAGGCCAACACCAGTCTTTCAAATGACTTCATGAGCACGGCGGTTAATGCAACAGGTCTGTAGTTATTCAGCCCTTTGATTTCAGGTTTCTTTGGGATGCAGATGATGGGGGAGCATTTGAAGCAGGAAGGAACACAGCTGACTAGTTCTCTGTTGTGGCAATTTTTGAAAGGGGGCGATCAGGTGTTCATGGGGGACGTTCACGAGTTCACACCAAAGATCCAGGCAAGACCTAGCCTGGTTAAAACCAGACAATTCTCAGAAGTAACTGAGTTATGGTCTGGCAAAGCTTCATAGACAAATCATGTCCAAAGGGGCGTCACCAACGGACGTCGCTCAAATGCCTCTGGGCGTTGGATAGACCTAAATCCAATCAGAGCGATGAAGGAGATGACGTATGCAGAGCGACGGAGAAACATCTCCGAGAGTTGTTCTTTGCTCGGGATTTAACAAAAAGGAAACGTTCAAATCGCTTAAAACAGATGCGAGTGATGTTCCACGGCGGCATCTATCTTTGTAATGTAGGCTACAAAATCTGCTTCACCGTCGCTGCGCTGTCGTCATCGTGTAAAGCCCACCCCAACGTTTCTGATTGGAAAAATGGAGCGAAACTGGAAGAAAACAAAACTAGAGGTATTTCGGATTTCATGGAAGGAGAGCTCGATTGCTTACAGAGAGGCCTTAAAAGATGCTAGAACTAATTATTTTTCAACCCTATTAGAAGAAAATAAACATAATCCTAGGTATTTATTTGAACAAGTGACTAAACTAACGAAAAAGAAAGCTTCAAGCCCAGAAGTTTATAAGAAACACAGCAGTAATGACTTTATGAACTTCTTCACTTATAAGATTGATAATATCAGGGACAAAATTATAACTATGCAACCGTCTACTACAGTATCGCATCAGGGAGTATATTGTAGTCTCTGTGAGGAACATTTTGATTCATTTGTTGCTATAGGAGAGGAAGAATTTTGCAAAATTGTTAATTCATCTAAATCGACAACTTGTATGCTAGACCCTATACCGACTAAGCTACTGAAAGAGATGCTTCCAGAGGTCATAGATCCTCTTCTAGATATCATTAATTCATCTTTGTCATTAGGATACGTACCAAAAACCTTTAAGTTGGCTATGATTAAACCGCTTGTTAAAAAACCGCAACTTGATCCTACAGAATTAGTCAATTACAGGCCGATCTCGAATCTGCCTTTTCTGTCAAAGATACTAGAAAAAGCAGTATCCTCACAACTGTGTTCCTTTTTAGAAAGAAATAATATCTGCGAGGATTTTCAGTCCGGATTTAGACCGTACCATAGTACTGAGACTGCTCTCATTAAAGTCACAAATGATTTGCTCCTATCATCCGATCGTGGTTGTATCTCTCTATTAGTGTTACTTGATCTTAGTGCTGCATTTGATACTATCGACCACAACATTCTTTTAAATAGACTAGAAAACTATGTTGGCATTAGCGGAATTGCACTAGCATGGTTTAAATCATACTTATCTGACCGATATCAGTTTGTAGCAGTAAATGAAGAGATGTCTTATCGATCACAAGTTCAGTATGGCGTACCACAAGGCTCAGTACTAGGACCGCTGCTCTTCACTCTGTACATGCTACCATTAGGAGATATAATTAGGAAATATGGAATTAGCTTTCACTGTTATGCTGATGATACTCAGCTGTATATTTCTTCAAAACCTAACGAAACTTACCAATTCACAAAATTAACGGAATGCATAGCTGATATAAAAAATTGGATGACCAGTAATTTCCTATTACTAAATTCTGAAAAAACAGAGATTCTAATCATTGGACAAAAAACTTCCTCACCTAATAACCTAGAATACTGTCTAACACTTGATGGCTGCTCTGTTAAGTCTTCGACGTTAGTTAGGAACCTGGGTGTGCTCTTTGATACTAATCTTTCATTTGAAAGTCACGTGTCTAGTATCTGTAAAACCGCATTTTTCCATCTTAAAAATATATCTAAATTACGTCATATGCTCTCACTGACAAATGCGGAACAATTAGTTCATGCGTTCATGACCTCAAGGCTAGATTATTGTAATGCTCTACTGGGTGGTTGCCCTGCACGCTTATTAAACAAACTACAGCTAGTTCAAAATGCAGCCGCTAGAGTTCTTACCAGAACCAGGAAGTATGACCATATTAGCCCGGTTCTGTCAACACTGCATTGGCTGCCTATTAAACATCGTATAAATTTTAAAATATTGCTGATTACTTACAAAGCACTAAATGGTTTAGCTCCCCAGTACTTGAGCGAGCTCTTAACGCATTATAGTCCTTCACGTCTATTGCGATCTCAAAATTCTGGCCAGTTGATAATACCTAGAATATCAAAATCGACTGCTGGCGGTAGATCCTTTTCCTATTTAGCACCAAAACTTTGGAACAATCTTCCTAACACGGTCCGGGAAGCAGATACAGTCTGTCAGTTTAAATCTAGACTAAAAACACATCTCTTTGGCTTAGCATACACATAACACATTATAGATTTCTATAATTCAATGTTAGGCTGCATAGATTAGATCAGCCGGAACCGGGAACACTTCCCATAATTCCTGATGTACTTTGTACATCATAAGAAGGATGGCGTCTACGCTAATATTAGTCTCTCTGTTTATCCCGAGGTTTACTGCGGACCGCCGGATCCAGGGCATATCCAGATCTGATGAAGGACCATCACATGGACACGTCGACACGCATTATCAGGGCTGTGAAGGTCCATGGACACCTCACCACTCATCTCCTCACCGGCCGGATGACCCAACCCAACCAGATGAACTGGATAATATCGTGAAAGTTCTGATCCCATCTGACTCCTGGCATTATGCTGCCTAACTCATAATCATACACTGTTCATTCGTTGGCCAAAGGAGGACTGGCCCCCCGACTGAGCCTGGGTTCTCCCAAGGTTTTTTTCTCCATTCTGTCACCTGATGGAGTTTTGGTTCCTTGCCACTGTTGCCTTCGCCTTTTGGCTTGCTTAGTTGGGGACATTTAATTTTCAATTGAACAATACTATTACAACATTGTTTTCCTGTTATCTCTGTAAAGCTGCTTTGAAACAATTTGTATTGTAAAAAGCGCTATATAAATAAAGGTGACTTGACTTGACTTGACTTGATTGGTGCCTCGATTTTGGGCTTGAATGAGTTCTTTGCCAGACTTACTTGCAGGGCAAATCTAAATTTGCTGGAAGTTGTCTGGGTTTTCCCAGGCTAGGCAAGACCAGATTAAACATGTAATTACTTGCAAAATAATTGCCAACAACATTCTAAAATCTGCCGGTTTAATGCAACATGTAAGCTATGTATCGTTACTTTTGCAACGACTCTATAATGTATCCAGTCATAGACCAGCGCTCAAGCACTGACTAGAAGCTTCTCCAATAGAACAATCCAGCGCTGACTAGAATCACGCAGCGGAGGAATGGAAAGTTGACAAGCCATTAAAAAAAGTATAGACTTAAGAACCACACTTTCACATTTATTTTCAATAAATCATGTTCCCATTCACTCCAGCGACGAATTTTAAATGAATTAACTGAATTCTATTTATTAGAGGTTAAACTACTGGAGTCACATGGATTACTTTAATGGTTTCTTTATTAGCCCTTTCTGGGGCTTGAAATTGGTAGTTGCGTAGCTGTCAATGCGTGACAGAAAGACTCAGATTTCATTCAAAATAACTTAATGTGTGTTCCGAAGATGAAAGAAAGTCTTACGGGTTTGGAACGACACGAGGGTGAGGAATTGATACTAGAATTTTCATTTTTGGGTGAACTTACCCATAAAATAAAAGTTAGCAATAGGCCAACCACTTTAGACCTAAAGTATGCATTAGGCCTGTCACTGCAATAAAAATGATCATAATAATACCTGAATTCCACCTGTAGAACAGTCATAGTTCCCTAAATGTTTTGACAGGAACAGAGTAGGAACAGGTGTGATTTCTCGTAGAAACCAGCCTCGCTGCAATTAGGAGCTGGTGTTTGAGTTGCACAAGATGTAATTTGTGTTTCATCTTTGAATGCTTTTTCTCACCACCTGTTGGTACAAGTCACAGAGCAAGTGTGCGCTATTGTTGCCTCATGCATGGTTACTCCCATCTGGAGGAGGATCTTACTTCCTATATGTTCACACAGAATATGCAGACTTTTCACATTTCCGTACTGATTTTGTAGTAAAATCTAGAATCTGATAAACATTTCCCGCTGATAAAATGCATTGCGTTTTATAGAAGGTGGCAAATGTAAATTGTTTGAGGTTTTTAATTTATTTTTGGTCTGTACGATTTTAGATAATTAGGAATTATAAATGAACATAATCACAAAAATATTATAAATCATAATTTGAAAAGTAGTTTTAAATACAACAAAATAGTACAAATAAAGTGAAGCTGATTGAAGTGAGAAAGTGAATAGTAACATTGTGTCTTAAGCAATTTTGATGTCAACAGCAGTGTCTTACACAAGTATATTACAATGCGAGTCATTTGCAGGTGTGTTTGTTTGTGTATAGTCTACGGATGAAACTGCATTTAGCTTATTACCTCGTGAAGAATCCAAGGATTCCCAATAGCAACCTACGTGCATGTTTAAGAGAGCAACCATACATCTGTGTTGTTTTATTTCTTTGTTTGTTATATATAGCCTATGATTTAATTTTATAATGAGTCATGTAGTTGTCAAACATCCAGACGAAGTCTGAGCATCAAGAAAGTCAGGCGAAGTCCGAGTATTGATATTAACTAGACATAAACTAGTCCCTCAAATCTGATCGATTGGAAAGTTGTTCAAAGATGTTGATCCAGGAATATGTCATATGTGTGTGGCAAGCAGGATGAGGCCGAGGGCCGTGAGAACGGCGCAAGGCTGGTGGCCTGATTGCTGATGAGCGCACCGGTCTCTTATCTCTCATGGAGGAGCGGAAGCATAAAAGGAGCGACGACAGTGAAGATCAAGAGAGGCCAGGCCTGGATTTTGTGCTGTGCTTTGTTATGTGTGACAGCAGTCATCAGTGAGGGGCTGCTGTCACTTTCATTTTGTATTGGTTTATTTTATTATTGTTAAATGTTCACCGATTCCCGCCTCCTTCTTCCCATAACAACGAACTGTGTTACAATGTTGTACTTGGTAAAATCATGTACACCCTATAATGCATTAAAACTAAAGCAAGCTGTACCTAAACCTGACAAACGGAAGAAAGAAAAAAAAAAACAGTTTTTACAAACAAATTTTGCAAAATACTGGAATTAAAATTCAGAAGATGACAATTTTAGAATACATGATTAAAAATTATTTTAACCCTTTCCCCCACGATTAATAGAAATTTCAGGCTATCCATATTTTCACTGTTATATGCTAGGCTAGGGGGAGTTATGACTCATTTTCTGAAAGAGTAGAGAATCTCCAGATCAAAACACATGTGCAGAAAAAGCAGAAACAAGCGATAACATATGTAATCATATCCATATGTAAAATAACGCAATCATCAACATTAAACGGCATATAAATCAAAACTGCCTAACTTTACCGACTGAAATGTCGACCCAGGACGAGCTATAGGACTGTGCAAGCATTAAGGGAGTTGATGGACTCAATCTACTCCATCTATGTTTTGATCATCGTTCTGAATCAGATCCAGATGTAGTCTTTGACAAAATCATAAATGCAAAATTATAAAAAATTCTGGCATTGTGGCAGGTAACTTTTTTCACAAACGCTGGTGGAGAAAGAGTTAAAATGCAGTAAATGAATACCAGCTGTGCAACTCAAAGTATTTAGTGCAGAAATGTAGCGTAACAACAGAACAGTTTTATGGGACATTTACATTTCCATAACACCATTTTCAACTAAAAATGGAAAACATTTCGCCTGTACATTTACACAACAACAGCGTTTTGGGGACCTTTTGCAAACATGTTTTTTGAAAACGATACCGTTATCGTCTCCATGTAAACGACAAAAACGTGAATTTGTGAAAACTGACCGGCCAGTCAGTGAAAATTGACCAGCGCATGTGAATTACACGTTCAGACAGTAGTGTTTCTTTAAAAAGTGACATTGCCAACTACTGGGCTGGCATAAATAATACAGAATTTTTAGTAGTTTTCGCGGATCAGTGTGAACGGGATCGTTTTGACAACATTGTCATCTGTATGCGAAAAAAAAAGGAAAACTTTTCTATTTTCAGTAAATTGTTGTTGTGTAAACGTGCCCTTAATGTCCCCAACAGCATTACAGCATTGTCATATGCTGCATTATTAATATCATAAAACAACTGTTTATAACAAACTTTCTAATTAACAAAATGACACCGTGGAGGTAACTGTGCGGTATAAGTGGAAAAACTGACTTTGGACCATTGAATTTTTCAAATTTGTAATTGCTGTTGCAATGACCATGATCACACTGTAGCTGTAAGTGTCACTCCTGAGTGCTTAATCCTGTTCTATACACATTAATAAGATTAAAGCGTATTCTTGGCTGAGATGTGTTGTAGAGATGATCAGTAGTTGTTCTTGACAGAAGCAGATGTGGTTTCCATCTTAACTGCCACGATACGTCACATTTTGGAAGGTGCTGGTGGCTCCTTTGTAGAGCGGATTATTAGCCTTAAAGACAGGAAAAAGTTTCACAATGACCAGTGCTGCAGAGCTCATACATGTTAATAATGAAAGTCTGCAAGATTAACCACAAGCACATCTGTACTTCTGACTTTGACCACTTGGTGTCCATTTGACACCATTCTTGGAGTTGAATGACTTTATCTTTCCTGAATGTTATCAAAATGGCAACACTTTACATTTGTTAACATGAACTAACAATTAAATAATTAATAAATCTTAAATGTTAAATTCATTTACTCAAACGTAATTAAAAATCAAAAGTGGATCTATTAATATTTAATGGAAATGAGCTAACCTGAACTAACAGTATTTTATTTTATTAACTAACGTAAACAAAGATAAACTGTTAGAAATGTGTTGCTCATTGTTAGTTAATGCATTAATGGGACCTTATTGTAGAGTTACCATCAAAATCATATTACACCTCTATGATTACACTCTAACAAAAAAAGTTCAATGGGGTTCTATATAAAACCCTATCTTGACTCAGTTTTAAAGAACCCTTTAGTTTAAACCAAAAATGTTCTATATAAGGAGACTTTTTTTCTATTAATACAGTATGTGTATGTGCTGTTGAATTAAAACTAAATTGATTTGTTAAAGATAGAGCCATAAAAATGATCCCATGATGGGAACCCCTAAAATGTTCAAAATTTAAAGCAACGGACAGAAAACTTTAAGGTCCTGTATAGAACCTTTTCTTAGGTGACAGTGTTATTTTGTCTGAGATTAAACATGGCAAGACTGTGATCATGCTGGAAGTTCTGAGATGAAGAAAAACTAGTGTTAGAGAAGTGCTGACAACACCTGATAACACAATACCAACAGAATATGAATATGGTATTGCATAATAGTTTGAATGCTCGTCTCACCGCTTCCCACTTAGCCTTGGCTTTCTCTTCTTCAAACTTGGCAAATTCATGACGATCGTGAATGCTGATCAGGAGCTTCCACACCATAAGCGCAGCCAAACCCAGCAGCAAGACCCCACCAGCAACCGATAGAGCAACCACCAAGATGTCAGGACCGTTCGGACACTCTGTGAAAAAGAAAGAAATCAAACTTTATATTCAGTTCCCATTTAAAACAAGTGTCATCGTGTGGTCAAACATGGAGACGGGATGAGTATCTAACTGATTCAGTTTAGATTTAATAAAAGAAACAAAACACTCAGGAGCACAGTATTCAATTTCAGACACAGCAAGAGAATCTGTGACAGTAGGAGAGGTACAGCCAGTATTTAGCAGTCTCTCACAGAGTTTTTTTTAGCAGGAGCAGTGTTTGACAGCTACATGTCACATATTGTCTCTCTCTACCCCTTCTCTTCTCTCACCTGGTTCTTTAACAAGATAGAGAAAGGATTTTCCACTGGCATCTTCATAATACTGGAAGTTCTGAACACAGTCATCCTCGTCCTTGTAGCTGCAGTTCACTGCGTTCTTCTCGTGAAAGACTGGAGAGAACAGATGATTATTAACTCTGCGAGAACAACAACTGAACACAATATACTACATGAAAAACTTAAGGTTAAGTCACATATAGCCAAATGAAGCTGAGGTAAATAATGACATTATTAACAGAAATCAAAATACTGAGATTAGGTGTATATACTATATACTGTGTAAAATAGAAAATAGTTGTTTTAAATTTTAATAATGCTTCACTATTTTTGATCAAATAAATGCAGGCTATTTGAGCATAAGAGACTTCTTTTAGAAACATTTTTAAAAATCCGAGTGTATTAATATAGGCTACTGCGGTTGGAAGGCATGTATTGTGGATTGGTTGGAGGTAGAGATTACCCAGCTCATTCACCGGCACAATCTCATCTCTGCAGACGTGATTGCAGTTCTTCTCAAATAGATCCCCTCTCTTATAGTGTTTACACTCCACACACTCCCTGCAGATGCACACATAAATCCACTTTAAACAGTTAAGTAAAAAAAGAAAAAAAGCACCTAAACATACTCAATATCCTTCCAAAGTAGTTTCATCATGTCCTGCAATTCTTCTAATATCTGAAACAAGGTTATTTTCGTAAACGAAAACTGAAACTAAGACTAAAACTATTTGTCAAAAAACATTTTTGTAAACTGAAATAAAATAGAAATGTCAACATAAATGAAAAAGTGAAACGAAACGAAACTAACAACAGTTACTGAAAATCAAAGTGAAATAAAATAATAATTAGCAAAAATTAATAATCGTTTACATAATTAATAAGCTCTCATCCTGTACCGGTAAATTTGGTTTTTCTATTGGACTGCGCTACTTTATTTTTCAATGTAAACAAGACAGATGTATGACCGTTTGCAGCCGCAAGAAGCCAAAATGGCCAAATAAGTATAGGCCTATTTCCATCATGTCTAGATCGTATGCAAAAAGATAAGATAACCATCTCATGTGAAACTTAATAATAAACAAAATACCACACATAGAAGACCACACTGATGAGAAAACGGAAAAAACAAATAGCATGTCTAGCCCACAAATAGACATACATTTATCAGAGTAGAAGTAAACTAAATGTCGTGAATACGAGTATAACTGTCACGATTCTATGTGTTTAGTTCTGTTTTGAGATCTTGTTTCCCCCTGTCTTTGTGATTTTTGGTTTAGTCCTGTTAAGTTTTCCCGCTCCTCGTTTGTGTTCAGTTTTCTCACCTGTATTCTGTTAATTATCCAATTATTCCTTGTGTATTTAAGCCCTGTGTTTTCCCTCAGTGTTTGTCGATCGTTGTCGATGTATGGTTGTGTGTTAACCCTGAAGTCCTGGAGTCTGTTCTTTTGTTCCTGTTTTGTTTTTGAAGTTTTAAGTTTGTTAAATAAATCTATTATATTGAAGCTCCTGTGTCCTCGTCTTCAGCTACCTGCACAGCAACCCTGACAATAACTGTGAGTATATGGTTGTAGCGTATTTGGGTGAATCTGGATAATTAAATACCTCCTTGCTAAAGTCCCAAAGCCTTCAGGCCCAGAAAGCCTGAATGTAACACACACACACAAACACACAAGCCATGAAGCTTCCCCCAAAGCCAGCTAACACTGCTTGGGTTTGGTTTCCTATTACCGATTTATGACTCAAAAGAATGTGCAGGGACTTGATTCCTGGAGAAGGAAAAATGAAACCTTTTTAACTCTAATATATATATATATCCTATGCATAACTTTGTGATATATGTTCATCTCATGACTTTCCATTGTGTTTGGTGTGTGCGCCCTTGGAGACTCTAATGGGTTAATGTTTCCTTGATTTACATACTATCACAAACCTCTAACGTCATCACATAAAGACTTTATTGAGATATATTTTGATATGCTTATATGTGTGTCTGTTACCCAGATTCCATGGTTATCTGCGACCGTACTGTAGTCCTAAAATAACTACAAATGCTTGGAAAGTATGCCTTTTAATGTATAACTTTACAGTATTATCCAACTTATGTTGTTCTTCATATCTTTAGAATCCTCTTGATCTGACCAAACCATATCTGTATGTGTACAAACCATAGGATGTGTGTTACGATGTTTTATCATCTCTGGAGTAAAATTGAACGCATTTTACGGGACCGTCATAAAACATGCAAAGTCGATCTCGACAAGACAAAGGGTAATAAAACCAGAAATCCCGCCTGTGAGTTTCAGCCTCTTCATTGGCCGAGTCAATGGGAAGAGGCTGGACTTCGCCGATGTGATAAATGTAGGAGCGCAGCTCCGCCCTCTCTCTTGCTTCGCCCGTCGTTACTGCTTCATCATGTAACCCGATCCCGTGGTCTCCTTCGGAGACCCGATCCGATCTTTATATCTTTCCTTTGTAAGGCAAAGTTTTGTTTTCCATAGTCGACTCTGTTTACTTCCACGGAGTGAAACAAACGTAGCCGAGCTACTTTAATTGGTAATGCTACTCAAAGACTTTAAACCGCCGCGCAACCCGAGCGCTCAGAGACAACACGTGACGCTTACACACACAAAGGACTCCGCTCACGCACGCGGCCGGGACAGGCCTTCAGGAATGCGACAACACAGCGAGACCCATAACTTGTGCAAGTATCTCTTTATAACGCTTCTAAGGAGCATTAAGATGATGTTTCGTGTTGTAATCAGAAAGGTGAATGTCTTAGGAGGAAGTATGCCAATGTTCTCTCTCTCTCACTCTCTCTCTCCCTCTCTCTCTCTCTCTTACTCGCTAACGCGTGTAAGTCATCCATTGCCCAAACTTTACGCATTTCTCGTTCATCAATGTCTTAATGTGTTTCGTTCGTGTTAATGTTTGTAAATACATGTATTCCTGTAACGTAGTAAATATATATAAGTAGACATGCCTTTATTAAATCATTATATTCACTTGACTGATGGACTTTCTCTTTGCTCAATTTCGAGTCTCTGAAGTGCCAAAAGATCTTGCTACGAACTTTATAACTTAAAGATAGCTTTACATATTTGTTTATAGGGCAGAAAACCCAATTCTTCTGGCCAGAGAATTGCGTTTCCTGCAATCCTATAAAGTAAGATGATATTGGGGAAAACCCCTCAATGTTATTCGGACAATTGAGCTAAATTAATTTTGCCTGCTTTGTAAGACGTGATCTGTGTAATTAAATGCGATCAACTTGTTAAAATGAAAGGATTGCATGTATACATCCAGGTAAAATGACATTCTCCTTTAGAGGGAGATTTATTAACATGTAAGACTGATCTAATCCGAACATGTATGAATAATTATTAATTACCAATTATTAATTATGATATGCAAATTCCCCAGGGATTAGACCCGCCTAAAGTCTTTACATGGTATTAAAATATACAATAGACAAAAAGCATAAATGGATCAATACAAGAATAATATTTGACAGGATTAATCATAGAAAATATCCATAAAACAACAAACATAATTAGCATACGCATGTTTTTCTTTCTTTTTCTTATACACCACATGTTTAACAAGATTTCATCTTTAATACGAATGAGTACGAATGAATAATCTTTACTTTTATACTTTTAAGTTGCATTTTTTGGTTCGTTGTTCAATCTCAAACAATTATTTTATTTTTATTAAGAGGTTAGCACAAAAGTTAACTGTAAACTGCAAACATTATACTTTGCTAAATGAAACAGGAAGTATTCTGTTAACTCTGCTTAACTATAACTACAAAAACTCAAACTAAATATATAAAAACCAAATATAAATGTGTTAACAAAATGAAACCTAAACTAAAACTAAACTGAAATTTATAGGATATGTGATATTAAAATACAAACTAATTTAAAAATGCAAACCTATAATAACCTTGATCTGAACTTCATCCTCACCAAGATGAAAACGTGCCGACATACTCACTTTTTGATGGTGCAGGCATCTGGGCAGGTGGGGCACTTCTCACAGGTCGACCCATAAGCTCCTGGCTGAGTGCACTCACAGACACCACACACACAGTGCCCACGCCCACTACAGAGCATTCCTCCACTCCCCATACAGGTGTCTGTGCGGGTCGAACAGTCACAGCTCTCGCCGGACCATCCCGGACTACAGTGACAGGACCCGCAGTTGCACTCACCGTTACCTAACGGAGACAACAAACATATTAATGGCTGTTAATGACATTATAGGAAAGTAATCTCAGGGCATTGCTTGAGGTGATCATGAGGCTTTTCCTTAAAGGTTTTTTTAACCTAAAATGAAAATTCTGTAAATTAATGTAGGCTATTATTTTTTCAACGGAACATAAAAGTAGAGCAGCTCTTGATATACAGCGGCCATTCATAGTGACTACAGACGCAAAACTCCAAAAAAGTATAGACAAGTATCATTAACATAGTCCATATAATTCTATATGCCACTAATAACTTTGTGTGGCCATAATTTAAGTGTTACATGCATTGTTACATTTTCCAAAAAACATCACTAAGTATGATTTATTGGCTTGTTTTCCTCGTGTGGACCATGAAGATGCGTAAACATAAACTACTATTCAAAAGTGAGAAATATTTTTGGTAACACTTTAGTTTAAGGTCCAATTCTGAATATTAACTAGTTGCTTATTAGCATGCATATTACTGAGATATTGGCTGTTTATTAGTACTTAAAAAAGCACATATTAATGCATTATTCTGCATGACCATATTCTACATCCCAGTCATACCCAATACCTAAACTTAACAACTACCTTACTATTAATAAGCAGAAATTAGGAGTTTATTGAGGCAAAAGTCCATATAGTTAATAGTGAGAATTAGACCCTAATCTAAAGTTTGACTTATTGTGTGACTTATAAGTGTGACCATATTTTTTATGTTGTTGTTTTTTAAAAAAAAAGTCTATGTTCACAGAGGGTGCATTTATTTGCCCAAAAATACAGTAAAAACAGTAATATTGAGAAATATTATTACAATTTAAAATAACTATTTTCTATTTTAATATATTTTAAAATATTTCTGTGATAGTATTACTCCAGTCTTCAGAGTCACATGATCCTTCAGAAATCATTACGCTGATTTGTTGCTGGTTAAAAAATTGCCTTATTGTGATCAACGTTGGCAGCTGTTGAGCTGCTTAATCATTTTTATGGAAACTGTGACACATTTTTCAGGATCCTTTGATGAATTCAAAAGAACAGCATTTATTTGAAATAAATGTTTTTGGTAAGATTATAAACGTCTTTACTGTCAATTCAAATCACAATTTACGTCCATACAATACCATGCCGATTTTAATCAACTTCATGTCGTATTTAAAATAAAAATCTTGACCCCAAACTTTTGAACAGTAGTGTATGTAAATATACTGTATATATTCTGAATTAAACCACAGTATGTGTGTAAATTCTGAAATACAACATGGTGTTACGTAAATACCGACATAGTGTTTGTTATTGAAGCAACAAACCATTAAACTAAAACATCAACATTTCCTAATTCAACATATTCATTTCAACACACAGAATTCATAAGAAAAGCAGTTGCATAAACAGTCACTACCAACTAACAGTTAGCCAAGGAGTAACCAGTCTTACTTACCAGATTCAAATTAGACCAATCTACCCATTTATGTAACTTAAAAAAAGTTAATAGATGACTAACTTGTAAGACTCTAGTCTAAGCAGTTTATGCGACTGACTATACTTCTTGTGTACATATTGATGTCACACAGACACAATCACAGACTATATAAATTATTGTATAGATAGCGTCCTTACAAAGAAAGAGGTTGTGGTTTATCCAAACAATAAGCCTTACGTAACCAATGACATAAAAGACTGCATAAATCGAAAAAAGGCAGCTTTCAGAAATAAAGATAGAACTGAGCTAAAAGTGGTACAAAAGGAACTGAACCAACTGCTAATAAAGCCAGAAAACAGCAAAGGGAAGTAATTGAGAGCCACTTCACAACCATGAATTCGAAAACTCTGGGACTCAATGAAAGCCATCACTAACATGGCACCAAGCAAGGTACATATAACCACTACAGATGACCGGATGAAAGCTAATGAACTTAATGACTTTTACCTTAGATTTAGAGTGCTTTCACACCTGGATCGATTGGAGACGTTGTTCCGAAACAAAGGGGCGTTTCCCTTTTGGCCCGGTTCGTTTGGTCATATGTGAACACAACAATCGCACTCTGAATCGGAACAAAACAACCGAGCCGAGACCGCCTAGAAGAGGTGGTCTCGGCTCGATTCCATACGAACCCTGGAGCGGTTCGTTTGTAGTGAGAACACAACCGACCCACGAACCGGAACAAATCAATATGTAGCCTAGCAACAGACGCCAATATCAGCGTATTTTGCTGATTTGTTGCGGGGGAGAGTGAGACGCGTGCGTATTAATGCGTAGGCTACTCTAGCACACACACGCAAGGTCTCTCGCGCTCTCCTTCTCTCTGTCATGCGCGCGTGTAGTTACTAGCAGCTACTCTAGCACACACACGCATGGTCTCTCGCTCTCTCTCTCTCCCTCTCGGACGTCTGGTCACCCTATGTGTGTAGTGTCCAACATCCGGGAGATGTGTTCTTCCGACCAAATATCTGAGGCATTTCACCTCTTTGTAGCATAGACATTATATAATACATAGACGCCCTATTGGCCGCTTTGGAACGTTGCTGCGATACGTCAACGGGTCCGCCATTTTGCGGAGGGCAAGACTGCACTGTAATCAAGGGTGAGCTGCGTTTTTTTCTGGATAAAAACAAAAACTGTTTTTATATTTATCAGCCGATTTCAGTGGTTTGTATGTGTTGTACAAAAAGTTCCATCTCTAGTTATTTAAAATCTCAATAGTTAGACTTGTAAAATATTTGTTTTAATAAAGAATGGTCAAAGCTCAGACTTGTCATGGATCTGGCTTTTTATTCTTGGATAAGAATGGTGAAGACCCCCATACTGAGATATAATTTAAGTTTTCTTAAAAAAAGCATTTTCTGTGATTGACCAGATTTGAGCAATAACAAAGATAACTGATGGATCCTTTATGCTAATACATATGTTATGGTACAACTACTGTGCAATGCAGTAAATATAACATTTGTGAGAAGTAATAGTAAATAGTTTAGTCAATAAAATAAACATAGTATACAGCAAATAAAATAGTAATGAATAGTGTATAATTATATAATATCATACAATAATACAATCATAAAAATATTGATAATAGCATATGGTTTATTAATAATACTATAATCATAGCAATAGAATAAGAAATATCAATTACAGAATATACACAATAAATTTATACTTATATTTAATATTTAACTCTTTTTGTTCAATTTCAGTTTTATTGATCAGTAATAGCCATTATAACAGAAGTAGCTTCAGTCAAACATACAGCAGGAGACAACGTTAAAATAGCCTAAATATAAAGTTATGAAACTTCACTTTGCCCTCAGCCAAAACGATTTTCCAGGGAACCATTTATAGATTAATGAGACCAAAGATCGCCCGTTAGATATACACAAGACGAATAATATCTCATGTTTAACCACAAGACTAGAGACATCCGAGCCGGCGGCAAACTTCAAAAGGACTGGCCGAGGTAAGGCTGTCCTCTGCGGCCTTAACCACATATTTAAGCTTTAAACAACTACATTGTCGACTGAAAAACTATTAAAACTACATTTCGTGACACAATAACAGTAGTATTTTTTTCATTTATCATCTGAACGTTACTATTACTAATTAAATCATGACCAAATACAACCAAAAACAAACGTTAAGTCTTGCCTGTGAAAGATAATTCCTCGAAAGCTGTTTTCAATTGTGTGGCGACTTGTACAGCCCCAAGCAGCGCACAAAACAGGCATTTTTCTCAATTCCCAGTATGAGAAGTATGGGAAAGTTGCCATCCCCAATATGGCGGCGCCGTTGACGTGCGCTCCAGCGGCCAATAGGGCGTCTATGTATTATATTATGTCTATGCTTTGTAGCACCAAGTCAACCCGCGATTCATTTTGTGTTAGGCTACTGTTGTCATGGCGATGTCCCTCAATGAAATGCGCGACCTGCACGCACGAGGTAGTGACGTAATGGCGTAAGGAAAGCCCTGGAAGGGTGCGCGATTTGGAACGCTTTACAACAATGTGGTGTGAACAGAGTGACATATTAAATTGATTCGGAACAAAGTATTCTGTTTCGGATCTGTTCCGGAACAAAACAAATCGATCCAGGTGTGAAAGCACCCTTAAACTCAGGATTTTAGCAATGAATGCATTAGTATCCTAAACTCCATCAGCACGGATTTGAACATAGGGCATGAGATAGACTGGTTACAGATACAGTCTCTGTTCCAGCATTAGTGTACTAGGAAGGTCCAGATGGAATCTCTGCCCGCTTACTGAAAACATGTGCGGTGTAGCTTTTATTTATTTAAGTTTATTTGAATAGGGACAAGTATGTTACATAAGCTTATGTTCCATACTACAACATTTTAGCCAAGGCTAATTCTCAATGTTAGTCCCTAGTGGGCCTTTACATAAAATGACACAATACTTAGTTAAAATAAACAACATAATACAATATAACACAATATAAATGCAGCGGACAGTCAGTGGTCACATTTCTGACCTCTGATTAAAGAGTCTTTTAGGTTGTTTTTGAAAAGGACCCAGTTTGTCTCTCCTTTCAGTTCAGTGGGTAAACAATTCCAGGCTTTAGTGCCTTGTACAGAAAAAGCTGATTGTCCAAATGAAGTATTACATTTCGGTATCTGACAGTTCCCGTTCTGAGCTCCTCTAGTCCTTGAACCTACGGAGCCCCTAAAGGGACGTGGTGGTGGAAAAAAATTTAGGATGGGAGAATTTTTTTTTTTAATCTTTTGCGTTCCCTCGCAAAACTTTTGCGTTCCCCCGAGAAACTTTGCGTTCCCTCGCAAAAGTTTTGCGTTCCCTAGCAAAGTTATTTGCGTTCCCACGCAAAAGTTTTGCGTTCCCTCGCGAAGATATTTGCGTTCGCACGCAAAACCTGTTGTGAGCTCGGACAGACACTTCCTGTTTAATGTCCCGCTGGCAGTGCTTCAGAGCTCCGTACGTTAGTGGAACGTTTCATAGTGTTTGAACTTGGACTCGAATATAAAGAAATACGGTCAAGGAGTTCAGTGAAGCTGGCAATATATTCAAATAGGCTATTCGAACTTCCTGGATCAATATTCTTGAGCTAAACGTTGTTAAAACACAAATGACACCTATTTACAATCACAGTAACGGTTACTGAGTAACCTAGACAACGAGCTACAACCCAATTCTCCTCAAAACGAGCTTTATAATATAGGCTAAATTGATCTTTATGTGCATGCGGCTGAGAGACAAGTGCTAGAGGTCCATCTGCAAAGTGCAATATTGCCCAAAAAACGACTACAGCATCAACTCATATTCAAAAATACAAAAATAGTCATTAACTTTAATGTTGCAAACTGTAGTGCCACCCAATTCAGCTTACACATCAATGGTGGCCCACTGCACTGCTTTTGCACATTTTTTATTATGAAAAAATTCAAAACTTCACTGTAACACACTAAATTTAGTTCACACATCACTGCTCTAATATTGGTTATACAACAGTTACATTTACAGTTATTATGCATTTGGAAGACACTAATATCCAAAGGTACACATTTACATATGAGTTCTTGCTTTTCCCTGGAATCAAAGGTCATGTGACCTTGGCATTGCAAGCGCTCTACTGTTTGAGCTACAGGAAAACTAGTATGGGAAGTAATTGCACATAAAAAAACAAGTAGGCCTAGTATTTACACAAATTATATTGCTACTGTGCGCAGCTAACATAATAGTTGCAATCATAGCTTATGCATTATATTTGCTTACTGAATTTCAATGGCGTATAACAGTGAAGTTATTGATTTTATTTCATAATAAAAAATCATAAGAATTATATGATTTTTTTTTTAAATCAAACTAAGTATTGTAGTATAACCAGCAGGATAGCAGTGATGTGTGAACTAAATTTGGCGATAGTAGCTACAGTGTGTCATAGTGAAGCTATAGAATATGTTTAATAATATAAAATGTGCAGAAGGGTTTAGGGATTTGCACTTTGCAGACGGTCCCTTATTTGGACTTGTCTCTCAATCGGCTGTTTAGAGATACATTTATATTATAAAGCTCGTTTTGAAGAGAATTAGCTCGTTGTCTAGGTTACTGTGATTGTAAATAGGTGTCGTTTGTGTTTTAACAACGTTTAGCTCAAGAATATTGATCCGGGAAGTTCGAATAGCCTATTTGAATATGGCCAACTTCACTGAACTCCTTGACCGCATTTCTTTATATTTGAGTCCAAGTTCAAACACTATGAAACGCTCCATTAACGTACGGAGCTCTGAAGCACTGCCAGCGGGACATTAAACAGGAAGTGTCTGTCCGAGCTCACAACAGGTTTTGCGTGCGAACGCAAATATCTTCGCGAGGGAACGCAAAACTTTTGCGTGGGAACGCAAATAACTTTGCGAGGGAACGCAAAACTTTTGCGTGGGAACGCAAATAACTTTGCGAGGGAACGCAAAACTTTTGCGAGGGAACGCAAAACTTTTGCGAGGGAACGTAAAGTTTCTCGGGGGAACGCAAAAGTTTTGCGAGGGAACGCAAAAGATTAAAAAAAAAAATTCTCCTATCCTAAATTTTTTCCCACCACCACGTCCCTTTAGGGGCTCCGTAGTGAACCCACAGCCCTGAGAGAAACTATGCACTCACTCAGGCGCGGAGCCAGATTTTGTAAACATTCGGGGCCTAGCCCAAACCTAGGGGGGTCCGGGGGCATGCTCCCCCGGGGAGATTTTTTTCCCATTTGCGTCAGCTAAATGCACTATTTTTCAGGCTGTTTGAGATAATAGAATGCCTAAAAATCTATACACTATCTGGGAAAATGATGATAGTTACTCAGTAAAAAAAAAAAAAAATCACCCAGTAGAGCCAGTGAAAGCCAGCCAGATGATGATCTATCTTCAGATAAAAAAAAGAGCTCTTACCCACTGACTTCTTTCCGAAAAATCCCCAAAGTCTCGTTTGCTTAATTTCTTTACTTTTTTCTTTACTCGCAGCAGTCTTGCACTCTTGCGGTTGACTGTGCTAGCTCCGCCCCTACCCGCTGCTGCTGCATAATTCAACAGAGAGGAAGAAACGGAGTAGCCCATAGGCTACCGACAGCAAAGAAATGTATTCTATAGGCTAGATTATTTTTAAGGTCTATTTTTACAGGCTGTATGCCGTATATGCAAAGCCAAAGCGCAATCAAATAAAACAACATATGATCTCGGGCGTTTACATAGGCTGTCCAGTTTCATATTTGCTCAGTGACCGTCATTACATTCGGGGCTTGACTCAAAACATTCGGGGCTCAAGCCCCGGCAAAATCGGCTGGCGACGCCCCTGCTCAAGACCTGTGGGGCTCGCTGATTTAAACATTTATACATCAACTTCAACATAGAAAATTTAATGAAATTTGCAAAAGATAACATATTCAAATTCCTCAGACTAACACAATGATGTGACCTAACGGGCTTCCTATCTAGAATTTTAACCTCTTATCTCTGTTGTAAATCATTTGAAGTGGCTTAACTGTAGTAACCGCAGCCTGTGACCATGAGCAGATGCAGTAACTCAGATGCGAGAAGATCATGGCGTGCATAAAAGTGTGAGCAGCATGAAACGGTAAATAAATAGTCCCTGATTAGTCTGAATGTATAAAGATTTGCTTTGGCTACTCGACAGATTTTTTTAATATGATTTTCAAATTTAAGTTGAGAGTCAAGTACAAGGCCCAGGTATTTAATCTCTGAGACCTGCTGGATCTTATGCCCATTTATCCGTAGATTTAGTTCTTCTGATATGGACTTGAATCTAGAGGCAAAGCAAACAGACATAGTCTTTTTACCATTCAACGTCAGACCTGCATTTTGAAACCACGTCGCCACATTTTGCAGATATTTTGCCAGTTCATCAGAAACTGCATGCACACTTCTCCTCGCACATAAACCACTGCATCGTCAGCGTACATCTGAAATCCTGCTGTAGGACATGAGTCTGGCAGATCATTAATGTACAGTGTAAAAAGCAAGGGCCCAAGAATGGACCCTTGCGGTACTCCTGTATTAATTTTTAAAAATGTAGACATTTCAGCTTGTTCCAGCATGGTGCCCTATCTTTCAGCGATCATTTGACTCCCACATCATCCCAGCTCTATGGAAAAAGACTTATAATTCCAGTCCCAAAGAAACCTTGTCCCAAGGAGAACAATGATTTTAGACCAGTAGCATTGACATCCATTGTAATGAAATGTTTTGAGAAATATATGGTGTCTCTTCTAAAAACTGAGGTCAATAAAAGGTTAAATCCCTGGCAGTTTGCCTATAAACAGGGTAGGAGTACAGACGACGCTATAATCACCCACGTAGTCCTTAAGCATTTGGAGGTCCCGAAGGCCTACGCACGCTTACTTTTTATAGATTTTAGTTCGGCCTTCAACACGATTCAGCCAGTTATTTTACTTGAGACACTTAAAAATATGGGTGTAAGCTCTTTTATCGTTGAATGAATGGTATTACTCATTTTTAACTAATAGGACACAATATGTTACAGTCTCAGACCCCAAATCCATCAGCACAGGGGCACCACAGGGTTGTGTGAGCTCCCCTGTCCTTTTTACTATTTATACCAATGAATGTGTGAGTAAATATCCACACAATTACATTGTTAAATTCTCTGACGATACTGCTATATCCTTAGCTTATTGTATCGAGACCAAGACACAGTCTCCTACCATTCAGAAATAATACAGTGTGTGGACAGGTGTGATGCTCACCATTTGATGGTTAACTTCACTAAAACAGAGGAGATGATATTTGACCCAAGATCAATCTGTGAACCTAATCCTGTACTTATTCACAATACACCAATACGTCAGGTTACGTCATACAAGTATCTGGGTGTTTTTATTGTTCCCTTACCTGGCACAATCATGTTGAAAATCTTTGCACCAGGTTGCAACAAAGGATGTACTTTTTAAGAAGGCTAAGATTGTATGGTGTCAATAGCAAACTCCTGTTTCTGTTTTTTAAAATGATTTTAGAGAGTGTGATACGTTATAGCATGCAGACCTGGTATGGTAATCTTTCAGTTCAGCTTAAATCCAAGTTGGGGCGTCTGATCAGTACAGCTTTTAGAATTGTAGGTTACCAAGAACAGTGCTATACAGTCATTGTACGAAAAATCTGTGCTCAGGGAGGCACATAAGATTCTGGATGACCCAACCCACATTCTCAATAAGGAACTAGAGTTGTTACCCTCAGGTAAAATGCAGGTTAAAGAGGTATAAAAACTCATTCGTGCCAGCTGCCATTAAGATGCTAAACAGTAACAAATGACTGTTACCTACTTGTACACTTTTTATTCCCACTGTGTTGTGCACCGTTTTCATGGTACAGTATAATGAGGCATGGTTGTATTGTCTATACTTAGTGTATATTTTGGTTTGTTGTAAGTGTGTGTCGCAGTGACTGTAGCCAAATGTAGAAGACAAATTTCCTCCCTGGGGGACATTAAAGTATATTTTATCTTATTTTTTATCTTTATCTATTTGTACACTGTTTTGTTCATTGTGTGTGGTGAGATGTTGCAATACCAGAAATCGTTGTCCTTGTGGGCACATTTTTTGGTCTACTCATGCTAAGTGATGTTTTTTGAAAATGTAACAATGCAAAATGCTTTCTGTGAAGGGTTGGGATTAGGGATCAGGTTAAGGGATAGAATAGGATTGTCTATGGAAAGTCCATATAAAACATGAAACCCAACGTGTGTGTGTGTGTGTGTGTGTGTGTGTGTGTGTGTGTGTGTGTGTGTGTGTGTGTGTGTGTGTGTGTGTGTGTGTGTGTGTGTGTGTGTGTGTGTGTGTGTGGTGTGTGTGTGTGTGTGTGTGTGTGTGTGTGTGTGTGTGTGTGTGTACACGTGTGTCTACTGTGCCAAAGTTTTTATTAGACCCAGCAGCTATACTTGTCGACTCGAATTCTTCATATAGTTCAAACACCCACACATCAGCTCAGATATTGAGCTACTGCCAAATCAAACTATTTTCACAAGGCATTTAACTAACAATACCATCACACATGCTACTGAAAGTCTCACTTTACCATCAATACATTATTTCATGCATTTAACTCAATGTTTAGCTGAATAGAGAATATGACGTGATCAACATAAATCATGTGACAGGCTTCAGGCTGCGGGCACTCCAAACAGGATGTGCACAGACATGCAAAATTGAAGATCATCCTCCCATAACATCTAATAAATCCAGCGTATCTGAGTCAGACTAAGTCGCTGTTTGGTTCTAAACATGGATCAACTGGCCTAATATGGTGAAACACGGTTCACGATGAGGCAAGAACAAAAAGCTGTGAGTGATCCTTTACAAACATGCAATGTTTTTTTGTTCTTTTAAGGCCATTGTATCCAACCTTACCTGAGCACATCAGTCCTTTGGAACGGAGGCAGCTGAAGTCGTCACATTCACAGTACGGCCCCCAAACCTTCCCAAATTCACTCGAGCGACAGGCACACTGGCCGCACACACAGTCTCCGCGTCCGCTACAGGCCGGGGTTTCTGGGTTGGGGCTGCAGCTGTCTTGTTGGCTGGGTTTATATTCGCCCTCGGAGCACTCGCATCGAGAGCCCAGTCGGCCCGGATCGCACAGGCACACGCCGCACTCCAGGGTTCCATTGCCGTGGTGACAGGACGGGCTGGCGGGCATGGAGGACTGCTGGCAGCTGCTACATTCACAAGCAAAGTCCACAGTGACCTGAAGGCTGTCTTTAAATCCCATTGGCTTCACGATGAAGGTCCGACTCTTTTCTTTAGGACAGCCGTGGAGTTTCGCCTCAATGTTAAATGAAACCTATAGGAAAGTAAGATAAGGAACTGTAGAGCATGGCACTAGCAATACTGAGGTGATGAGTTTGATGATTCATGAAAAAAACGTATGCCTTGCAATGTCAGTCGCTTCTGATAAAAGCATCTGTCAAATAGCCTGGCTAACGCCAGACCCAATTCTCGTTGAGACTTGGGTCTGGAAACCACATGTACATTTTCTCGTATTTGAGGCGTGGTTTACGAATGCCCGGCGCGGTTTATTGGGTGCTAAGAATGTCTATCAAATGCTCATAGCCAACATATGTCGTCATCGTCTTGCTGTTCCCTCCCCGTTCTGTGATCCCGTTCTGTGATTGGTTCCCTAAATGAGGCGAAAAATCTGGCCATGGTATCCAGACTGCCTTTCAGCGTGAATTGAATCGCGCTGCGGTAAGGCAGTATGGGGAAACCCAGGCTATCTGTCAAATGTAAATACAGTCAAACCAAAATGTATTCAGACACCTTCAACTTTTCTCACATTATCACAGTTTTTTCGCTATAGTTTAGAAAATGGTAATAAAATATAAAAAAGAGTTATCATATCAGATGATATTCCACTGGTTTTGGCCATCCTTCTGTTAGACTGTCTCAAAAATAAATTAGATTGAATATCTATCAGCTGTTAAATTTAAGAACACAATTGACCCTTCGCGTGGAGCTTGATTGACAGGTGTTCTGACCAATCATACTTCGCCATCCGCCATTTTGTCGGACAAAGCAGTCAGGAGAGTTAGTAGATTAACATGGGAGGATTTGAACTTGAAAAACTGAATATACTGGCGCCTTTCCGCGGTTAAAACAACATTCATTCTTATGTTCATTCATGTTTATTTGATGCTATAAATTAACTAGAAGAAAGAGATGATCGGATCACGAGCAGCTTTAACTGAGGCTCTACAACAGCGATCTGCCACGAAACGGTATTTATTGTTTAAATTTCTTTCAAAAAATGACCATATTTGAAAGGTGAGACTTTGTTTAATATGCTTAATATCAAAAGTAACCGAAAAGTAACCTGGTCTGTCCTGTCTGTCCGCGTGTTGTCAGTCTCCTCTCTGCTCCGCGATGTATTTTTCACTGTGTGAGAACATGGTGAGAGCGGCGTAGCTTGTCGGACATAGCGACAGTAACTAAGGGGGGGCGGTCTTTGCGAAGGGTCAATTAGACAATACCATTTTAGGTCAAACAATTACCAAGCAATGCATCATTTTGTTCAGTCTGTGGTGTAAAAAGGTCGCATTAGCAATTAAAGAAAAAACACTTAAGCAAAACATGGTCAGGTCAAGACTCAAAATGTCTGAATAATTGTTGGTCCCAAATTTTTATACATTTTACTGGTAGTGTTTTTGGGGATAATATGCCAGTTTACTTTGTTTTCTATCCTCACTTACATAAATTAACTATAGTGTCCTGCACCCGCCACTAGTAAAAAAAATATAAAAAATCATATCTGGTGTCTGAATAATTTTGACTATTCCTTTTTTACAAAATAAACAGTGTTTAAATGAACCTCACAGAGTGATTTGACGGGTACACAAACTATAAAGTTGCTAAATTTCTAACATCAGATGCTGACCATATCTCCGATTTTGAGTCCGTCGCAGGACCGGACACCTGCAATGACCTCTCCACCCAGGCATGTTGCGTTGATGAACAGAGATAACTCATCTGGCACACCCAACAGCTCCAGCTCAACCTTAGACCTGATCTTCTACAAAGACAAATGGCACATAGATGAGTTTATAGGGCACCTATTATGGAATTTTGAAAATTACCTTTCATGTAGTGTGTAGATCTAAGTGAACAAAAACATCCTGCAAAGTTATATATCAAAGTTCACCGTAAAAAAAGTTATTGTCTCTCAAAAGTATGAGTCGACTCTGAGTCAATTTAATGAATCGTTTTTCCAATGAGTCATTTTCCTTTTAGTTGTGACGTCAAGACGAAAAATGATCAAATTGGCCGCGCCCACGCAGACAGGGAAAACTTGAAAACATCATGTCGACAACAAGACGCTGTGTTCAGAAGTGCGAATCAAAAGCAACCTTTCTCATAACCAAGAAATTCCTGCCAAAGTGACTTACCGCATATGCATCCAGAATGAGTTGCACAACATTTCCAGAGTCTTTAGTGAGAGTTCCGACTGCAGAACCAGGAATCAGCTCACTGTAATTCTGTCAGAATGCAGGAAACATTAAAACATCCCATAATGTGTGTAAATGTTATGCACAAACATGTTGTAAGTATGTGTTTGACAAAAATATAGAAAACTCACACGATATAGTGGCACCATAATGCTGGTTACAGCAAAGATGAGGTTGATGTTATTCTCAGATATCTTGTCCGTGATCATGCCAAGTGAGGGATAGTCCTACAAATACACATAAACCAAAACAAAACAAAAATTATAGGTAACGCTTTATTTTACGACCCGCAAACAACTGCATAAGTAAACTGAAATTACGGTGTACGTTTCTGTAAATATAGTGTACCTCCGTGTAGGTATAAGGTAATAAAGGGGTAACAAGCTATGCAAGCAAATTATTTATAATGTAATTATTTTAACAGGTACCTATTATGTTAATATATTCCAGGCAAAAATTGTACGTCTGTTGTATATAAAAGTTATCATCACATTTCTGGCAAAATATGTTCTTGTGCAATTTTACATTTTATTTTGGCATCTGTGGGTTGATTTAACATTAATTAATCTAGTAAGAAAAGCCAATAAATTAATTTTTTATCATACTGTGCTTACATACAGCCATACACGTTTCATTTTCGTCAAAATTACCCTGTAAAATTGCACAAGAACATATTTTGACAGAAATGTGATGATAACTTTTATATACAACAGACGTACAATTTTTGCCTGGAATATATTAACATAATAGGTGCCTCTTAGTTTTAAAATAATTACATTATAAATAATTTGCTTGTATATCTGCTTGTTACCCCTTTATTAGCCTACCCAAAACTTAACATATTGTTCCCTTATACCTACACGGAGGTACACTAATTACAGAAACGTACACCGTAATTTCGATTTACTTACGAAGTTATTTACAGGTTGTATATCTGCTTGTTACCCCTTTATTACCCAAAACTTAACATATTATTCCCTTATACCTACACGGAAGTACGCTATAATTACAGAAACGTACACCGTAATTTCAGTTTACTTACGCATTTGTTTGGGGGTCGTAAAATAAAGTGTTACCAAATTATATATACAGTATCTCACAAAAGTGAGTTCACCCCTCATATTTCAGCAAACATTTTAGTATATTTTCTCAAGGGACAATACTATAGAAATGAAACTTGGATATATTTTAGAGTAGCCGATGTGCTGCTTGTATAGCAGTATAGGCTATGGCTACTCTGAAAATAACTCAACACACAGCCATTATTGTCAAAATAGCTTTGTCAGTGTAATTCAAGTATTGTGAAGCTGCAGCTTCATGCTAACCCAAAATAAATATGATCTGTATTCTTCTGAGTTTAATTTTTCCGCGCTTGTACTTTTGGCACGTTTTTTTTTCGCACAAATATGGCCGGCCAAAAACATTGCAGGCCTGTGAACAGAAATTTGCAAGCGAAAACAACAGAGTCAGGAACTGCAAAACAGATTGATTGCAAAAAACAAACCTTTATGTACAAAAATGAACTGTTGCAGATGCCTAAATGACTTCTTGTGTGCATAGGGCAAAAAACTTCCCGAAATAACCCTGTACAGTTGAGTCTTTCTTTTTGCTGCGCCTACATTTTTGGCACAATTTTCTCACTCATTTATTTATGTAACGTATGTGTGCATTAAAAGTACCATTTCGGCCACGAGTACGATGCTGAGCCAAAAGAAGATAAAAGATGTGTTCTGGCGACTGGCGTGTTTATTGAACCAATCAGATAAGAGTAAATCGAGAGTCAGCGAGAAGCTCATTTGATTGGCTACATGAAGAAGGTGGACCCACCCTCATCTTCGCGCTTGAACAACTCTATGTGTTTTATTACCTTCATAATTCAGAAATACTATGGTGGCAGAGAGAACTCAACACGCTGCAACTGAAGAAAACACATGCAAATAGAAAAACACCCGCAAATTAAGAAAACATCTTCAACAGTTTCACAACACATGTGTGCTCCAAATACTCACAACACAACCAAATACAGAATATAGAGTGCTTCTTTTCTCAAATAGCACAGACAACAACGGAAATGTTTCCAGAAGATCCCAATGGTGACGAACCCGGCTGGGACATGCTCGTGAGCATCCCTATGCCCTGGCCTACTCCCTTTGAAGGGCAGAGCCCTTGAAGTGGGGACTTTGGAGTGAGCAGGGCACTTGTGTGCCATCATGTAACCGTTTGGAACGCACTTGGCAAAGGGAGCAACAAAAGACAACGTAATTTCCTCATTATTTTCACCTGGGATGTTCCCATGACAACGCAGCACGGTGTCCATCAGCTGTTCTGTTCACGACAGAAATTTCTTATTATTGCTGTCAACATATAGTCACTTATGTTGTATGTTACCCTCGTTCCCTGAAGGAGGGAACAGAGACGTAGTCGACGTGTCGACTGATTGGGATCACGCTTAGGGAGCCTGTCATCTTCGACTTCTGTTAAAACGAGCCAATGCACATTGGCGTGCGTGAAATGCATCACACACACTCCGCCCCCCGCGACGCGGGTATAAATACAGAAGAGTCCAGCAATATTGGCGACGGGACTACGTCTCCGTTCCCTCCTTCAGGGAACGAGGGTTACATACGTAACCGAGACGTTCCCTTTCAGTCGCTCAAGTTCGTGTCGTGTCGACTGATTGGGATCCCAATTAAAACGCCACTAGTGCTGCCACCTTCCAGTGCCTAGACAAAAGCCTTCTGATCCTCCCGCATTATTTGAGGCGGAGATAAAATAGGGCCTAAGCCAGGGAAGTCACTGCTGTTCCACCAGACCACTGAGAAAGCGTTCTCTTTCTTTGGAAAGGAATATACTGCGGAAGCCACACGGGAGGTTACACTGGGCGGATGACCGGGCAGTACAGCATATGGAATGTCACTGTGGTGGCTCCAGCCTATGACAGGGGAGACTCAACCGGACAGGGACGGCAGAGCAGGTTCTGCCGAGGAAGACACAGGCTTGCAGGGCCCTGCAGTTAAAGGTCCTCTGAAGTGCCTTGAAACGCTCAGAATTATTCAAAGTGTTGACATAATTTCCACTGAAACAGGAAGAAGGGCCGGACATATCGAACAGCCCCTCCCCTTTTAAAAAAATAGCCAATAGCTTTTCATTTATATCACAGCTTGGCCAGAGTCGATGAGTTTGGCAAAGCTGCATTTGACAGCTTATGACAACCACAGTTCCCTTTCGATACTTTACTAGTCGGTAGACGCTGTTATGGGGACGCTGTAATAATTTTCTCCGTATTCTGAAGCCTATCGCCTGCTTTTAAAGCCAGATGCCAATCCCATATTGGCGCGCACTGGCTGGCTTCTCTGCCATAGGCTCATGCAGCTCCACTGCCTCACACCGTTGCCTTAATTACTCTGCATAAACCAATGGCTGTGCAGTTTCACTGCGTGATTAAAAAGAGCATCGTCATGTCATCTCTGTATGTTTTGAAGAAAAATCAAGTAAAAAAAAAACAAAAACAAGTAGACTTGTAAGCTATAAGAGCTATAAGCATGTCCCAGCCGGGTTCATCACTTATTGGGATCCTCTGGAAATATTTCCGTTGTGGTCTGTGCTATTTGTTTCTGTATTTGGTTGTGTTGTGAGTATTTGGAGCACACGTGTGTTGTAAAACTGATGTAGATGTTTTCTTCAGTAGTAGCGCATTGAGCTCACTCGGCCACTGTATAAATCATTATAATATGCTGATTTGCAGCTCAAGAAATTTTTTTTTCTTATTATCCGTTGAAACAGTTGTGCTGCTTAATCATTTTGTAGTTTCAGGTTTCTTCGATAAATAGAGGGTTCAAAAGAATAACATTTATTTCAAAAAGAAATATTTTGTCTCGACTACAGGTCTTTACTGTCACATTTGATCAATTTGATCCATCCTTGCTGACAAATTAATTAATTTCTATATAATATCTTATATCTTAATTTTAAAAGGTTACACACACACACACACACACACACACACACACACACACACACACACACACACACACACACACACCACACACACACACACACACACACACACACACACACACACACACACACACACACACACACACACACACACAGATTTGTCCAATATTTGTTGGCTGACCAGTATAGTGGACTTGTCATATTCATTTTTGTCATTGATATAGCACTCTCCATCATGGGGCTGGACGATTCCAGCCAGCTTGGCATCCAAAGCCAAATGACTTCTGTCATCACTTGTGAAGATCAGCAAATGAGATGCATCAGGCCTCCATCCAATCTTTTCCTGAGAAAAGACAGAAAGGAGGTGATACAGAAAGGTAAAGAGAACAGATGAAATGGATGAGACACAAACTAAGAAAATATTAGAGAGTACGAGGATATCATAGAGTTGTTTAATTAGTAGACCAAACCCAATCGCAGGATATGCCCGTTCCCCCATATCCTAGGGTTATGTATGTTCTACATCCCTTTTTCCTAATATTTTTTTGAAAATGTAGCTCAATTGTCAGATTTAGGATTACAAACAGACCAACTTTACTCAGATTTATTTTTACATAATTATTTGTATTGTGTAAAGGATGAATATTGGCAGATTTTCTTTGCTTGTGCTTTTTGTTACCTTGCATACTACTGCTTGTATGATAGCATCAAATCCGCCCTCAGGGGCATCTCTGTTTCTGGACACTTTCTGTTTCTTCACTTCCTCTGTGAACCGCTCGACCTGCTCCGTCAGAGATAGCACATTACGATAGCCGAATTGCGGTGTGCAGGGTTCAGAAGACCTACACCACACACAGCAGAGAGACAGAAATCACTCAACTTAGTCACTCTCTCTAAATGTCTACAGGACAATGTGAGATGAATTTGACTTTACTTATGGCAAGGGTTCTTGATGACTTCTTCAGAGTACATGTACATATAAGGTGAGAGCGTTTTGTCTACAAAAGCTCCAAATCCCATGCGTAGATTGCTGGTGATGCCACGTAAGGCACTGGCCAGATCATTGCCAAGGGCATAAAGCTTCTGCAGGTCGTCCTTCATGGTATTGGTCATGTCCATCAGGTAGTACAGGTCAACTGGGTAATCAGATACTTGCTTCACATTGACGGTGAATTGCTTTGAATCGTCTTAAAGAAATCAGAAGGAAGGAGTTAAGACTATCTAAATTTGAAGACAAACCTCATCTTTTTCTATGGACATAGATTTTTTGAGAACGTGATCTGTTCGGCGTCAGAGAGACAATAAGACCCTTTTACTAGCTCATGAAACATACTTAATATTTAAATATCCGGTTTAAAAAATCATGATTTGTTCTACTCGTAAATAATCTGTTCATAAACAGATCCTGAAATCTGAAACTGAAATATGATGATAAATATAATATTGGGCTAGTGCGTTTTGATTTAGTCACAGTAACATACAATTTGTATTATTATTATTTAAAAAAACAAAACAATAAGAAAACAATAATGTAAAAATTCATGTTTTTTTCCTCTGGGACCCCAATAATCAAGATCATAAAATAAATTAAAACACAACATTAATAATAATAATACATTATTATTACTGTTGTTGTTGCTGTGGTATTATTGTCAGTGTTGTTAAAAATAATAATAATAATAAAATAATTAAAAAATTAAAAAATAATTCTCTGGGACACCAAAGATCAAGACCATAAAATGAATTTTTAACATTATTGTTATTGCTATTATTGTTGTTAAAAATTATAGTAAAATAAAAGTTTAATAATATTTTTTTCTGGGAACCCAAAGATCAAGAACAATTATATAAGGGTTTAAAATGAGACGAGTGAAGTGAAGTGAAGGTGAAGGTGAAGGGATAAGAAAAGAAAAGGCTATGGGAAATTTACCAAAAACTATGCAATGAGAAATACATTGCTGTTCAAAAGTTTGGGGTCGGTAAGATTTTTTATGTTTTAAAAGAAGTCTCTTCTGCTCACCAAGGCCGCATTTATTGGATTAAAAATACAAAACAAACCCAGTACTATTGTGAAATATTATTTCAATCTAAAACAGCTGTTCTCTATGTGAATAATATATAGTAAAGTGTAATTTATTCCTGTGATCAAACCTGAATTTTCAGCATCATTACTCCAGTGTCACATGATCCTTCAGAAATCATTCTAATATGATTATTTGATGCTCAAGAAACATTTATGATTATTATCACAGTTGTGCTGCTTCATATTTTTGTGCAAACCGTGATTAATTTTTTTCAGGGTTCTTTGAAAGTTCAAGAGAAAAGCATTTAATTAAAAACGAAATATTTTGCATTATTATAAATGTCTTTACTGTCACTTTTGATCAATTTAATGTGTCCTTTCTGAAGAAAAGTATTAATTTCTTAAAAAAAAAAAAAAAATCGTATTGACCCCAAACTTTTGAACGATAGTGTATGTGAAAGGATTGCAGTGCAATATGAGTTAATATATTGAGATAATATGCATCTGTAATAAACACATGTTTGTTTTGTTGAAGTAGCATACCTGGCCTGAGGGTCAGATGGATTTTTTGTGGTTGGATCTGAGTGATGTCGCTGGCTGAAACCCCTGCCTTTTTACTTAGTGGTACATCCTCTAGGATCCTCATGCTGCTAACTGGAAACTCAATAAACTTTACGCCACAACCAGACTGAATGAGACTGTCTTTGAGATCACACCGGGACAAACTTGACCCTCCCTCTCCGAAGATCTAACAGAGACACACATACACATACTGATAACCAGGGGGAGATTGGGGAGATGTAAAAAAAAATATATATATATATAAATACAAATAAAGTGTATTGTGATTGTCAAAAGATTGGGTAACTAGACAGAATTTTATTAAGTTTAGTGACAACATGTTACAATGTGTACATGGTACATTGACTGGTAGGCTACTGTTTTTATTATTGCTTGACACAAATTTCACGATTTCAATTAAATTCAATTATTGTGATTTGATTCCGATCTTGATTCAATATCGATTCATTTGGATATATATTAGGTACAGTAGATAGCAAAGATGGGAGTCACATGACTTGACATTTGTCGAAAGTGCATAAATTCACACAGACATTTGCCACAGTTTCTTTCAAATCATGTTCTGATAAAGAGCCAAATATGTCGCTCTTTCCAATGACGAAAAACAACATAGAAAACGTTTTTGTCGTGTTTTATGTTTCTCTTGAAGCAGGGTCAGATGTTATCAGAGGGTTGGTTTAATTTATTATCTATTTTTTTCTATATTAAAATGAATCTATATTGAATCATTAATCTCATAACATTATATATGGTGTTGTAATTGCAGTATAAATGCATGGTTAGAAAAAAACTTGTTAGAAGTCCTAGTTAGAAAAAACTGCCCCTGGAAATCAATTTAAGGGGTCAAATATTGGCTCTTAATGGCAAAGTTAATGTCTGCCGGTGATATTCTATAAAACATATAAAAATATATAAGCAAAGTTAAACATATGACATTTACTATAAAACCAATATAATTAATGCATCATTTACTCTTGTAAATTACATTGAATTTACCTTCAAATGATTTATCTTCAACATTTTTCGTGATAAAATTGATAGAATATCAGAGCTGGGAATTTGTTTCATATCAAAAGTAACCTGTTATTATTGTCTGTCGGTGTCTGTGTCCTTTTTGATTCGCAATAATTCTCTGCGCAAGAAAATGGATGTGTGGCGTGAGAGTGTGTAAAAGTGTCAATGCGTGAGAGTTGGCAGCCCTGTGATAACAACCAGAGTGAGACATTTCAAGCAGCCATTTGTGTGTCTATGCGAGTGTGTTTATTTGTGCATGTGGATGCAATTGTGTTAATTACCTCCTGAGTGCACCAGGCACAGGTTGGATGGATCGACAGACATTCTTTACAGCTACTCACTCCTCTGGAAGTGCAAATGTTAGAGCCTAGAGAAACAAGACTATCATTAATCTCATATAGATCTACATGCTTTAAATGGTTTATAGCCTATACTCTTTAGAAAGTTCTTCTTTAAGGTTCCATTGTACAGCCCCACTAAACATCAGACGTCTATTGGACAGGCAGATCGCGTCTATATTGCGTCAGTCGGTCCAAGACCAATTTCTGACCTTTATGCAACGTGCAATCTAGGTCCGCTATTTGGACATCTAACTGTGACCCCACCTGGACGTCAATAATGTTCAATATTTGAATGCCGGAATAGGTAATTTTCTGGATGTTATGTGGACGTCTAAGACAGGTGCAGGAAATTGACAAGATCTAGGTTTGCAAAAGTTGGTATTTTCTACGTCATGTTTGGAAGTCAGATTTTGGTTCCCTGAAGGTGCAGACTGTGACTCATGTACACACACACACATATATATATATATATATATGACACACACATACACACACACACATATATATATATATATATATGACACACACACACACACACACACACACACACACAGACAGCAGTCAGTTACTCAGTCACTCAACATTTGTGTCTTGTTTTGCACAGATTCAGTTTAGCACGTGTGTGATAGTTCTGTTTGACTGAAATTGTACAGATCATACAGTGATTTACAAAAAATAAAAAATACAAATGAGTGGGGATTGAATTGATTTCTTAAACCTCTGTGCATAACTGTATGCCTATCCCTTTCCAGAAGGTGGAGGGCCTGTTTTCTGTACCAGTTAATTTTCCTGTAGCTTTGTTTGGCTTAGTTTGTGGTGGAAAGGCAATCAAATGAAGCAACAGAAAAATGAACTGGAACAGTTGAAATGAGACAAAGGTTATGAACAGTGCAGTAAAAGCACTGTCTGCACCTCCTGAGGTCCTCTGGACATAAATACAGGACGTTTGTTGGACGACTAAATAAGACGTAATTTGCCGTCACCTTCAAGGTATCAAAATGGGACGTCCACAATGACCACATTTGAAGTATAATTAGCCCTTATGCAGAAATTCTATGGACGTTAATACAGGACGTTTGTTGGACGACTAATATGACGTAATTTGGCGTCACAGTCTGCACCTTTAAGGTATCAAAATGGGATGTCCACAATCCCACTAAACATTGGACGTCGGATAGACGGATAGACTATATTGGGTCCGTCAGTCCATGACCAATTCTGGACATCTATTCGACGTCCAAACTAGGTCCACTATTTGGACGTCCAACCATGACCCAACTTGGACGTCATGCTATCGTTCAACATTTGACCGTTGAACTGGTCATGTTTTTGGACCTCATTTGGACGTCTATTACAGGTGCAGGAAATTTACATGATTAATATGCAATATTTTTTTTTTTTTTTTACAAATATCAATATTGTTGTTATCAACATGATTAATACATTTGAATAGGCTAAGATTATTCTCTATTAGATTAATTCTGTAGCTCAAACAGTAGAGCGTAAGCGCTTGTGTAATGGCCACCTAGTGCAATGCCTAGATCATGGGTTTGATTCCCAGGGAAAGCAGGAATGTATGCAATGTGAGTCACTGTGGTTAAAAGCGTCTGCCAAATGCATAAATGTAAATACATGGTACAGATAAAAAAAAAATGTTCTCTGCCTTTTTGAAACATGGGACTACAGTTATATAAGATACTAAATTTGATGTTGAAAAGACGTCCACAAACATTCTGCACCCATAGGGGACCAAAATGAGACGTCCACAACGACCATATCTGGACTACATTTAGCCCTTAAACAGAAGTCCTGTGGAAGTCGATACAGGAAGTTCGGTAGACGGCGGAAAAATACGTTGATTGGCGTCACAGTCTGCACCCTCCTGATACCAACATAGGACGGACAAGCACACCGTTGAAACTACGTCATCTGGAGGTAACTTTGCGCAGGGGGGCATCTCAAGTGTGTTGTAACAAGTGAAAGAGTAATAAAACGTAGGAAATAAGAATAATAAAAATGTTTACAGCACTATGGGGCGCCATTTGTAAAGTGGCTCACGCTGAAAATAACAGCAACATTTTGTCATTTAGCTTCAAACAATGTTTAAAAAACTGGTATGAAAACTGGTAACTTTTTAGCACATTTACAACAACATTTGTCAACTTATATTTTAAATAGTTAAATCTAAAGATTAAATGTTACACCTAAATGTTAAATCTAAATCTAAATGTTAAATCTAATTCTAAATATAAATGTTAAATCTAAATGTTAAATCTATATATTTAATCTAAATCTAAATGTTAAATCTAAATGTTAAATCTAAATGTTAGGCCTAAATCTAAATATTAAATATAAATCTAAATGTTAAATCTAAATCTAAATTTACCAAAGGCGCCCCTATACAACACATGCACATTCCTCTCATTATTTGGTGATTAACTAAACAACCAATAACAAAAGGCAAACTTACTTGTAGCTGAGGAAACTAGAAGTAAAACTGGTATACAAATTTCCAGCAAATTTAGTCCCATTTTAACAGAACCAAATTACTGAATCCCTCCAGCTGTAGAAACTTTCAACTCTGATTCTCTTATAAACAAACTGGGAGTGGAAACTATAGCGTTCCGGGACATGTAAGGACAGATGACCAAATGTGTTTCAGCATTTCGAAAATGTTAGCTGTTTCATCATCAAGACACAAGGAAATGTATAACCACAGGCAGGGGCGTAACTTTGTTTTAAAAAGTGGGTGGGAGTGGGACAGAGGTGTGTGTGTGTGTGTGTGTGTGTGTGTGTGTGTGTGTGTGTGTGTGTGTGTGTGTGTGTGTGTGTGTGTGTGTGTGTGTGTGTGTGTGTGTGTGTGTGTGTGTGTGTGTGTGTGTGTGTGTGTGTGTGTGTGTGTGTGTGTGTGTTCTTGTTTTTGTGATATATGAGGACACAAATGTGTATAATGACATGCATATTACACTGGTATTACAACTTACACGTGATATATGAAGACATTGCAGGCGTCCTCATATTTCAAATAGCTTAAAAAACATAAAAAACAATGTTTTTTTAAAAATGTAAAAATGAATGCAGAATGTCTTCTGTGATGGGTAGGTTAGATAGAATATATAGTTTGTACAGTATAAAAACCATTACGCCTATGAAATGTCCTCATAAATCACAAAAACAAACGTGTGTGTGTGTGTGTGTGTGTGTGTGTGTGTGTGTGTGCTTGTTTTTGTGATATATGAGGACACAAATGTGTATAATGACATGGGTATTACACTGGTATTACAACTTACACGTGAAATATGAGGACATTGCATGCGTCCTCATATTTCAAACAGCTTAAAAAACATAAAAAACAATGTTTTTTTTTAAATGTTAAAATCCAGCATGTCTCCTGTAAGGGGTAGGTTTAGGGACAGGGGCAGTGTAGGGGGATAGAATATATAGTTTGTCCGGTATAAAAACCATTACGCCTATGGAATGTCCTCATAAGTCACAAAAACAAACATGTGTGTGTGTGTGTGTGTGTGTGTGTGTGTGTGTGTGTGTGTGTGTGTGTGTGTGTGTGTGTGTGTGTGTGTGTGTGTGTGTGTGTGTGTGTGTGTGTGTTAATAGTATACGAATGTACATTGTGTTTAATTAGTCGTTTAATGAGATCTAATATATGTTGTTGGTTAAATACATAGATCCGCATGTCGTCCTCATGTACGGTCCAGTGAGATCTTTTGCCAGGCGCGTCAGGGTTCTGGGTTCTAATCCGCACTAAGTAGTATCGTTTTTTCCTCTCATCAAAACCGATTGTTTATTAGTGGTTGTATATCAAGCAGGGACAACGTTTTTTGTGCATTATGTTTTGTGATTTCACCGTAACGAATAGAGTTTCTCCGCAACGGATTGAAGCGCGCATCCGTGTGAAGACTGTGTGCGAATTCAACCCGAATTTTACGAGGTGGCTAATTCGTAACAATGCCTATGACCTCACTCGTACGAAGTACGTTTTTGGCTAAATCGTAGATATTTTACGAGTTGCCCAATTCGTATGAATTCGTACGAATGACCTACCCCTGACCCCGCCCCTAAACATACCCATCACGTGGGTTTAGACAAGTCGTACGAATTAATGACGGTGCGGATCCACTTGTCCGGCACCGGGGTGGCGGTGCCGCCGGCTTTGGCCCTTTCATCGCTGCTCGCAGCCACTGGCGTAGGAACCGGGGGGGACGTGTCCCCCAAAATATTGGAGACAGTCGCATTTCTCCCACCCAAAAATGACACCGCGGAAGACAAAAATATTTGCCAACTCTCACGCCTGTTTCACACATAGCCTACTCCGTATTTTTTTCCGTACCCATGTTAACAGGTTAGAGCTTTCACACTGCACGCGGATGCAGTCCGTCAATCCGTTCCAGAGATCGTTTCTGCACCAAGTCTATTTTTGCTGCAAACGCTGAATTAAAGTGACAGCGCACGGTTCGTGGTCAAAATGAACACAGATTGACCTGAAAATGTAGTAATTTCACCATAAATGCATTTAATTCAATAAAATGTAGGGTGATATCAGGTAAAATGGGCCATCAGGTAAAATGGGCCATTTAAGGTTTTTGGGGTCCCAGCCCCTATGGAATTTAGCCCCTATGGAATTTCAATGACTGCAAAGGATTTCAAACTGTTGTCATGGTTAGCAGCTTCTTTTTCTTTTTACCTAATATTTTCAACCTAAAAATGACCTCTGCACTGGACTAAATATATGTATAATAAGAGTCCTATGCCATCAGAGCGCTGCAATAAAAAAAAGGCACAAAAAAGTGTGTTTTTGGTTGCCAGGGCAAGACAACACTGCACAAATTTCCAAAGAACCCAGCGTTAAGGGACCTGTGGATGGATTTTGTTTTTCCAGAGCAGCAACGGAGTTGTGCAAGTGACGTGTTCGTTTCCTTCATTTCGACGGTTATAGTTAACGTTATAGGCTCAGTTCGACGCCGGATTTGCAGATCGCCTAATACTTAAAGATGGAGCAGTCCCAACGATAAAGGTTCACGGTCGTGCGTTGGAACCGCAGGCGGTGAGTAAAACTGCTTCAAATGTCTGTGAGTTGTTAACTATCGGCGTGTAAGCACAGCAAGTAAACAACATGATCACTTACAGTCAATGTATCTATGGAGCATGCGATGTAGCCTATGGTGTGTGTGTGTGTGTGTGTGTGTGTGTGTGTGTGTGTGTGTGTGTGTGTGTGTGTGTGTGTGTGTGTGTGTGTGTGTGTTTAAATGCATTTGTTTAGCTGGCCACTGTAGGTGTCAGTTTGTTTATTGTAAAACTAATTCATGTCCTCATAAACCACGAGTCTGTCTGTTTACAACACACGCAAAAGCTTTGCGCGCTCCCGCCCACACGGCACGCCTCCACCCGCTCGGGTTTTTTCGGAAAGACTCGGTACAGCCTATTTTTCTTTTATAAATATAATAAAACTAAAGACTTTTTGGAGATATGAAGGATGCAATACTACTCTATAGGTACTCAAGATTAACATGAGATTGAGTGAAACTGAGCATTTCACACCCCCCCCCCCCCCCCCCCTTAATTAAATACTACTTTTCATCTTTTTACTTTAAGACTGGGGTTTTAAGCAAGGAAAACGACAATTTACCTCAACAAAGACATAATGAACGACACTCATTCGTGGAGGTGGAAAAACAAGTTCTTTGTGACATGCAAGATTTATTGTATTAAAATTTAAATGCAAAAAAAAAAAGGCACGAGAGTCGGCTGTTTTTGTCAATTTTAAGTTTTAATTTAAAATGTTTACGAACCAAGTACATGGTTAAATATTTGACCACTTTCTTAAGCAACTTAATATATAGAAAGTAATGCATGGAATTATAGGCCTATGTTGTTTAAATTGTGTTTAAAAGTGCATACGTCCATTCAAGTTTGTATATGTGGACAAAGAGAATCGCAATGCTTTTTTAAAATAAAAGTTGCTGCCTATGTGTTTGTTGTACAGCCGCGGATCAGTTACGCACTGCAAACGCAGCATATGTGAAAGCATATGTGCTGCTCTGTATAAGCACCGTAACACGCACCGCATACGCACAGCAAACGGAGTAGGTTATATGTGTGAAACGGGCGTCATTGGCCGTGAGACACACGTATTTGATTGGTTTCACATCACACGCCACCCCCCGATTTCTCACGCAGAAGTGTCAACCCGGTCGGTCTAATGCCTGAAAGATGAGTTTATCTATAGATCTCCCTGTTGAGCCACTCGTGATCGACTAGATATACCGCAAATCAGTTAAAATCTCCCGGAATCTAGAGCGAGCGTGCGAGACAGAGACTGTGCTCGACCGCGTAGCGCGCGCACGGCAGAGAGAGAGAGCGATCGAGAGACCTTGCGTGTGCAGAGAGCATCCTGATTTAGAAACAGGACCCCCCACCCCCCCCCCCCCACCCCTTGGAGAATGTTATTCAATTTGAATAATTTGAAAAAATTAGATGCAGATATCTAAATCAGAGAATTCATAGGTTCGTCGATTGGCGGGTGGATTATGTATTTTCAACAGTTGATTTGGATGACTGAAAGTGCATCAGATTAATGAATTTATCTTTAAAATGTACAAAATTTTCTTCGGGGGTACATGCCCCCGGACCCCCCTAGAGGTACTGGGCTACATCCACAAAAATACTGTGGGAATAACAGCCTAGGCCTATATGGTCTGTGAAAAATAAAATTCTAATTATCTTATAAATACGTGATCAGGATTTCATGTCTTCCTCCTCGTTTTGAGCCAAGAAAAACCCCTGCGTATTCTCATTGGGGACTGAGCCTTAAGGGGGTCGCACACCGGACATAATCATCTAAAACAAATCAATTTTTTTAGAACATCCTATTAAATATGAGGCATTTAATATTATTTGGGCCATATTTTCATATTTTTCCATGTATTATTTTTGTTTGTTTGATCTATTTATTAAGTTTAAATAGCTTGTTTAAATAATTTAAGACGTTTGTTTAAAGAAAAAAACATAAGGGTGTATAATAACCAGCTTACTCTTAGCCACAAAGTTGAACCAGGTGTTTGCTACCATCTAGTGGCCATATTAATGTTGCAGAAAATCATGCCATTCACCTCAACTATGTTGATTGCATTCACAGCATATTTCAAGCCAATTTATGCACTTCACTCCTGTATGAGATAAACTTTTTTACTTATGGAATTTTACTGAAAATTACGATATTTTACTGGCACGATTAAGATCTGATAAAGTAGTCAATGGAAGCATTTAAAAAAATAAACAACTTTATAAACAAACAGCGCGGACACGGCAAAGCTCTTTCATTGCTTTAATCAAACAGGTTAAATCTGTGAATCTTTCTCTTTCCAGCTCTCAGCTTTCCCTCTACTTACCCTTCTTTTTACAGGAAGTGGGAATGGAGGAAAGGATGAGATGCACGCTAGAGAAAAAACACATATCCATGCTGAGCATGAGACAGAAGCCTGAGACAGTACTCAGACCTCCTCTACAGAAATATAAGACTATATGCCTTCCTTAAAAATATATATTTTCCTCAGGTGGCTCACACTTCCCCATCCTTCTCTTTTGCTTGTATGCTTGATGCTTGCAATGTGTAATATTGTGTATCTCTGTGTGAGAATTACTGCTATTTTTGATCGCTCAGCAAACGAACCTCATGACACTGTAGTGAAAATTACAATTTGATTAACATAATTGCTTTTGAACTCAACTATGCATTTTGACTGTGCTATAGATAGGCAGTGTTGTGGAAAGTTACTTTTAAAAGTAATGTGTTACAATATTGCGTTACTCCCCAAAAGAGTAACTAATAGCGTTAATTAGTTACTTTCTAGAAAGTGTGTTTTTGTATTACTTTTTCTAACCTAGACTGGATAAGTTCTATTTTTGCAGATGTAAAGGCCGTTTCACATCAAAAGTGAAATGCTAGGAGAACAAAATTCAACTCACTTCAGCAATAGAAAAAAATAAATAAACATAAATGTGATGTTTAACTAAAGTCATTTTTGCTAATTAGATTGGTGGAATTGGATCATCGAAGGTCAACAGCAAACACCTTGGTTAAAAGTCCCCATGTAGTCAATACTTTTATCCCTTATCTTTGATCACCAAAATTACATATTTAAACTTCATATTTAAATGTCTGCATGCATTAAAATAGCTCTAATGTAACTCTACACCCTTGCCTCATTTAGTATATGTGGTTCTATGAATATTCAAATTAGCCCCGCCCGCCTCCACTCACTCACACCAGCTCAGAAATCTGGGTTGGGTCACAAGGTAGTTTGTGACTTCCATTTTAAGGAGAAAATACTCTTGGTGTTTACTTATGAATTTGCATGGTTTGTCTTAAAGCATATTAAAAACACATATAAACAACATTAAAAGCTTGATTTTTCACCATGGAACTTTAATAAAGTTAGATTAAATACATAAATTATGTATTTAACATTTAATCCTTTCAGGTTTGCTTAATAGTTTTCATTTCACTGTTTTTATTTATTTTTGAGGAATACTGAATCTGTTTTTCAAGTGCGATGCCTGCTCACATTGAACTACAATAACCATAATATACACTGCACACAAAACAGAAAACACATGCACAATACTCACAATTTCTCTCAACATGGAGTCAGGAAAAGTGTCAGTCAATAAATGGGAAAACAAAGTAAACTTGAGTTACTTATTTGAAAAAGTAACTCAGATATTTTCTTGTAATTTTAAAAGTAATGTGTGACTTTACCCGTTACTTTAAAAAAGTAATCTAATTACATAACTCATGTTACTTGTAATGCATTACCCCTAAAACTGGCTGTAGGTGCAGCTTCAGTTCAAGAACATGCAGTAAGCAATAAAGGCTTGATGATAAATGGAATATTTGCATATCGTAGACCAGGGAGACGAAATGAGGATGTGAAATCAAGTAAAATGTGTCATAATAAGCTTGTGTGTGTAAGCAGAAAGGCCTTATTAGAACCAGACTCTGGTGACAGGAGAGGAGACTAATATATAAAGACATCTGCATGACAACCTGTGTTTAATTCACAAATCGAGAATTATCAATCACATCAATTGTAACTGTGTATGCATATGTGTGCAGGTGAGAATTATAGAGACAAATGACTCAAAAAACAATTAAGACTGATTAAGATGCACGTTTACAATGATCATGACAGAAATTTTGGTTATATTTATATTATCAGTTCAACAGTTACATGCTCAAAATAATTAATTGGTTTGAGTAGGATAAACTTAATTTTAATAAATCAGTTCAATCAATAACTTTTATGAGTAGGCTATATAGTATTTTTATTTTGTGTTCACAAAACTGACATTTAATTAATCTGCAATTTTTCATTGTTTTGAGTTTTATAAATTTGTTTCTTTTTAGACAAACTTAAATTTAACTGAAACTCCATGCAGGGATTTATTTTTCCCAGCATGCTTTGCCATGACGCTCGAAAGGGAGAGTAAATGCTAAAATTAAGTGTTTGTATAATGTTTTTTTTTTTGTGCAAGATTAATGTTAAGTGGGCACTTTAGTGTTTAATGTTGTACTATGCTAATTTAGAAGAATGTATGTTATGTGGGTTTTTTAGGGGGGTTACCATCGTGACGAGTGGAGCATGAGCTGACAGAAGTTTTATATTTTCATTTCTCAATTTAAGTGAAATGTATCATGAGTTGGCTTATTTTAAGTTGAACAATTATAATGTAATAGTACAAAATCTGCCGGTTCTACTTGCTTAAAATTTGAATTTCTTAACTTAAAAACGTTGACGTAACGTGAGTTTTGCCAATTTTTTGGGTTTGCAGTGTGCTTCTATTACCAAACATAGCATAGGCCTACACTTGAAAAATCTTCATTATTTTATTTTCTCTGACCTGTAAAATTGAGTGTTTTGAAGGATAATCATTTCCAAAATCAGCTTTATTAATCCACGTTTGTTAAATTAAAAATTGATTCCCAGAGATTAAGTTGCATCACTGGATTATAATAACCTATCGAAGATGATGTTTTCGGAATAACCTTTTTTTTATTATTGATTTTTTTATTAATGTGGCAAAATTGGCCGGTTATTTCACTTACACTGTTCTGCATGGCTGACCATTGGAGAGAAATAAACAAAATGCAGTGCAATGTTTTTAACAACTTTATTCAAAGCATGCTGCACAATTTCATGTTTGCAAGTCAATATTACAAAATACTCCATGCATCATTGAGGTTTTACTTCGAAAGTGTGTGCCACACAGCGAGCACCGCGCGCATGCAGAGGGAGAGACGTCAGCCGCTGCGATCAGGGAAGAAGTGTTTTGAAAACGTGCAAGTGCCACACCAGGCGAGCATCCCCCCTCACGTGCTCTCGGCCACAAGTTAAACTCCAAGGAAAATACATTTTGTCATCTTCAAAGTCAAAACACCTGCAATTCAAGGTACAAAAGTCAGCGTTCACAAAACAACATGCTTTTGGAAGTGATTGTCTAATACAAACCATGGGTGGTGGTGGGTTTGGGGTAGTCAGAATATCTAATTATAAGGCTTGAACCCCCACCCCCAAAAAGCGAGTCAAAACAAAATTTAGAGGGTCTTGGTAAAAGTACATATTTTCTTTCATATAAGTATATAGGTTTCACATATGGTTTTCAGTTCTAATAAAAAGTTAGACCGATTATTTTTACATGTCGCTAAATTGCGCTGGCAAGGAAGTAACCATGACAACACGTTGCTCATGCGCTTTCCATTATGACGAAGTTTGTGCGGGTGAGTCAATAAATCATAAGTGATCTTGTGTCACTTTGTTATGACAAAAATGTTTGTGTTCTATATTTCAAATAAGGGACTTTCTTAGCCCCCAAAGAAGCTACAATTTGCGTTTCGCAAGACGAGCCGTCGAGCGCCCTCGCGCTTAAGTCAATTGTTCGCATTCTTTTACAAATAATGCAGTAGGTAGTTACTTTGCTTTTTATGAGGTAAAAACGTGTAAACACTTCACTGTAAAAAATCACAAGCAAAATGACCTCAAATACAAAAAGCTACGTAAACATGAATAAATACATTCTTATTTTGTAAACGTGCAGCTGCATCTCTGTCATCTTTGTTTCAAGAACAGTTCATCCACATGGCCTTTCCTTCTCAGAGCACAAAGGGAGTGAACAGAAAAGTTGCATATCTTCCTGCCTCCCAATCTGAGGATAGGCTAATTGCAGGCCGGTTACAGGTGACACCCGTGCCTAACTCAGTCCGATCATCACCGCCTCGACGTCTTTGGATGGTCTCCGGTCCTTGACAAGGAAGTTAATCATACTTTCGGACTTGATCATGAGGTTGCACCCGAGAAAGAAGATCCCGAACATCACCGTGAGTGAAAGAACGCACAACACAGCGATCTGCACCACGCGCGTAACGAACAGCTTGCGCTCGTCGTGAGCGAGAACTAAAGACCCGCCGCCGTCGTTTGCAGTCACCTCGCTCCCGTTACCCGTGCAGCAGTCAACGAGGGTCCCCGCGAGCTCTTGACTGCGGTTGAGGAGAACGCCGTGCGTAAACACCGTATGGTTAAAAAACGTTCCGTTCATCCTGAACGAAGACGCAGAAGACTGACGCTGAAGACGATCGAGCCTCTTATCGCATCAACTCACTTTCTGCAACTGCCTGTTGAGTCGGGCGAGTTTTATGAGGAGAAAAAGTAATAAAAGTATCTCCTAAAATCATTTGGGATGGTTTATGCCTTTAGTTTACACGCAAATTGGATACAAAAAAAGTTCCCCGTTTCTGTTGCGTTTTCTCACACTTGGCTGTCAATAAGTAGCTAGTCTTTACAAGCACGATCAACGCCCAAGGCACTTGCAAAGCCAATGCAACTCAGCTGAGATCTGCGCGCAGGTTTCGTGCGTGTGTGTGTGCGCGCGCGCGTGCGTGCGGTCCATGTGGAAGGGGGTGGGGGGGGGGGAGAGCGCGATCAGCCTGGATGTCGCCAGGGAGACCATTCTGTGTCGGAGCTAGAGAGGATGCTCTAATTGATCCAGTGGTCAAAAATGCCAAACCTTGATGCTCTGGAAAATCACAAGAAGCCCATCATGCACGCCTTCAGCTGGATGTACCTCTATGGTGATTTTTGAAGTCTTTCCGTGTTGTCCTATTCAGACCCTGCGTTTATCCCAATGGACATCACTTTTTTGTAGTGTTTTTAGAGTGAAGCCAATGGCACTTTTTGAAATAAAAAACTTTGGAAATCAAGCATGGCATCTGACACAATACCTTTGTTAACCATGTAAAGCTATATATGAACTAATAGTTAAAATAGTTAAAACTAATAGTTTTATTGAACAGTTTATTGAACTTATAGACAAAATATTTGAAAGAATTATTTAAACGTAATTTTTTTTCTGTATCATTTTGAAACATCGGGCTTTTACCCTCTAATAAATTGTTTAAACTTAAAGGGATAGTTCACCCAAAAATGAAAATTAGCCCATGATTTACTCACCCTCAAGTCATCCTAGGTGTATATGACACTCTTCTTTCAGACAAATTGGAGTTATATTAAAAAATGCCCTGTCTCTTCCAAGCTTTATAATGGCTGTTTCTGTTTTGCAGTCCATAAAAGTGCATCTATCCATCAAGCGATGAGTTTGTGTAAGAAAATATTAATATTTTACATGTTACAAAGTAAAATTCTAGCTTACAGCCAAACGGCCATACACAGTCTACTTACGCCTAAAGCGCAACTTACAAAATTTGTGACGTCAGAAGTAGCGTAATGTGGCATGGCGTAGCGTGAATATCAGCATACGTCGCATTACTCGCATAAGTTGCGCTTTACAGTTGAGTCGAATCCTTATGTTTGTTTGACCGGAAGCTATTATTTTACTTATTAAAGTTTTAAATATGGATATTTTTCTTACACAAACCCATCACTTTGCTTTAGAAGGCCTTTATTAGCCCATCAGAGCCATGTGGAGCACTTTTGTCATGGATGGATGATGGACTTCAAAACAGAAACAGCAATTCACTCCCATTATAAAGATTGGAAGAGCCAGGACATTTTTTAATATTACTCTGATTGTATTCGTCTGAAAGAAGAGTGTCATAATACCTAGTATAGGATGACTTGAGTGTGAGTAAATCATAGGTTAATTTTCATATTTGTGTGAACGATCCCTTTAAAGTATTCGTGCTGCCTTCAAATTTGAAGTTTAGTCAGCTTGAAATGTGAAGTTGTACTAGTGACAACAGCAAAGAGACGTGTCCCACGCCATGAAGGTGGACATGTTTACAATTATGCTAAAATTCCTTTTACTTGATAATACAAGTATTATAAACTATCAATCAGATGACAGAAGGCATATAGAAGATTGTGTACAACAGGCTTTTCAGAAAAGTTTTGAAAGTTGATCAATTAAATCATATTTTGACTTGGTTTAATCAGGTCAAATATGATGTAATATTGCAGAATATATTTACTTTATATATTTACGACAATATTTAGTAGAAATAGTTCACCCTAAAATAAACAATACTCATCATGCCATTCAAAACCTGTATGACTTTTTTCTGTTGAAAACAAAGATATTTTATGTGATATTATATAAGGTGTGTGTGTGTGTGTGTGTGTGTGTGTGTGTGTGTGTGTGTGTGTGTGTGTGTGTGTGTGTGTGTGTGGTGTGTGTGTGTGTGTGTGTGTGTGTGTGTGTGTGTGTGTGTGTGTGTGTGTTTTGACACAATATATATGAATGGGACCGCAACACAACATTGAACCCAATTGCAATAAGCAATTTTCTAAAGAATATATTTTATGGCTGCATTTAAAATTGAAATAAAGCATAGTACATTAAAATCTACAACATTGAAATGGCCACTTGACCATAATTAGGGTTTGAACAGGTTAAAATGACATCTGGTTTCCCAAGAGACCAAGCTAATGCAGTTCCAAATATCACAAGAATTATGAAACAAACAAAGTCTATTTGATTGATTTACACAGAGTACAGTATTCTCCAGTGAAGCTGTGACAATAATTTGATGAAGCAAGGACAGTGCGAGTGTGTCGAGAGCGCGCGGGCGGACGGGCGGTGGCTGGCAAATGTCATACTGACAGAAAAAAAAACGTGGGAGAGAAGAGACGGGGATAAATTAAGAAATGAAAAACGAAGTGTCGATAAAACCAGAGCAAACTTTTCTGTGAAAGTCAAGCTGTTCTGCGCTCACCAATGATTCTTCACTTTCTTTGCCAAAAAAAGAGAGAAAAAGCGTATTTTAATTAATTGAGGCACTGAAATAATAACAGGATTATAGGATTATTCTACTTCCAAGTAAATATCTATTTTCTACCTGCCAGACAACCTGCCTGTAAGAATGATTTGCTGGTTTAACAAAAGTGCCTAATTAATTTGTGCAAAGCTCACTTACAGACAGACTATAATCACCAAACCCCTCAGCATTACGAAGTGGTCAAATTCCATCATTGTTTAGAATGCAATTAACCCAGCTGTTGCTATAAATAAGACTGCACTGCCATGTTTTTCAACCCTTCTTTGTGTACTCGCCTTGTGCTTTTCATCATTTATTGCATGGATTAATATGAAAGAAGCTTAAGAGCATAAACACATATCTCTCACAGTTTCAGTAGACTTCACACAATACTAACTTCCTTAGTGCTCTCTCTTGCAGTTCCTGGCTAGATGAGACACACATATTACTATTCCTATGAGTCCAGCATGCTGAAATACTGTGTATTTCACAAATTTAGATACTGATGGATCTCTTCACTTCTTAGCAACAGGCAACCTTTATGCATAGTGACAGATGGCTGGTTATTTTGGTTGGAAAAAATAGATAGAGGAAAGGAATGAGATGCATGGATAGAGACAGAGGAGGGTGCAGGGTGAACGGTCAGAAAAGTGGGGAGATGTTTCCACTTAACTGAGGGAATTGGCAGCCTAGCAACAAAATTTAAGCAAAGATGTCCCCTAGCAACCAAGTAGGCTTCACTCTCTTATCCTACTGCACAGACACTTGCACACAAAAACTAAAGCGGTAAAGTTCATCAACGCAACGAGACACAAAAAATTTGACATACCCAAACAAATATGCACAGTTGAACAGGATGCATTTTACAGTTGTCAGTATAATTACTGCAGTTGATTCTGAATAAAACAGAAAGATCACAAATTTCTAACCTTCCTTTGCCACATAGTTACAACTGTTTGTTGTCTGTGGGGGGTTAAAACCTCCTCCCTTTATCTAAATGGCACTTTGCCGAGATCACCCAGCGAGTGCATTAGCAGTCTAGCGCTAACCAGAAGACGCAGAGAGGTCTCGCAGCATGGTGCTGTGTGCGCTCGCATCTGTTTCTGACTTATTTGAGTTTGTGTTAGAGCGTCACTGACATCATTTATTCTAAAAAACAACAACAACAAACTCTCAAAGCAAGCATTGGTTGTTCCATCCATAGGCATTCAGCTGTGCATGTTTTTATGTGCATTTATTTGCAGGGGAAATATCTTCCCAAAATATGTTTCAGAATATATTTAATTTTTTATATATTATATATATATATATATATATATATATATATATATATATATATATATATATATATATGTGTGTATATTTTTAGAAATAAATTTAATTTAAGCCTTCAAAAGGCCAAGGTTGCTTTAGTAACCCTCTGGTGCTGATCGTGTGGCAGTCAAAAATGATAAAATAATAATAATTAAATAAATGTACTGTAGCCTACTTTAATTCGATAATGTAATTTTGTATTTTTAGGCGATTTTATTGTCCTAAATTATATTTATGCAATAGTTTTATTTATTACCTATTACATTTATTACCTAAAAGTCACTACTCACGGTGTCTATGTCTAGCTTCTAGCTTTCTGTGGCTTCTCTTTCGAGGTAGTGACGAAACGCGCTCTGTAACGCTGTTTGTTCGCTGTCGGCTACGGTAGAAACATGATGTCACAATATGTCGACCTCCATTGAAGGGGGTGCCCGCGGTTATGTAGATATAAATTCCTCATTCTAGGGTAATAAAAACATTACGGTTTATTAAGTAAGTTCTTTATACACCACTGAACACATAGTTATGGATGTCATATTGCATTTCTGTTAATAGATACTCAAAATCTTTACACATTGCACCTTTAATATGAAATTGGGGCAAGTTGTCATATGTTGTAAGTGTTTTTGTTGTTGTTTATTGCTTTTTTATGTGTTTTTGTACAAAACTTTTTTATATAATATTACAAAAAGTTCAATGTGTTTAATGAGTATCTTTGTTTTCTGTGCAATAAGCAGAAATGTTCAAAATAACTGTTTTCAGCATTGATAATGATAAGAAATGTTTTTTTTGAGCAGCAAATTATCATATTAGAATGATTTCTGAAGGATCATGTGTAACTGAAGACTGGAGTAATTATGCCAAAAATTCAGCTTTTATCACAGAAATAAATTTCATTTAAAAATATATTTAAATAGAAGACATTTATTGTAAATTGAAATATTTTGCAATAATACTGTTTATGTTGTTTTATTGATCAAATAAATGCATCTTTAGTAAAAAGTTTTACAGACACCAAATTTTGAACGGTAATGAGTTCAATGGAGTAAAAAACTGTGACAACTAGCCCCGGTCTATCCTATTAGGAATTATGCATCCAGCCTATTTCTGGATGAGACATCCTCCATCCTATCCTAAACTATCAGACACAACAGATAACAATAATTGGGGAAATAATGAGTGCTTAAAATAGGGATGCTCCGAAATGAAAATTCTTGGCCGAAGCCGAATAATAATGAAACGCTTGGCCGAAGGCCGAATACCGAACGCGGTGTTTCACATTTTTTCCATTTATTTTGCCAATTTTTTCACCATTGCATTTAATTAAATAGTGAAAATATGCTTTTTTACTATTTTGTCTTGAGAAAAAATCTAATTGCAAAAATACAATTTATTTAACACTGAAATTTTCAGTGATATTCAGAAACATTCCAGCAGATATTATTTAAACAAAGCACAATATAACTTAAAATAAATAAATTAGTAAAATAAAAATATATTTTTATTTGGCCATCTTTGTAGCCCCCCTTCTTGAATAGCCTATGTTAGGCCTATAACTGACTGCTGAAAGAAGTGAAACTAAAAAGTGCATTGAAAAGTGCAAAAAATTGTGGATGAACCCACAACAAATGAATAACTGTCCTAGACATAAGCCTACTTTTGCGGTTTACATAAACTTTATCGTGGGCGTTGACAGGTTTGCATGGATTGCCTGGATCACTTGGGTTTCAATATAGCGCGCGCTCTCCGTGGCGATTAGCAGATAAGGAGTTGCCATGAGAACGACTGACATCTCTCTCTTTTCATACAGATTACATAAACAGAGAATATTTATTTTCGTTTTGAATTAGATTGTTTAAAAGTAGACAATTAAATGATTATAAAGATATATTGCTCATGCCTGTGTGACTAGTATTGGCTGAGTTTTGTTTAAGTTTAGAGACGTGCTCCAGAAAAAAAGTTAACTGAGTCAGAGGCAGAAAGCACACCCTGTTTATTTTCTTTATTTGACAAAAGCACAGTTTTTGTTCGATTGTAAGTGGACACAAGTAGTCATTTAACAGTTTATTTTTTCATATTTCTTTAGTCTGCATTTAAGTGACCATAAATGACGGAGTATTTAAGTCTAATTTGCAGCTATGTGAAAAAAATCCAGCAAAACGCGGCGGCGCGTTTGTCAACTACGGAGGGTTAAAAGACGCTTTAGTGCTGCAAGTAAGGGTACAACGTCTGCCACAGACGCATATCTGCTCAAAGGGGGCATGTTAGCTGCATTTAAAAAGTGCGCGCCTCTCACTCTACGCTGGTTACTATTTGATCGCGTCATCAAAAACGTCATTGTTCGGTCAAATTTATTCGGTCTTTTTATTATTTTTATATGCTATTTTCGGCCGAATAATTTCGGTTGCCGAACATTCGGTGCATCCCTAGCTTAAAACAAAAAGTTTGACCGGCCTGATTAGATCAATGCTAAAGAAACCGCAGATACCACTGGACCCAATGTCACCCCATCCCTTCTGCGTGTCTCAGTTTTTTCCTCTTCCCCTCTCTGGTCTGTTGCTTAGTTACTGCTTAGTGTGCTGGAATTGTGGAATTGTGTTTGAGATAGAGAGGTTGAGGGATAAGCCACAGTACACAGGCTTGATCTGCACCATTGTGTGCTGGCAGGTGTTTGCGCCTCTGTTCTCCTGACAATACTTCCTCAATAATCTCCATTACTCACCTGTGACTCCACTTTCATTCATGCACTTTTGTGTTTAGAAAGAAATGCCTAATAGATCTGCGGAGCTCCAGACCCGATCTGGGGGTCAGCATGGGCTAATAACACATAATGCATGTTTGGATTGAGCTCTGGTGGAGAAACTGATCTTTGACCACATAAAGCGAGTGTGTGATGTGTACTCCCAGAAGAGGGCTGAAAGGTGACAAAAAAAGAAGCAGGGACAATTAACGCAGAAGGTAGAAATCTTGTGTGCTCACAGAGTGAGTCTGCCTTAAAGCATCATGATCTGACTGATACGCACTATACAGTAGTGGCGTCAGCATGTGTCGCACAGACAGACGATAAAGAAGGATAAAGTTCAAAACATGAGTCTTTAATAGTAATCCACGGTGTAAAACAGGACAAAAGGGAGTTGCATACACAAATTAACGCAAACGGACCGGACACAGGAAAATGCTGAACTTAAGTATGCTGACAAATGAGGTAATTAATGTAACACAGCTGAACTAAACGAACTAATGACATTAGTAACCATGACAACACAAGAGAAGCGGGAAAAGATCAAAGCAAAACAGGAAATTAATGAACACAAACTAGAAGTCCATGAAAACGAAACTAAGGACAAACAAAACTGAATATTTATAACATAACGCCCCTCTCCCGGGAGGCACGACCTTGCGGTGTGAAGTGTAGAAGGAGGCGGCTTAGGAGGAGAATGAGGAGATGGCGATGGGATGGTGACAGGGAACAGATGAGGGATGGTGACAGGAGGATGTCAAAACCCTGGCGGTGACGATGGAAGATGCTCATGCAACCAGACCCAGAGCATAGCAGTAACGACAGCCCCCGGCGGAGTCGAGAGAGGGAGGAGCCAAGGTGTAGACAGGCCCTGCGGCGACCCATGGAGAAGGAGTCGATGGATCCCAGGGCGCAGACAGAGAGCCGATGGGCCACTGGCACTGGAGACCTAGACGGAGTCGCAGCGACGAGCGTCTGAGGCGCAGCCAGAGTGCCTGAGGACAAAGGCGGATCCGGAGGGAAGGAGGAACCCGCTGTAGCCATTGAGGTGGAGGCCCTGAACTCAGCGGAAGGCTCGCAAGTCCGTGGCTTAGGCAGAGTGACTACTGACCCGGAAACCCCGGTGGAGCCGCAAGGGTGAGGATCTCTGGTGGAGCAGAGGGGGAGGAGCCAAGGCAGAGCTGACAGGCCAAGGTGGAGCGATGGGATCAGAGGCCGGAGGCTAAGCCAAAGGATCCTCTCACTCAGTTAAGGCTGATGATTGCTCAACCTGAGGCTTCACATCACAAAAAAGGCTTTTCCGGTGGAGACTAAGGGCTGCAGGCATCCAGCTGAGGCGGGGCTGGAGGATTGGCTGAGCTTTGAGGGCATGGTGACAGAGGCAAGTTTGACGGGATCAATGAGGGTAATTCCAATTCCTCTCGATGATACAGTTTCACTGCTGTCTTGAAACAGAGATGATGAAGTACAAGCAGATAATGCAGGGTGGGAGGAAGTTTATCAGTATTCAAATTGATCAGCCAGCCCTCGATGTCGCTGGCTCACACCCCTGGTCAGACTCACTCTGGGTCTCCGGCTCGATGGTCGGCGCTGTTCCTCCCTCGTCAGGCTCTGGCTCACTCATCACGGCGGGTGGTTGCTCTCCGTCTACGGTGGGCTCTTGTGAATTCGCTGCGGTCGAGGGTGGTGGTGGGCTGGGCTCTGGGTTTAGCTGTGAAATGCACAAACGCAAACGAGACCAGACACTAAACACTGGAAAAGGCTGAACTTAAAGGGATATTTCACCCCAAAATGAAAATTCTGTCAGTAATTACTCACCTTCATGTTGTTCCAACCCTGTAAGACTTTCGTTCATCTTCGGAACACAAATTAAGATATTTGTGATTAAATCTGAGAGCTGGATCACTCCTCCATAGGCTTCTAGGTGATCGAAACTTGCCGACCCAAAAAATTATTAAAGACATCGTTAAAATAGTCCAAGTGACTACAGTGACTCAATCTTAATTTTATCAAGTGACGAGAATACTTTTTGTGCGCAAAAAACAAACAAAAATAAAGACTTTATTCACCTATTCATTTCCTTCTCTGTGGGCCTCGAGTCATTTCACGTAGTGTAATTGCACAGCGCTTCTGTGTTGAACGTCACATGCATCACACACATGACCAGCGTTGGCCAATAGTGAGCCTACATGTGACGTTCAACACAGAAGCGCTGAGCAGTTATACTACGTGAACTAACTCAACGAAGATGAACAAAGGTTTTACGGGGTTGGAACAACATGAGGGTGAGTAATTACTGACAGAATTTTCATTTTGGGGTGAACTATCCCATTAAGTATGCTGATAAATGGGGTAATTAATGTAACACAGCTGAACTAAAGCAACTAATGACATTAGTAACCATGACAACACAAGAGAAACGGGACAAGAACAAAGGAACACAGGGAACCCAAAACTAAGGAGATACACAACAGAATATTTTTAACAAGTGGGGGATATTTGTTTAATTAATGAGACCAAGTTCAATTAAACCATCAAAATATTGTATGTATATTATATATATATATATATATATGATGGAAGAACAAAAAGTTTTGTTAAAGGGATACTCCACTTTTTTTGGAAATAGGCTCATTTTACAACTCCCCTAGAGTTAAACAGTTGAGTTTGGTTTTTTCAAAACTCTAGAAAAAAAAACGAAGAATTTGTGTGTGGAGCAAGTGTTTTTTTGTAGCCTGGTAATACCAGACTCTGCTACTTCACTTTGCTTCGTAGACAGAGTCTGGCATAGCATAATAGAGAAGTGTTTTCTCTCTCGCTAGGGGGCGATTTCTGAAGTTTAAAATCATTGGTTACCCGTAAGCCAATCAGATAAGTTTATTCATGAATTATGTTATGCGCTGACACAGCTGCATCGATCCACAGACATCATGCATCAAACTCAAATCTATGATCGAACTTCCACCATGGACGCGGGAAGTAGGGGTGCTGGGGGTGCTGCAGCACCCCCTATTGGCAAACTGATGACAATAAAATGATAGCTGATAAATATATCTCTGGTTGTTGTTTCTGTTCCACAAAATTTTGTATGTCATGTTTGGGGTGTGGGATGAAGAGAGGGATATTTTTAGTGATTATTTAATTTATCTTCAGTGTGTAGTATTAGCCAATCAGGTGTCTTGACGCGAATCACGCGATTACGATTCAGCCACACAGCACAAAAAAAAAAAAAAAAAACTAGTCTAAAAAACTGCTGCTAGTGAGATAACGTTAGTCTATATCAATATCAGCGCTATAGCAATATAATTATAGCTCATGGCAGAGTTTATCAGCCGAACTCTAGAGCGGGAATCTAACGTTACCTTTGGTGTACCAAAATCATCGTAAGGTAGAGACACGGTGTCTTACATCTACGTCTTTTTCCTGCCGCTGTGCAGGCCCAGATGGTAGCCTATATGATTGTGATTAGCATGCCTATTATAAAGAAACGAACCTTTTACTATCATGTCTATTGACTTTGATTAATATACGCGAGGGAGAGAGAGAGAGCAAGACAGCGCTTGTGTTGTGTGAAGACGTGAGATTGCGCGTGCGCGGCCGGGCGATCCGACGTATTTTACAACCCGAAACTAAAAAAAACAAACCGGCTATTTGAGACCGGCCTTTATTTACCCAAACCTGTCGCCACACCAGGCGTGTAAAAGAGACAGGCGTCTATTTGGGACTCGGCTATTATTTTAAGTTTTACGGTATAAAGATCGTTGCCGTTAGCCTGACTACGTCAGACTTCCTACTTCCGCTAATTTCATTTCACTCCTGTAGTCAGCCTGAGATAGCAGCCTATCTTTCTGTTTTCCTCCGGCCTGAAAACAGCCGGGCCAATCAGCGAACAGAAGGCGGGCTGAAAGCAGTGACGTACTCGCCAAGCGCCGAGTTTAAGATTAGGTCAGAGAAATCGAAAACGACCGCGGACGAGACACGGATGCAATTCGCTCTGTTGTGGAGAATATTCCCGGCATTAGCAAACTGAAGCTGAACAAGAAGAGTGTGTATTAAACATTTTGAATGGAGGTGATGTTGTGGCCCTACTCCCTTTGGGAAAAGTTTAATTTATCAACTATTACCGATCGTCAGCGAGAAACTGGGGAGCCTTTTGACAGGTCAGTGTCTCCTTTCTTTTCCAGGTCTTAAATACCGTAAAACTTCAAATAATAGCCCGGGCTTTTATTTGCCCAAATCGTCGAACTGCACCGGCTTGTATTTGAGACAGGCGTCTAACGTTATATGAGACAGGCCTTTATAATTCAGTGTTGAGATGTTGTTCCTAGAGTCTCTAATCTCTAAAAATCTCCAAATGCTCCACGTGAAACTTCGGTGTTCCGACCTTTTACTAGTCGATTGATTTTGATTAATATTTGCGAGGGAGAGAGAGCAAGACAGCGCTCGTGTTGTTTGTTTGAAGACGTGATAGTGCGCGCGCGGCCGGGGCTCGCTCGCTCGCTCGCTCTCTCTCTCTCTCTCTGCTTGTTTGCGCCCTGTCAAGTGCAGCAGTCATTCTATTACACCAATCACCGATTAAAAAAGTCGTTTACAGCCATGTTCACTCCGGTATTTCGCTCGCATCATTAAGTGTTTACAGTGGAAGTTTGATCATAGATTTGAGTTCGATGCATGATGTCTGTGGTTCGATACGGCTGTGTCGCCGCATAACATACGTCATAAATAAACTTATCTGATTGGCTTACGGGTAACCAATGATTTTAAACTTCAGAAATCGCCCCCTAGCGAGAGAGAAAACACTTCTCTATTATGCTATGCCAGACTCTGTCTACGAAGCAAAGTGAAGTAGCAGAGTCTGGTATTACCAGGCTACGTTGCCGTGCTTGCATCAATGCAAATGGGAAAAAAAGGTTTTGAGGTTAGAGTAGTAATAATTCGTTGCATTTGCATTTATATAGCGCTTCTCTAGGTAGGCCTACTAGTAATTCATAGATCTGTATAGAAGTGGACTTTTCCACGTTCCTGTAATTGCTTGGTCGACAACCCCCAACCCCCCCCCCCCCCCCCCCGCGCAACAAAGCACCCCGCACCCCCTGTCGAAAATGACTTCCCGCGTCTCTGACTTCCACTGTAAACACTTGATGATGCGAGCGAAATACCGGAGTGAACATGGCTGTAAACGACTTTTTTGATCGGTGAGTGATGTAATAGAATGACTGCTGCACTTGACAGGGCGCAAACAAGCAGAGAGAGAGAGCGAGCGAGCCCCGGCCGCGCGGGCGCGCACTATCACGTCTTCAAACAAACAACACGAGCGCTGTCTTGCTCTCTCTCCCTCGCAAATATTAATCAAAATCAATCGACTAGTAAAAGGTCGGAACACCTCAGTTTCACGTGGAGCATTTGGAGATTTTTAGAGATTAGATACTCTAGGAACAACATCTCAATGAACAACATCTCAACACTAAATTATAAAGGCCTGTCTCATATAACGTTAGCCGCCTGTCTCAAATACAAGCCGGTGCAGTTCGACGATTTGGGCAAATAAAAGCCCGGGCTATTATTTGAAGTTTTACGGTATTTAAGACCTGGAAAAGAAAGGAGACACTGACCTGTCAAAAGGCTCCCCAGTTTCTCGTTGACGATCGGTAGTTGATAAATTAAACTTTTCCCAAAGGGAGTAGGGCCACAACATCACCTCCATTCAAAATGTTTAATACACACTCTTCTTGTTCAGGCTTCAGTTTGCTAATGCCGGGAATATTCTCCACAACAGAGCGAATTGCATCCGTGTCTCATCCGCGGTCGTTTTCGATTTCTCTGACCTAATCTTAAAGTCGGCGCTTGGCGAGTACGTCACGGCTTTCAGCCCGCCTTCTGTTCGCTGATTGGCCCGGCTGTTTTCAGGCCGGAGGAAAACAGAAAGATAGGCTGCTATCTCAGACTGACTACAGGAGTGAAATGAAATTAGCGGAAGTAGGAAGTCTGACGTAGTCAGGCTAGTTTTTTTGTAGTTGACACACTAATTGCTCCATTAGGTTCGGCCCTCCTGATTTTTGATTTGACGGTTGTCGTAACAGAAGCCAAACTGCAGGACAGTGTGTCAAATCTTCTGACACTGCCAGAATTTCATCAAAGGTAAAATTTGATTGCAATGGTCATTAATTGGCTGTCAGCGAATGTGGCAAATTATAGTGATCAAAGATCTGAGGAATCTTTTAGGATTCACAAAATTTGCCCAAAATTGTACAGTGTGAACCCGGCATAAGACATCAGGTCCCAGTAAAGGACAGGAGTTGTAAAATGAGCCTATTTCCAAAAAAAGTGGAGTATCCCTTTAAGGTACTCATCTGACAAAATTATTTGCAAAAAAAAGATGCAAACCATAGCTGCAGGTTTTGTTTTACTATGCAAAAAGCATAGAAAAACCAAAAGCTCACAGAAAAAAATATACGTTTACTACAACATAATCAGTTATTAATATTTTGTTGGTTCTCTCTTGTTTTTGCATGTGTTCATAAAATTCAGATTATTCTTGTGTGATGTGTATCAAGAGCTCTTCATGCTATTGAACAGTCAAAGGCATCTTTCATGGTTAACAGGGTACAAAAGAGCATTTTCCTTCTCTAGTTTGAGTGCTCAAAGAATCAGGACTAATGGGTTCCTTAGATAGTGGGGCAATTTAGACAGGCCGAGGGCTCTTCATCGGTTCATTACTTCTACTAAGTGAAGTGACCCTGGATATGCTTAACCTCAAGAATTTACTTGAGCCATTTTACGTACTTAAGCCATATTGTGTCAATGATCCGATGCTTATGGCAAACAGCAGAACATTAAAAAGTTTCCAGCTTGTGTTGTAAGGGCACTATCCAAGACCATAAAGCTTATTTTTAGTGCATCTGATGCATTTTAACTACTGAGAACCAGTCACTGGCAGTGACTCCATCATTTGAGTACTCTGAATATATTCTCTATCAGGCAAAGTCTCTCTAAGCAGACAACGGAAGACAGTGTGCCCAAAAAAAGGTCCTTTACTGGGACCTGATGTCTTATGCCGGGTTCACACTGTACAATTTTGGGCAAATTTTGTGAATCCTAAAAGATTCCTCAGATCTTTGATCACTATAATTTGCCACATTCGCTGACAGCCAATTAATGACCGTTGCAATCAAATTTTACCTTTGATGAAATTCTGGCAGTGTCAGAAGATTTGACACACTGTCCTGCAGTTTGGCTTCTGTTACGACAACCGTCAAATCAAAAATCAATAGGAGGGCCGAACCTAATGGAGCAATTAGTGTGTCAACTACAAAAAAACACTTGCTCCACACACAAATTCTTCGTTTTTTTTTTCTAGACAGGCCATGATCAAAATTATTGCTAGAGATTTTTTTTGTTTGCTAGCCACCATTTCTATCCCACATGTAAATGCAGCTCAGTCACTGAACATGTCACGGATAGATGATGTAAAACTTGGACGAGTCTTCTTGCATTTGTCCGTTTTTAACGCGTCTTGACTGCCATACAGTCTGACATTAATGACAAATGAGATGCCAGGCCAACATCAGTTTGGGAGGACAAAATGTGAAGCAACTAGCCAAAAAAAATGCTTAGAGGATTTACAGTAGTTTGCCAACTTGGACCACAAAACTCAGATGGAGGTGATGGAGTATGAAAGGAGGTCAAATATAGTCATGGATGAATTCAATCCTTGTTATTTCTAATAAATCAATCAATACTGACCATATCTGCAAAATAAAAAATACAAAAATGTTTTTTTTTAAGTTTTGGACTTAAAAATACTCAATGAATATACAACATAGAATCAATGTCAGGCACAACTGCCTGCTTTAGAAAGTGTGTGTTCAAGTGAAAACAGCACATTCACTAACAGCATTCTGTACTGGATGAAACTGATATGATTGTGGATTATGTGTGTCCATTTGTATGTTTATACATGCAAAGTTTGTGGGTTTCACAGTTTGAAGGCACATGAGGGACACCATTAGCCTACTTAACTGCAAATGAACTCAATATTCCAATACCATCATACCTTATAAGTGCACACACACACACACACACACACACACACACACACACACACACACACACACACACTCATCACCACCTAAAGCCTGCAATCACAGGTTAGGGTTACCATAGCAACCAAAAAAGATAATGGCCGTATAGTTGGGCACATGCCGCAGGGTGTGTGTGTGTAAGAGAGAGAGATGTCGGTGTCAAAAAGTCACAGACACTAAGTGAATGATGGCTAGTCATCTTCTGTTATAAAACATCAACCAGTTTAGACCTCGGCACTGATCTGAATGGTCTGGATTTCGAAATCACTCAGAATATTATGTTTTAAATAAGACCATTTGGCATTTATTTTTTACAGATTATGATACAGATCACATTTATATAATAATTAGTTGGTATTTGGACATGAAACTATAGCTTACTAAACAATACCACCATTAATAAACCACTGTCATTGATTTGCATTGATCTATCAGAATACCCCGTTATAGAGACTTAAACAGACTGACACTAAATGATAACAGTGTTTTAGTGAATAAAGTTGTCATCGGTCTCTAACACAAGATCCTGCTGGAACACCTGGCACTTGCTAAATAAAACGATTAGATGAAAAACCAATCATAAAACTGAAACAAAAATTGGGAATGTTGCCCTGGCAACTAACTGAAATAAAACAAAAACTGAAATGTAAAAATAAAAGCAAATTCAAAATATTAAGAAATACTATAATAGCACTACTAAAATTACACTGGTTTAAATATAAACATAAAAGGGGGCATAAAACACTTCCTGTATATTTGTTGTGGATATCAAAAGTCGTGTTTGTAATTAAACACTACAGTATTATGGCACACATTTGTTCATATGGACATATTACATGTCATGCTCTCATCCTTGAAAACCAAGAACAAAACTACACAAGGTGAAAGAAATTAAAACTCAGAGAGACAACATTTAACATGAATACAGAAACAACCATGACCCAAATGTGTTTAGTGTGATGAATCAATGGCTGCGAAATGCATGAAATTCTTAAAATGCAAGTTCAATCACTTAAACTGTAAAGACTGTACAGGGGTTGGACAATGAAACTGAAACACATAGCCAATATTGTTGGAGGTTTCACACCTATATATGCACGGCCTGGTGGCAAACCTTCAGTGACTTTACATTCCATCACTAAAGCAGAGTGTGAAGGTTGAATTAGCAGAGCAATAGCACAGCTCTACATCAAATATTGCAATCCACATAACATAATGGGAGACATATCAGAGTTTAAAAGAGGACAAATTGTTGGTGATTGTCTCGCTGGCTCATCTGTGACAGGACAGCAAGTCTTTGTGGTGTATAGAGAGCTATGGTATCCGGGTAATGTCAGCATACCAGCACGTAGGATGAATCACATTCAACAGGAGTAACTGTCGACGCAAGCTGTCTGAAAGGGATGTCCAGGAATTACCCCGGATTGAATAGAAAAAACATAAAACCACAGCTGCCCAACTCACTTAAGAATCAAATATAACTCTCCTTTTTCTAGCAAAACTGTTCGTCAGGAGCTCAATATTAATGGTCGAGCTGCTAAAGCCAAACCTTTGATCACTCGTGCCAGTGCCAAATGTTGGTTTCATTGGTGCCAACAGTGCAAATCTTGGGCTGTTGACAATGTGAAGCATGTATTGTTCCAGCCCAGTCTCATCCCAAGATGTCATATGTCTGACGCTTTTGACCATACGTCAACATCCGACGTTTTAGGGTACCCTTTAACGTCAGTATATGACGCTATCTAATCCTAACCCTACCCCAGACCTAAACCTACCCGCGTCATCTAACTGACGCTAAAGGTAAAGCGTTAGTCATATGACGCCCCGGTATCATCATCTAACTGACGTTAACGGGTACCCTAAAACGTCGGATTTTGACGCATGGTCAAAAGCGTCAGTCATCTGACGTCTTGGGATGAGACTGTGTTAATTGTTCTCTGATGAGTCCTTCACTGTCTTTTCCAGATCCTTCACACTCTGGGGTGTAGAGAACTCCCAAAGAGTGTTGTGAGGCCAGAGTGAGACACAGGGGGTGGATCAGTGATGGTTTGGGCTGCAATATCATGGCATTCATACTGCGCTTGATGGGGGCATCACTGCCAAGTACTTCAGAACCATTCTGGAGGACTAAGTGCATCTAATGGTTCAAACATACCCTGAAAGAGGTGCCCTCAAAATCCCTCTGGCCACTGTGAAGGACTTCTATCTGTCATTCCCAAGATGAACTGATGTTGTTTTGGCTGTAAAATAATAATTAACAGCATACTAATTATTGTGGTCTAAAACCAGCTGTTTCAGTTTCATTGTCATTGTTTGTGAAAGAGTATATCATGAACTTGAGATAAAGAGAGAGACAAAGCGGAAGAAAAAGCTCATGTATCTAAATTCCTCTTATCGCCACCTTTCATTTATTTATTTTTCTCATCCAGACTTGAACAGATTTAATAGAGTTGATGTGAAGATATAAGCAGCTCAGATGTAAGACATCGAGATAAATGTTTTACTTGGTATCTCAGAGCCAAATGCACTCATAATAAATGAATCTGTCTTGTTTTCTCTCTCTCTCTCTCTCCCTTTCTCTCATCTTGTTTCTCGATGCGCCCGCAGTGACAGGGCTTTTAAAAATAGCCGCTCTTCCTCCTGATTACGGCACGCGTCTTGATTAATTACAGTGTTTGAGGTGTTACTGTGGGGTGGGTGTGATCGTCGTGGGAGAGGAGCATTGAAATGAGTGAGAGAACAGGAGAGTGGGAGCACACTGAAGGAAATATGCAGCACTTTCATTAAAACTCTCGTGCCTAAAAAAGTTTGCTGCAATGAAAGCAATCACTGGTTCAACAACGGACCCCTAAACTCTTAAAATAAAGGTTTTATTGACATCAATGGTTCCATGAAGAATCTTTAACATCTATAGATCCTTTCATTTCTCCAAAAGGTTCTTCATAGTGAAAAAAGTTCTTAAGATCAGGGATGTCCAAACTTGCTCCTCGAGAGCCAACGTCCTGCAGAGTTTGGCTCTAACTTGCCCCAATACAGTTTCTAGTGTGCCTGAAGACCTTGATTATCTGGTTCAGGTGTTTTATGGGGTTGGATTTAAACTCTGCAGGTCAGTGGCCCTCCAGGAGCAGAACTGAACACATGCTTCAGATTATTAAAATGTTCTTCTCACTAAGAGAAAGGTAATCAATTTATGAACAATTAATTCATATATTTATGAATATATGAAGATTTTTTGGGGAACCAAAAATGGTTTTCTGTGAATGTGTGAGACTTCCGATTCATTAGCTGCTAAAGAAAAATAACTAATGTTACGTCCTAGGACGCAATGTGGTATGTTTTGTTTGTTATTTCTTTTATTGTTGTGATTTGATGTTGTGTGCAGTTTGTCTTCTTTTTCTCTCCCTCTCATTCTGTGCAGGGCTTGATTGGGCTCGATCGGGCTCAGCTGTGGTCAATTGTGAGGAGGAGCGGAGCGGTTAACTACGGCGATACACTGCAGTGTGAGAGAGCTCTGTTTGCACGCGCGTCGTGGAGCTCCGTGGTCCTTTGTCTCCTGCCCCAGACCGATTGTTTAGTTCAGCTGCGTTGGTGCGCTGATCTTTTAGTGAGGTTTCCGTGTGGGGAACTCTCACGGTGTAATTATGAAGTCACGTTTTTCCTTTATTTGAATGTCGTAAGTTTATTGTCTTTTGTTTGTTGATTTATTTTTATTCGTTCCTGTTTATTCTGTTGCTGATTTAAGTCACCAGACTTATGTTTGAATGTTTATTTGAAAGCCGTAGGGAGGAGGTTGCCATCCTTTTCTTTGTTAAACATTTTTCTCTTGGTTACTGGCTAGCTAGGGAGTAAGGGAAGATTGTTGTATTTTCTTTGGGGTTTTCATTTGTTAGGTAATTTATAGTTAATTCCTCGTTAGGTAGTATTCCTTTTGGTTTGTTATTTTTGGCGTGAACCCCTCCTGAAGATTTATGCTTTCAGCTTTTTCTATTTCTGCGTAAATAAAAAAGCTTATATTTTGACACTATTGTGTTGTGGTATTTTGTGTATGATCTGGGACAGGAGAGGGGATATTTTCATTGCTTTTTGTTACTGGCGCTCCTAACCCTAGACTAGGGGGTCGTAACAATTGGGGGCTCGTCCGTTCGTCTATCCGTCTATTAGTCGTAATATCTATTGGCTGTTTTCGGTGGTTTGCTTGGCTGCTTTGAATTTTTTTTGGTGGGGGAGGAAGTTTAAGGCTTAATATGGATTTCGATTTAATTAAGTTTACGCTGTCACCTACGTTAAAGGAATTCGAGCGGTGTAGAAAAGTAGATCTAATTCAAATAGCAGATTTTTACAATATAACGATCCCTAAAGAGGAAAAGAAGCAGGTCATTAAAGATGAGTTGTATGGTAGGTTAGTTGAGACTGGTATTTTTCCTGGACTTACTCATGGGTCAGAGTTTGAGGAAGAAAGCGCATCTGATAAGGCCGAGTTGATAAGCGGTAACAGGGTTGCTGGTTTTGATCCTATGGTAACTGTTCGCTTAAAAGAGTTAGATCTGGAGTTAAAGAAACAGGAGCATGAAACGCAACTACTCCGATTGAAAGAGTTAGAGTTAAAGACTGATCGGGATGTTACGTTGCGTAGGTTGGAGTTGGAAGCCCAGCGTAACAGACCAGTTCCGTCACCGCGTACCAGACTTGTTTCCGGTAGTTCCGAGATGGGGCAACCTGACTTTGATGTGGGTAAGTACATTAAACTTGTACCTCCATTTCGTGAGTCTGAAGTTGACTCGTATTTTGTGGCTTTTGAACGTGTTGCGGCTAAATTGAAATGGCCCAGAGATATGTGGGCATTGTTGTTGCAGTGTAATCTCGTTGGCAAAGCCCAAGAGGTTTGCGCAGCTTTGCCGATCGATGATTCGCTGAATTATGATCTTGTGAAATTGGCTGTGTTGCGCGCTTATGAATTGGTACCGGAGGCGTACCGGCAGAAGTTCAGGGCATGTTCAAAGACAGCCAAGCAAACGTTTGTGGAGTTTGCGCGTGAAAAGAGATCGCTATTTGAGAAGTGGTGTGGTTCTACCAAAATTACGACTTTTGATGAATTGCAAGAACTGATTTTGCTCGAAGATTTTAAAAATAGTTTGCCAGAAAATATTGTAGTGCATTTAAACGAGCAGAAAGTATCTAAGCTTTTCGATGCGGCAACATTTGCAGACGAATTCGCACTTACTCATAAAACTGTGTTCCCAGTTATGCGCACTTTTAAACCCTCCTTAGTCGTAGACGTAGGGAAAGATAAAAGGATGACGAGGGACAACTCTTTCAGGGTCGACGGTGAAGCATCTGCGCAGAAGCGGCCGGATAGGAAAAGAGTTTGTTTTTATTGTCTTGATCCTGGCCATTTGATTACAAGCTGTAAAGCTTGGCAGCAGAAAGCTGGCGGTAAGCCTAAAGGGGTAGCGTTTACCTCCATTTCTGAACTGTCACCAGGAAAAAGGTTAGATGCATTTGGATCGTTTCTACAAACGTGTTTAGTTTCGCTTTCAGATAACGAGGCAACACCTATAGTGATGCTGCGAGATACAGGGGCCGCACAATCTTTAATATTAGAAAGTGCGCTGCCGTTTTCATCGAATTCGTATACAGGTAATGATGTGCTCATTCGTGGTATCGAAATGGGCTGTACTTCTGTGCCTTTGCATACTGTTCAGCTGAAATCTGACCTTATCTCCGGCACGGTTACTATCGGTGTGCATTCACAACTACCTGTGGATGGTGTGAGTATGATTTTGGGTAATGATTTAGCTGGAACCAAAGTGTTTCCGTACCCGATCGTATCTGCTGAGCCGAACGTTAGCACTCAAGTAGCTGCTCTGTCACAGTTTCCCACTGCTTTCCCCGCATGTGTTGTAACGCGCGCGCAGAAAAGGAAATTTGAAGATGTGGTGGATCTTTCAAGTTCTTTTCTTGCTGCATCGCCAGAAAGTGTGGAATGCAAATTGCTTGTTAAACCTCAACCGTTTTTGAGTGATGAGAGTTTGAATGCAAATGAAATTCCCTTAAAAGTGGGTAGGGAACAGTTGATTGCTGCGCAAAAATCTGATTTATCTTTGAGAAAATGTATCAGTGCGGCTGTGGACAAAACGCAAGTTTCAGATGTGTCAGTAGGTTATTTTTGGGATGAGGAAGTGTTGATGCGCTGGTGGAAGCCGTCAAATTCTGAGGGTGACCGTGTTTCTCAGATTGTCCTTCCTACTGGTTATCGGTATCAGATCATGCAGTTGGCTCACGAACATCTATGTTCAGGACACCTTGGTGTTACGAAAACATATGACCGAATTTCCAGATATTTCTTTTGGCCAAGTTTAAAATCGTCTGTGTCTGCGTTTGTTCGGTCCTGTCACGTTTGCCAACTTGCTGGTAAGCCTAATCAAAAGATTCCTCAAGCGCCACTTAAGCCCATTCCTGTAATGGGAGAACTTTTTGAGAGACTTATCCTTGATTGTGTTGGTCCATTGCCGAAGGCTAAGTCAGGTCATCAGTATCTCCTTACAATCATGTGTGCAACCACTCGCTACCCGGAAGCCGTGCCCTTACGCTCTATTAAAACAAAAGCCGTGGTTAAGGAGCTGATTAAGTTTTTTTCTATGTTTGGATTACCCAAAGTAATTCAAACAGATCAGGGAACAAACTTTACCTCCCGCCTGTTTGAACAGTTGGTAAACGAACTGGGGGTGGAACATCAGATGTCAAGCGCATACCATCCTGAGTCGCAAGGTGCGCTCGAGCGCTTCCATCAGACGTTAAAGTCAATGCTGCGCACCTATGTTGTTGAAACGGGTAAAGAATGGGTGGATGGATTACCGTTACTAATGTTAGCCATCAGGAGCACAGTGCAAGAGTCCTTAGGGTTCAGTCCAGCCGAACTTGTGTTCGGACATACAGTTCGAGGACCCTTGAAGTTGATAAGTGAACAGTTTCACTCTAAAGATCCTCCTTCCGTGCCGATTCTGGAGTATGTGAGTTCATTTCGTGAGCACCTCCACAGTGTGTGGGAGGTTGCGAGACAGCACCTTGTTGAGAGTCAATGTAAGATGAAGAGCAGATATGATAAAACCAGCGAGGTTCGCAATTTTAAGCCAGGTGATTCTGTGCTTGTGTTTTTGCCTGTACCTAGTTCTCCGATGTCTGCTCGGTTTGCTGGACCATATAAAATAGAAAAGAAACTGAATGATACTAACTATACAGTTTTAACTCCCGATCGACGACGGAAAAGCCGAGTCTGTCACATAAATATGTTGAAGAGGTATGTTTCTCGAGATGTGCCTGAAGTTAACCCTGCAGTTGCCGTGTCTGCTGTTAATGCCATTGATGTGCCTTCTACTTATGTGGTAGAGACAGATGATTTAGTTGACAAGGATGCTCGAGTCTCTTATGGAGGACTGTGTCGATAGTGTAGGTTCTTCACGTTATGTAACGAAACTCGACCTGTTAAAGGGGTATTGGCAGGTGCCATTGACATCGCGCGCCTCTGAAATTTCCGCCTTTGTCACGCCGGATGCATTTATGCAATATACGGTGATGGCTTTCGGGATGCGCAATGCACCTGCCACATTCCAGCGGCTGATGAGGATTGTGTTATCAGATGTACAGAATTGTGAAGTGTATCTAGATGACGTTGTGGTCTACTCTATGACATGGAAAGATCATTTATGCACCCTGAGTTTAGTAATGAAACGCTTGTCTGAAGCGTCCTTGACACTTAACCTCAGCAAGTGTGAGTTTGCCAGAGCAGTGGTGACATACCTCGGTAAACTAGTCGGGCAGGGTCAGGTCAAGCCTGTCCAGGCTAAAGTTGAAGCTATTGTTACTTTTCCTTCGCCCACTAACAAACGCGAGTTGAGGCGTTTCTTAGGAATGGCTGGATACTACAGGGGCTTCTGTAGGAATTTTGCCACAGTGGTTGCACCCCTCACTGATCTCTTGAGTATAGAGCGAAAATTTGTGTGGAATGAGTTATGTGAATCTGCCTTTTCTTCTGCTAAAGATCTGCTGTGTAATGCTCCTGTGCTTTCTGCCCCGAACTTCACTCAACCCTTTAGTCTGCAGGTGGATGCGAGTGCTCATGGCGCCGGTGCGGTGCTGATGCAAGCAGATAACGCTGGTATTGAACATCCCGTGAGCTATTTCTCAAAGAAATTTACCCGGTGTCAGAAAAACTATAGCACTATCGAGAAAGAAGCCCTGGCGTTGCTGCTGGCTGTCCAACACTTTGAGGTGTACTTGAGTTCCGGTGATCATATTGTGGCATACACGGATCATAACCCTCTAATATTTCTGGCTCGTATGGCTAATTCGAACCAGCGCTTGATGAGATGGGCGCTCATCTTACAAGAGTTCAACTTGGATATTCGCTATAAAAAGGGTGCTGATAACGTCGTAGCCGACGCGTTGTCAAGGGCGTATTCTAGTGACGGTTAGTTGACCGCTGACGAAACAAAAAAAAAAAGTAGGAATTGCTGATAATTCATTGTTACAAATCGGGTTTTGTAACTAAGGGTGGGGGTGTTACGTCCTAGGACGCAATGTGGTATGTTTTGTTTGTTATTTCTTTTATTGTTGTGATTTGATGTTGTGTGCAGTTTGTCTTCTTTTTCTCTCCCTCTCATTCTGTGCAGGGCTTGATTGGGCTCGATCGGGCTCAGCTGTGGTCAATTGTGAGGAGGAGCGGAGCGGTTAACTACGGCGATACACTGCAGTGTGAGAGAGCTCTGTTTGCACGCGCGTCGTGGAGCTCCGTGGTCCTTTGTCTCCTGCCCCAGACCGATTGTTTAGTTCAGCTGCGTTGGTGCGCTGATCTTTTAGTGAGGTTTCCGTGTGGGGAACTCTCACGGTGTAATTATGAAGTCACGTTTTTCCTTTATTTGAATGTCGTAAGTTTATTGTCTTTTGTTTGTTGATTTATTTTTATTCGTTCCTGTTTATTCTGTTGCTGATTTAAGTCACCAGACTTATGTTTGAATGTTTATTTGAAAGCCGTAGGGAGGAGGTTGCCATCCTTTTCTTTGTTAAACATTTTTCTCTTGGTTACTGGCTAGCTAGGGAGTAAGGGAAGATTGTTGTATTTTCTTTGGGGTTTTCATTTGTTAGGTAATTTATAGTTAATTCCTCGTTAGGTAGTATTCCTTTTGGTTTGTTATTTTTGGCGTGAACCCTCCTGAAGATTTATGCTTTCAGCTTTTTCTATTTCTGCGTAAATAAAAAAGCTTATATTTTGACACTATTGTGTTGTGGTATTTTGTGTATGATCTGGGACAGGAGAGGGGATATTTTCATTGCTTTTTGTTACTGGCGCTCCTAACCCTAGACTAGGGGGTCGTAACACTAAGAATAACAAAGTTCATTAAACGGTAAAACTATTTGACCTACAACCCAGTGTGTTTAGAATTAAAATACTTTTTGTTTGCAATATTAAGCAGCATAACAAGCTTTTTGGTACAGCTAAAATTAACTGGAAACGGATGCGACCAGAAGCCAGTCACATTTAGAAATGGCTGAGGCCGCTCTTACGTGAAAAAATAAGGTGGATACGGTGGGTCCAAAAGTCTGTTAATTGGGGATTCAAAATCTAATTTAAACCAGGAAATGAAAAGTCAATGAAAATTCAAAATTATGATTGGAAATGAATATTTCATTTCACATGGCACAGATCATGACACTCAAGATCTTAGGATCATCTTAAATCATGCTGGGGAACAAGATCATCAGGATTTACACAAACTTATTGAATATTAATGTGTGAATAATTAAAACAAAAATTACACTTTGAATTAGCTGAGTGACTGATTCTCCTGTATCAGAAATTATTTTTGTTGTTTTTCCTCATGCATGAAATGTAATCATGGACACAAGAAAGCCAGCACTGTCACATATTACTCCTCTTTGACCACTGCTTTCTTTGCTTTTTTTTTAGCAATGGAAATCAGAAATGTCAGCCTGCAGCCTGCATGTCTGAGACCACACAACAGTGCACACATAAACACACTGTATTTACAACAGTATACCACAGAAATGTGCTGGACAATGCCTAACAGTTTTGGTTTCTAACCGAACTGAATTTTAAAAAATGACCTCAATGATGCACATAAATGATCGAAATGTTTAAATTAGTTTGATATTGCTTTGTTTCATTGTGATACTGTTAATCTGTGGTTTTCTTTGTATGTATGCATGTACACAAATACTTTTTTATTATTTAAGAACCTGTTACAAGTGTGACAGTTTGTTCACTAATTATTCAGTTCATTTCTCCATTTGCCTTCCACAGAAGTAACACAGTCTCATCCCAAGAAGTCATATATTGACGTCTTGGGACGTCTTTTGACCATACGTCAATATCCGCCTTTTTAGGGTACCCTTAAACGTCGGTAAATGACGATCCTGGGACGTCATACAACTGACGCTTTACCTTTAACGTCAGTAGGTGACGGGGTAGGTTTAGGGGTAGGTTTAGGGCTGGGGTAGAGTTAGGATCCGATAACGTCATCTAACCGACGTTTAAGGGTACCCTAAAAAGGCGGATATTGACGTATGGTCAAAAGACGTCCCAAGACGTCAGTATATGACTTCTTGGGATGAGACTGCGCTGACAGAAGAAAGTCATACGTGTTTGTCATGACATAAGGATGAGTAAATAATGACAGATTTTTATTCAAATCTCTCATAAAAATGTACTGTTCCTTGATCTACAATATTTCTACAACTCCACTAAATATGCCTATGTTGAGACAATAGGTCTCCACTTGTCCTTTATTTGGTCAATAACAATGATATAGTGCCATCCAGTGGATATTTTGGGTGCTTCAAATCACTCATATTAATTGTAAGAGTTATGTAATATATTTACTAAATACATCATACCATAATCATACAATGGCATTTTAAAACTAAAGGGGGAACAAAAACATTTGTTGTTAGTTATGTACTTACAGTTTATAGGTCATCTGCACATGCATCTTTAGGAGCCAAGAGGGCTAACCGTAAGAGTTCGAGCCGAAAAAAAAAAACATTAAAAGAAAATGTTGATCTCATCGCATGACACAAAAAAAGAACCAGCAACAATTTGCTTTAATGACACAAAGTGACGTTTATTCACAGTGTAGCCGAATCCGGATAATGAAAACGCATTGCATCTACACCTGCCATTTAATGTGGTCAAGTGTGAGACTCGATCGTAATCCGATCACCGGCCTATAAACGGGGAACTGTGAAATGAATTGTATGGAAGATCCATACGACTGAATTCTGGAATTATTTTCACCACATTATTCATAGCTTTAGTGCTATTAGTCCTTTCATTTTGATATTTAAAATAAACAATCATTTGGTTTAGCTACAAATAACATGGCCTTATATGTTAATTAATTTTATTCTGCGTAAGAATCAAAGACTTTCACCTGTGACATATTGATTGAGTAAATTGGCAGGTGCAGGAAAAATGACGCTTGTCACGAGAGAGGTGGAGCCATTCTGATTTACATCTGCATAAATTTGGATGGTAGCACCCTAATGTGTCATTGAAACAAGCTTGGCAATAATGGGGTTTTGGCAGGTTGGATTTGGATTGGTGTTGATTCTTGCACTTGGCTTTTCTGAAGCACAATGGAGAGCAAGAGCAGCACATAATCAGAGTCCAAGCGAGTTTAGGCCTAGAACATTAGCTCAAGCTTCTCAACAGGCTGATTCCAGGATGTCTTTGGTTCCCAGTAACACTGTATTTGCACCACAAAGGTTTCCCGCTCAGTTACCTGACCAGACACCAGTCAGGACTGACTTTGGAAAGTCTTCTCAAGATCTTGTGGGTGTTCAATTAAAAGAGCTGTTGCAGGGTCCAGTGGCGAAACTGACGTGGAGCTTTCCAAGTCTACCAGAGGAACCACCGCAGCGAGACGTTCCTTTCGAGTTGCCTTATCCTGTCCCTGCCAACAGTGTAGCTGCTCAGTGTGGAGAGAACTCAGTATATGTGGAAGTGATGAAGGACTTCTTTGGGACTGGACACCCACTGTTGTCCTCTGGTTTTACACTGGGAGGCTGTACTGCAACTGGAGAGGATTCTTCTGCTCAAGTGCTGATCTTTGAGTCTGAACTGCATGGATGTAGCGGCACATCAATGGTAAGGTTCTGTTGTGACAATGATCATAGGTATTCTGAGCCATCCATGTGACTGTTCTTCTATTAACCTTTCTGTTTAGGTGACTGAGGATGAGCTTGTCTATAGGTTCAACATTATCTACACCCCGCAAGAAGCTTCATATGGTGTTCCTATTGTCAGGAGTAGTGGTGCGGTGGTTGGTATCGAGTGTCATTATCCAAGGTGAGGATTCAATTAATTCAGGCTCACCGGATGTTCTAATCTTGCCGTTTATGGGCAAGAGATGACCACTTGTTTAACTCCTACAGAACACATAATGTGAGCAGCGATACCTTAATGCCCACTTGGATCCCATATGCCTCAACTAAGGTTGCAGAGGAAGTCTTTGTCTTCTCCCTCAAGCTCATGACTGGTTGGTGTAGCCCAAACAGATTTGTAGTATGCTTGTGAATCATCTGTTAAGAAATATATATTTTTTTTTTGCAGATGACTGGGTATTTGAGAGACCTTCTAACCAGTACTTCCTGGGTGACATGATAAATCTTGAAGCATCAGTGCGTTTGTACAGCCATATTCCCGTCCGTGTGTTTGTGGACCGCTGCGTGGCTACTGCAGTCCCTGATGTTGATTCTGTCCCCAGATACTCCTTTATTGAGAATAATGGGTAAGAGGTGCTACCTCATGTATCCCAATTCCAGAAGGGTTGTGTGATTTCTTACTGGGTTCTGTTCACAGGTGCCTGGTTGATGCCAAGCTCACAGGCTCCACGTCTCACTTTATGCCCCGGACTCGAGGTGATAAGCTAGGGTTTCAGCTAGAGGCCTTCAGGTTCCAGCAAGCAGACAGTGGGCTGGTATGTATGTCTTGTAGTTGTGCAACTCTTTGTATGATATGCTGCCATGGTGTACCAACAATTATCTCTGCAGGTTTACATCACATGCATTTTGAAGGTGGCTGCAGCAGCAACCTCTCCAAGTTCTGAACAGAAAGCTTGTTCATTCTCTGCCAATGGGTATGTTGCCTGCTAGATGAGTGTACAGGTGAATTAGTTGCGTTAACGTAATTGAGGGTTTTTGTCAGGTGGGTGTCTGCAGATGATTCTGACCAGGTGTGTGGCTGCTGTGACACAACTTGTAGCATCAGAAGTGGAAGTGATCAAATGCTTACAGGTTTGGACTAACTCTGATAACTTGTTCTTGTCATACATGGCTTTAGTTCTCACTAATCATTTGTTCCTCAGATCTACGCTGGGAAAGAGCATCTGTCGGCCCCATCAATGTTAAAGAATATGGCTATGGCCAAAAATAACTGGAAATGTCATGTGACTTCTGGTGTTTTTTTTAATAAATCTTGTTTATATATATATTTTTTTGTCTTTACTTGCACAAATACTACACTTAAACATGTATCCAGTTTACATGGGTTCTGTTCAGATATGTGCCACAAAAAGCCTATTTCTATTGGCCTATGTGGGGAGTAATTTATGGGGCTAGGCCTATTACAAGGCAAAAGGGTATTTCAATAGCATACTTTCTCATTGCTTACTGGATGATTTAATTGGGGTTCAAGTGTGTATGCTGAAACCCTATTGTACCTGATAAAATTTCCAAGTAAGGACTTGAAATGTTGAGGGATTTTAGTGTATATACCCACCCTGTCTATAGGGGCTTTTGCACCAGAGGAACCTTTTAGTTCCTAGAACTATTTGTGGAAGTACCTGCGGTGTGAACACATCAGAATCCAGGAACTAAGAACAATTTTTAATTCTAGGAACTAATTTAGCTCCTACTTCAGAGTAGGGTCTAAACCAGCACTATAGGAACTATTTGTGACTGTGTACACTGATTGGCTGAATGCACGTGAAACACCAGCACCTGCCATTTTTATAAAGGTTGTGTAAACGCATAGATTTATAGCCTATATATTTACTTCAGAAACCAACTCTACTAACATACACTGTTGCGGCCCTTGGCTCCTTAATAAAGGCAGAGAGTCTTTAACGGGTGCAGTACATTTTTATTCTTCCAAAATCAGCGGGAGCACTGTGAAAACTAGAAGTAAACACAAATAGCTGGTTAATGAACCTTTTGACACAAATTCACAAAATCCTCACCTCATTTACAGTACATCAAGATGCATTTTTGTATATGTGCAATGCAAATCAAATGTCCATTTAAAAATAACAACCAAAGACCATTTTCTCACTTACAACATACACTTTCCTGATACAAGATAAACAAAATAATTTCCCCTAACAGTCAAAATAGACATTTTACATCCTTGAAGCCTTTTATACATGGAGCCAAATGATACACACCTTACTCCGCTCACCAAGGGTGCAAATTTTAGATTTGCTGCTTTTCAGAATTGGCCGCTAGCTTGAAGGTCTCTGAATTAAAACAGCACACAAATGTGTGGATGTAAGACAAAGCGAACTTCACCAAAAACACCATGAAAAATGGAAATACATAAAATAATATTGTAAAGTGAACAGCACCAGGATTTCACAATCTGAGTCAACTTACATGCCCCTGATCTTCTGAGATGAGAGAAGTCAGGCAAGTGCTAATCGAATGATCAGTTATACAGGTTCCTGGGCTCACAGCCTCAAACCCAGTCAAATGAATTACCTGACTGAGAATGCACTACCTCTAGCGGCCTCCAGTGGCCACTTACATACACTGTAAATAATTTCTGCTGTTTTCACAGGATTGTACTGTTTTTCTTAACAGTTTCTTGCTGTAGAACCTATGTTACAGCAGATTTTTTTCTTTATAAACATATATTTATTGAATTTTGTTACAGTAGATTTTGTTGCTTTCACAGTATTTTCAACAGTTATATACTGTGAACACAGATGACTGTTACTGTAGATTTTCAATGCATTCTGTGAAATTGTCAGTTACTGTAAATCTAAATACAGCAGTGCAAATTGACAGCGAAAAACACCACACACAATTCCGCAGGCAAAATTGATAGCCTACTAAAGTTATTCTCACATAAAACATTTTCAGGACTGGTGGGTGACTATTAACGGTCTTAATTTCTGTCAGTGGGGGGTGCATGAGAGTGCATTTGAAAGAGTTTTTCTGTCATGTCAGTGCGTCTTGTCTGTCTTTTCTGCCGACTTGGAACTTCGTCATCTGAAAAGTAATAAATCCTATTTTTTACAGTCTATGAATAAATCGTATTATTTGTAAGCATACATGGATTCTAGCAAATAAATGTAAAGTTATTTAGAATAGCTGACCATGATTTCGATATTTAATTTATTCTCAACATTTCACTATAAGCTGTGTAGTGTACAATATGATACTCAATGTAGTTTGGGATATGTTACTGTAAATTTAAATACAGTAGTATGAATGACCGCGAAAAATAACCACAAGCTGCCATTTTATGAAGATTTCAGTTTCCTGAGCAGCTTTGAGAGCGCATGGCTTTGTATCGCATTGTTGTATTCGCGTTTATTTTCGTGTAAATCGCAATTATCTTTTACATGTAGACCTGTGTGAGGACCTGACCTGGCGATCTGCCAGGACCTTGCAGTAGCGCCGCGCGCTCATTGACCTCAGGCCTTGTCTACACGGACACGGGTATTTTTATAATCAGAGTTCTCTTACGAGAGTATCTCTCGTACTGCGTAATATCTTACGCTATGGGGAATACTCTTTTCCTCGAGATATTGAAGCCAAAAATTATCCTTAATTTTAAATATGCAAAACGCTTTTGCAGCAGCAAGCAGACAAGGGCGAGACAGCTCGCGCGCCCATTGGCTGCCTTGCTGGAAAAGCTGCAGCCTATCGAGTGAGGCACTGCGTAACGTAATGACAAATGGGGACGCTTCGCGCCCATTTCGTCATGTCCCGCCAGTAGAGGCGTGGTCTCGCCCTATAAATACCCCCTCGATAGCTGTATTTCCTCTGATTTTTCAACGCCGAAGCGAACCAGAGCGTATTCCAAGCACGGCAAGATACGCAGTACTCGTTCCCTCTCTAGAGAGAACCGAGGTTACGTTAGTAACCGAGTACGTTCTCTTACGAGAGTATCTCTCGTACTGCGTAAAATCTTACGCTATGCGGAATATGGCCTCTCTCACCGTTGCTGAGAGACATCTGTGGTTGACGCTGTCTGAGATGACGGAAGCTGAGCGCTCTGTATTCCTCGACGCGCCCATTTCCCCTGCGGGCCTCTTCGGATCTGCCGTCAAAGATTTCGCGGACAGATTTTCTGAGGTGCAGAAGACTTCGCAGGCCATGAAGCACTTCCTCCCGAAGCGCTCGAGCTCCGCTGCAGGTCGCTCTAAGCAGCCGTCTGCTCGCAGCTCGCAGCCTCGGCCTGCATCGCCCGCAGCCGCCGCTACACAGCGCCGCCAGGCCCGGGATCAGAGACCGCGCTCTCGCTCTGCTGGACGCCGCCCCGCTCAGCGCGGGCCCCGGCCGAAGATTGAGCTCAAGCCCGAGGCCTCGAAGCTTTCCTAGCCACTCTAGGAAAGCGACGGTGTTCGGATCCCGCTGCGGCCGGTTCCCCACCGAAACGATTCGCTCGTTCAGTTCCTTGCGATGTGACTGTGCCAGTGTATTTAGCAGTGAAGCAGCCGGTGTCTCAGCCCACTTGCCTGCACACAAAAGCCGTTTTTATGGCTACCCAGATAAATCCAATAAAGAGTGTATTTTCTGGTATACCGGCCACGGCCGATGGTGTTATGAGTGTTGTAAGAATGCCCACGCCCCAGTGCCCATTCCCACACCCAGACACAGCCCGCCACGGTGCGAGGCTAGCACACATAAATCTGACTCAGGTCGATTGTGCAGACAATGTAGTGAATGCGCCCATACAATGCCCGCTCACGCTACATGCCGCGTGTCCCTTGGTTTCTGTAAAAACGAAACCAACACACAATCTATCGGCTCCGACCGAAAGCATGTACAGTGCAGTAGATGTGCCCGTAAGTTTGCGCCCACATCCCCCCGCAAGCACGCCGAATCCCACGGGATTCGCCCCGCTCACTCTCGCTGTGCGTCCCGCCATAGAGAATTTGAGCGCGGCCAGGCTGCCCGCTGTGTTCAGCGCGCGCCCCGCCTCGAACGCTGTAAACACGGCGTTGTGTTCCCAGGGTACCGGGGCTCTCGAGCCGTTGCCTGGTCACGGCCAGAGCCCGGTCTGCATTCTACCTCTAGCTATTCACGCAGAAGCGTGGTCAAAGCTACCCGGGGTATCAGACTGGGTGCTGAACACTATAAAGAGAGGCTACTCGCTACAATTCGCACGATGTCCCCGCCGTTATACGGCGCGCGTCGAGACTACGGTGAGAAACGAAGTATCTCATCTACTTCGAGCCGAGATAGCGAAACTGCTGAGCAAGGGGGCCATAGAGCCCCTTTCTCAGGCTCAGAGCGAAGGGGGCTTGTACAGCAGATATTTTCTGGTACCGAAAAAAGATGGGGGCTTCAGACCCATTCTAGATCTGAGACAGCTGAACAAAGCGCTTGTGAAGCGCCAGTTCAGGATGCTTACGACCAGCGGAATCCTCGCGCAAGTGCGCCAAGGGGACTGGTTTATGTCAATAGATCTGAAAGACGCCTATTTCCAAATACAAATAGCGTCCCATCACAGGCGATTCTTGAGATTCGCGTTCGAGGGCCAGGCATATCAATACACAGTCCTGCCGTTCGGCCTGTCCTTGGCACCCCGTACATTTACGAAGTGCATGGACGCGGCTCTCGCACCCCTGAGACTTCAGGGCATGCGAGTTATGAACTACTTGGACGATTGGCTGATTCTAGCTCGATCACGGTCAGAGCTCATAGAACACAGGGCCACACTGCTCGAGCACCTCGAGAAACTGGGCCTGACAGTCAACTGGGAAAAGAGCTCGCTGTGTCCCAGCCAGAGAATTTCTTTCCTGGGAACAGTGTTAGACTCGCTATCCATGACGGCACGCCTGTCACCGGAGCGCGTACTAAGTATTCAGCGCGTCGCAGAATCCTTCCGCCACGGCTCTATAGTCCCGCTCAGACGGTTTCAGAAAATGCTGGGCCTGATGGCCTCAGCATCCTCTGTACTCCAGCTGGGCCTGCTTCGCATGCGCCCACTGCAGAGGTGGCTGAAAGCACGGGTCCCGCCCCGGGCATGGACCACGGGCCGGTGTCGCCTCAGGGTCGACCAATGGTGCGTTTCGGCTCTGGAACCCTGGGAAGTAACCAGCTGGTATCGTTTGGTATAGTGGGAAACGTTTGGCAGAGCGCAGGTGGACCTGTTCGCGTCCCGCGAGAACGCTCACTGCCCAGTATTCTTCTCGAAAAGCAGGGACGCGCTGGCCCATGCTTGGCCCAGCGGTCCCCTGTATGCTTTTCCCCCCGTCTCGCTCCTGCCTCAGGTGTTGGAGCGGATCAGGGAAAATGGATGCCCAGTGCTGCTTGTAGCTCCGCTCTGGACGAACCAGGCTTGGTTTCCGGTCCTGATGCGGCTGGCCAGCACTGCCCCGTGGCCTGTACCATTGAGGAAAGATCTCCTCTCTCAGGCGGAGGGCTCGATTTGGCATCCTCGCCCGGATCTGTGGTCCCTGCACGCATGGGCCATCAACGGGTACCCGCTAGCCTCCCGGAAGGAGTGCTAAACACGATCGCGCAGGCTAGAGCTCCGTCTACCAGACGGCTCTATGCCTCGAAATGGTCGGTGTTCTCTACTTGGTGTCGAGCCCGTGGCTTTTCACCTGTGGACTGCGGGGTTACGGAAGTGCTTGCCTTCCTTCAGGAGCTGATGGATAAGGGTAGGACCCCATCCACGCTCAAAGTTTATGTGGCGGCCATAGCAACGTTTGCTAAACCGGTGTATGGCCAGTCACTGGGGAAAAACGACTTAGTCGTGCGTTTCCTACGAGGAGCTCGGAGGTTAAACCCTCCCAGGCCCCCTTCAGTCCCGGCTTGGGACCTTTCCACGGTCTTGGAGGCCATGAAAGGCGCCCCGTTTGAGCCGATCCAGCTGTCGGACATGAAGCACCTGTCCCTTAAGACGGTGTTTCTATTGGCTCTCGCTTCAGTGAAGCGTGTAGGGGACTTACAGGCGCTTTCTGTAAGCGCGTCATGTCTGGAGTTTGGGCCTAACGACTCAAAGGTCGTACTCAAACCGAGGCACGGCTACGTGCCGAAATCCCTCAATACACCGTTTAGGGCCCAGGTAACTTCCGGTTCTCAATGAGGAGAGGACGCGAGTCTCCTTTGCCCTGTCAGGGCGTTAAGGGCTTATGTGTCCCGCTCGGCTGGGTTCAGACAGACCGAGCAGCTTTTCGTTTTGTTTGGCGGCCGTTCTAAGGGACTTGCCGCTTCAAAACAGAGCCTATCCAGATGGATAGTGGATGCCATAGCGCTGGCTTACACTTCCAAGGGCCTGCAGTGCCCATTGGGTGTCAAAGCGCACTCCACGAGAGGCGTGGCCTCGTCGTGGGCATGGTATAGCGGGGTCTCCCTGCAGGATATCTGTACGGCTGCGGGCTGGGCCTCGCCGTCTACATTTATCAAGTACTATAACCTGGAGGTGCCCGCCTTACAAGCTAAGCTTTTGGCGGTCTGAACTTCGGGTTTATCGGCCGCCATGCGGCTTATGTGTGGAGTGTTAGCCTGTGCATCGCTCAGTCCGATGCGGCAGCCCCATGAGTGTGGTACCCCTACGGGTCTGTTACCCCTACGGGACTTTTATGAAGGAGTGATGCTTCTAGCCTCTCCTCCTCTACTCTGTGTGAGTTGTGGTGATTGTGCACTAGATGCGCCCCGGGCTTGGCCCCGGGACTCTGGTGTTGGATCCCTGTCCGCACGGCGTGTTGCATGGGGTTCCCCATAGCGTAAGATATTACGCAGTACGAGAGATACTCTCGTAAGAGAACGTACTCGGTTACTAACGTAACCTCGGTTCTCTCTAGAGAGGGAACGAGTACTGCGTATCTTGCCGTGCTTGGAATACGCTCTGGTTCGCTTCGGCGTTGAAAAATCAGAGGAAATACAGCTATCGAGGGGGTATTTATAGGGCGAGACCACGCCTCTACTGGCGGGACATGACGAAATGGGCGCGAAGCGTCCCCATTCGTCATTACGTCACGCAGTGCCTCACTCGATAGGCTGCAGCTTTTCCAGCAAGGCAGCCAATGGGCGCGCGAGCTGTCTCGCCCTTGTCTGCTTGCTGCTGCAAAAGCGTTTTGCATATTTAAAATTAAGGATAATTTTTGGCTTCAATATCTCGAGGAAAAGAGTATTCCCCATAGCGTAAGATATTACGCAGTACTCGTTCCCTCTCTAGAGAGAACCGAGGTTACGTTAGTAACCGAGTACGTTTTTCCTGCTGTGTTTAAAAAAAAAAAATCCCATCCACACATGCTCGGTTTAAAAAAAAATCTCCGTCTGCATGAAAACGCAAAAACACGCTATCTAGTGCTGTCAAGAGCATGCCACACCAGCAGGCGGCAATATAACCCTAACCATAAAGCCACGTTGGCCAATCAGCAAGGGGGTAATCCATCAGCCGGAAGTTGAAGCCTCGCGGGAGCCGCCATTGTAGCAGAACGTCACCTGCTGTTAGCATTCCATTGACTCCCATGCGTGATTTTTTTTCCCAAACCACTTCAGCGGAAATCCCGCCCGGCAGCTGATTCTAACGTTTTCATTGGTCATGTCAATCACTGTACAGATTGCCTACACCCAATCCTGATCCCTAAACCTACCCGTCACTGTAACCTAAACCAATGAAATCGGTTGCAGGGCGGGATTTCCGCTGAAGTGGTTTGGGAAAAAAAATCACGCGACTCCCATTCATTTTGGTGTCACTTTGACAGCGAATAACTTTACATCTCAGGCGTCCAAAGACTTCATTTGTCTATTACTTATTTATTTCTAAAGAAACACGACAATGTATAAAAGGCTCCATTACTTTGTATCTTACGTTATGGCCCCGTAGAAGCCGTTTTTGTAAAAATAGGCTAACAATTGCATCATAACCACGCAACTTTCTGTCGCACAATAGAGACATTACCGTATAGACAGGAGGAGAAGCTCGCATGCAATCTTTTACCGTCTATGAGGCAACCGGTGGGACATAGAGTCATAAAGTCAAGGGAGAAGCCCAAAGATAGAGAGTCCATAAAAGTAATGGGACAAAATATTTCAATAACGATTTTGAGGAGTTAGGTGATTCAGATTTTTCTTGCCACCGAAGATTTACAACTGTCAGACTGTCGTTCATGCTCAGTTTGAGTCTGCGCAGTTGCTCAGCCATCAGACAGGAAGTGCAATAATAGGGCTTCGGTCTTCTCCGTTGAAATCAATGGGGTCGCTGTGTCCATTTCTTTTACTGTCTATGCCAATCAGAAGCAGATAACGCCATACAATCTGACGTCAAACACACCGGATAATGGCACACACTCTGACGTCGCAAGGCGTATAGAAATAAACGTTACTATATTTTTAAAGATTTTAACCCAGAGGAGGTGAAGGAATTGAGAATGAATTATCTTACCTTTCCAAGTCTCCCTAAAGTAAAAGAAATTCATTTTAAAATTATAAATGACATGGCATCTAAAGAATTCCTGAAGTCTAAATATGATATCGGAGAAAACTCTTGTCAATTTTGTGAAACTGATATTGAAACTACAGAAAATATTTTTTTATTTTTGTAATCACTCAAAGTTATTTTGGTCTCAATTGTACAGTAAACTATCTTGTATTAGTACATGTGTAAACCCCCTTGAATACAAACGAGTTAGGTTTGGTGTACTTAAGAAAGATCGTTCACAGCACTACTTCACACTACTTCACTTCACAGCTTGTTCACAGCTGTTTTAGGTTGTTTCATTTTAATAGACTGTTCTCAATAGGTCTCATTCACCTCACCTGACTATGTTGAAATTTCAATAATCTAATGTGGAATAATAAAGAACTGTCTCAAGAACTTATTTTTTCTTGATATGGCATCTTAAAAACGCTTATAAACTCTGCAACTGTGCTGTTTTATACAGGAAAGACAAATAAAAGCAGCACAACAAAGAAGCTAATTGCCCAGTTAACAAAAAAACATGTCCAAAAACTTGAAGGGTCTTTAACCATATCTTTCACTCTCCGGGGGGTGCTGAAAAAATTTTCATAGTAACAAATTATAGTAAAAAAAAACATTTTTGTTCATAAAACATGGTACATGTTATAATATGACAATAAGCAATTAATTTATACCCAGAATATACTGTGTCTTCTATTTGATCAAAAATCCTAAAATGACTTATAGTAATAAAGTTATTTGTTTCAATCTCCCTATTGTACACTACATACCATCAACTGCCTAGGGGAAAAAAAAAAAAAATCAGGTTGGGTGGAGGCAAGAAAACTCCCGATGAAGGCAGGAGTACTTATACTTCACAGGTCAATAATGACTTGGTAGTAGAAGAAACAGCAGACCAGAACAGAAGTATGAATTTGAACACAGTCTTCAGTGTGGCTGGGGCCATACTTCTCAACATAGCAGGTACTTTTTTTTTAAATGCTTTTGTTAAATTATTCATGACTATTTTTGAAGTATGTTAAATAATTGACTAAAATAGAATTGAATACGTATTAATAAAATCTTAACTCGTAACTCGCACAAACGTCAAAATAGCAACACAATCCAAGAATAAAGATGATAAATAACAAAATAATAAGTCATAGAATAATAGACGTAAAATGTGAAGTGATAATATTTAAAATATTTGGATAAATAAATAATTTAATTTTCTTTCTTTGTAACTGTTGAATAGCCTTGGTTAATATCTAAAATCTATAAATTGTTATTAAAACATTTAAATATGGATTATTTCCTTTGGCTGAGACGCTTCAGATGTGCACTGTTCACCATGATAGTTTTGAATTGCTTGAAATAGGATTGAAAAAGGAAAATACATTTAGGCTACATAAAATTATAATGAGAATATTACAAGTGTGTGCTTGGGACATATCTTTCAGTAGTGAGACTTTTGTTTTTGAAATCAGGCTCTTAAAAATTATATAAACTTTTGGATTTAGATTTATCTGCTATAACGGTTATCGGCGTTCATATATAAATAATTATCGGTATCAACCAAAATTTTGATATTGGTGCATCCATACTTTTTAGTTCCTGGTTAAATATAAATGAAATGTAAATTGTTTGTTAAAGTTTGTCGTTTTTGGAAACACATTTATTAGCCTATATTTACAATAGATAGCTGACTGTAGATGCTTCCTTATATTTTCAGTTAAATGAAGAGCCCTTTTAATATATTTAGGGCTACTACTTTACTTTTACTGTTAACAATTACAAGTGTCGGTGACTCTAAAAATCCTTTTTTATGAATATAATTTCTATTTACAATTTGTCAGTTTATCAGCTCTGTAAGTGTTTCCTATATGGCAGGAATCCAAAAACATTCACATGAATCTTGTTTTCTGTTTTATAAGAGTTCACTTCATGTGAATTGCATGAATATCAACATAGTTGATGCATAAGACAAAACTACTTAAACCAGTTTATCAACTCTATACCAGCGCAAACGTTGTTCAATTTTTGGGTCTTCATTTCTATTGCTCAGCCAATTTTGACTGATCTGAAAATGTAGATCAACAGGACTTTAACAAAGAACTGAGTCTTGTTTTATTTTTTTTATATAGGCAGCCTGGGTCAATTGGATGGTAAGTTGTTAATTCAAACTCATGTTCAGTCACACAGAAAGTTTTGTTTTAAATGTTGCACTTTTTTGAGTAAACAGAGAATTCTCATATTATCTTTTCTCTCATAAGTATGTGGCCAAGCCCCCCTCAACACCAAGATTATTGGAGGGCAAAATGCAACGGCAGGGTCTTGGCCGTGGCAAGCCAGCATTCAGAGTGTGTCCTCTGGAGGATATTTCTGCAGTGGGACTCTAATCAATAAAGAATGGGTTTTGTCTGCAGCTGACTGCTTCATATCGTACGAGTGCCCACGTTTAATTATTATTATTTTTAATGAATTTCAAGTGCCCAAGTATCATATAGTCTATATCTGTGGATCTTGTATTTCCAGCACCCCCGCATCTGACATTGTGGTCTTCTTGGGACGTCTGACCCAAAATGGCTCCAACCCACATGAGACAAACAGGACAGTGATTAAAGTCATCAAACATCCTAAATATAACAGTCTTGACCGCAAACTAGCACTGCTCCAGCTGTCTTCGCCTGTGACTTTCTCTGATTACATTAAGCCAGTCTGTCTGGCTGCTGCTGGTAGTATATTTGTTGATGGTACAAAGAGTTGGGTCACTGGATGGGGCACGATCAGTACTGAAGGTGAGGAACATCATGGTGTCACAAAAATTTGTTAGAAATGAAGCATTTTATGTTTCCACTAATCAATTTATTTTGTGATAGAATTAAATCTTCCTGACATACTGCAGGAGGTGGAAACCCCTGTTGTGAACAACTTTGAATGTGACATTGCCTATGGAGGCATCATTACAGACAACTTGATATGTGCTGGATTTTTAAATGAGGGCGGCAAAGCCCCATGTGTGGTAAGACATTTTATCAGGCATTTTTATCCAAAACCAATGTTTTTCTCTATAAACGTAAGAGACCTAACTGTTTTCTCATCTTCTGAGTGAGAAGACTCTACTAATTACCAACCTCGATCTTTATCCATTTGTCAACCATCATAGTTGCAGGACCTTTTACTGTAAAATACAACATTAATAACAGAAACAACATTATAGGTTTTGCTGGGGGTAAAATGTTTTTAATAAACCAATCTATTGAAGTACTAATTTCTAAGAATAGACGAAACAGTTGTTTCAATGAAAAATCATCAAATGTAAGCGGTCACACGTTGGAATGTCAATAAATGATAAGATAAGTTGAATCTTTCACTTCCAAAACCTGCCAAATGAAATGTCCTGTTAGATTTATTCGGTTTTCACTGTTTATAAAGGGAATTTTTACCACCAAATTTATGATCTCATACTCATGTCTGTATCTGCTGTCGACAGTGATATTGAGGTGTAAAAAATGTCTTTGCAGGGAGACGCTGGAAGTCCACTGGTCAGTAGGCAGGGCTCCAAGTGGATTCAGTCCGGAATTGCGGTGTACTCAATCGGATGTGGTCTACCTGAATATCCTACAGTATACGTCAGAGTGTCTGAATATCAGGACTGGATCAGCTATTACACGAACAGCAGCATGCCTGGATTTGTCCCATTCCCACTTATTCTTTCTGTCGGAGATGGAGGCTCGATCAACCTCCTCCCATTTTCCCTTGCTCTCGCATTTTCCATAATCCCTTTCATCTTCTTACACTTTTAAAGATTGTCATGATAATTTTAGTTCTGTAATGATTATGACAGTTTGCATTGCAATACACCTGTGAAGGGTGTTTCTTTTTATAATCTCTTTGATAAACAACTTTCACATTGATTAGATTCTGGGATCATAAATGTTTATAATGAAACATATAAACCTTTGACATATAAGCATTCTCTTAAAAAAGATAACCTTCAATGTCAGGAGTCATTACAAGTGCGCCGCATTTGATTTTTTTTACATGATTTTATTAAAATAAATCAGCACCTGTTGCAATGTGATCATATACATTTTCCTTGAACTAGCCTAATTATTTACTTTCATGAATAAAGAAAACACAAATGTAAAAATTATTTTTGTGAAAGCTTTTATTGATTGTACATCTATATTGAAAAGTATTGAAGTGAGTGTTAGTGTACATGATCAAGTCAAAGTGAATTTTTGAAATAATAAAATTTCAAGATTTTACTTTGGTTTTCAAAGCTGCATAAACCTCATAATATACATCTAGGACACTACATTTTTAAATGCTGTTGCTTTTCGGCCATATTTCATGGGTAAAACTAGTGTGTGGGTGTGAACATAAATGATAAAAAACAATAGAACAGATAAACACTTTTGTTGACATCTTATTTAACACACATCAATCCCACAGTGTACAAAAGAAGAAGAAAAATATGTAGGCTATTGTAAAATGTATTGCACTGACATTTGCATGACGATTAATTGCTCATAAAACACGGAACTTGCAAACATGTGAAAAAGTCCCCAAAACATTCAATTCATCATGACTGCATGTCTCTTGATACACATTTCTGTGACTGTCTCTCTATGCACCTGACTAATAGAAGTCTCCTATTCAACACCTACAAATTTATAATCTAGTACTAATCTCCATTTGACACCTATTTCGAGTCGGACGACATCTCGCCACAACACTATCACTTGGGAACAAAGTGTTCCACTTCAGCACTTTCACTTAGGAATGAAATTAAAATCTCTATTGTCTAGCCTGCTCCAGCAGTAATCAGACAGACTCCAATCAATGCCTTCAAATATGCTTAATAATAATTTATGCTGATTGTTATGGAAATTTTAATATTAGCTGATTAATAATGAATATTGCATTGAAATACCACATAATATCTGTATTTCTGAGTACGAGAAACAACTAAGCCTGTTTTACTATTATGATGTTTTCACAGCTGTGAGGGCATGAGTAAAAGACAATCAGAAGGTATTTGGGTGTCACCTCTGTGAGAAAACCCCTGGGGCTGGGGGTGGCCAGCCCTTTTGTTTCTGAATAGCAGTCATTGAAGGGTATAAAACTGCTGGCCAGAGCGTGGTTCTTTGTTCTCACTCAGCTTCACAGCTTGTGTGTGTGTGTGTGTGTGTGTGGCTGACTGGGTTCCTGTTTTCTGCAGAAAATAAATATTTCTTTTAATACAATTCGGAATCTTGTCTCTTACACGTGATGCTCTTTATTTAATTATTAACTTGGCCTCAACACTAATAATGGCCAGAAGGATCTCAGACCAATTTCAGAGAGTCCCCCAACAAAAAGAGTACAAAAGTTTTTATAGAATAGTAGCATGGTCAAGGTGGCATGCTTCATTACATACTTTTTCTACAATATGATTGGTTCTTTGTATAATTCAGCAAACCTTTCTGTTAATTCTGTTTCTGTTACCCTATCCCTGGCCTTTGCCCCTTTGTACCTCCTGTCTGGCAGGCGGGTCTGTGACCAGCGCTGAGAATGGCTGCAGGACCGGATGGCTGCTTGCCTGTGCTGGGCTACCTCCATCCCCCAATCCCCACCCCCTGTTGCAAGTCTTGTTCATGGTGTACGTGAGAGTGTACTGATTATGCGCTAATGTTGCTGAGGTGTTTTTTTCCTGTTCCCACACTGTACTCCTTATGAGCATAGCCTTTTTCTCCTCACCTCTCCTCAAGTCATGCTGTATTTTTCCCCCCTCAATTCCCTGTCTTCCTGTCCTGTCTACCCCCTTGTCATATTCATATGTTTGTATGGACAGGTTGATGGCCAATTTCGCTGGTACTTGTGAGTGACAATAAATGGCTACAACTAAGTAAAAGCAAATCTGGATTTCTTGATTACTTCCTCTTGTTACTCAAGTCGTGAGGTTAAATGTTTAGCTATCTAGGTTTGTTTCTTCTTTTAATTCTCAGATACACTAACTTTGGCCCAAGTGCTGGGGAAATTTAGTTTTCAAAAGCATATAAATGTTAATCCTGCAAGAAAAATAAATGTTGGTTAAGGTTAATTAAATTCCTTCACAGTTTTTTGCATTGTTTTTTAAATCTTACTTTCCTATTTCCTTTTGCACTACAGATTTTTTCTCATGATATGTTTTATATTTAGCACCATGGTACTCATTCCCTTGTTTATCTCAACACATAATGACTTGAACTTGTTCTATTAACTTCACCAAAACTATTAAAGGAATGCAACTTAGCAAGTTGGCATAGATTTATGGTGATTTACCAAAACGCATGTGACTTCACCCACACAACCTCCACGACCAGTTCTTCCTTTTCACCTCAGACACCTTCACCTTTATGGATTGGTACAAAATGTGTCACAATACCAAGTAGAATGATTATATTTTAATGGCAATTCACACATAAATGCATGTTCGTTTTTTTCACTTTCACATTGCAATGCTGTATCTTCTCTTTTCTTTTCTTTTCTTTTTTAGTTCAGTATTCTTTTAAACATCTCTAGTTTACAATAATCTACAAGCTGTGTCTCATAAGTATTAGTGTGAATTTGATATTTGGCCAAAATCCGAGGCACAAAAGTATGTAGAATGCAAAGCATCCAGGAAATAAAAGTTTCCCTTTTATCATTCACATCTCTGTGAATACCGACATTTGAGACTGGCAAACCACAATTGATGGCACTTTGCACCGCATTCACTTTAATAAACTTACTTTATTTCTTTATTTCTGTAACATTCTACCCCTGCTCAATTGAGCGTGTCCTCATGGCATGCTGGTTTGGTATGGAGGCCTTACATGGAGTCGTAAATACTGCACAGAACATCACAAACCAAGTTACCTGCCCTGGATGATATATTTACCTCCCGTTGCCTGCAGAAAACACACAACATTCTGAAGGACTCATATCACCCTGCCCATAATTTGTTTGAGCTGAGCTGAGGTCTATCAAAACACGCACCACAAGAGTCATGTACAGTTTTAATCCTAAAGCTGTCACAATACTGAACTTTGAAAATACACCCTCCAACTACAATACATCCTTGACATGCTAGAACCATGTATGTGCAAGGACATTATGAGCACTTTATTTCATTTACATGCAATCTGGCCTTCGTTTGTTTTATGCATTTGATGATTCTTTAACTGTATCTTGACATCTCCATAATTTCGTTGTATATTTCACGAGTTCACACTTACAAATAAGTCAAATAAAATGAATGCGTATTTGGCGTGCTGTCCGAGGAGAGGGCTCCGGGCTCGGTATTCGGCCCGAACCCAGAATACTCCCCCCGTATTGCTGGTTAAGAAGTAACCAGGCGAGTGTGAGGAGACGGGGTGGTGGAGGGATGCTGGAAAACTGTAGAGGAACATTGGTGAGTCAAATGAGTGTATATTATACAGGTCTCCAACTCAAGCTGATTGGATAGACATGTTGATTACTGATTGTCGACAGCTGGTTCGAATGATGTGATAATTGGATCAATTATTTGAACGTGCTCCTCCCGAACTTTGTTTATAAAACATCATTTGTACGATGATAATAAAGGAAATAAATCTAAATCTGAAGGAATGCAACTAAGCAGGTTGATCGGCATAGATTAATAGTGATTCACCAAAACGCATGTGACTTCACCCATGTCCCCACAACCTCCGCGGCCAGTTCTTCCTTTTCACCTCAGACACCTTCACCTTTATGGATTGGTAAATGTATTACAATACCAAATCATGATATATTAATGACAATTCACACATTATTATTATTATTATTATATTATAGTGAATTTTATATATATATATAATTTACTATAATATATTAAAATATAAATATTATGTGTGTCTTAGTTTTTCACTTTCCCACAGCATTGCAATTAAGATTAAAGCTCAATAATCAGATGTTTATGGCTTTTTGTATCTGTGGTAACACTTTCGCTTAAATTATTTTATATTCGATTTCTATTCAACTTATGTTTCAATTGAAATGATGTTGTATGTTTCTATTCAAGTTATGTTGTATGTTGCTGGGGCCTTACTTCTCAACACAGCAGGTAAATATTAAACTTACAATGCTTTTTTTTTTTAAATGATGTGATTATGTGTCTGAATGAAAGAAAATTAAATACTCATTATTATTTGATTTTTTTGTGTGTGTGTGTGTAACTCACCAACTTGGAGAAAAATCAACAATAAATAAAGAGGTGATATGTAGAAAAATATAAATGATTTACTAAAAATGATAAGAACTGAACAGAGCTGGACGATGACATCACTCTCTCTGTCAGGACCTCGATCGTCAAAGATGATTGACTCTAATGTCACGTCATTCATTAACCACAGATCTAGCCAATCATCAATCGACATATGGAGTAAACACCCATTACTACGTTCGCAGATACTGATGCCGGCGTTCACCCACATCCTCCCCGCCATCACCAGGTCGGTCCCTGTCCATCCATCGGGGGTAGACTCCGCCCTTGTCTTCATCTTCAGACAGAAACTGCAAGCATCGGCTACCCTCCGGATTTGATTACGGACGGGGCCCACGCCAAATAACTTTATCATTTCATCTATTTGATACTAATTTGCATACAACTGTTAAATAAATCTTATTCATACCTTCTTTTACCTCTTTTTTTTTAAGAGTCTTTCTGGTAGAACTACCTGCCCATCCATGCAGCCTAGCATGGATAAGAGCAGGGACAGCAGAAATTACCCCTCTTAGGGTAAACAGAACCAATGTATTGCTCTAGATAGAAGATGAAAGTCAGAAGGCCAAGTCATGACTGGACGAGAGGAGGAGCTGGGGATGGGCCTTATATAGAGATGCTGTGAAATGCGTCAAATTCCTATAGGTAGACGTCGATCAGCTGAGTCAGCTGATGCAAGCTTGACTGATGTGACCTGCCAGAACTGACGCTACACTTCTGATTTCTGATTTTCTTCTGATTCGCGGTAGAGTTCTTTTCGGGCTCCTTCCCCATCCATGCAGCCTAGAATGAATAAGAGCACAGAGAGCAGCGATAACCCTCCAAAACCATATGCTGATATCCCCCAAACACAAACTGAGGGCGAAAAATCTGAATGCTCATTTTTTTCATACTGGGAAATAGGGCTTTACGATGTATCAAAATGATCGAAATATCACAAATGTGCATATCAAAATATGCATATCACAATGTCTTGCAATATCTGAATGATTTTTAAATTAAATGATTTTAATAGTGCTTCAAAATGTTGCGAAAAGTCAGTTTTAGGTCAACGCATATAGCAGAGAATAGACTGGGCATGTGACTGTTACAAACGTGCGACTTGCTTGATGTTAAAAAGAGTTATTAAGCACAATAAGCTGTGGAAAGCAACTTTGCGGTACACATGCTGTCAGACACCCACCTGAAACGCACCAGCAAAAAGCTGCCTCTCGAACAGCGTGACAACCTGAATTTTCAGTTCTCTTTCGTGCCTTATTGCTCTTGAATACATACACGTCAAAATGCCTGTCTTGGCAAGTATTTATGTAAACACAGTTGGTTATGTCTATAGCCTACGTAAATGTAAACAACGTAAACTCACGATTTGATTGAAATAGATTCTTGAGGCCACGATTCGATTAAAAATCGATTCTCAAGGTCACGAGTCACGATTCGATTAAAAATCGATTCTCAAGGTCACGAGTCACGATTCGATTAAAAATCGATTCTCAAGGTCACGAGTCACGATTCGATTAAAAATCGATTCTCAAGGTCACGAGTCACGATTCGATTAAAAATCGATTCTCAAGGTCACGAGTCACGATTCGATTAAAGATAGATTCTCAAGGTCACGAGTCACGACTCGATTAAAAATCGATTCTCGATTTCAGACACGGCCAGCGGGACAGGTTTTGCGAGAAGATGCAAAAGCTTTGCAAGAGAATGCAAAGTTTCTTGGGGGAACGCAAAGAAGAAAATGCTAAAAATTTCCGCACATCCCATATTTTTTCCACCAACACCTCTGTCCCTTTAGGGGCTCCATACTTTTCCAATACAACTAGATAAACCTTAACAATTTAATACACTATTGGGCTGGCTTAAGGAACAAGCATGAAGCTAATACCCAGATAAAATTACAGTATACTGGCAATAATACTAGAAAGCCTATAATAAGCATGCATGAACAATTGTCTTGAGCAACAATTATGTTGCTGATAACAACGATGTTGATGATATCCAGATAGGCTTAGCACAGTAGTAGGCAATCACACTATAAGCCTAAAACAACAAGCATTATTCCAATAACAACTAGATATAGATAAATAGCCTACATTAACAATGTGTTGCCGATACTGACTGTTTTCAACCGAACTATGACTCGAGTCTAGAGCTGCTTTACAGCAAAATTTAATTATGTTTCCATCATTGAATCGTTATTTTCCTGTTTATCACTGTGAAGCTGCTTTGAATATGTTTTGTATAAAGTGCTATATAAATAAAGCCAAGGTGACTTGACTTGTTGGCAGCAACAAGCATATTGCCAATGACAACAGATAATTAGTGCACATTGCCAATATGATCGCAAAAGCCTAGCAACAACTATGTTACTAAAAACAACTAGATAAGCCATTACAAGCAACACTTGTTGCTGATACCCGGATAGCCTTCAGCAACAAGCATGTTGTCAATAACCTGATAGCTTTTAAGCAATAAGCATAAAAAGGACACTTAGCTTAGCTTTGTGAAGACATTCAGAGATGAATGGAGAGTGAAATATTGCCAGCTGTAACGTGGACGCTGGATCTCCTTCTTGGTAGTGAGTGGACATCTCATCTAAACTTTGTTATAGAGGCAGTCACATTAGTATAACTTCAGCGAGTCCATATGAAAAATGCAGCGAGGCGAGAAGAATGCTAACTCATGTCACTCCAAATCAAGCAGCTTATGATCAATGCGGCGAATTTGCGTGTTAAAAGTCACGAACTTGAATCTGAGGTGAAATCCGTGTGAGGAACGAATTCCTCTCGCTAAATCCCGATTGCACAACTCCTAGTGAGATCATGATGCGGTTTTGCCCGCCAAATTTGCCTGCTGATAATACTGAATGGGCCTGCTCTGCTAACTTGACTCGACAAAAATCTTAATTATTTCTGATGAAATACCCTTTTTTTGTTTTATTTTGTAAAAGTGAAATTACAAAATGTTCCTTAAAATTTACAAGTGGGGTAGTATGAACTTATATTAAAATATAGTTTACAAGTTGAAAGTAATTATAGGCTACTCAGACTAGTTGATCAGCTCTGTGAGTGTTTACAGTGTCAAAATGAGTGCAAAACACTTCCGTCTGTTTTGAGCTCACTTAAAGGTGGGGTATGTGATTTGCAAAACGGCTGGCAGATTTTGAAAATAAACAACACATAAGGTCCTACCTTCTCTTCTCCAACGCTGGCCCTGACTCCACCCATTCGAAAAACATGGACGTGCAATCAAGCACGAGCGAAAACTCAGATGCACTCTCTCTCTCTCTCTGTACCGGGGCGACTTGCACTTCCTGTGACTGGGTCACGAGCTTTGAGTATGCAAACGGGACACGCGCGCGAGGTGGGGGGAGGGGGGCATGGTACAACCGTTTGAGTGACACATTTTCTGTCCAGTGATTCTAGACGGTCTTGAAAATGATTGGCTGGAGTTTTTCGAGTCCTGCCCGTTCCACAGATGATTAAATTGCTTAATTTTCATTTCAGTGCTTCTAATTTACAGCCAGTAAGTGGGTTAGGAATAGGATTTCAAGTGATTTTGAAAAAATGGTCAAAAAAGAAAATCACATACCCCACCAGACCTTTAAGTGAGATGAAAGTTTCATTACATTGTCTAAATATTTGGCCTTTTTTGTTCATCTCTATTACTTGGCCAACTTTGACTGAGCTGAAAAATAGGCTTGTTGCCACACAAAAAAAGTTACTTTAATAATCTAATGATTTAAAGATATGAAGAATGCAACCACAGTGTCTTGGCCGTGGCAAGTCAGCATTCATACAGGCCTTATCTTCAGTGGGTGTCTTATCAATAAAGACTGGGTTTTGTCTGTTTCTCTGTCCATACTCAAGTATGTAGTGCCTTGAGCTATTTATAAGTATCATATCGGATATGCAGCTGTGGATTCATAATAGTAAAATTAAGACTGATTATTTGCATTGTCTCTGCATCTGACTTTGTGGTCTACTTGGGATGTCTGACCCAAAATTGCTCAAACCCATGAGACAAACAGTAAAAAATAATTTCCTATTCTGTAAATGTTAGCAATTATGACATAGCACTGCTCCAGCTCTCTTCTTCAGTGGCTTTCTCTGATTGCATTAAGTCAGTCTGTCTGGCTGCTGCTGGTAGTCCATTCGCTGGAGGTAGAGGGTCACCGTGATTTTGCCAAGACAGACATGGTCCTGGATCAACATATGTTGTTGATCCTGGATCAACATTCCTGTCCCAAAATGTAGTCCTTACCCACATCCTACCCCTAAACCTAATCCTACCCATAACTTTTCCCTAAAATCAGAGGGTAATGAAAGGTGAATAACACTGATGTTTTATAGTACTTTATCCTGGTTCTAAGCCTAAACATGACATAAACTGTAAATTTGTCCCTCAAATCTGATTGGTTGATCGGAAAGTTGATCCAGGATCAACAAAGATGTTGATCCTGGATCATGTAGTACTTGGTGAAATCACGTTCACCGGAGGTAGAGAGCTGGATCACTGGATTGAGCTCAAACCTATTTTCAAGTGAGTGAACTCTGCTTAAAATTACTCAACACAACAATAAGATATATAAAGCAAGACACCAGTGGTAAGTTCTACTTTTCATTCATCCAAATCAATTGACAGTAACCTGGAGCAACTTTTTCACTAATATATAGTGACACTTCTATAGAAAGACCTAAATAGTGAGCAATCGTGTTTTATCTTCTATCTACAGTTGTTGACAGAGTTATTGTAAATGTAAACGGTTTGCCTCTGCAGAATCCATTGGTCAGTAAGCAGGACTGCCAGTGGATTCAGTCCGGCATTTCGATTGGTGATGCAGGCTGTTATGATAACACTTCTGGTCTGTACATCAATGTGTCTGAATATCAAGACTGGATCAACTCTCACATAAGCAGAAACCAGCTGGGGTTTGTCTCAATCCCCTTGACTGAGAGTGGCTCACACAACCACCGCTCTTCTTCCCTTGCCGCCACATTCTCCATTATCACTCTTATCTTCTGCCACTGTAATTTGATAGTTATGGATCTTAAATGAAGCTGACAGGTCTTTTTTTTTTTTTTTTCAATATTAATTAGTGGTAAAATTCTGGGGTTGTCATCAATATGAAAAAGACTAAAAAAAAGTTATTTTGTTTTATAATTCTACTCCATATTCAGGATCTGAATTTCTGTAATAGAGCTCGCATAAGCAAGCTGTTCTCTTTAAAAACATGTAATCACTGACTCAATATAATCAAAATAAAGAATGCAAGAATTCATTGTGGGAGTTTTCTTTCTTTTTTTTGTCTACATTGTAAAATATACACCTTTAAGCAAGCACATTTTAAAAAAAAAGTATACCAAAAAAAGACATGGGAGAAGAAATGGATAATGTAAAACAAATTCAATATACATCATTTTATTTTCAAAGCTGCATGAACCTCATTCTACACATTTGGAACACTTAAATATACTTCAAAGTACAAACTAGCAATTATAAAATGCACGAAAGGATAGAACAAACATATCGGAAGGAAAATCCAAACACATCCTACAATCATTGAGGATGTACACATAAAATTCCTTTGCCTAAGAACAGACTGGTTCATTAGAGCAGGTTAAACAGTTTGTTGTAAAACAGAGAGCAGGTGCAATGCTGGAACCGATTGTATGTACAAGGCACTTGCCATCTAGTCGCTCTCCCCATCATCACTGATGATTCCCTGCAGGTTGGCCCAGGCGGCTCCTCTCTTGCGGCCTGTGTTTGTGTGGTCGTCCCCACTATCTGAGTCTGAGTCCACAACACGTTTATAGGCAGAGGAGGGAGGAGAGGCATTTTGTGCAGGAGGCCATGCTGCTGCTGCTGCTTTCCTTTTGGGACGTCCTGATGAACAAAGTGTCATTTCATTAGGTTTAGGGCTGAACCGGGTAATTTAAGGTATTCATACACGGGAATCCTTGAGATATACAGAATCAAGTGCCATTACCCTGAGTGGTGATGATGTTGCTGAGGTCTAGCTCAGCCAGTTCCTGTGCTTCTTCTCTCTTTAGTCGAGCTTTCTTACACTTCTCTATGGAGGGCTGACCTGGGATAGACACATTTCATGGGTAATAAATGTGTCTGTACAAAAATTATTTATAACATTTACAGGGCTCTATAAAATTGTTTTTTCCCCCCTAATTCTGTTATTTCCCGCAAAATTCTGTTTTCCATTTTATTTAAATTTTTTATTAAAAATGGTTTAATTACATTTTAATACTCAAAAATCATGGCTAATCAATTCAATTCACAAAACTTATAATAGGGCCTTATGAAAAGTGTTTTTAATGTTATAATTTTCCTGGATTCTGTGTATTATGATTGAATATACATTTATTATAAAAAACAGTGTTAATGAAATTAATGCATTAAAACTTTACCAGTTTATTAATCTTTTAAAATGTAATCAAATGAAAATGTTACAATCCCTTTTATTTTTTAGCAAAGTGGTGCACAATAGAGGTTAAAAAAATATATATTGTTTGATTTTTTTTAAATAAACTATTATTATTGTTCCTCCTGAGAAGCACATATACTGTACTAAACTCATATTTCGGTCATAAGAACTTTGAGTTTCTGTGTACCTGACAATAGTATTATCAAATGAAATTTGAAGATGAAACTCGTATTGTGAGACGCTGTCAACACCACAAGCCTCACGCTTGTTTGTGTATGTGTAGTAAATAAAACAGCACCACTCATTCACAAAGACGACACACACATGTAAAAAGCAGTCTTATTGAGGGTTAATTGTGTGCGTGCTCCCTCGTGTGTCCACACATGCAAACTAACCTTCCACACCCAGCTCCTCCAGCTCTTTTTTCAGCACAGCCACCTTCGCCTTCACTGATCGGCAGCCGTCGAACAGCTTCTTGTAGTTCCGTCTCACACCACAGAGGGCAATGTAGCGCTTCAGCCTGGACACAGCCTTATTCTCTTCATCCTGATGGTAAAAAAAAAATTAAAATCAGTTATAATTATCACTATCTTAGTCATTTAATAATTTCTTGGTAAAATTAAAAAATTAGGTTATATAGGGAATATTTTTCTAACCATTCATAAACACACATTTGGTGTAAAATACAACCAAACGTAAATACATTCTCAATCTGAGCAATTCTGGCTGTTACAAAAAAAACATTAAATACATAAGTAGATTTAAATAATCCACAAAATATCACACACAATAAACATCTCTGTGTGTGTTGTTAGATTACATGGCTTTCCATTGCAGTTGTTGGGAGTAATTTCTTTATGTTTGGTATTTACAGGTATTTTTTCATCAAAATCCCCTTCGAACTACAAACTTGACTCGCCTCAAAAGAGACAATGAATGCAGACATATAAGAGCAACAGGTCACTACTGTGTCTGTAAAGGCCTTTAGATTTAGTTTGATTACCTAGCTACACTTACTTATGGAAGCTTGTTTCCACCACAAAACAAAAAAAACTGAGAAAGGTAATTGCTCATAATTTTGACTTCTCAATTTCAATTGTGAGATATAAACTTGCAATTGCGAGTAATAAAATCATATTTGTGAGATATAAACTCACAATTCTGACTTCTTTTTTAAGTGAGAAGTGAGTTCACTTCTGATTTTTTTTTTTGCAATTGCGACTTTAAACCTCGCAATTCTGACTTTATTACACCAGGATTCGTGTAAGGTGCTTGAATTTGACTTCTGAAATTTGAGCGAGACCCCTTGAAAACAGACAAGGTTCTATTTATGAAAAGGTACTTAAAGTGCTTGAATTATTGAAAGACTGTATGTATATGAAATTAGTGTTCAATTTCTTCTAACACATATACAATATTTTCACTCAAAAATAACGTTGCACTCGTATGATATATAGAGTAATTTCGTATGGCTATAAGCAGGATATTGCTCATACATTTTCATGTATATGATACAGCTTTCATTCGTCAGGTCAGTCATATATTCATGAGAAGAAAAAATCAGTTTGAATGAGGAAAGCGATATAATTTTCATAGTATCCTTTCAATGGTTAAGTGGATTTCACATGACTGACAGCTCTGGTCAGTGGTTTGATCTGAAGTAAAGCATCAGATTCAGCTTCACCCCGGAGCAGCTTTGCTTGTCGGTTGCACCTTATAAGGTGTTGTTCAAAGTTAAAATTGTTTCTCAATACCAAATATTATTTATTGAACAAAAATAGCATTATAAACTTTGTATTTAATATATATTATTAAAAAAGTTGTATTATGGATACCTTTTATCTGTAATTTGAGTAATAAAACAAATCCTTAAATTTATATTTTTAGTGCAAAGTCATTAGATTGCAATATAATAACTTTGTAGTTAGTTAAATTGAAATGTATTACATTTAACAAATGAAATCCTTTGTTTTCATCTGTTATTACATCTTTAAATAAGAATCATATAAGAAGTTCAAGCCCTCTTTCTATTTGCTCTTCTATGCACTGAAAACTCAAGGGCTTTGTTCCCACACATAAAAGTTGCAACAGTCACAGCATACAGTTTGCATTTGCTGAACTTTATTTGTACCATTTGGTTTTATTAGTATATTTTTATTTATCCATTTACTTTTTTAGAGTTTAAAAGATAATAAAGATATTGTTTGATAAGCGAGATTACTGATTGTGGTCCTTGAAAACCAAAAAAGTGGTGCTTTAAAAGTCCTGGATTTTATTTTACAATATCAGTATGATCCCAATACAAACAGCTGTGAGTTTATATCTCGCAATTCTGAGAAAAAAAATTCAGAATTGTGATGTAAAAAATGTCAATTACCTTAGTTTCTATTTCTTTTTTTATTCCGTAGTGGAAACAAGCTTCCATACTTAGCCAAGAACAGAATATTGTGAAATATGTCAAATGTTAGATGACAAAATTCACTACATGGTATTTTATCCAACATTTTTAATATCTGGAGCATTTTTGACCCAAACCAGAACTATTGTTCAAAAGTTTGAGGTCGGCAAGACTTTTTAATGTTTCTGAAAAAAGTCTCTTATGCTCAACAATGCTGCATTTATTTGATCAAAAATACAGTCAAAAACAGTAAAATATTGTGAAATATTATTAAAATTATTACAATTATTACTTGAATATATTTTAAAATGGAATGTATTACTGTAATGGCAAAGCTGAATTTTCAAGAAAAACGTATTAATGCAGAAAACAGTTGTGCTGCTTAATATTTTGTAGAAAACGTTATACATTTTTTAGAATTCTTTGATGAATAGAAATTTCTAAAGAATAGCACTCATTTGAAACAGTAAGGACATTTATAATCTTACAAAAGATTTCTGCCACTGCTGCTATTCAGAATAACAGCACTCTTGCTCGTTTGATATTCCTTAAATAAAACAGACAGTGGTGAAAAAAAAGTTGTGTGTGTTCTTATATTTTTTGAGTTCTCAAATTCATCTTGCCTTTCCTCTGGTTGCGTTTTCCCTATCCTCACTGCGTTTTTTCTTCGTCACGCTTTTATCCCCCTCCTTCTTGCCCTTCTCTCGCTCCTCCTCATCCTCCAGTGAGGGAAGAGACGAGGAGTCAGAGTCCTCTGCTGATTCCTTCTGACTGTCCTTTAATTTCTCCTCTATAAAGAAAAGAAGAGATGAACAATGTAAGTAGAAAGATTTAAACGTGCGTGAACCCACTTTGACCTCGAGGGATTCTTACCATTTTTCTTGGTCTCTTTAGATGATAAATCACCAGCATCGTTTCTTTTATCGGTCTCCTGTTCACTGTCTCCAGTGCTTTCATTTTCAGAGTTGCTCTTGTTTTTTGTTTCAGTGCTTTCGTTTTTCTCCTCCTCACTTTCAGAGCTGCTCCCAAACACTTCCCTCTCCACTTCTTTCACAATATCCCTCTCGACCGGCTTCTTTTTTCTGATATCTTTTCTTTTGCTCTGTGTCTTTGCTTTGCTCTTCACTTTTTCATCCTCGGAATCACTTTTTGCTGGTTTATCACTGGTTTCCTCCTCACTGTCTGAATCTTCTTTCTTTTTCTTTTCTTTCAATGGTGGTTTTTGCCTGGCCTCCTCCTCATCAGAATCCATCAACTCCTCATCTTCATCCCTATCCATCACTTTTCGTTTCTTCTTCGTTTTCTTTTTCTTGTCATTGTCCTCTTCTTGTTTGCCCCGTCTCTTATTCTGTGGTTTTCTTTTAATGTTCTTTTTCTCTTGCTCCTCCTCACTGTCTTCACCTGTGTCTTTATCACTTCCAGCTTCTTCCTCTTTTTGCCCTCCCTCGTTCATAGCCTTCTCTATTCCAGAGTCAGGGGAATCTGGAAAAGAGAGATTATAAAATTACTCACGCAACACATCCAATGTGGAAATAAGACAAGGACAAACTCCACACAGATACCTGGAGGAGACTCCTCTAGCCGTGATCTCTTTGTCTGTCCCACCATTTTATTCTCTTCATCCCCACCATCATCGTTGTCATCATCCCCCCTTTTCCTTTTGTTCTGGCTCTTTGACGGATTCACACTTTTAATAAGAGGCTCATCATCACTGCTGCCCTGAAAAGATAGATACCTTCACTAAGCTCAACTTCAAAATGTTACTGACAAATCACACCGTTGATGTACATCAGATTATCAGACAAGCTTGTTCTTTTCTCTTTTTGGGTGTTTGGAAAGCTCAAAACATTTGGCCAAACGTTGTGGTTGAGACACAATTAAACATTGAGAAGTGCATACTGTGGTTTAAACTGTGTCCATCTTCATTCCCAAATAAACGCAAAAGCATCTTTAACTGACTTAAGGAACGAAAATGTCAATAACTTACATTTTTATAACGTGGATTCATTCAGATTTTCAAAGTAACGTTTGATTTAAAAAGTTTTTAATAATGTTACTGTATAACTAGGGGTGGATGGTCGAGATTTTGGACTAACATCTCGATTACGGTTATGCTCATTGAAGTTGCAAAGCATATCATTTGCAGGTGTTTTTAAGCATTGTGGATTAAGCTTTATTAAGCCTTAATGAGTGATTTTAAACCACTGAAGGTCAATGGCAGTGAAAGAGAACTAATTTAGAAAAAAAAAACGTCTGAGAAACTGTTTCTGAGCACACACACATAAAGCCGCTGCTGCTCATAGCCTACGTTCTCACTGTCAGTCCAAACCCGATTATTTGTGTATCCGAGAATCTGATCTAAAATTACTGACTGTCCACACTGTGTATCGCAACTGTTCAGATCCGATTTGTGGGTCTTATCTGCGTTTTAATAGTTGCCTACTAATTGTTGGTATACACCAAAAACAACAAGCCCAACATGTAGGGGTTTGCAATAACACAACCTCGTTTCTGCAGAGAGTTTCAGCATGTTTCCTATAACAACGTCTGATGTTTACGTTTTACGTGGCATGAGAAATGAGAAATCAGATCAGACTGAAACGGATTTCCAGAAATGCGATTTGAATAGGATAGGTCACACTAAACTGCATTTGAGTGTGTTGAAAGTTATAATGTTATTCTATGTGTTAGTTTGTTTGCTATTTGAGACTAGCAGTAAGCTAGATCAACATTAGAATAACATACTAAACATATTCTAACATTTCATCATGTTGAGCTATAAAACATTGATTTGTTTGTACATTTGCTCACGTCTAATACAGTACATGCAAGACCGGCATCTCTGTCAAGTCAGTCGCGGCATCGAAAACATCACGCTGATTAGGGCTGGGTATTGACACAAATTTCACAATTCGATTCGATTTCGATTCACAAGCTTGCAATTCGATTCGATTCAATATTGATTATTTTGGATATCAGTTACAATACATGGCAAATTCTCAAGGAAAACAAATCTCTTAACTAATGCTGTAAACTATGGGAGTCAGTTGTAGCCTAGGCTTCATTAGCCTACTACTATAATATTGAAGGTAATAATTAACTGATTTGTATACAAACACTTAAATTAAACTTTTATTTATTTTTATAATAATAAAGTTATATGGCGGCTGTCATAAAAACTTGCCAGATTTATTCAAATATGCATTTAATATTGAAGAACATTAAAAATTATAATGAATATGTTATATGGTGCATATATTTAGCAAAATGCTCCTCTAGAGTTAATTTTTCTAGCTGACTAACGAGTTCATGGTCACTGGATATGTTTTTTCTGAGGTAAATCTGACGTTACATGACATTGTTTGCAAGCTGTTTTACTGATGTCTTTCCACGGTTGAAACACTGTTTGAGTGATTCCATGTGACATGATACGGATTTCGATAAGTTGTACTCTATCTTTTAACACACTTCCAGATGCTCATCCATGTTTATTTTGCGCTGTAACTGGTATTAAGGCGGAAGAGAAGATCATGTGCGCTCCTTGTGCTGCTTCTCTTGAGCTGAGCTGCGCCAGAGCTATTTATGTTTTTGAATATCGTAAGAAAATGGACGTAATTTTAAATCTGAGAATTTGCTTCAAATCAATATTAACAAAACACAAAGATTATTGAGATTTATTGGATGGGATGCACACTACAATGTTCTATTCATTCATCAACTGAAAACAGGATGACTAGCCTAATCGATTCTTGGGATTTAAGAATCGACATCGATTCGTAAAAATGAGAATCGATTAAAATCGAGAAATCTATATTTTTTACCCAGCCCTAACGCTGATATTGATCCTCGTTTTAGTTCTCTTTTTGTCCCAAAGTCGGCTTGCCATGGTCTATAATGTTTGAACGAAACGACAGCTAGACGTTACACACTACACGGTTGTCCACATCTGTCGCCATGGTTAGTATGGCAGTACATGCGGAAACCAACGTGAATATTACGTCATTTACAGGCGACAAGTGAACAGGGAATGGCACTTTTTAAAATTGTGAATTTCTCTGAATTTACAAATTCTTAGAAAAATTTAGGATAATGGAAGTTATCAATTGAAAGACATATATGACACTGTGCAAGTGGTTTTTGGATATTTTGGAAAATTCAAACATATTGTACTTTTAAAGCAAAAATACCTATATTGTGATATATTGTTATTGTGAAATATAATTACTCATATTGCAATATAAGATTTGTCATATTGCCCACCCCTATGTGTAACTTAATTTATTTTAAGGAAGACATGCTGATAAAAAAGATAAAATGTTGATTATTTCACACATTTTTTCTGAGACTCTGTAAAGTGTTTTGGAGTTAATACTCAATAATCAAAGGGTGGAGCTTAGCAAATGGTAGTTTTCGGACAGATGGTAAGATCACACGACTTTACTGTCTCTTCCTCACCTGCATTTTCAAAAGCTCCTCCTCGACTATTTTCTTCATCAACTGTCTGTCCTTGGTGCTGAGCGACTCTCTACCCACCTTCTCCAGGTATCTCCTCCGCAAAATGCCTAAAGTCAGTGTACTTGAAAGGTGGAAAAGTAGCAGTAAATTAGACATGCAAATGTAATTCTGATGGACCAATAAAAAATCCGTACAAAATGTCACATGACTTAACACCACATATTTTGTACACAAGCACACTTTCCAGTAGCTTGTCCATGGACATGATGTGATGGCATAGAGACATGTTTGTGCTATTTGTCAAACCGCTCCAGCGTACTATTGAACTAAGTTACAGGATTCCCTTCATGCTTTTACGTAAGCTGCGTCACACGTCATTGTAGTGTCCCTTGATCGTGTTTTATTCGACACATGCAAATTAAAGCACTTCTTGTGTGATGTGACCGTCTTCATACAAGAATTCAACACTAACCACCTCTTTATATCTTCCTAATCCGGTCTTTTCCCCCTTGATATCACTCACTAGCTAGAAGCTGATGTGAGACCTGACATGCGTGCAATATTTCTCATTTAACGCGTTTATGATTCATCCCCGAATTCCACATAACGTAACATAACGTTCTTTGATATGTAATGACGATAACCTATGTTTTTAACAGCATTTCGACATTTCTTTTCAACCCGCAGTTTACCTGAGATCCGAACACTTGTGCAGTTCTCTCGCAACGAACTCTCGTATCACGTCCTCTTCTTTGGCCATGTTTTTTACACATTTGCGCCACTTTTTACACCACTGCGTACTGTGTGCGCGTACTTAGCGCGACACCCTACCTTGGCGCGCTTTGCTGTGCTCGGCTACGTTGCTTTACGTCATCACGCACAATTTCCGACAGACGCGCTTACGTATTATTTATAACACCATACAGTTGGTCAAAACGTTTCTTGTGTCCGCTAAAACTGCGTTTGCGTTAGTATTTTTCTTCCATGAATTCTCTTATAAATACACTAATTACAATATTTTAGGTTACAGAATTTAAACGTCACTTTTTTTTTGATTTAGGGTTTTTTCTTTTAATGTTTACTTATTAAATAAGTAAATTAATATTCGCATATTTATTATTTTCATCCTTTATCTGGTATGAATAGGTCATTTTGACACTCTATTATGAGCGACTGTTTTTAAGGTGTAATTCTTTGTAATATTTTTTAAGACAAAACCAAAATAACTTCAAGACCACACGAATTTTACCAAAAAGCATTTTTATTGAAAATGTTAATGGAATATTAATTCAATTTGATTAAAATTCCAAGACAATATATGGACGGCATTCCACATGATAATTTAATTGGCAGAATTAAGGAGGTGTTTTTTGGTCTAGGACAGTGGTGCATACATTTATGGTTTACATTGGTCAATAAAACATTGTTTCGTGAAATGGTTTGTAACTTAGTGGTAACTACTGTCATCATGCCAGGTGCCATCTTTGTCTAGAAATTATTTTGAATACAATTATAAGATCGTTTAGTGCTAGAAGTATTTCAGTCCTACTGCTGCGTCTAACTCATTGCTGTTTTAGAGTGTATTCAGTGATATCATGTTAGAAACTACAATGATTTTTTTTTAAACAATAACAATATTAGTTTTAGAAATATTGTTTAACATGCCCATCCAAATTTTACGTACCAATCGTGAGGCACAGTTGTGTAAAATTATTTACTTGTTAAGCTTTCTATTTGTGTTACAAAAAGGATGTTTAAAACTGGACCCCCTGCTATCAATGGCTGCAACAACAAGCTGTGCAATTTTGGTCAGTTTCCCAGAAGATCCGACAGTCCTATGCAACATGACGCCTCCATGTACCTCTCATCATTCTCAACACCTCAAGTCAACACACATCACAGTTTACTATTAAACACTGAAAGATAAACTTTCACATGGCCCATACAAACAAATCAGAACATTAAAAAAACACAACTTGTTTCACATTGAAACTTGAAAAAGTGAAAATTCTGGACAATAAATTAACCAAATAATAAATTAAATTGAACAAAAAATGAAAAAGAGATAAATGTAAATTTATCTCACAGAAAAATAAACAAAACTGTGCCACACTGTGGCAACTTGAGTATTATTTCTAAACTAGCCCCCACCCCTCCCATTTCAGTGCAGTATTAAACATACCAAAGTTGTCTTTCTTTTCTCAACCAATCTTCCCATTTTTCACATGCATGATTCAGTACATCTTTGTACCATTCTGATTCAGTCTTTGTAGACAGTCTGCTGTCCGTGACCCCTTTCATCATGCATAATATGCCTCCGAACATGGATTCGCCTCACCCGCCTATCCCCGCTCCCTACACCCGCCCCTTCCTCCTCCGACTGGCCCACACCTGGTGACGAGACGCCCCCCGACTCCAGCAAGGCCATGCCTCCCGAACCACGCCCATTTTCATAGATCAAAATGTTGAGCGTCTCCTCAAAGATACGAGCTTCTGGAAACTCAACCTATGTGAACGGATGAAAAAACAAAAATGAAGTGAGAAAACTGACATATATGCACACAGACAAGAGAGTTTAATTCCCATTGCTCACTTTGGTCTGCTTCTTCTCAGTGGCATAAACAATGGAGGTGCAGCAGACTTCAGCGATCTTGCGTCCCTCGCCATAGAAAGACCAGCAGCATATCTCATCTCCCAACACATCTTTAATAAACAGCACTCTGCCATTAAAGCGCAGCCCCAGCTTATCGAACAGCTCAATGTTCTTCAGAAGGTTATCATCAGAGTTGCTGAGGGAACAAAGGGTCATTTTATAAAGAAAAAGGCACCTCTCACTCACATTTATGAAATTGGCAGATGCTTTGATACAAAGCGACTTGCATTGTATTCATTGAAATCGAACCCACAACCTTGGTTTTGCTAGTGCCATGCTCTACTGTTTGACATACAGGAACAATTAAGTGTTTTAAAATCATTATGGATTTTTCTTACTGCTTTCTACAGTCACCAGGCATAATTACAAGGTCTCATTGAGCTATATAATGTTGCCAAAAAGTGAGGACAACAATTATTAATTTAGAATAGGTGGCTAAGTCACAATCACATTATGGTTCATATGCTTTCTGAAACGAGAAGGTGGTATGCTCAGAGTAAACATTGTTCTTCTGAAATAGCAGAAGGAGCGAGAATGAGGGCTGAATGTACCTGGTATAGGAGTATTTATTGTTCCCTCTGTTATTCTGCAGTTTCACCACTGGCTGCAATGAGGAAAAGATTATTCATGAAACAAAGACCACTTTTTTCCTCCATACTGTACACAGCAGAAGGGTTTTAATTGGATCCTTAAAAGGCCAGAATACATGATGACACCATGATTAAGAAAACATTTTTTGTAGTACAAGTTTTCTGAAATGTTATGCTTAAATATACAAATTATGCATGTTCCAATTCAATATGCTCTAATTTGCATACATTTCCAGAACAGAAATCTGAACATTGGGTAAAGCCAGTTTCAAAATTATTTTTTCGCCACATAAGAGATAAAGGTTTTTATAGAGGGGATTTTGACTCTCTTTTTTATCACTCCATAAATCAGAAAGTACTGTCAACAGGCAGAATAAAAATCACCATGTTGTTTAGGAATAAAATTATATATAAATCAGGCAAATTATATATGAACAAACCCCTCAGTAAAATCCTTCAGAATATAGATAGGAATAAATCAAGAAAGTTTGGTGTATGTAAGTCCTACTTGAAGTGGAGATTTCTGACTCAGCTCAATGAGGGAAAATAACTCATTTTGAGAAAATGGGCTTTAAATATATGTATTGTAATTGAAATCTACAGATGCAAATCAATAAAGAGTAATAAAATAGTGTATATTATGAAGGTTTTATGTCCTCTAGTCAAGTAAAATAGCACAAAAAAATCAAAATTAAACAGCGCATGAAAAAACAAAGGTTTTAAATCAGAACGGCTTTAAAACACTAGGCATCATGCATTTGGCAACTTTGTAAATGGTTACTGAACAGAACAAACTCACACAGAAACATGCGCCTCATTGCTAGGAGATAGGGTAAAAAAAAAAAAAAAAAAAAATCTGATATCCTCTGACTAGAGGACGGTCTGTGCGTGTGCCCATGGTACACTATGCGATTTTCTTTAAAATCAGTCTGACTAACTCGGATATTAGCAACAAGCATTGACTTCTCTAGCCAGCAAATCTGAGCAAAAGCAGTATAGTGTATTCCAGCCCTAAAAGACCACATTTTTCATGTGTTATTTTTGTCAGAGGAGAAGTAAATATTAAGCCTCTGTTATCTCACCTTCCTACAGGTGGCTATCATTCTCTGTTCCTCTTTGGCTGAAGTGATCATAGGAATGTGACAACCCCTGCAGACATCCCTGCGTTTCTGCATCAACATCAAAAAAGCCATAGTGAGTGTCAACAGCTGTCAAACACCTTCCTTGGCTCAAAGAAGCATTTCAATTCTATGCAGACAAATGCTTCTTTGAACCAACACTAAATGGACAGAAACACAAGCCCAGGGGATCCTCTAACCTGTAATGTGGTGAGGCAGTGCTGTACAAGACCCTGGAGCCGGTAGTATTGCGCCTCTTGCAACACTTCCTCCAGCTCCCGTGTGCTCTCCGGCAAAGGAACTGTCCCGTCCCGCAGGAAGTTCAGCACCAGGGAAAAGTGTCTCCCACATCTGTCTAGCACCACCCAGCCTTAAAAGATGAGTGAAGACACATTATATATACACATCTGTTCTAGCTTTTGCATCTTTAAGATTTTTTTGTAAGAAATAAAGTGACAGTAAAGAAATTTATAATGTTACAAAATAAATCTATTGATGAGCATTAAGGCCCGTTCACAACAAGGGCGATAACTATAATGATAACAATAAAGATATAGTTCTAAAAAAAAAAAAAAAAATAGTGGTGTCCCCACCACAACTATAACAATAATGGCAGTATGGCACAGAGAAACAATATTGTTGGAATCACTTTCAGAATGATTTGGTCCTGCTGATAAATGATAAAAACATTGGCAGCCGATCAGAACCCATCCTGCTTTAAGAGCTTGAGTCAATTAAACTGCAGCACATGCTTAAAATACACAGAACAATTTCGTCCGCTGGTGGGACGCTAATATAGTGATAGTTATCATTATAGTCATCGTTCTTGGTTAAGAGACATCTTTTCAAAAATACACAAAAATACTCTTTTGAAAGGTTGTGTACAACACATTCTCATGCTTTTTCTTACCCTCAGAGTCTATGGAGACCTCAGTGCTCCCATCACAAATACTCCTGAGCAGACTGTCCTCCTTGCTGAGCGTCTGGACGGTGGTGTAGTGGAGAGTTCCCCCCACATTGAGCTTCACATACTTACTCCCCGCCAGGCTCCTGTCAGCCTTTCCTTCACCAACATGGCTGGAGAACGATGAGGCAGAACCAGACACAGTCACCACATTCCCACCAGACGAACCAGATGCCTCAGCAGACATCAGGGGAGTAGAAATCAAATACTACTTATTTATTGCCTAAAAATAAAAAGAACACAAATACAGAGCAGACAGAATTTCAAACCTGAATACTTCATAATTGTTTATTCACCCTCATGTCAATCCAAACCTGTATGATTTTCTTACATCTATGGAACACACAATGAGAGTTTCTAAAGAATATTCTCGTTTCCAATCATTTAATGAAATTGAATGAGGCCTGGGGCTGTCAACTACCAAGATGTTCAAAGTAGCACGAATGTAATCCACAAGAATCATGTAGCCTACTATATTCAAAGAACTCTTTAAGCCATATAGTAGCTTTGTGTGAGAAACACAAAAAATGTAGGATATTTTTGATTAAAAATCTCCCCTAGCTCTCTCTGGCAACACGAGTGTTCGTGAAAGAATGTTCAATTTGTGAACAAACTGTCCTTTATTAGTTGATCTAGTTAACAAAACTGGTCTGAACACTTTGTTCACAAATGGGACTGATCGAGTTGTTCAACTAGAGCAGTTAACAGCCCACTGGAGGGCACATTTTTCAGTAAATAGAGTCTGTTCATATGATTTCAAAATGACCATATGGCTTCAAAGGAATACAGCACACAAGTGGATATGGATACTTTAATAATGCTTTTTAACATTTCGAAGCTTGACAGCTCCAGCCCTTCTAAATATAGAATGAATAAATGTTATTTACTTAAATAGTAAATGAGTTAGAATATCATTTTTTTTACTATTTGTTTAAAAGAGTAAATGAGTTAGAATATATTTTTGTGTGAATATCTTAACGAAAATGAATGCCATCAAAACAATCTCCGGTGTTTGCTCACAAGATTTCACATATGTACGAAAGACAAAACTTTATGAGGGCAAAATAAACCTATAAATGTTCAGTTGTGACACATCTTCAAAGATATGCAAGTTGACATGACAACATTAAGTGTGCACACCTCATGATATGACAACAACCACTGAAACTATTTCAGAGCCCATGTAACAAAGAAAACATACAGAAAGCAGCAAAAACATAACATCTGATACATAAAGCAATGCATTTAGCATCTGTCAAAGGGCATCCGATGATTGATCTCACTGGGTCTAAAAACATATCCCTAAAAACATAAGTGAATAACACCCGTTTAGCAATAGTCTGGAGGGATGTGATTGTTAATATCTGTCCACTCCACTGGGGAGGCCACAGATGTGTTTCTGTACTGATATCAGAGGAAATGGACAGAATTAGGTCAACACATTCAGTAAGATCTTAACTCCAGCTGAGAGATCTCGCTAATCCTCGTCTAGACCACACCAAATTTGTTTCCCACCATTCACTGGTCATTTACAACTTGACAACTGACAGTTAAAGGGAAACACATGTACAGAATCTGACTAGTGAGCATGATGTATGTGTCTTATATTGATAAGCTTATTAGCTCTTGAGCTAGCTATTGACCGAGCTGTCAACGAGCAAAACACTTACCGAGCTGGGTCCCAAAATATAAGGTGCACAAAATATAAAGTAATCGCTACGGACTGTTACATCTATAACAGTAAACCTGAAATGATTTTTCAACAAATCATAATTTCCTCTGTTGTCTCGCAGCACGACTGTTCTCTTCCTCTTTCTTGCTTGTTGTGTGGGTTGACAATGGCTGCTCACCCTGGCGAGGAGTGTCTTTCGTTGGCTGATTGGTCCAAATCAACGTCTGTCAAGCGAGCTAGCCCCGCCCTCTGTAACGGCCTACAGCGATTAGGTCAATGTTTTATTCTGTATCACAAAATGTCTTTAAAACGCGGAATATGTAAATTAAGGTAATTAGTATACTATGATATACTAATACTATACTACTAATAAGTAGAACAAATATTTGCTGCATTTTACCATTTTTCCTAAGTGTCATTGATGTAGCTTTTATCTGCAGCTTCATCTAACGCAAAATAAATATGATCTGTATTCTTCTAACTTCCATTTTTACGCGGTTCAAGAAACACGCCAGTCCAGAACATACATTTATCTTTATTTGGCTCAGCATCGTTGCCGAATGGTACTTTTAATGCACACATACATACATAAATCATGATTGCTTAATAAGCTGTGCACCATTAAGCTGACTATATGAGTTCATAATGAATTTCGAGCTGGTGTGTTAAGAAAGAACGTTTCTGTGTATTCAGTGCATGTGTCCTGCTCATCCTCCTCCTCAGGAGGCCATGTTTGTAATCTTGATGCTGCTGAAAGTATCTGCATTACTGCATGCATAATTTCCTGTCAATTGATCATGGTTGATTCCAGAATTATTATTATTTTACTAAAGTTAGTTATAATAATATGATTTCCCTTTAACGTGTATTTTAAGGGCACCATTTATTTATCACCTGCAATTCCATCGTGTAAAATGGCCTTATAGCCATATACAAACATATCAAGATACTGTGTATTCCCTGGTTGCTGGGTTTTTTTATCCAGACATAATTAGTTACTTTTTGTCAAAGTTGAGTTTATGTTGAGTTTATGTTATTGGTTTCAAAAAGGTTGTTAAAACCGGGGGTGGTAGTGGGGATAAGCTCCCACTCCCTACAAAATGCCCCAATGGTGTGCGTCTCAAACAGCCTCTGACAACCCAGTCCAGCTCCTGGCCTTCCCGTGTGGCTTAGCTACTAAGCCCGGCGAAACCGCTTCCACTAACAGGAGAAGGGGCAAAGGCGGTCCTCTGGCGCCTCAAAACCAGTTGCTTCGGGCAGATGGGGCTCGTCAACCTTGGATGGTAACTCATCTAGGAGAAGGCAACTCTGATTCCAAACCTCCGCTGCCTTGCGGTATACCCCTTCAAGGGATAGGCTAAGGGAGTAAACCCTGACAGAAAATCCGGAGCTGGAGTCCCTAAGGCGGCCTGACATAGTATTGTCTTAACCGGCAACTCCTGCGGCGCAGCTGGAGCCAAGTTGTATCGACTCTGTCTTTCCCTTGGATTCTTCAGCTTCGCGGAGAGGGGGGGCCTGCTGCATGGGCAACAGCTGGCTCTCCATATAACCCTGCCCAGGCTCTGTAGCTCCACTGGAGAGGACACTCCAGCGCCATCGCAAGATGTCGACTCAACACGGGAGGGGGCAGTTACCGGTTATAAGCTCGTCCGATTGGCGAAGGAAGCGAGCGCCAGGGGTCCCCTTCGACGGTGGGAGAGGTCATCGCGCCTCATTGGACAGCCACCGCCCGCCTCAAGCTGGGCAGCCCCCAGCCAGTAAGGTGCCGTCCCGCCATGGCTCACCTGCCCCACTGGGTGCGTGGGGATTAGAGAGGCTTCTCTCGAAAAGTGGGCCACTAAACACTCGCACCAGGCAAGTCAAAGGAAGAACCAAGAAAGAAGCCTCCAGCTCTTCGTTTCGCTAGCTGGAACGTCAGGACCATGTGTCCAGGACTAACCGCAGACCTTCTGCAGATCGACGACGCAAGGAAGACGGCCGTCATTGACAGGGAACTGTCACGCTTGAACGTCGACATTGCCGCCCTACAGGAGACCCGGCTGGCTGACAACGGCACCATCAGGGAAACAAACTACACTTTCTACTGGCAGGGGAAGTCCCCAGACCAACCCAGGCAACATGGTGTTGGCTTCGCTGTGAAGAACACACTGGTCAGTTTCACCGAGCTCCCCACAGCAGGCACAGAGAGGATACTCACCCTCCGGCTGTCAACGTCTTCTGGCCCAGTCAACATTCTCAGCGTGTACGCCCCAACCCTCTGCTCCACTGCCGAGGAAAAAGATGAGTTCTACCAGGCCCTAGATGAAGCGATATCCAGGTGGCCCAGCACTGAAGGCCTTTACCTCTTAGGAGACTTCAATGCAAGAGTAGGAGCTGACCACAAGGCTTGGCCCACCTGCCTCGGAAGCTTTGGGAGGGGGAAGATAAACGAGAACGGCCAGAGACTGCTCGAGCTCTTGTGCCACCACGGCCTGTGTGTGACCAACACATTCTTCATGTGTAAAGAGATCCACCAGGTGTCATGGAGGCACCCCCGATCCCGCCACTGGCACCAGCTTGACCTAGTCATCACCAGAAGAGCGGACATTGGTTGCGTCCTCCTCACCCGCAGTTACCACAGTGCCGACTGCGATACGGACCACGCCCTTGTAGCAAGCAAGGTGCGCACTACACCCAAAAGGTTGCACCACTCCAAGAAGAAGGGTCGCCCACGCATAAATGCCTGCTGCGCCAGCAATCCTGAGAAAACCCAGCAGTTCATCAGCAGGCTGGAACACGCCCTCAGCGAGGGAGTGTCAGCAGATGAAACCATCGACTCCAAGTGGCCCCGCCTCCGCGACGCGGTATACAACGCCGCCATCACCGCCTACGGGAAGAAGGAGCGGAAAAATGCCGACTGGTACGAGGCCCACTGGGAAGAAATGGAGCCTGTGACTGAGGCAAAGAGGAAAGCCCTTCTGGCCTACAAGGCCAATCCAAGCCCTAGTACCTTACAATCCCTCCGGACTGCCAGGAACAAAGCCCAGCAGACCGCCCGCCACTGCGCCAACACCTACTGGCTAAACCTCTGCAGCAGCATACAGAGAGCTGCCGAGACAGGAAACGCAAGAGGGATGTACGAGGGCATCAAGAAGGCAACAGGCCCAACCCCCTCCAAGACCACCCCCCTCAAGTCCAAGACGGGCGAGGTTATCACCGACCAGGAAAAGCAGATGAAGCGATGGACGGAGCACTACCTTGAGCTATACGCGACGCTGAACGTGGTGACTGACACGGCTCTCAACGCCATCCCAGACCTACCAGTCATGGAGGAGCTAGATACCCCACCAACCATGGACGAGCTCAGCAAAGCCATCGACTGCCTTGCCTGCAGGAAGGCGCCAGGGAGCGATGGAATCCCTCCCGAGGTTTTAAAGAGCGGGAAACCAGCCCTGCTACAACCACTCCACGACCTCCTCTGTCTCTGCTGGGAACAGGGCTACATCCCCCAGGACATGCGAGAAGCTAACATTGTCACCTTGTACAAGAACAAGGGAGACCGTAGTGACTGCAACAACTACCGGGGCATCTCCCTCCTCAGCATTGTAGGCAAAGTGTTCGCCCGCGTCGCTCTGGCCCGCCTGCAGACCCTCGCCTCCCGCGTCTACCCCGAGTCCCAGTGCGGCTTCAGGGATGGCCGATCAACAGTAGACATGATCTTCTCACTACGCCAGCTGCAGGAGAAGTGTCAGGAGCAGCACATGCCACTCTACATCGCCTTCATCGACCTCACAAAGGAGTTCGATCTGGTCAGCAGAAGCGGACTCTTCAGGTTGCTGCAGAAGATTGGTTGCCCCCCGCACCTGCTTGCAGTGGTCACGTCCTTCCACGAGAATATGCACAGCACAGTATGCTACAACGGTGCAACATCCGAAGCCTTCCCAGTCAGCAGCGGAGTGAAACAAGGCTGCGTCCTTGCACCCACACTCTTTGGTATCTTCTTCTCCATGCTCCTCCAATACGCCTTCAAAGACTGCAGCGAGGGTGTCTACATCCGCACCAGGTCGGACGGCAAGCTCTACAACATAGCCCGTCTCCGTGCCAAGACCAAAGTCACAGAGGTACTCATTCGTGAGATGCTCTTCGCTGATGACGCAGCCTTGACTTCACACACGGTAGACGGACTCCAGCAGCTTGTCAACCGCCTCTCACACGCCTGCAAGGAGTTTGGATTGACCATCAGCCTGAAGAAGACCAACGTCATGATGCAGGGAGCAGAGACCCCTCCAAACACCGCCATCGACGGGTACAGCCTGGACGTCGTTGAGAACTTCACGTACCTTGGGTCCACGATCTCAAGCTCGCTATCCATCGACTTTGAGATCAACAGCAGAATCGCCAAGGCAGCCGCAGTCATGGCCAAGTTAAATCAGCGAGTGTGGAACAACTCCAGCCTCACTGAGACGACCAGTCTGCGCGTGTACCAAGCCTGCGTGCTCAGTACGCTCCTTTATGGCAGCGAGTCATGGACCACTTACGCAAGGCACGAGAAGAAACTCAACAGCTTCCACATGCGGTGCCTGCGTCGCATACTGCATATCAAGTGGCAGGACAAGATCCCCAACACCGAGGTGCTGGAACGAGCCAACATGAGCAGTTTTTATGCAACGCTCAGCGAAAGACGGCTGCGGTGGCTTGGGCATGTCAGGAGGATGGACGCAGGCCGCATCCCCAAAGACCTCCTCTATGGCGAGCTGGCTGAAGGCACCAGAACCACAGGGCGCCCCAAATTGCGCTTCAAAGACGTCTGCAAAAAGGACTTGAAGCAATGCGGCATTGCCCCCAGCGCATGGGAGAGACTGGCTGATGATCGCTCCGCCTGGCGACAAGCAGTCCGGCAGGTAACAATCAAAGCAGAAGCGGCACGAAACGACACTGCCGTGGCAAAGAGAGCTAGGCGGAAGCAGTGGCAACAGCAGCCTGACCAGCCATCCCCCTTCTCCTGCGCCCAGTGCGGCAAGGACTGCCACTCTAGAATTGGTCTGCACAGCCATTCCCGGCGGTGCAGATAGACGCACCGAGCTACACCATCGTCTCCCGAGACGGACGGCTGCCGACGACGACGATGTTATTCATACATAGGCCTAGTAGCTAGGCCTATGATCAGTCACACGAAAGTAATCAGAATCAATATTGACAGTAGGCTACTACGACTGTCATGGGGGTGCAGGAACGAACCCAAGCGCAGACAGAAAATAACTCTAACAGGGTTTATTTATGACAATTGACAAAACAGAAAACAAAACCCACGAGGGGGCAAAACAGGACTGGATGAGACTCTTGTTATACTCTCATGATGAGAGTATAACAAGACTATGACACGACGACAAACTAAGACTCAGACTTGACAGAAAACAAACTCGCAAGTCTCATTAAAGAGGTTACAGACAAGATACTCACAGAGTTAAACGTGCTATGTTAGACAATGTACCGACACAGGACAGAAGACATGAGGAGATTAAATAGGGAACACTAATGACGAGGACAGGTGAAACTGACTAGACAATAATCACAAGACGAGGATAACAAGGGGGCGGGGTGACGTAACGAGACAACACAAGCACATGGCCCAAACAACAGACCATGCGCTTGTACATAAAACATAGGGTGCTTCTCATTTCTTATTTGTGCGTCCTCGTTTCCTTTCCTCGCTTCCTTTCCTCGCGTCTCAGCTCCACCCCCTGTAGGACGCGAGGAAACGCTGCAAGGAAAAGAAAAGGAGGACGGAGGAATCAAATGAAAGCTTTTTTATACATTATACTTGATCACTCGAGCGTCACTTCACAGTAGGCGCGTTTCCATTACAGATTTGCGCAAAACTTTTGCGATTTTTTTCTAAATGTCGATAAAAAATTATTGCGAAATGACGCGTTTCCATTATGTTATACGATACAACGTCCCTTTTTTCCTCTCGCGATAAGTCAAAAACATCATGGCAACGGGTAGGTTTATAGTCTATCAGCCACCACCACATTAGACATTATTATTATTAATGGAATGAGACGTGTTATCCAAGCATTAATGGCAGGGAAAGACCTGTTGTGTTTGTGAATCATTGTGATATTGAGTATGTCCACTAGAGGGCAGTGAAGTCGATATACAAAGAACTGTGTGTGCGAGCGGGGGAGAAGAAGTGAAGTGCTGAAAGATGATGTTCCGTTGACTGATGTTTGCTACATTAAATACAGACGTTCGGAGTTAGTTTTTGTTTTCATTCTTTTACATCCTACAACACCACAAATTGGCGACGAGGATGTCTGTTAGTGATGGCAAGATGAGGCTTCTTGAACCACTGAGACCTCGCAGCCCATTGCTTCGACCAAAGGTTCATTACTCGAAGCTTCATTCAGCATTGCTCACTAGTGACACCTAGCTACTGTGCAAAGAAATAGCAGGCAAATTAATTCATTCTGAACCAATGACCCGAACCCCCGCCCCCCTCCCGCTCTGTTTTATTTATCTTCTTCTCACTGTTAATGTCTCTGTAACCTTTCATTTGCAATAATAAAGAGATCTGTGCAGACATGTGTCCATTGCCTGGGTATGAAATAAAACGTGTATCTTTCTCTGTCTGCATTTACTTAAAGAGACAACTGTCACACACACAGTTAATTATTCAAAAAAAAATTGGATAGTGACAGTATGAACAACAAAAGTGACTGTGTTGAGTGCAGTGCTTATGGTGGAGGGACTCGAGGGAGTGTAATAAAGTAAACTGCAGTAAACACTGCAGTTTGGGGTGGATGAAGGAAGGATTACAATAGATTTTTATTGAGAAAATTAATTTTTTGAAGTGTGTTTGGGTTTAGACAATTCCTCTTCTTGGACAAAACCTCTCCAGCCTTGGAATAATATCCTTTCACAAGGAACAGAGTATGTAGGGGAACATAAAATGTTTAAGCTGGTTTAAATGAAGATACTGATGCTTCTGTTGAGCCCAAAATGGGGAGGATCTCCTCTTTCTTGCTGGCTCCATTACCAGGAAAAGGAAGATGTCATAAAAAGCAAACAAATCCAAAAGGGCAATCCAAATTAAAAAGCAGTCCAGTCCAGATCCAAAAATCCAAAGCAATCCAAATAATCTTATCTAATTAATATAACAAGACTATAATATAGCTACTATATAATAACAATTATTATTATTAATAACTATTCTAACCTGATATAATGTAATAATATACAGCCCTAACACATATATGACACAACAATGAGACAATGAGAGATCTCTGACTCTCTGACACTACAACTGCTTCTACTACTCCTGCAACACCCACAAGGTGGCGCGAGTTTCGAACCACCTTTATACGGAAGCGACACCCAGACCGAACCGATGACGTATCCACACAAACTGAGGCCTCGTTTGTCATCAGTCATGTGATTTTCACGTTAACAACACAAGCCTCGAATCGCGGCTTCATCTGGCACGCCCATTTTTTCTCGACACAAGCTCCGATGCCTCGGTTCAAATGTCACATCACTAATGTCTGTTAATGTTCCAGCGCCAGCGATGTTTTTGCCCTGTCCGGGAGAACCATCGATGCCTTTTGATATGTGGCTGCGTATGTTTACTAACTACCTGCTGGTGATTAATGCGAGGGGGGATGCTTGGCCAGACATCCGCAAAAGAGCCACATTACTACATTGCCTGGGACCGGAGGGACAGCGGATATTTTACGCTCTACCAGAAACAGGTGACACTTATGCCTCTGCTGTTAGTGCACTAGAGAAACATTTTACGCCCAAAGTCAACGTTGTTGTCGAACGCTATGCATTCAGGAAGCGAGCTCAATTTCCACATGAGACTATTGTGCAATATGTAGCTGCCTTGCGTGCTCTTGCAGCCACCTGTGGTTTTGATGACAAATCAGATGACATGATACGTGATCAACTACTAGAACGCTTGTTGAGTGACAGTATTAGAGAAAGGTTGTTACTGGAGTCAGACCTAACACTGGATACAGCCGTAACTCTTGCAATACAGATGGAAGCTGCTGCTGATCAAGCAAAAAAAATTACTTCTGACAGAGGTGTTTTTGATAAAGGAATTCCAGTACAGACTGTGCACTCTAAATCGTACAAAACCACAAACAAACAGCACTACCGCCCAGCTAAGCCACATGCTGCGACCGCGACCACTTCGTCTCCACGCAGATCTTGTTTTAGGTGTGGTTCTGACAAGCATCTAGCTAACTCCTCTCAATGCCCTGCTGTAAATGCCCAATGCAAGTCTTGTAACAAGAGGGGTCATTTCGCTCGGGTATGTCGCTCTGTTCCAACCAGTAAAGTACATGAGGTGCAGTTGCCTGATGTGACTATATTGTATACAGGCAATATTGATGAGCATGCTCCAAAGAGACTGTTTTGCAATGCTACCATCCACACACCTGCCTCTGCTGCCAAGGAGATACAACTTACTGTAGATACAGGGTCTGCGGTCTCTATACTACCACACCATGTCTATAAACAATATTTTAGCTCCACTGCTTTGTCTCCACCTTCCGCTAGACTGGTGACCTACACACAAACACACATTCCAGTACTTGGATGTCTCAATGCCCAGGTGTGTGTAGCAAATTCGAGCACTTCCGGCACCTTCTTCATAGTAGAGGACGGCACTGCATTGCTCGGGATGGACTTAATCAGGAATCTGCATCTCTGTATTAATGCTGATACGGTTACCACCTCAGACGCAACGCTAGCTACTCCTGTTCTGTCCACAACCACTGCTGAAACTCCCGCTGCCCCCCTACCTGAGATAGGGTGTGTGAAACAGTTTGTGCACAAGGTTAAAATCGATCCTACAGTTCAACCGGTGCGCCAGAAACTGCGGCGTTTGCCATTCGCAGTTAGGGATGCTGTTTCGGCCGAAATCGATCGTCTGCTGCTGGCTGGCATTATAGAAGAAATTGATGCTTCTGCTTGGGTTTCTCCCATTGTGGTTACAAAAAAAAAGAATGGAGGCATACGGATGTGCACTGACCTTCGTGAACCAAACAAGGCTGTGATCACTGACTGCTACCCTTTGCCACACGTCGATGAGCTTTTCTCCAGCCTGCGAGGTGCTACTCTTTTCTCCACCATCGACCTGGCCAATGCGTACTACCAGGTGCCCCTCCACAAGGACAGTAGAGACATTACGGCCTTCATTACGCATAAGGGCCTATTTCGATTTCGCCGGGTTCCATATGGCCTGGCATCGGCCCCATCAGCATTTCAAAAGATGATGACAATTATTCTGGAAGGAGTACCTGGTGTCCAGAACTACCTAGATGATCTAATAGTTTACGGTGCCACTACTGACGAACACGATCAGACGCTCCATACTGTCCTGCAAAAACTGAAAGAGGCTGGACTGGTTCTGAACAATGAAAAGTGCCATTTCAGAAAGACCACACTGCGCTATCTTGGCCATGTCATTACTGCAGATGGTATTTTGCCTGACCAAGAGCATGTTACTGCCGTACTGCAAGCTCCAGCACCATCTGACGCTGCTGCCTTACGATCCTTCTTGGGCCTTGCTTCATGGTACTCAAAGTTTATTCCGAATTTTGCAACAGTGGTGGCTCCTATGCGCGAATGTGGCAAGGATAAAGACACTTTCACATGGTCTGAATCGGCCCAGACCAGTTTTGATGAAGTCAAGCAGCTCTTAGTGTCCAGCTCTGCCTTAGCCCTGTACGACCCCTCCCTTCGCTCAGTGATCTCGACCGATGCTTGTGATTATGGACTGGGTGCTGTGTTCACACAAATTCAGCCGGATGGTACAGAGAAACCGGTAGCGTTTGCTTCACGTACACTTACAACGGCAGAGCGTAAATACTCAATAGTGGAAAAAGAAGCTCTTGCCTGCGTATGGGCTACAGAAAAGTGGCGAACGTATTTGTGGGGCCGACGCTTTACTTTGCGCACAGATCACCAGGCACTCACAACCTTACTCACTACCAAAGGGATGAATAGGGCTGGATTGCGCATTGCCCGCTGGTCAGCACGTCTGCTTTGTTTTGACTATGATGTCATTTACAAGCCAGGTTCACAGAACTATACAGCGGACTGCCTTTCACGTCTTTCTCTGCATGTGCCAGCGGATCCTTCTACAGATGGGGAACCTGAACTTGTGGCTCTGATTTCTTCCACTCTGAGTTCCCTTCCAGTCCCTGACTTTGAGAGTGCTTGTTCCTTGTGTTCAGAAATGGTGGCTCTGCGTGAACAAATTAGCCGTGGCTGGCCTCCGTCTATACGGGCCGTTGCCCAGAATCTAATGCCCTATTACAAAGTGAGGGATGAGCTCTCAGTGTTGGGCCATTACATCTTCCGGGGTTCCAGATTGCTGGTGCCTGTTTCACTGCGTCACACACTGGTCACCCTGGCCCATGAAAGTCACCAGGGGATTGTACGCACCAAACAGCGTCTGCGTGACCTTTACTGGTGGCCTGGTATGGACGCTCAGGTTCAGACCTACATATCTGCATGTGCCCCCTGTCAGTCTAACGACAAAACAGCTCACACTCATCCGGCTCCTTTACAACCTGTTCCACTCCCTGACGGCCCTTGGAAAAAATTAGGCCTTGATATTGTTGGGCCATTTGAGACTGCCATTCCTGCCTGTCGGTATGCTGTGACATTGACCGACTACTTTTCAAAGTGGCCTGAACTTGCCTTTTGTCCATCTGCCACAACGGACAGTGTCTTAGACTTTCTGAACACCGTCTTCAGCCGTCATGGCAATCCTGAAAGCATTATCACCGATAATGGGACACAGTTCACATCAGCCGCCTTCGCTGACTTTCTCAAGACCCGGGGTATACACCATAACAAGACATCTGTGTACTACCCTGCAGCCAATGGAGCTATTGAGAGGTTTCACCGTGCTCTGAAGGGCTGCATACAGACAGCCATTCTGCAGTCACAGCCGTGGAAGGACGCTGTGACCAACTGGCTTCAAGTGTATCGCGCGACACCCCATGCCACTACCTTAACCTCACCCTACGAACTGCTCTATGGACGTAAAATGCGTACCAGACTGGACATTTTGCCAATTGCTCCGATGTTGAATTCATCTGTCCGTGACACTGTGGAGAGGAAACAAGCCAAGATGAAACGGTACACAGACATTAAGCGGCATGCTTGTATTCCGTCTTTTGCTCAAGGGGAGAGAGTGAGGGTCAGAATTCCTCGCTTAGTCCCTAAAGCACACCCCAGGTTCTCTGGTCCGTTAACAGTGGAAAAGCGTGTGAGTCCAAACACCTTTCTGCTAAGTGATGGGAAGAGATGGAATGCCACACACTTGGCTCGCTCTCATTCTGTGCCTGAGAGTAGAGGTCAAGATGTTACACCAACGTACACACAACCCGTTCAGGGTACTTCAAAACAGCCACGTCTTAGATCCAAACCTAAGTGGCACAAAGACTATGTAATGTAACTGATCGAGATTGGGAGGGTTAAGTTCTTGGTTGAACTAAACTGTGAAAGAAATCATCTTTAAAAGTGTTTTGAGTTCATGAAGGTGGAATCATTTAATTTGAGTGGTAAGGAATTTTGTTAAAGACTCTTGACTGCCAGATGTTAGTTATGTTAATTCTAACTGTACCTTCTTATGTAACTACTGTTGCCACCTTTATTGCAATAATCTTATAATATGAAAAGTGGTTATTTACTCAAGCAGTGTTCTTAAAAGAGAGGGAATATGTTGTGTTTGTGAATCATTGTGATATTGAGTATGTCCACTAGAGGGCAGTGAAGTCGATATACAAGGAACTGTGTGTGCGAGCGGGGGAGAAGAAGTGAAGTGCTGAAAGATGATGTTCCGTTGACTGATGTTTGCTTCATTAAATACAGACGTTCGGAGTTAGTTTTTGTTTTCATTCTTTTACATCCTACAACACCACAAGACCCTTATACTGCGAACGGCATAAGGAGTTTCTGGTGTTTCTCTTTCATTTCTGCTCCGAGGTCTTGATTGTGGCATTTCTTTGAGGTTTAGAATCCAGTATTCCTGTAGCCTAATTATTGTTTCTTTTATGAATTTAATAAAGAACTCTGTCCAAACGGTCAGTGTACATTTTGTGTCCATTCGTTTTTCCTTATTTAACCCGTAATTGCAAAACGAAAAATGAACGGTGGTTGTTTTTTTTTAAATGCAAAGTTGAACACCATTTTTTTTTATTTGAACTGTACACAAATGCTGCGCAAAAATATTAATATATCGACTAAATTTCAGATGTTTGTTTATGACTTTTTGCCCCTTTATTAAACATTTAAAATATTCCCAACTTAATACGAAAAAAAAGTCGATTTTAATGGTTTTCTAAGGCCAAATTAGAACCTGGAAATTATATTTTTCCCGCAGTGCTGAATGAGAAGAGCCATGTGTCTCTGGAACCACAGCCTTTAGGTGAGTATAGGTGAGCTAATGATAATAAATGTGTCTGAAAAAATAACGAGGCATTTTAATTGTTGTTAAAGTGGACACTTCAAGCTTTAGCCTACATAGGCTATACTTTGTTTCAGCTCTCGCGCTCCAGTTCACGGAGATCATGAAAGCGCGCATGATTGTTTTACTTTACTTTACAAAAGCACAACGTTTTCTTGTTATTGTGAGTTTACACAAATAAAATCATAGTTGCAAATAATGTATTATTATTTTCTGTATGACCAGAAATTATAGAGTAGGCCTATTTTAAGTTGTTTCTACTGTTGATAGGAAAAAGCAAGTGTTCGCGGCCGTGCCTCCGTGCCATGCGCGCTCAGCAAACACTTTTTTTTTTGCGATAAATGGGAGTTTTTGCGAAATTGACCTGTTTCCATTGAGCGTAATTTCAATTCGCAATTTCAATTTGCGCAATTTGAAGGGTAATGGAAACCCGCCTAGTGTCATCAGCAGCGCTCAAAGGATCTGCCCTTATGTTGTTAATGTTTGTTTATTTAAGAAATTCATAATAAATAATAATAATAAAGCAAGCTATGCTATTGAAATATGTGAGATGTGTGGTTTATATAAACTGCAAGGGTAAAGTATAAATTAAAATGATTGTGACAGATGTGAAGGGGGAGGAGAATTGATGCGTGCGTCACGTTTTAGTCGATAAAACTCTTCCGCATAGGATACACCTGTGTATCCTCGCTCATAGCTCCTCTGGAAGCCTCCTCACTCCTCGATCCTCGACTCCTCGCGGTCCAATTAGAGAATTGAGATGTCCTTCAAGATGGCTGAGCTCGATCAGTTTCCGGGTTATAGGATGGAGGACAGAGGAGCGAGGAGACGAGGAGGGATATTGAGAAGCACCCATGGTTCTGTCATGATCCTGCCACAATACTAAAAGAATACAAGGACATGATGGCAGAATCATGACATACGACCAAGAAAATATTTCAAAATATATAATTGAGTGTTAAATACCTTGAACAGAGACATGATGTGAAAAACACTGCATCAGAATGGCATTATTAACTAAAGAATGGGTATTAAATGTTTTGATTGTAAAGTTTAACATCAGCTCAGTGGTGTATTATATAATACAAATTTCCAATTCCAATTTCAATCCAATAACGTTAACACCAGCTCGAAATTCAGTATGAATGTCAGTCAGCTTTAGTCAGCCTAATGCACAGTATATATATATATATATATATATATATGTGTGTGTGTGTGTGTGTGTGTGTGTGTGTGTGTGTGTGTGTGTGTGTGTGTGTGTGTGTGTGTGTGTGTGTGTGTGTGTGTGTGTGTGTGTGTGTGTGTGTGTGTGTGTGTGTGTGTGTGTGTGTGCATTAAAAGTACCATTTCAGCAACGATGCTGAGCCAAATGAAGATAAAGATGTGTTCTGGACTGCCGTGTTTATTGAACCAGTCAGATAAGAGTAAAACGAGAGTCAGCGAGAAGCTCATTTGATTCGCTACATGAAGAAGGTGGACCCGCCGTCCTTTTTTCGCTTACAAAACTCATTGAGAGAATTGTGCCAAAATTGTAAGCGCAGCTAAAAGAAAGACGCAATCGGGTTATTTCTGGATCTTTTTTGCCGCATGTACACAAGTCATTTAGACATTTACAACAGTTTATGTTTTTACACAAAGGTTGATTTTATGCGATCAATCTATTTAGCAGTTCCTGACTCTGTTGTTTTCTGTTGCAAATTGCTGTTCGCAGACTTGCAGTGCTTTTGGCCGTATTTGTGCGAAAAAAACTTGGCAAAAGTGCAAGCGCGGAAAAATGTCAGAAGAAAACAGATCCTATTTATTTTGCGTAAGCATTAAGCCTCAGTTTCACAATATGCATTACACTTACGAATAACAGTTAAATCTTACACTTGAAGGGCGATTTACACAAATCTTCTCTTGCACACGCAAATTTTATTTACGCTTGCAATCATATATACTCTTTCACAAATCTTACCCTGCGCAAGCGATTCTTTATGGTATCATATTACCTTCATAGGCCTTCCCCAAACTGTTCCCACAAGGTTGGAAGCATAGTCATTGTATGTCCAAAATGCCATTGTATGCTAAAGCATTAAGATTTTCCTTCACTGAAAGTAAGGGGCCAAGCCAAAACTCTGAAAAATAACCCTATATCAGTATCCCTCCCTCCATCAAACCTTTCAGTTGCAGGCACGGATTAACGCACGGGCCTACTGGGCACTTGCCCAGGGCACTGGGCCAGCAGGGGGCCCTGTAAAATGTACTGTGTCTATTCTTTTCAAATAATTATTTTTATTTTATTTTTATTTTCAGTAAAATTGTGTTAAATATTGAGGAATAATGTGATTTTTTGTAGTTGCAAAGTATTAACTAGTAAATAAATCAAATAAATAATTTTAATGTATTTCTGCGCTGCTGAGAAGGACATCTAGAGGCGAGTGAAAAGCATTGCGTTATATAAAAGTCACGCGTATAAGACGGTTACTCAAAAACAAAAATGAGTTTAAAACCACAAGCAAGTGGATCAATGAAAAGAAAGCACAAAAAGGACAAAGAAGCAAGAGAAGCTCAATTACTACAAAAGCTACAAACAATCTTCAGCTTTTTTAAAAATGCAAACACTGTCCGTTGATGCTAACAACATGCTGTTGATGAAATTATACAAAATTCAAAAAGTAGTCAAAACGCAGAACATCTAACAGAACATAGGCTAAGTTGTTTATGTTTTACAATAGTAGCCTATGGGCTTATTTTTTAACGAAATGTCAATCTTCATCTTTATAACAGAAGATAAAATACAATACAACAATCTTCACGATACAGTAAATATTTAAATGTGTAACAGATTGTCACCTTAAAAAGTGTCTTTTGTGGTGGAACAAGCAATGCTATATAGCATCTTAATTTAATCTTTGTTTTATTATTTTAGTTCATTAACTAATTGTTAACTCAACTCATTTAACGTAAAGACCTGGATAGAATTACTAATTAAATAAATGTCAACTCGCCTATATGCATTGATTAGAATTGCAATTGACTAAAGATTTTTCTAGTCGACTAGTAGTCATTCATTTAAGCAATTAGTCGAGTAATCTCACTTTAATATTAATTTCTGCTTAAATACTGAGTGCATGGAGGCATATAGCCTATTCCGCGCTCAAGCACATGCATAAATATTGCCGCAAAGCACCGGCAAAAGCAGGCTAATGATAATATATGTCTGGAAAAAAAGTCATTTTTATTGTTTAATAATAATAATAATAAAACATTTAATCAGTGTCGGCTGCAAGCATATCTCCACTGTAAAGTGGATGCGCCTTAAGAGAGAAATGCACCTTTCATATCATAGCCTATCAGCCTAATCAGCCGGTATTTGCTTTCGATTAGTTTTTTTTCGTTTAAAAGTGGACATTTCAAGCTTTATATAGAAAATATTCATCATGTATCTGAGGCAATACACTGTGTTTCAGTTCATTTTTTAGACGCGCTCCAGTTCACCCCACGGAGATGATGAAAGCACGTCCTGTTTGTTTTATTTTATTTGTTGTAAAAGCACAACGTTTTCTTGTTATTGTGAGTTTACAAAAATAAAAGTAGCTACTTGCGACTGATGCATTATTCTTTTCTGTATAGGCCTATGACCAGAAAAGATTGAGTATTTCAAGTTGTTTCCACTGTGGATAGGAAAATGCAAGTGTTCGCGCCCCTGCCATGCACTGCGCGCTGCACACGCCGCACAAACACTTTGGATATGCATTTATCTAGGTTAAAGTTAGAGCGAGCTGCCATGCCAGACGGATAAGTCCTTTTCATGTTTAACAAATCAAATCATGCATTTTCTACCTACCGCGAGTAAACGCTGCACCAGTTTGAAAAAGGTAAAAGCATAACGAGCGTAACGAGAGAGGGGCCCCACTAAGGGGGATGCAGAGATGTTGCGGCATCTGTATATTAACATTTCTGATTGTTTAAATGATCAGCCCTCGGGGGTCCCCTTAAAATGCCTGGCTTGCCTGCCCTATTGTGGCGCCTGCTGTTGTCCAAAAAATTGGGGAAGGGGCCCTTTGAGACATCCGTGCCCAGGGCACATCATCCCCATAATCCGTCCCTGCAATGCAGGTAATGTTCTTATGGCATCCGCCTAAAATTGGACTGCCAAACAGAGAAGCGCGATTTGTCACTCCACAGAACACGTTTTCACTGATCCAGAGTCCAGTGGTGGCGTGCTTTGCACCTCTGCATCTGATGCTTGGCATTGTACTTGGTGAGGCTTGCATGCAGCTGCTCGGCCATGGAAACCCATTCCATGAAGCTCCCGCCTCACAGTTTTTGTGCTCATATTAATGCCAATCTAAGTTTGGAACTCTTCAGCTATTGAATCAGCAGAGTATTGGCGACTTATGCACCATGCACCTCAGTACTCAGTGACCCCCCTCTGTGACTTCACGTGGTCATGGCTGAGCTGGTGCTGTTTATAAACACTTGCCGTTCACTTACTGTTGAATGTGCAATATATCTAACAGGGATGAAATTTCAGGAAGTGAATTATTGCAAAGGTGGCATCCTATCACAGAAACACAGTTGAATTCACTGAGTTCTTTAGAACGACCCAAAACTGTTTGTAAATGCAGACTGCATGGCTATGTGCTTGATTTTTATTAACATGTGGCAATGGGTCTGATTGAAACACCTGATTTAAAAAATTAAGAGGTGTATCCCAATACTTTTGTATATACACTCACCTAAAGGATTATTAGGAACACCATACTAATACTGTGTTTGACCCCCTTTCGCCTTCAGAACTGCCTTAATTCTACGTGGCATTGATTCAACAAGGTGCTGAAAGCATTCTTTAGAAATGTTGGCCCATATTGACAGAATAGCATCTTGCAGTTGATGGAGATTTGTGGGATGCACATCCAGGGCTCGAAGCTCCCGTTCCACCACATCCCAAAGATGCTCTATTGGGTTGAGATCTGGTGACTGTGGGGGCCATTTTAGTACAGTGAACTCATTGTCATGTTCAAGAAACCAATTTGAAATGATTCGAGCTTTGTGACATGGTGCATTATCCTGCTGGAAGTAGCCATCAGAGGATGGGTACATGGTGGCCATAAAGGGATGGACATGGTCAGAAACAATGCTCAGGTAGGCCGTGGCATTTAAACGATGCCCAATTGGCACTAAGGGGCCTTAAGTGTGCCAAGAAAACATCCCCCACACCATTACACCACAACCACCAGCCTGCACAGTGCTAACAAGGCTTGATGGATCCATGTTCTCATTCTGTTTACGAAATTCTGACTCTACCATCTGAATGTCTCAACAGAAATCGAGACTCATCAGACCAGGCAACATTTTTCCAGTCTTCAACTGTCCAATTTTGGTGAGCTCTTGCAAATTGTAGCCTCTTTTTCCTATTTGTAGTGGAGATGAGTGGTACCCGGTGGGGTCTTCTGCTGTTGTAGCCCATCCGCCTCAAGGTTGTGCGTGTTGTGGCTTCACAAATGCTTGGCTGCATACCTCGGTTGTAACGAGTGGTTATTTCAGTCAAAGTTGCTCTTCTATCAGCTTGAATCAATCGGCCCGTTCTCCTCTGACCTCTAGCATCAACAAGGCATTTTCGCCCACAGGACTGCCGCATACTGGATGTTTTTCCCTTTTCACACCATTCTTTGTAAACCCTAGAATGGTTGTGCGTGAAAATCCCAGTAACTGAGCAGATTGTGAAATACTCAGACCGGCCCGTCTGGCACCAACAACCATGCCACACTCAAAATTGCTTAAATCACCTTTCTTTCCCATTCTGACATTCAGTTTGGAGTTCAGGAGATAATATGCACCCCTAAATGCATTGAAGCAACTGCCGTGTGATTGGTTGATTAGATAATTGCATTAATGAGAAATAATATATTGTATAATATATGTGCATATATAAATATATGGGGGAACGTGGAATATATACAGACACAAAGTACTCATATTTCTTCCTATTAGCAAATTTATTGATTATAGAAATTATAAACATTATAAATAAATTATATATTATTAATTATATATAATAAGTATATTTTTTACTTTAGTATATAATTATAACTTTTGCTCATAGCAAGAAATATGTATTATTAGTATTATTAATCATAAACATTAATTTATTAAAGACATGTTCACCATCCAACAGAGACTTTTATTTAATCTTAAATCTCAGCAAATTAATGTCTTCATGACAAGTATAATATGTTGATAAATAAATAACAATCAAGTAATTCTATAATGCAACAAAGCCCTCCACAACATGGGCTCTGGTAATGGCACAGTGGAAAAGACGAAACTCACTGCATATTAACAAGAAACCATGAGATAAATAATAAATAAAATAAAAATGCAATTTATAAAAAGCATTTCAATTCGATTACTGCATCAAAGCAAGCAGTTTTTTTTCTGTATATATTTTCCTCAACATAGTGCATATGCAACAACATCAACTCTGGTAACAATGACAGTAAGTATAATTGATCATGAATCCTAAGCTGAAGCAGTAAAATATACAATCGTTGCGTGCCGTAAGCGAGAGGACATTCTGCTCCTCTGAAACATGGTCATTCAACATCAAGCAGAAATAGATTTTTAAGAAACAGCAAAGAACAATATGAAATGCTGGCATTGTCCTCATTTTTACATAATAATGTGAGAAATACTATGGCAACCAGTGATATGTAAAGTGATGTCACATTATGGGATGTATTTTGGCACTGAATCTGTTTTGTATACTCAATATTCAATCAAAATATGTACATTCAATATGTTCTTCTCATGTGCATGTGCATGTATATGAATGTGTGGTCATGTATCTGTATACAAAGATCAGAGTATAGTTTTTGTATTTTGGATTATATACGTATGTGTACATCTTTGTCTCACTTGTGTCAAAGTCTCTCTCATTCTTTCTCTCCCCATCTCACTTTCTATTTCTCTTTCAATTCTTCACCACTTTACAGCCCTTAAGGCACCAAACCTTGTGTTACAAAACATGCCTGACTGTAGAAATCATACTTACAATATGTACTTACAACAATTTTGTTGTTACTTTAAAGGTGGGGTATGTGATTTGCAAAACGGCCGGCAGATTTTGAAAATACACAACTCATAAGGTCCTACCTTCTCTTCTCCAACGCTGGCCCTGACCTGACTCCACCCATTCGAAAAACATGGACGCGCAATCAAGCACGAGCGAAAACTCAGATGCTCTCTCTCCCTCTCTCTCTCTCTCTCTCTCTCTCTCTCTCTCTCTCTGTACCGGGGCGACTTGCACTTCCTGTGACTGGGTCACGAGCTTTGAGTATGCGCACGAACGGGACACGCGCGCGAAGGGGGTGGGGGAAGGGGGACATGGTACAACCGTTTGAGTGACGGATTGTCTGTCCAATGATTCTAGACGGTCTTAAAAATTATTGGCTGGAGTTTTTCGAGTCCTGCCCGTTCCACAGATGATTAAATTGCTTAATTTTCATTTCAGTGCTTCTAATTTACAGCCAGTAAGTGGGTTAGGAATAGGATTTCAAGTGATTTTGAAAAAATGGTCAAAAAAGAAAATCACATACCCCACCATTAAGTACATCATTACTCTGGTGCCAATAACATACACACATATGTAAACACATGCTAACATACTGAGGCACCTGCATAAACTCACAAGCACACACACTTGTTCAGCACATCCATCAGTGAAACGGCAAAGAGAGAGAATAGAGAGACTGTGTAATGTGAGATTTATGTGTTGTAATTAATGGAATAAAACAAATGAATGTCTTGCGGAGAGAGAGAGAAAAATAACAGTATCCTTCCTTTTTTCTCCTTTTCATTTACCCTCAATTTGGATTCATTTGAAGACTCGTCTCAGATGGACACCTCATACTCTCGCGTGTCCTACAGTGAGAGAGGAAAAAACAAACACACTTTACCAGCATAAGGATGGATAATATAATATAATATGGTGCTATTTATCCAAAGAATTAGGATTTATGAATGAACTCATTAGGAGTGTGACCATTAACCAATATATATTGACACTAAATACAAAAACAACAAAATAAAACGTCCTAATTTATAACTGAAACTAAACATGATGACAACCAGCAGAATCTACACTAGCTTATAAAATTTGGGGGTCAGTACGTTTTTTTTTTAAAGAAATTAATATTTTTCTCCAGCAAGGATGCATTAAATAGATTAAAAGTGACAGTAAAGACATTCATAATGTTACAAAAGATTTCTATTTCAATAAATACCGTCCTTGAACCGTCCTTTTTTAAATAGTTTACTACTTTGAACATTTAAAAAACGTTTTTTAATTGTAATAATATTTCACAAAATTTGATGTGTTTTTACAGTTTTTTTTTTTTCTTGATCAAATAAATGCAGCATAAGATACTAAAATATGATAGAGAGTGCTGTGCTGTGACGTCTGCTCAGAGACTCAAATGAATCAGTAAGCCATTTAAATGATACCGTCCAAACCGAATTCCACTTGGTTGTGAGCATCTTACCCCTGCCTCATAGAGAGGGTTGTTAAAGTCAGACTCCACTGTAATGGGGCTGTAGGAGTGGGTATGAGAGAGAGACTTCCAGAACAACGGTTTCCACTGCCACCTACACACACTGAGACGGCGAGAGGTGTTAGCACAGAAGAACTAAATAAGGAGCAGCTGTGAAGAAGGTTTTGACAATAATCAGTTAAAATAACTGAATTTTAAAGTCAAGCTATTTTTCTTTGGTAATGTGAGTTATTTAAGATGAGGTTTGAATTGGATTAGGACATCATGGAAAGTGGCCGTTTAATGACAGAAAAAAATACACCTCTTTCTTTTTATTTATTTGTCAATTCCCATGCAACACTTAAGCAGCCTTGGTGACATCATGAAAGCTTCCTGAGGAATCTTTTCTCTGAGATAATGCTCAATAACAAATAATAAATGTACTGCATGAATCAAAACACGTTGAAACGAACATTCAAATCAAAAGCATTCAAAAACTCAAGCCTCCTACACTTACTTGGTGTAGTACATGTATATTCCACCAATCAGAAGGATGACCAGAATGATTGGCAGGATGATAGCCAATGCAATGTTCTCACTCAGCATTTGATGAGACGCCTCTAATGACTGAGAAACTGAAAAGAGGAAAGTTAATAGCATGGACATCATTACATGACACAGTGGGCCAGATTAGCAAAGCAATATGAATATAACTGATACAATGATAATCAACGTTACCCTCCAATTTATGATCGTCCAGTAGCCCTTCATAGGCCACTAAATACAAATAAAACCTGACTTTAATTTTTTTCAGATAAAAATGGCGACTCAATGTATTGGACTAGTTCACATTCACATACCTTTACAGAAGGGTGGTGGGCTATTCCACTGTGAGGGGTGTCCTGGGACACAGTTGATGATGACTTCCCCAATGAGCTCATAGCCCTCATAGCAGAAGAAACGTAGCGTCTCACCTGCCTGGTAACTGTGCTTGTACAGAGTCTGGTAGCCGTTGTCCGGCACACCCGGGTTTGGGCATGGATCATATTTTACTGATTAGCAGAAAAATAGCATGGGCAATATGTTTGATTGATGGTTTATCGGTTAGTACATTAGAGATGAATCTTCATTGTACTTGGGCTAAGATATTTAGCTGTATCTGTAAAGTTTTATCCAGCATACAGTTGAGTTCAAAAGTTTGGGGTCAGTAAGTTTTTGTTAAAGGTGTCATGACATCAGAAATCAAATTTGCCTGGATCTTTTGACACATAAGAGGTATTTGCACCATTTAAACATCCTAAAAGTTTTCGAACTTATAACTTCCTCCTCGTTATAAACAAAGCATTTATTTAATCAATCTCCAAAAACAGCTCTTTTGGATAATGGGGGACTTGTGACGTAAAGAACCAAAGGTCAAAGCAAACATCACGTCAAAAGCAAATAGAACCCATTATAAGCACTGACGCTGTCTACGCTGGATACAGTATACAGATGCCTGTTCCCTCTACTCCACAAGCTCGAGTCTGTTGACAAGAGGATAAATAGAAGCGTAAAGGAACGTTCGCTTTGATGCAGCTTGTTTGCGTCTCTGTACAGACTTCAGAAGGATACGTCAGAGATAAGAGGATGGTTTATTTTTAACGGCGTCCTGGATAGCGTCAGAGGATTATATGTTTGTTCAGAGACTTTAATTTGCAGTTTTTGTAAATGAGTTAAAATGTAACGGAGAGTTCTTAAAGACACTTTAGTTTACAGATGAAGCCGCCAACTGTACTGGATCTGACAGCAGCTGCATTACAAACCTTAAGTAAATGATTTCATGATGCTTAGACTGTAAATGATGGCTTTATATGGTTAATGTTTTCAAAACACTTACTCATGTGCAGCAGCGAGGGGGCGTTGATAGTTTTTCCTATGCAATGATGTTAGCCAATCATAACAGTGACTGTTTACTGACTAGCCTTAAAGGAGCAGCCCCTCAAAATGTTATTTTTTTGTGCAAAAAAATTAATTAACATTTTAAGTGAACATTAAGGAACACAAATTACAAGTCTCTTATTCTACACTAGGCTTCATTTATTTGATAAAAAAATAAAACTATAATATTGGGAAATAAAAACCCAATATTTGATTTCTCTTTAAATATATTTATACTGTAATTTATTCCTTTGATGTCAAAGCTGAATTTTCATCATCATTACTCCAGACTTCAGTGTCACATGATCCTTCAGAATCATTCTAATATGATGATTTTCTGCTCAAAAAACATTTATCATCATTATCAATGTTGAAAACAGTTGTGCTGCGTAATACAGTATTTTTGTGGAAAACATGATATCTTCTTTGATGAACAGAAAGTTCAAACAGCATTTTTAAATAATAATTGTTTAGTTACATTGTAAATATATTTACTGTCACTTTTGATCAATTTGGTGAATCCTTGCTGAATAAAAGTATTTATTAAAAAAATCTAACTGACCCCAAACCTTTGAACAGCACTATATGATTTAATAATTGACCATTATTAATAAGACTTTAAATCGATTACAATCTTTAATCGGGTTTTTTTTTTTTTTACTTATTGTTTTTTTTTTTCATTCAATGTATTTAACCATATGCATGTATGTATTCATTTTGACAGCCTTAGTTAATAATAATAATCCATTTCAAATTCTACAGAATCAAACCATATAGAATCAAGGGGGGGGGGGAATCTGGTTATGAAAATCTATTTTTCCACGACCAGACGCAATCCCTCACACACCTTACTTACTAACATGTACTCACAGACACACTTTGGGCTGCGGTCACTCCATTTGGGCATGCCGGTGTCTCTGCCATGGCAGGAGATCTGGCTCGGGCCTTCCAGCTGATAACCTTGGTTACATGTGAAGCGCACCACAGTTCCCACAGCAAAACCAGACTCAGGATGTACTGAACGTGCTCCATTGACCACTTCTCCTGGGTCAGGGCACTGCTGGACTGGAGGCACATCAAAGCCAGGAGAAAAAGAGCGTGTGTACAATATTAATCAATTAATTAAACCGGCAAATGATAGGCTACTAAAAAATGACCAATCAAAGTCATAACTCTTAATCCTTACTTATCAGTGAACTATTAAGTATTTCAAAGTGTTTTCTAACCATAACAAATATATATATATATATATATATATATATATATATATGTTTCTCGGCTCACTTTTCACACAGGTGGGCGGGTTGTTGCTCCAGGAGAGATCCCATTGGCAGGTGATGATGTCAGAGCCAACGATGTCATAACCAGGCTGACACTGGTAGGTTAACACACTGCCTCTCACCAGAGATGGGTGGGAGGAGCTGCTCCAGCCAAACTCAATTTGCTGAAGAGCAGGACATGTGTCATTTGGTTCCACCTCTGCAAGAAATGAAAGGAAGTGACATCACAGCAAGCAGTAACAAAAAACAAATGAAAAAGGCACAACCCTTTTGATGCATTTACCTCTGTAGTGAATGAGGAAGCCTTGGCTCAGTATAAACGTAGAGTCATCGGGATCGCTCTGAAACTGAATGGTGACCTCTGAACCTCCTGATACAACCCTGAACCTCTCTCTTGAGCCCAGGTACTGTCCAATCACATGTGACATAAGATCATGACCATCAAATAGAGTGAGAATGTCGTTATGGCGGATGTTCAAACTGCAAGCAAAAGAGAGGGAAATAGAATTAAACCATAAATAGATTTAAACACAAACTGGCACAATCAAATAGATATACTTACATTTGTACATCCAATTCGATGCGTTTGTCCTCGCTGACGTGTATTTGCCACACACAGTCCTGCCCTTTAGAGTAGCTCTGTGGCCAGTCAGGAGACAACACTGTTCCCACTGTGTCCGTGAGCTCCCCGCCACACAGAGCTGAGAAGAGGAGGAATCTTATTAGAATAGCTTTAATGTTATTATGCCAGAGGGATTAGATGAGATGAAGCCCCATTAGGTAAAATCTGAGACTGTTTTGAAATTTTCTAAATGTACGTTGAATGATAGCCTGGCTAACGCCAGACCCAATTCTCGTTGAGACTTGGGTCTGGGAACCACATGTACATTTTCTCGTATTTGAGGCGTGGTTTCCGAATGCCCGGCGCTGTTTATTGGGTGCTAAGAATGTCTATCAAATGCTCATAGCCAACATATGTCGTCATCGTCTTGCTGTTCCCGCCCCGTTCTGTGATCCCGTTCTGTGATTGGTTCCCTAAATGAGGCGAAAAATCTGGCCATGGTATCCAGACTGCCTTTCAGCGTGAATTGAATCGCGCTGCGGTAAGGCAGTATGGGGAAACCCAGGCTAGTTGAATGATCTTTGAATTAGAATCACTTTAATGTTACACGGATTATTTTCTTCGTAATTGTACTAATCAGTGAGTTAAGTTGACAGTTCGAATGATGATCAACAGATCATTTTGCAATTTGTTTTTTAAAGAAGGTTATTTTGTCACCAAGGCTACATTCACTTGATCAGAAACACAAAAGTAATATTAAAAGTTTATATTTTTTATATTATATTGTTTATATTACAATTTATATTTTTGAAATGTAATTTATTCCTGTGATGACAAAGCTGACTTTTCAGCATCATTACAGTCTTCAGTGTCACATGATCCTTCAGAAATCAGTCTAATATGCTTGGTGCACAAGAAACATTTCGTATTAACATTATCAATGCTGAAAACAGTTGTGCTACTTAATACTATGGTGGAAATCATAATCTTTGATGATAAAGCTATTATTTGAATAAAAATTATTTGATAACTTTTGATCAATTTAATGCTTCCTTGTTGAATAAAAGTATTAATTTCATAAAAAAAATATATTAAATCTTACCCCAAACTTTTGAATGGTAGTGTACAGTTGCTGCACAGGTATATGTGTCAAATGTTAGGTTATTTGTGATGTCATACCTCTGCAGACAGGTTCACTCTCGTTCCAGTGCGGGTCATTGGGGTCAACACACTCCATAACTCCTGATCCCTGCTCCATGACGAAACCAGGAGAGCAAGAGAAGGTTACTATAGTACCCAGAGGGAAGGTGATGTCGCTGCTGCTGAAATTCCCATGAGGCAGATAAGGTTCATAACAGTGTTCCCCATCAAAGGCTGAAAGAGATAGGAAGAAAAGGAAGGATGGGAAGTTATTAAGTGAGAGTGAAAGTATTTGTAGAACCCAGACTTGAAGGTACAAAATTGTAATTTGGAGTTTCTTCTTTTTCCTGAAATTAGTGTGACATCACATCACAATAAGCAACTGCATTCTGCATTTTTTAGACAAGCATCTGTTAAGAATTATACAAATATAAAAAAGTTTGTGTTAATAAAAATAATCAAGTTTATAGTGATCGGAATTTGTTGCACACGTGTAAACAAAAAAATCTGCACGAGATCCGATTTTTCTGCATCCGATCTGAGCCACTACCAAATGTGGTTTTAAATCAGATACATATCCGATATCTGGACATCCGACCTACGTCTTAACACGCATATCCGATTCCCAAGCCACTTCAAGGCGAGGACGACACAATTATTCACAAAGATAGCTTTTTAATTATGTATTATTCATGAGGCAGACATGCCGTTATACATTCGCTCACGGCTTTTTATTGAGGTGGGAACGTTATCTTTGTAAAGAAAAACCTCTGCCCGTGACTTTTATAAATAAAACAGCTTCACTACTGAATGCTAAATTATATTTCTCAGCAATGAGGTGATAACTTCACTGTAATTAAACCAACAAGCTTCTCTATTAGGTCTCTCTCTCTCTCTCTCTCTCTCTCTCTCTCTCTCTCTCTCTCTCTCTCTCTCTCTCTCTCTCTCTCTCTCTCTCTCTCTCTCTCTCTCTCTCTCTCTCTCTCTCTCTCTCTCTCTCTCGTTAATTCATATTAATATAAAAATAGTACAGGGCTACTTTATTTCACTTCAGAATTCAAGATCTGAGCTGTAGATAAACAAAAATTATATATCTGTTCCGTCAGATTTTGCACTGCAAAACATTCATGAGTCATGACAGCTGTTATATTGTCCATGCTGGCAAATAATCATGACCACCCGACATGAAATATATAAATAATTTGAATAACACGGCCATTCAAAACCAGGGTCTACCATGTGCATAGTAAAACGATCACCGAAAATCATTTTGGATGGGATACCATCGGATACCAGTCCTGTCTAAAGTGAATGTAAACAGGCGAGACAAAAAAATATGGCATATGGATATGGTCAAAAGATCGGATCTGTGCATTAAGACTTGCATTGTAAATGCAGCCTTAGATTCTTTTTTTAACAGTGAACAAAACTATTTTGTTGAATGTTTAACAGGTTGTTTTACCCTCATAGCGGAGTGCCAGCAGCAGAGGGATGGAGGAGGAATCTGCTGTGAGCTCCACATAGAGACACATTCCCTCGCTCACAAATCCTCGTTCTGGAACGTCATCCAGATCCGAGTCAAAGAGGAGCGGAGCTGTAGAGCTATTCCCACTGCGCACAATCAGCCTAGGAAAGGGAGGAGGGGCATGGAAAAGGAACGAAAACTACATTAGGAAAGGTGTGACATTAAGAGAATTAAACGATTCTGGAAGAATCGAGATCATGGCAGGTTGTGCAGGAAGAAGAGGTAGATCTCGGATGTTCGTTTATCAGAAGCAAACTAGAATGTTAAAAATAGTCTAGAATGTAAAAACAGGTTAAAAATAGTGTGTTCATTTAAATGAACTGGCTCAAACAAGATTCAATCATTCTTTTGAATAAACTCCCTGCACAGCATTCTGGTCAACTTTTTGTGGTTATAAGACTTGATTTTCCTGCTAAGAGATAAAACTCCTGCAATAAAGCAATAAAACACAGACAGAAGATCGCAAAGAAAGAGCACAAGACGTTGTCCTGTCCAAACGTTTCTCTCCTTCCTTATCTCTGCATCCCCCTCTCCCTCCTCCCTTCCTTTCCCCATGACCTGAAGTCACTCAAAGTTCACTGAGAATGTCTATATATCACATATGATGTATCTTGTGAATCTAATGTTTTCCTTTCATGTTTGGTATGATTTTAAGTGTCTCAGTGCGATTGGTAAAGTGGTCTTAATTTCATTACAGCTATTGGTATTATGAGAAAGATTGAACCCTTAGGAGAATCCTGTTCTCTTTGGGTTGTGTCTCTTTAAGATATCTGATAATCCTCCCCTCTCCTCTGAAACCAGGTGCTACCCCCTGGGTACATGAATAGACCCAAAAAAACTCTAAATTTATATTTGTACAAGCCTTTTGTTCTGGTCTGGGTATATAAGGGTAAGTGGCAGAGCAGTCTTTGGGAAACTGTAACCAGGAAAACCCCCATGCAGTGTGTGTCAGTGTTTTCCCGGTGGAAAGCACTCACACACTACTGTGTGTCTCTGTCAGGATTGCGTTGCTTACTTTTAGAATCATCTTTGAGTAATTGATGTCATATATTTATTATTTCTGAACTGGCTGTTAATTACTTATGTAATTGGCATGATACATTTTTACCTGACAAATAAATGTTACATCTTGAGTTATTCTGAAGTATTCTGAAATCATTATTTTGGTAGATTATGAGGAGGCTGGTGCTACCGCAGCTCTGTGTCCAGGATAGGTCAAACTAAAGGTGCATATGAACGGAGCAGTAGGCACGTCATCTGAAGACCTTTTGATTTCTGTCTATCACTGACTTGGCAAGTTGTATGGAAGTGGCTAAATAAACTACACTTTTTTGTATGAGTGAGCAGTAAGCAACCGACTTAAGAGGTATTAGCAAACCCTGCACCCTATAGATATAGATATAAGAGGAGTAACTTAATACATGAGTGAGCAAGACATGAACGCTTACTTGTCATTGTCTTCATCAAGAGCCACCCTCTCAAAATGAAGGTGGAGCCTGTGGCCTTCCTTGGCTTCCAGCAGCCAATGACAGCTCAGGTTGCTACCGCTGCTATGGTTACTTGCAGAGGGGAGGGTTGGAGAGAGGATGCGGCCAACAGTAGCATTTCTAATCCATCCTCCACAAGATACAGCTTTAATATACAAAAACTCATGTGAATGCTTATACACAAGGCAATAAATGGACGTGTCTTGAAGCCACTGTAGATAATGAAAAAGTAAATAACTGAACGGGAACAAATGCAACCCACCCACACACTGGGGTTCTGAGGTGCTCCATCTGGGCCGGGTGGAGTTCAAACAGGTTGCGACCTCGTGACCTCTGACCTCAAATCCTGGATCACAATGGAAGTGAGCCTGACCACCAGGATGGATATCAGTTACAGTCACTCCACCGGCCTCAGGGGAGAGGGGGAACGAGCAGGACAGGAGGAACGCTGGAATGGATGTTTAAAAGAATAAGACAATTCTGTCATTCATGTAATGTCAAAACAGACAACTGACAATTCAATTACTGTACAGTTTAAATGTTTTAGGGTGAGAAATATTATTTTTTTTAAGAAATTGAAACTTTTATTCAGCAAGGATGCATTAAATTGATCAAAAGTGACAGAAACACTTTATAATAATGTTCTATCATTCCATTTCTTATTATAAAGAATGATTTCTGAAGGATCATGTGACACTGAAGAATGGAGTAATGATGCTGAAAATTCGGATTTGACATCACAGGAATAAATTACAATTTAAAATATAGAAAACAGTTATTTTAAGACAGTTGTAATGATATTTCACAATATCTTTGTTTTTATTGTATTTATAATCGAATAAGCTGCGTTCACGACATTCCAACTTCTAAAAATCATCCACATCCTCGTAGAACTCATAATTACAACTTGTGCACTGGGAAATTTCGGAGCGCTCCGACTTGCACCATGTGACCGCTGTAACAACTGATCGCTGCACATTAATTTAGGCACTGATAGTGTTGCCATAGAAATGCATAATTTCCAATCCGAGGACATGAAGAGGTTAGAATAGGACATCGAAATTTCGGCAATTATGCCATGGTGTGTATTCAGCATAAATGCAGCCCAGGAGACTTCTTTCCAGAGCATTAAAACAATCTTACATATCCCAAACTTTTGAACAGTAGTTAAAAGGAAAATGAATACCTTGATAATGAAAGCTGAAAACACCATGATTGGCTTGCTTCAGGCTCTTATAGTGGATCTGCACTTGATTGGTCGAGCTACGAATCACCTGACCTTCGCTCATTAGCGTCTCATTGGCCAAAAGCTGTGGAGCAGTCCCACCCAGCTCCAGAATGGTAAGTGACTCCTCCTTGGACAAGTTTACTTTCTTTACCTTCAAGACAGACAGATGGTGTTACCATAACAACAGCTAATGATGTCCTTCTCCAAGATTGTATCAAGGGCAAAGATTCCAGAACTCATTAAAATGACATCCCCCATGCAAATGCCAACAAGATGCATCGGCTATGTTAACGGGCAGTAACCATAGTGACCCACAGAGAGGCTAAATGAAGGTACAATGAAAACCTTGCTAACGGCGAGGCTATCACACCTGTATCTCAACCCCATATCCAGGATACACAGTGATGCTGTAGGTGCACTCCAGTGGGGAAAAGGGAGATGAGGAGGAGAGCGGATCAGGGGACTCGACTATTCCCTCCGTTCCTGACAGGCTGGCATTGCACTGAACTTGAGAGAGACAGATTAAAAGTCAACTTAAGTTCATTTCTGTGAATAATCTGTGAAGTTTTCAGATTGAAAATTATTTGATGTCAACTGTTATGCGGTATTGTTGGTTATGATACCTGGGGTGTGCACTGTTGTTATTGTTGTTGTAGTAATTAGAGTAGTTGTGGTCTCTTCTTCGGCTGGCGGTGATGTCACAGCACTCCCAAAACCTGATTGGCCCGCATGAGGTGCAGCCGATGAGGTCACTGCAGTAGTGAGGATTCCTGGTGACATCACTGTGGGTGCGGGTTCTGATTCTCTGATGGATGGGATGGCCTGGGTCGGGTTAGTAGTTGTACCTGTGAGTTAAATCACAGATTTAGATGAACTGGTTCGCTATTGAAATTATGCAGTTTGCTGTGTTCTTTTTAGGAAAGACTGACCTCTGCTATTAGGGGTGTGGCCCAGGTACTCCTTACTCAGTAGTGCAGCATGGAGGAGTTCTCCCAAGGGGCGGGGACTAGAGGTCATGGTGGGAGGAGCCTCAGTGTCTGATGTCCCTAAAGATGCACCTTAAAAGACCACGGAAGTATCGGACTTAGTTTCTTTAGGCTAAAGTGATCGGCATGTACTATGTACATTCACCTTGCATGAATAGTTAAACATAAAAAAGCACTCACACAAGTATGTGCACATTACCTGAAGTCAGATGCAGCAGTGTGACAGACAGTGTCACAGCAAAAACTGTGGACACCATTATTTAATATGAGAGGACAGCCTGGGTGCAAGCAAACGAGAGATAAAAGACGAAGTTAGAGTATAGAAGAAAAAAATATGGGAAATATCAAAGTTAAGGAAGACTAAGTCAAAGGTTGTGATCTTAAAGAACACATTAAATCAAAGCGTTTTGTGACTTTTATTTCCTGTCTGTTAGATTTGAAAAAAATCTACTACTGATAAAAGTGGATATACATACAAATTTGACTCTCCTGTGAAAAGGTACCAAAAACGATGATGATTTACAATGTTACAAAGATTTCAATCTCAAATAAATGCTGTTCTTTTGAACTTTCTATTCATCAAAGTATCCTGAAAAATGCAATCACGATTTCCACAGAAATATTAAGCAGAAAACCTGTTTTCAACATTGTAATAAGAAATGTTTCTTGAGCAACAAATCGGGATTTTAGAATGATTTCTGAAGGATCATGTTGACATCACAGGAATAAATAACATTTCAGTTTATATTAAAATAGAAAAGTTATTTTAAATTGTAATAATATTTCACAATATTCACGTTTTACTACATTTTAATCAACTAAATGCATCTTTGCTCAACATTAGAGAATTATAAAAACATTAATCATCCCATACTAGCAATTTCTTTCCAATCGTATGCTCAGTCTTGAGAATGAAAATGTCCCTCCTCATACCTGAAACCCACTATTTAAATCCTGGTTCATAACCGTCACATTAACCAAAGCTTATTAGCTATTGCTTTATAAGACACACCTAAACTTGCTATCAACAGGAAATACGGGAACACACTAGAAAGAAAACTGTGCTAAAGTTTTAGTATGGGTTAGTTTTGTGAATAGGATTTTTATGTCTGAAATGTAAAATAATTTATGATGACATGTCGCTAAAAATCAGAGGTTTAAAATAAACAAACTGCAGAAATGCGTCATCTCGTAAAATATTCCCTCAAAGTCATTGGTGCTTTGCCATAAATCAGATCTTATTATGGCCCAATCCTGGCCCTCGAGGCCTGACATTGCACGAGACATATGGCCCCTGACGTGCCCACGTTCAGTGATCAATGATGTCACCACTAAGGCAGGTAGCAGAGAGCAGGTCTGGGCTTCTAGTGGCCCAGTCACCATCACGAGCCTCATTTAGTATTTACCGCACACACCGACGCTGATAAAAAAAAAATACATAGGGTGCATAATACAGATGAAGATGAAAACATTTTGAGCCTCGTAATTATTTTATAATAGCTACCCACACAAACAGAAATTATGTCCACGATCAAATATGCTGGCAGACGATGTTGCTGACACTGCGGGCAGAAGCGTTCAGATAATTTATTCAGACGCTATTCAAAAACATTTCCTCTTATCCTTTCCTATGACGCAAGACGCCCATTCCCCCCAAAATAAAGCATTAGCAAGCCGTCTAGACGAGAGAAAAAAAGCCCGGAAAAAATATAACGAAAAGCAATACTGGAGCAATATAAATGGTTTACACTGATTTCATGAACGCATCCATTGCATCTTTATGCAGCTGGCTGTCGCGCGACATAACAAGCTCGCGAAAACACCAGAGGGAAACAGAACATACGCACCCGCAATACGCAGTTTGGCTTTTTTTTTATTCGTCAGAATGAATCCACTAGGTTTCTTCTATTGTCCTGATGATTCTTTCAATATTTCGTGTGTGTTTTCCCCCCAGCGCCGCTCTCGTTGCTGCGTTTCTAGCGTGATCCTCTGTCTCTCGCTCCTCCACCCCTCCAGAATATCACAACTGGCGCTGCGCGTCAAACGGATATTAAAGAATCATTAGAACGCTCCCGAACGCTGTCAAACACCGGTGTTCCATTCGAACCCTGGGAGAAGACGGTAATAATTTCGACCCAAGGAAAAAAACAGTTTGCCTTCGTTCTTGATTGTATTTTTTCAGTCGTTTATTTTTGTCCGTTTAGGCCTATAGCAGGTGAGTGGAACGAAGAGGCATATATGGCAGCAGTTCCTACCCGTATGGTTGGCGCGTTGACGTTGACTGTCAATTAGCGATGTCCGAATTATGTTTGGGAGTCGGTTCGTTTTAATGAATCGGTTCACAAATCCTTTCTGAACAATTCACTCACGGACTGAGCGTGCCCGATGACTTTTCGAGACAACAACAGTCTCACTGACACGGTTTATCACGTGGCTGTCCTTTTATTTTGTGAGCAGGTTATCTTTATGTTTCTTCCACCGTCACAAATATTAAATAATGAAAATTGTGCGGACCAAATTTCTGTTTCTTTCTTGTTAAATCACATAGACCATGCAGAAAATTATTCGGATGTATTTTTAAAGTAACAGTAACCATAACAATAAGCTCCAAAAACATTGTTTGTGATAGTTCGTAGAGAGAAATGTTCACCGTCTGAATTCTGTAATAAATCGTTAAGCAGAAATAAAATATCTCACGATCCCGTCATATTTAATTTGAAAACAGGAATTTGGCCATTTCGAAAATTCTCAATTGTTGTCGCCTCTGTCGCCTTAGAATTTGACTAGAGGAAAAACTCAAAATTGTGGAGATCATGGTGTTATAAATATTATAATATAAATATTAATTACTTTTTTTTATAGGCTATGTGTCTCAAACAAATGGTATAGGCCTAATATTCCCACATGTGTCTGCTATAAATTAGTTTGTCTGCTACAAATGAAAGTATTTCAGAAATGATCTAAATACATCCCCAAATCCAGTAAAAATGGGACATTTTGTAAATTTCAATAAATTCAAGAACTTGCGATTTCTCTTGGACCTTTACTGGCAAAAGTACAAAGAAAAGATTTCCAATGATTTCACTGACCAACTTAGTTGTATTTTGTAGCCTATAGCGTCAGTTCTGGCAGGTCTGGCAAAAGTTACTATCAATGAAGTGGAATCTACATTTTGTAATCAGTTTTATTTTGATAAACATGACACAATATAACATTGCGACTCCATGAAAAGAGTGTTTACTGTTATAAAAAAAAAAACAGATTTGTGAGTTTTAGTTCAACAAAAAGTGTGAGAATAAACACGAAACACACGTGATCGTTGTCAGGCGGTGAATCCGGCCAATCGTGAAACAACTGTGTTGTCATCTGGGGCATGTTCAAGATCACAACGGTGCGCAACGTTTTGCTACGGTTTCTGTGTTGAACGTCATGTTTCCTGGAAACGGCTTGCACCGTTGTGCAACGGGGTTTGAGATGCGTTTTCTCTTGTTTGGTGGGCGTGTCAGAACTCCAGTCCAATCAGCAGCAACATGTGTATACAGCAAGCGGGATTAAAGTGAACGCGCACAATGGAAGTAATTTACAAATGTGTTCGATACGCAACAACTGAGGATATTAGAAGTAGGGCTGTGAATCTTTGGGTAGGCAGCGAATCGATTCGATTCACGATTCATAGGTTTTCGATTCGATTCAAGGACGATTTTTGCAAATTCAGAAAGATTCGATTCGATGCGATTCACATTAAAATTCGATGCGATTCGATTAATTCGATTCAATTCTTCATTTTTTATATGCATTCATAGGATTATTTAAATGCTTCCCCCAATGGGTCTTAGTCAGGGTGTGAATTATACAGCGGCCTTCGGGGGTCAGAGAGTGAAAAACAAAACAAAAAAAACAACGACATTTTGTCTATTGTTAACGTTAGTTCATGTTAGTTTTTAATTAAACTATTATTATAAAAAAAAAATCCAAAGCCTATAAATTAGCATTTGTCAGTGTTGGGAAAGTTCATTTTCTACATGAACTAGTTCAAAGTTCAGTTCACAAATTTTAAAATGAACTAGTTCAGTTCATAGTTCATACTTCAAAAAATGAACTAGTTCGTAGTTCTTTTTTTCCCTTATGTTGCTGCGTGCTGCTTCTTTTTTTAATTGCCACAGCCCATATACAACCACAGACACCAATTATTTTATCGACTGGCAAAGTTTGCACAGAAATGTAAGATTTTTCCCATCCTCACCGACCTTGTCATATAACTCGTTTAAATGATCATACGACGCCTCCTCGCTCGCTGCTTTGTCGACTACATAGGCTACATGCTGCTTTTTGTTTTGATGACGCATGCGGCGGTGCGTGCGACACAGGTGGCTGATGTTGCCAGATTGGGTGTTTTTTTTCGCTACATATTAAGGCCTGTTTACGGTGTGTTTTTAGCCGGGTTTTCGCCTGGAAGGCTCTATAGAAATCTGGCACCCTATTGAACGTGAAAGAGCGTGCGTTCAGACACCAGAATGAACGCGTTCACAGTATGGTTCATCAGGCAGTAGCCTAATTCAGTACGTTCAGTTCACGTTCGCCCAAAATATGAACGAGTTCATAATTGAACGCGTTCAGGCACAACACTGGCATTTGTAGAAATGTAAACCAAGATTTAAAAAGGCTTTAAGTATTGTTAGTTCATCATGCATCAGAGCTCAAACATGGACTGCTCAAAAATCTGTAGATGAGAGCTATATGGGACCGAGCGCGAGCGAAATCCAGTGAAAGATGGTAAGAGTGCAGCGAGTGAAGGAGAGCTGTGAGGACGCGAAATGACAGCGCACAACGCCTCATTAATTCGCGCATGTAGTCATTTAATGTTTATATGTTTTAAAGCACTGATCTGAATCGCAAATTATTCGATTCTTAGCATTTTAAATCGATTTTTTACCGAAATAAACGATTCACGATTCAAAATACACGTTTCAAGATCGATGCATATGCATCGTCAGGATTTGTAATCGATGCATCGAGAAAACGAATGAATCGTTACACCCCTAATTAGAAGACATGTTTGTCGTAAGTTTTATTGTAAAAATATAGGATATCAACATAATGATGTAGTTGTTTATATTTTTAGTTTCATTGCAAGTGTATGACATTTTGTATAAAAATAAACAATGCAAAGTGCTTTTCCTAAAAATGAGAAAGAAAATACAGGTTATTAATAAAACAGTATGAACAACAAATAAAGTCAGTATGTGAAGCTAAATAGATGTGTTTTAGTCTTTATTAGGTAAGATGTGCTTCCATTTCAGTTTCCACAAATCCCTTCACTCGATTGGGATGTTCTCTTGTGTTCTGGGCGGCAAGTGCAGTAACTGTAACATCGGCATATTTTGTATTAACCACATATTTATACTGACTTCATGCTCCGAAAATTCTTCACAAAGAACACAAAAAGCCTTCTCAGCTGCCGTAGTTGGAACTATTGCGTCATCACAACAGTGCGTTCAACGCGTCACCGTTTCTGTTTAAAAAACGTTCTGCAACGTTTTGTCGGCGCTGAACGCAGCCCAGTGCTCGTCCAGCCACTCTTGAGAAGCTGCGCTGGCTGAGTTCTCAGGCTAATCTCGAATCGCTCTTGCGGTAGGGTAGCCTACTTTCATGACATACGTCACAGTCATGTGTCGTAGGCGCTGTATCAAGTCGGACAAAATTTCTAACCAGTATGCACTGCTTCAAGTCGGTCTGCGCAGCGCTGCATGAAGTCGAACAAGCCTAAAAAGCTCCTTCAGTATCATCAGCAGATATCGCGTTTCTCAGGAGCTCATTACCCTTCTCCATCCCCAGCTCCTCTGGTCAGTCAGGATTTGGCATTCTGATTCCCCCTGAATCAGACTAAAATTCTCTGATTATGTTGTACATTAAAATTAAATAATGATATCTGCAATACATTCCTGTTGGTTTTGTTCTCTTTACCCAAAGGGGGGTTATTGCTGCTCTTGGCTGCATGGACGCGCAGGGAGTTCTTGCCCAGAACAGAACCATACCGCCAATCCTAACTGTATGCTAATTGTCAATCATATACTTGACAATAGTGGTCCTGACAGAAATAAGCTTTTTTTTTTATTTTGATGAAAATTTGGGACAGAGGTTTACCACTGTGTCACATCACCTTTTCTTTACACTTTTAATCAGGTATTGGGGATACTAATTGTTGCAGTTTTGCTAATGGAATTTGTGCAAAATGTTTGATTCAAGAAACCTTCTTACCCATCATAGCACTGCTCTGAATAAGGTCTATATCTCCATAGCTTTTCAGTTTTTAGCTCTGCATATTTCCAGTATAATTTACAAGGAATCACAATTTACAATAGACAAATTATTATTGGTCAGCTGTATTATATTATATTATAATATAAGTATTATCTACTTTGTTTTTGAATGACGCATTTCAAATCCCTTTAGCTTTTATTGATTTCTTTTCAGGAGCTTTGAGTCTTTGATTTTTTTTACAGATATATAAAATTATGTGCTAATGAATGTGCTGTTGTTTTCAATGCCATTATACCATGGAGTCCTTGCCTCAAAATATCTGTTTACCAATAAAGTAAAATAAATAACATTTAAATTGATTCATAAGGTCACACAACACATTCACACATAAAGCCTTAGGAGAATTCAGTCAGATATTGCAATAAATAGCTATTTTTGTCTCTCGTCTGAGGAAAATGTTATGGGAATGTACACACACAGATTCTTTTACACTTATTTGTAAGTGACTCTATAAGTTTTAAAGATGATTTCTTTGGGCTGTTTGAATATTCAAAAGAAAATAGGAAAATATTACATCATTTATGTTTTCTTCTAGCTAAATTTCACATATAAACTAAGATTTACTGGCTCTACCTCTTTTCTTTATTTAATGTTGATCTAGACTATATGGAAACTAAAGATCTTAATCTTATAAAGCAACAATAAAGTTTTTGTCCTGGTCCTGGACCCCCACTGCACATTTTATGTCTCCAGAATCAAACACACCTGATTCAGCTCATTAGTAAAGACTCCAAGGTCTTAGGTGGGTTTCAGATAAGTGAGACGTCAAAAATGTGCTGCCGGGGGTGCTCCAGGACCAGGGTTGGGAACCATAAAATAATCCAAAAATAATAATGACATAAAATAATCACTGATCCTGTTTAGTGTTTATTGAACACAACTGTTCGAAATAACTGATTCGCCACAATTAATCGCACTCCCTAGTGTGGTGTTTGGTTGGTTTGATGGTGTTTTTGTGTCCATCTCACTAGCGCCACACTGTGGTTGTACTGCAGTAGCTCAAGACGTAGACGGCTCTGCATAGGAGCTGTCCAGCGTCTCGGTGCTGAAACTTGCCCTGGTGGCATTAGGCTAACAGCAAGAGGCTTGGTTGAATTTTAAAATACAGCTTAACAACCCAGCAACGAGTGACTGGCGGATTCCGATGCGTCAGTACATGGACAAAGGTAATAAAAAAAAAACATCTTCGATCTATTCCGTAAAGAAGGAGGAGTCGTTCTTCCATCCTTACGGAAGCACTGAATGCGGAATTTACTGTACTTTCAGGGCTGCAGATAAACAGAGGAAGGGACGTGGTGAGAACGAAGGGGGAAAGAGAGACTGAGTAAGACGCGGAGAAGTGGTAAGCGAACACACACATACAGCACAGCTTATTTAAAGTGTCCGAATGGTAACTTGTAGCCTAACGTTCGGTAAAAATCGGTTCTTTCCGTCGTCACGCTCACTCCGGATATCCGTGTGAAATGTTTCAGCAACGTGAGTTCTGAGAATGAAAGCGACTACACAAACTGACTGCAGCAGGACTCATTATGCAATAGACCGAGAGAGAAACACTACATCTTCGAATGGATTCATATTAACACTTTACAATAAGGTCTCATTTGTTCACATTAGTTAATGCATTAACTGACATGAGCTGTAACAATGAGCAATACATTTGTCACAGTATTTATTAATCTTTGTTAATAAAAACACAGATGTTCATTGTTTTAGTTCACAGTGCATTAACTAATGTTAACAAATACAACATTTGTTTTAATAATGCATAGGAATTACCATTAACTAAGATTAATAAATGTGGTAGAAGTATTGTTAATTCTTAGTTCATGTTAACTAAAGAAGTTAATTATTGTTATGAAACCTTATTCTAAAGTGTTATCATATTCATTATCTGTGGTCAGCTGAATATGTATTCATAAACATTACTCTTAAACACAGAGGAAGGGAAATAAGTCAAAGAGTATTGATTTTACAGACCGAAGAAAGTTTCATGTATCAAGCACAAGTTCATGAATATCATGTTGAATTGAACTGTATCCCTGCAGAATAAAAGTATTAGTTTTTCTCTTTCTTTCTTGGCGAAGCTCACTCTCTCAGCATTATGTCCTGGTCTCTGGACTTGGTCCCGCTTCCCCCGTGTGCGTTGCTAGGTGGTCCTCCCCTCAGCGGGCTCCTTTGGACCGTCCTGCTCCTCTTCCTCTGGTACTGCTACCGTGTGGGTTCTGACCCACCATCCCACTCTGGAATGCTGAAAAGCAGCTCCGGCCGGTCCTCATTCTCTCGGTCATCCAGCCGTTCCCCAGTCAACCCCATACACTCTGCCCCTAAAGCATCTGCGGCCATCACTATGGAGGCGGTGGAGGATGAGGAGGGAACAGAGAGCTACCTGACACCTGTGTTGAGCCATGCCCCGTTCCCCACCGACGCGTCAGCAGGAAGCAGGAAGTTGTATAGAGCACTACAGGAATATGCCAAGCGCTACAGTTGGGCTGGCATGGGGCGAATTCACAAGGGTCTGCGCAATCAGGTCAGAGATGGGAAAAGTAGGATCAAACTTGAGGTTTATCTACAATTTCTTGAATATTTGTGTTGTGGCTTAACATTTATGTCACTGTTTGTCCCCCAACTTCTTCCTCGCTGCTGTCTAGGCCAGGAACAATGATCGCCCATCTATTCAGAAGCCTCATCTTTTCTACCTCCCAGATGTTCCCAGCATACCTTTCTTTCCCAGGGATGCTCATCGTCATGACATTGAGGTTCTGGAGGCCAGTTATCCTAAAATCCTTGCTGAGTTTCAGGCAGTGTACCAGAGGGGGATTGATACAAAGCTAGGGTGGAGCTACCCAGGACCAAAGGTGACTAAACGTATTAGTCTCAAGCAGCTATTTCAGGAATTTCAATGCGTCATAGTAACAAATGTAAATGTCGCAGTGAAATCGGTTCATCTGATTTTTAAACGTCCGCACAAACTATACAAGTTCACAGTTCATCAGAATTGTACGCCTTTCACAACTGAATTGAAAATGAATTGAATTGAGAACAACTATCTATCTGAGAATTTAAATTCCAGATAGATAGATAGAACAACAGATAATAGATAGATAGATAGATAGATAGATAGATAGATAGATAGATAGATAGATAGATAGATAGATAGATAGATAGATAGATAGATAGATAGATAGATAGATAGATAGATAGATAGATAGATAGATAGATAGATAGATAGATAGATCTTAGTTTTGCAATTAACAGACATGGACGGATAGGACTGACAGATGGACGGACTGACATATAGATAGAAAGATGATTTAGCAATGATAGCTTTGTGTGATCAACACATCAAAATTTGGGTTGTAATTCCCTGAAAAGATCCTTCTTAGCAGCTGTGAAGTTTCTTCAAAGTATCTCACTTAGTGTTTCACAGAAGAAGAAAAATAACAGCAATTGGGTTTAATGAACATGAGGGAGCATATTGACATTTTTATTTTTAGGTAAACAATTCACTTGTGTTCTGCCTCACTGTATTTCATCCAGCATGCTCATTCACCAAGAGTCTTTCATTCTCTGGCTGTCTTTGTCAGCCTCTCTTAATATCTTCCGATCAATATATCTGTACTGCACTGCTGTTAGGGATCTGTTTGCATTCAATTCATCATTCGCTCATAAATAATCAGGCTACAAAAATGCTGTGTCTGTTACAAAAGATTCCCAGCAGATATATAAAGAAGGAAAATGTGTCGTGTGCATATGCATATATGATCAGCTCATGTATTCATCTCTCAGGGCCAGACAGTGTTTCCACTTTACACTGCTGGGGTGTGTGTGGTCAGCAACTGCCGTGCGTGTCCGTGTACATACCGAACCCTCCTCTCGCTCCGAACCTTCATCAGCAGTAACTCTCTGGGGTCCGCTGGCTTCTGGCTCCTGGGTCCAGGGGCCACACTAGGAGGGGCCTATGGCCCTACAAACACACGTCTGCGCTGCCATCTGGGTAAGTCACAACAACACGTGTGTGTGTGTGTGTGTGTGTGTGTGTGTGTGTGTGTGTGTGTGTGTGTGTGTGTGTGTGTGTGTGTGTGTGTGTGTGTGTGTGTGTGTGTGTGTGTGTGTGTGTGTGTGTGTGTGTGTGTGTGTGTGTGTGTGTGTGTGTGTGTGTGTGTGTTTGGGAAAAAAGGAATACACCAACATGAAATTCCTCTCTGTTGCAATTGCTCTGTGTCTGTGTCAGGTCTTCAGACGCCTGCTCAGTGTGAGCTGGTGGTGGGTGGGGAGCCTCAGTGTTGGTCAGAGGGACACTGCCTCCTTGTGGATGACTCCTTCCTGCATACCATCTCACATAATGGTCAGAAAGTTACATTGTACAAACCTCATTAACCATAATATGCTGAATGACATAAAGCTAAAGGAGAGGAGCTGCAACAGATCTATAATCAGCTCGCCAAACTACAGTAATAAAGATAAAAGACTTTCTGAAGGTGAAGAATAGAGGAAAATCTGACTTTGAGCTCATTCGTACATCAGAAAACTAAATGAAGTTCTCAGTTATGCAAGAGTTATGCAAGTTATGCTATGTATTTCTGTTTCTGAGGGGGCTAGTGGTAGTCCTGGCCCACTTCATGCTCTAGATGGAATAAGACATGACCAAAGGGAGGGGGGGACACTTTTTAAGTATATTGCATTTGGGTAAAATGGGATTAGTTGAGTGTTACATAAACAAAAATCTGAGAGGGCACATGGATAATTTTCAATGAGCATGATGCTTTTTCATTTGTGTCAACTGGGTCTCAGATGTTTCTCTTAAAAAAAGATTATTAAAACCAACACAAATTGTTATTGACATACACTACAATTCAAAAGTTTGGGTTTTGTACGTTTTTATGCTTGACAAGGCTGCATTTATTTGATAGTAAAAATACAGTAAACAGTAATATTGTGAAATTGTACAGTTTAAAATGTCATTTATTCCTGTGATGGTGAATGTTCAGCATCATTACTCCAGTCTTCAGTGTAACATCTAATATGCTGATTTGCTGCTCAAGAAACATTATTATTGTTATTATTATTATCAATGTTGAAAACAGTTGTGCTGCTTTTGTAACATTATAAAATGTTTTTACTGTCACTTTTGATCAATATAATGCATACATGCTAAATAAAAATATATAATTTAAAATTTTAAAATGTTAACTGACCCAAACTTTTGAACAGTAGTGTAGTAAGTATAACAAAATGAATATGGATAGTTAGCTTACATAAGTTAGTTACATGAGAAATGTCTGCATTCATATCAAGATCTCTGAATTTCTTTTGGATTTTGAGACATTGTTGGGGGATAACGCATTACAAGTAACATGAGTTATGTAATCAGATTACTTTTTCAAGTAACTAGTAAAGTATTGCATTATTTTTAAATGAACAACAAAATATCTAATTTACTTCTGCAAATAAACATCGCAAGTTACTTTGTTTTACTATGTATTGAAACGCACTCTATCTTGAATACCTCATCTAAGCTAAGCGTATCCCATCATGCATTAGGTTCAGGAAATCGCATGCCCCGAAATCGCGAGATAGCGAGAAAAACGTTCCACTGTTGGTTAAATTAATTTAGATATTACATGTAATTTGGTAGTAAAACAAATAGTTCTACACACTTGCAGTCTTCACGCCTACTTGAACACTTAGAGACAAAAACACAAAGGCATGAATTAAAAAAAAAAATTAATAATAAATCCTGCAATATTCCACAAAAAAATAAGAATGTCAATTTTGATTTCATGGTGACTTTAAACTGTAAAAGAAACTACAGAAGATACTAGAGATCTCATATGTAAGCAACATGTTTCTGTTTGTCCTTTAGGGGGGCCTGAAGATGGTCCCAGAGTTATCTTCAGTGTGGACCTGTGGCATCCTAATGTGGCTGCAGCGGAGAGACAGGCTCTGGACTACATCTTTGCCCCTGAGCAGTAATTCCCAGGATGCACTGGTCAAACCCACCTCATGTCGTAGCAAAATGCAGAAAATGTTGTTTTAAAGTTCGCAAAACATCTTTTGGTTTTGAGGATATTTATGATTAACTACCACATATTTAACGTGTCACCTTTTGAAATGTTTTAGTCAAAGTAGTTCAGTCAGAACTGCAGAACTGTTGAGCCCTGAGCACACAGATACTGTGATGACATGCGAACAATTTTCAAACTTCATATCTACATTTGACTTGTGCCTGTCTTTATGATCCCGCGCTCCTGTTCTATCGTTTTTGTGCCTGATTTCTTATCCTGACCTCTCTGATGTATACTGTGATAAATGGTTCTCCGTAAATACTGTCGCGAATCACAGCTATGCTATAAATCTTGTTTTATTTCATCAGATGCCAATTTATTTTCAGACCTGTGAAGCACACTGAAGACAGCATTCTGAATATGACCAGACTAATTGCATGCCTCGTGAATTTTGATCGTGTTGCCAACAATGTACTTGATGACTGTCCTGCAAATCAAGTATGTATTCATCTGAGTTCAAATAAAAGATTTTGTTAAATTTAAACTCTCTAGTCACTGATGACATTGGAGGGGGAGGAAGTATCAGTTTACTTTCACCTTCACACACTCACAGCAGGACAGTTACACTCACTCAGCACCCAAACACACACCTGAGGTTGGAGGTCTCCTCTGTCAGCAATTTTATCTTCCTGCATTGAACCCTGTGAGAGCAGAGAAACAGAAAATAAAGAGGATAGAATATCACGAAGGGGTATAAGGGCCTGTGAACAATCAAAAATGCATGCGAGAGACAGACAGGATAATGTGTTTAGAAATAATGTGCGTGTGATGTAATGTGTGTTAGACAATCTGTTTAGCCATAATTCTGAATGTGGAACGAATTTATTTTTCTGTGTTAGATAAACCTTTTTCTTGTATTAAAAAGTGGTTGATATATCTCAACAGATGTTATAATCCCAACAGTTAATCTGACAATGTGCTTTAACACTGGACGCTGGACACACAAAACAAGATTAAACAGCCATTATACGTTTCACACACACACAGACACACAGACACAAACACACACACACACACACACACACACACACACACACACACACACACACACACACACACACACACACACACTGGTTTCCATGTTTTATGGGGACTCTCATAGATGTAATGGTTTTTATACTGTACCAAACTCTATCCCCTTACACTAACCCTACCCTAAACCTATACCCATCACTGTATTTCTGTATTTTACATGTTCAAAAAAACAGTTTTAAACTGATTTATAAACTGTTTTCCTCATGGGGGCCAAAAACATATCAGCACAAGGACAAGGATTAAAAAAAAAAAAAAAAAAGTGTGACTAAAGTTAAGTGACTAAGTGACAATAAAGACATGTATAATGTTACAAACGGTTTTGTTTCAAATAAATGCTGTTCTTTTGAACTTTTTTATTAATCAAAGAATCCTGAGAAAAATGTATCACAGTTTCTACAAACATTTTAAGCAGCAAAACACTTTTTTTCTTCAATGTTTTCAACATTGATAATAATAAGAAATGTTTCTTAAGCAGTAAATCATCATAATGATTTCTGAAGGATCATGTGACACTGAAGACTGGAGTAAAGATGCTGAAAATTGAGCTTTGCATCACATCAATTACATTTAACATATATTAAAGAAAACAGTTATTTCAAATTGTAATTTTTTTAATATTCACACAATATTACTGTTTTCTGATCAAATAAATGTAGCCTAAGTAAGTAGAAGAGACCTTACTGACCCCAAACATTTGAATGGTGTAATTATAATTTTTTTTTTTACTGTAATCTTTCTATATTCATACTTTTATATAAAAAAAATATATGTATAAATCTATTTATGATTATACACAACCCCATCCGTTTTGTTGATTTTTAAAATAATTTTCCCTGATGTTTTCAGATGCCACACACACTCATTCTCTCTACTCTCACTTTATCTGTTTTTTATTGGCCTTGTTGTTTTTTTCAACACACCTTTGCCCCAAAAGTGTTGATTTCGAGAGAGGTGTTTCTAGAGTCCTCTTCTTATACATACATTATTATTATTTTGCCGTTTAATTCAACAAAATACAGACTGTGACAAAGAATTTTGATGTCAAAACATTGCGATCACAATTTTGCCATCAGTCTTCATAGTTACCGTGCGTTTTTATCCTCATAGACATTTCTGTTTATCTATTTGCATTTCACATCTCGTCTTCAAGCTGTTTCAGAGGCAGCTATAATGATGTCATTCTTCTACTTTTATCCATCCTCTCAAGATATCTTTCCATCTGCTCCTTGTTGATATTTTTAATTTTGCATTTGATTTTTTTTCTTCTATTCCACTATTCTAATCCTCTTTTCTTATGCCTCGCTATCTCTCTCTGTCTGGTGAATGGTCTGTTAAGCAGTAATCTTAGCATCCACACACTGGTGATGGTGGGGAGCGCAGAGAGCTCTGGGATTACTGGGCTGTATACTCTTACGCAAACACATTTCAGGATGCAAGGAAATGCTTAGCATTAGCACTTTACGTAACAACAAATCATATATGTATGCATGCATTGAAAAACACTGACACAACTAAACATGATGACGGTATTGTACGTCAGTTAACTCAGTTCTTATATAAAACTCATGCACACATGCAGATTTATGACATTGGCATCTGAAGTATAGGCAGGACTGCACTGAAGAGCATTAAAGGTACCCTTGTTTTGTGCTTTTGGGAAAAAATGGAATTGGAATTATTTTAATGCAGATTATTTTTTTTAAATATTGGACATGCATGTAACATCCAGATTAAAGAAAAAAATTAGAGGAAAAAACTATAAACAAAATAATCATATGTCAGTTATTTGCAGTCACTTTTGCCAGGTTCTGCTTGAGAAGCTGGATTTGATCTCTCTCTCTCTCTCTCTCTCTCTCTCTCTCTCTCTCTCTCTCTCTCTCTCTCTCTCTCTCTCTCTCTCTCTCTCTCTCTCTCTCTCTCTCACTGTCACTTGCTCACTCATGCATTTATTCTTTGACTTGCTACCTCCCTCTGTATCGTTTAATCATTCAGGAGTTGCTGACTGACAGTGAGAAAGGTTCGTTCTTGCACTGAATCAAAGAACAGGAGGAAAGAGAGTTGGCTGGCAGAAGCGACACAAAGCAGAACTAAAGAGGACTGACCTTCTTCCACTTCTCCCTGTGGACAGAGCAGCTGAACAGGTGAGGGAATGATTGTTCTGCAATTAAGTGTCATTGTTACATGTAGTTACAGTAATAACTATAATTTATGCATAATTACATGCAACTAACCCTAAACCAAATCAAGCCCTAGTAAGTACATGTAGTTACTAGTTAATTATTCAGTAATTATATTATTACAGTGTAACAAAGACACCTTAAAATAAAGTGTGATCAAGATGCTCTGTTTCATTCAAGAAATGTCTCCAAAGAATATGTCAAATTATAATTCAAATTCATAATCTATAAATAAAACAAAACAAAAGATGACAAATATTTTAAATACCAGCAGTATTAAGACAATTATTGCTGCAAACTTGTGATGACAACTTGGTGTTATAGTTGCAGAGTTAAAGTAATGTTTATTTGTCACAATACAAATTACAGTATGTTCAATATTTTTACATTTTGTGAACATTTTTTTAAGACACTCAGAAGACACACATAAGAGACTGTCAGATATGAGTCTGGGCCCGGCGTGCATTTTTCTAAGAGGATCTAAAAACACTGTAAGTATCTTTGGTTTATACATACACACATGTATATATATATATAGACATTAAAAACAAAAACAAGTTCTAGCAGTTGATTTTACCTGAAGTTCCTCATTGCTGCGCTATGCACTCAGGATCTCACTGTTTGTTTACGCACTAAACTTTTGCTGAGCTCATTCAGAACCAATCTGTTGATATCCATCTAGAACTATCTGAACTGATCTGTATTCTTGAATATAAGAGATTAATGGGTGCTTGCAGGAGAGAGAATGAGTTCAAAATCTGTCCTAAGACATCAACAGATTGTTGCTTGCATAAAAGTTGTGCTGAATCCAAAAATGTGGGTAAATATGTTGATGCACATACAAGGAAGCCTAACTGAAGCTGTTTTACAGGAGCGTCCGCTCGCCGATGAGGAGATAGAAGGTAAGTGCAATTGTTTTTACTGCTTTTATTCTAAAATTAAACTTTACAATTTACTTAAACAAATTAAATGTATTTAAAACCGAAATTTGAAAAATATTTCATATTTACCTTTAACAGAGAGTCCCTAATTGTTCTTAAAAAAGAATTGATTACACTGGTCTACAATTCTTTTAGAAGTCCTCTGCTTCAGAGATAAAATGTGCAATTGGTGGTTGTGGTTTCTGGTTTAAATTGATATCCCTTCCCTTTATAATTTCCCTTTCTTCCACCATTCCCAAGTCAATATCTTGAAAAATAGAGCCAATCAACAATTTAAAGCATCATTTTCATTCTCAGAGACCCATAATTAGTAAAGTTTGACTATATTTATTTCAGATGCATTTTGGCTGTAGACCAATGTTATTTATTTTTCTAATGTTTACCTCCACATATCTGGTTGATTTATATAACCACATTAATCTTACAGAATAAGAGAGATGCAAACCAGCTGTGAAGGGCCAGATGCCAATGTAATTCAGTGAAGTCAATGAGTCTGAGAGTACTACTGAATCTGCTGCTATTTTATAATTTTACATTTTTTTTTTTTTTTTACATTTTTATTCATTTAGCTGACGCTTTTATCCAAAGCGACTTACAATTGCTATATTTCAGACGTCGCACGCCTCTGGAGCAATTAGGGGTTAAGTGTCTTGCTCAGGGACACATTGGTGTCTCACAGTGGATTCGAACCCAGGTCTCTCACACCAAAGGCATGTGTCTTATCTACTGTGCCACACCACCCAATAAAAAAAATAAACTATATTTTCATCAATTAAGTGAAAAGTTGAACTGAAAAATCTACATGAATTTCAGAAGTCTTAGTATTGGGTTTGTCCTCTCGTTTTAATGACAGAAGCATAAGTTTCGATATCTGTACACAGTCAAATGATCAATGTCACAATATACTTATATTGATTAGTCATTTTTCTTAGCTTAAACTTTTTCAAAATCCTAAAACTTTTTGTAGGCTATATTTCTATTAGGTTTAAATGAAATAATGTATTGGATGTATTGAAAGAGTTTGTCATGTACCCAGAACTCTTGAATCGTCTTGTATTTGCAGAGCTGCGCGAGGCGTTCGCAGAGTTTGATAAGGATAAGGATGGTCTGATCAGCTGTAAAGATCTGGGCAACCTGATGAGGACGATGGGCTACATGCCCACTGAGATGGAACTGATTGAACTGAGCCAGAACATCAACATGAACCGTGAGACATCTGTCCCCTTCCCATCTCCGTTTCACATATGTCCTAGCAGCTGTTTTGTGATTTGATGCTCGTCCAGTCAATGTGTGTGTTGTACTGATGTCCGCTCATCACTCTGGCTGAAACACTGCATGTTCCATCTATTTATTTATCATGTGTTGATCACATAGATCTCTGCTAATCTTTATTCTCTATCTGCCTCTTTTTTCAGTTGGAGGAAGTGTAGATTTTCAGGATTTTGTTGACCTCATGGCCCCAAAGCTACTGGCAGAAACGTCTGGAATGATCGGACTGAAAGAGCTGAAAGATGCATTTAGAGAGGTAAAGAATGTACCTTTTTTCTTTTCATTTCCCAAACATTTTTCTAACAAAAACCATGAATGGGTGAAATCTTTTTGTGTAGTTTGATATGGACGGTGACGGCTCTATCACCATCGAAGAGCTGAAGCATGCAATGCTAAAGCTGCTAGGTGAAAACACAAACAAGAGGGAAATAGAAGCTGTGGTCCGAGAAGCAGACAACAATGGAGACGGGACCGTTGATTTTGAGGGTAAAATAATTCATATTTCAACATTATGTAGACAGCTTTTTTTCCACCAAAAGTCTATTAGCACAGTTGTTCTTCTAGGCAATACAATTTTCAAAGCTATTTCCTCTGGTGTATTTATGACAATGCTGCTTGTTTTAATAAAAGAAAATGTGAGTGTTAGTATCAGAGGTGGACAGTAATGTATAAAGTATAATACTCCAGTAAATAAAAATACAAAATACTAGTTTTTAATGTACTTGCGTATTAAAAGTAGGCTAAAATGTAGCCTACTGGATATGTTTATTTATTTTCCAATTTTATGTAGGTTAGTCTACATTCTGCTCAATCTTCATAGGGAAAAATATGATAACATTTAAGGAATAACACTACATTCTAGTTTTTCATTCACTCATTTGAAACTGCTATGGCAGTTATGGCAAAGTTATGTTTAATTTTTACCTAAAACTTACCTTTCAGACGTACCTTTCGCGCAACGAGTAGCGCTTGCACTCACGCTCCGAGGATCTCCCGCTCTTGGCTCAGTGAACTGTTAAAGGGTTAGTTCACCCAAAAATGAAAATTAAGTCATTAATTACTCACACTCATGCTGTACCAACCCCGTAAGACCTTCGTTCATCTTCGGAACACAAATGAAGATATTTTTGATTAAATCTGAGAGGTGGATCACTCCTCCATAGGCTTCCTAAGGGATTGAAACTTGACGGCCCAGAAAGTCATTGAAGAAAATGTTTAAATATTTAATGTGCCTACAGTGGCTAGATCTTTAATTTATCGAGCTACGAGAATACTTTTTGAGCGCAAAAAAACAAACTAAAATAGCGACTCTATTCAAGTATTCTCTTTGGGCCTGGAGATTTCACGTATTATTGTGCAACGCTTCTGGTTGAACGTCACACACATCACACACATGACCAGCGTCGGCCAATAGTGAGCCTACGTGTGACGTATAACACAGAAGCGCTGCACTGTTACACTACGCCAACAGCTTAGGAGAAAGACATGGAAGAGAAGAGATGGTTGAATAAAGTCGTTATTTTAGGGGTTTTTTGCACGCAAAAAATATTCTCGTCGCTTGATAACTTAAGATCTAGCCACTGTAGCCATTTGGACTATTTTAACGATGTCTTTAATGACTTTTAGGGGATGTCAGGTTTCAATCCCTTAGAAGCCTATGGAGGAGTGATCCAGCTCTCAGATTTAATCACAAATATCTTAATTTGTGTTCCGAAGATGAACGAAAGTCTTACGGGTTGGTACAGCATGAGGGTGAGTAATTACTGACTTAATTTTCATTTTTGGGTGAACTATCCCTTTAACTGGAGACTCGCTCGTACGGATCATTCGATCAGTGACTCGAGAACAGATGGTCGAAATTCACCAATGAATCGTTCAGTGTGATTTGCAAACCGATTTAACAGATTAACTAAAACACTGCTATCGCGTCTCGAGCAGATGACGATGTCTTCAGTTCAAAATTTAAAACCACGTGTTTTTATGAAATGTAGAAGAGTAAAAAGTAGGTTAGGCCTATTGTGCTAATAAGTTTCCAAAAATAAGTCTGATAAAGTACAGGTAGGGTTCTTGAAAAATGTATAGCCTAAGCCTACTTTACAGTATACTTCTTTAAGAAGTTAAGTTAAGAACCTTTAAGTTAAGAACCATTGTAGGATCATCTTCAAACTCTGTTCGAGTTTAGCACTGCCACACAGGCTATTTACACACAGATCTAGCAGAAGCTTTTCACATGAGAAAAATGCATTTAAATGGATCTTTAAACACCATAATGCTGGACTGACCTTAGTAATAGGCTACTGAAGCTGAGAACCTTTTTTATGGTTCTCTTAACCTTAACCTCTTTTAATAATCCATTATTAACATCGGAGCAGCTGAGGTGTTTTAGTGATTAAACTAACAAGACTGTAAGTGTGATCAAATGTGAGGTCAAGAACAGGCTTGCGCTGAACCCTGATACTTTAGAATTAGCTTCACATTAAGTGCACAGTTAACTAAAATGTACAAATGTTTCCATAGCCTATAAAACCATTTTATTTTGGCCAGGTATGTCTTGGAAAATAGATTTTCATCTCATTAAACTGGTAAAATAATGAAAAGTTCTATAATATAATATAATAATATGGATAGGAATATCTAAATACAAAATAGATAAGAATGAATCTAAAATGCAAATATGATTTATATTGACTGGATACTGAGAAATAATCTCACTTTATATCAGCCTTAGCTCTAGTTAAAACTAATGCTTTGCTTTTTTTATCTCTCTCTTTTAGAGTTTGTCAAAATGATGTCTAAAAATTGAGAGTGCACCTGAGTAGTTAAAGAAGGCCTGAAAAATTAATTCCAGAGACGGAAACATTGCATCAGTCAGACCGTCAATAAAGTCAATGACTACAGTACTATGTATATTGGAACAGTGTTTTATACCACTTTGTTTGTGTATTTATATCTTACTCTTTGCGTGCCACTTTGTTTTGCTTTACATGACCTCAAACACTGAATCCTCTATAAACTGTAAATTATAATAATGTCATATATCAGTATTATGTAACAATATTTCTGTGCATGTCTAACATATATGTTCGGAAAAGGATTGTATCTTTCATTGGACACACATACTTGAACTTTTGGCATAAAACCAAGTTAGAAACTCTCTCGGACTGTTATTATTTTTGCATTAGTGTGTATGTCCTGATTTAGAATTTTGCATTAGTGTGTATGTCCTGATATTGTTGTAATTTGATCATCTAGGCTTTAGTTAAGCTCATCACTGAAAATGACAAATGTCATCAGGGAACTGGAACACAGTCTATCCGCTCTCTAATTCTATATTGCATCACTGTGTGTCCGTACATATTTACTTATATACATTTTAAACAGAAAAGAGCATTACATGAGTAAATATTATGATAGAAATTTGCCGTAATCTGCCTGTAATTTCCTGATGCAAATTCAATCAACATTTACATGAATTAATTTAGCGGCCACATCTGAGCAATTTACAAATAGTAGTAAAACAAAAAAAGTTATTAATAGAAAAAATAGCCTTAGACACTGTAAGAATGAAAATCAACACCCCCTTTGCGTTTAAAACAGCCTTTGTAGGGGCACTTGCTCACAGTTTTCAGGTAGATTTGCAGGTAGGGTTCTTCAAGTGTCTTGGAGACGTTGCCACAGTTATTCTGGATTTAGTCTGCCTCAGTTTCTTCATGTAATCCCAGATGGACTCAATGATGGTAAGATCAGATCTCCGTGTGGAGCACCGGCTGTTGTCAGACTCCTTGAGCATACAAAAATCTCACTGTATTATTACAATTATTACAAACTGGCGACACGGTGTTGGGCGCCCAAAGCTCATTGATGCAATGAAGGCTATACAGTCTGGTCTGAGCCAATAGAAGGTCCACTGTGGCACAAGTCACAACATTTTAATGATGGTTATGGGAGAAATGTATCACAACACACAGTGCATCACATCACATAGTGCATGTATCTACCGACCAATCAAAGTGCCTATAATGACCCCTGTCCACCGTCGAAAGAGCCTGGGAACACGAGTGTTGGACATAATAATCAAAGAAGGTTGCCTGCGTCGATGAGTCTTGTTTTCTTTTAATCACGTGGACGGCCATGTGTGCACCGTTTACCTGGGGAATGTGTGTGTGTGTGTATTGTTCTGCATTAGACCGATAATCTCACATTTATGGCAGGCACTTTGGCCTGAAAATGGCATTAAAAGTAGATACTATCGGGAAACATAATCTATTTAATATAATCAAATCCTGCAGTCCAGTAATCCCTTTAACCTCCGCAGCTGATCACGCTTTTCCACGAACTTCATGGCACATCTGCTCAGCTCACACTTCTCTGGCTGGTCTGCTAAACCTGCTCAGAAACATCTGTTCCATGACGAACCTCTGTGCAGTCAGCATTCTTACACAAACAAATAAAAACACTATACATTTTAACTATCCAAATCCTTGCACTCTTTTAAGACAGTGAACAACAGTTATCTCCTGACCTGTAATTAACCTCATCTTTTGTTCCTCATAGACGGGCAGCAGCTCATAAACTTCTATGCCAGATGTGCTGAATAACCTCGCTAAGCCATTAATGACATCTGGTCTGTCACCAATCTGTTTTTATTGAAATGCTATGCAGCGATGCGGAGACATGCATAAACATCATTGCATCATGACCAGCTCCAGGGTTCCTGGTATTTCATAGCTTTTCATAGCATTTCATTCCATTGATGTGACTATTTAAATGTTTATGAATAGGGTATGGATTAGGATTATGGGTGTGGTATACTCAGTAGTAAATAAAGATTTTTTGACACTATTTCAAGATCACTAATCAAATTAGAATAAACATGCATTTGTAACATTTGATGCGGAGTTCATATAGTTTTATATAATGTGTAGTGAAAAATTAAATTGCAAAATAATGCATAAAATTGCTTAAAATAATGCAAATATAAGCATTTTCAGTAGCCTTAGAATTTTGGAACTCATTCCAATTTTTAGTTTTAATATTTTATGCGTTTTATTTAACATTGTGCCTCAGGTCAGTTGTCAAAAAAATAAAGGAAAATAATGATTTATGTTTCGTACACTTGCATTCAATGTGTAAAGAAAATAAGTTTGTAGTCATTAAACCTAAAAAACATTTCACTGAAAAGTCCAAGGTGTTCAATCTTTAAGGAACACCAGGACGTAAAACTATAACATGTACGATTTCACAGTAAGTCACTTCATAGACAACATATCAAATATAGACTAAAATGAAGATAAACATTATGGCCTGCATGGCTGTTGCAGAGGAAATGATAGACATATAGTCAGAACATGCCTGTGGGGAAATCCATGAAGATAAATTATGTAATGCTGACCTGTTTTTATTCATTTATTTGTATTATTTAATCCCACTATATAGGCATTTTTCTTTTCTCTGATGCTTCATAATCCCTCACTCATCCACCAGGCTCTCTTTCTGTCTTCCACTTTTTGTCTGCATTTAATCTAGTATTTAGGTATTTAAAGCAGGATGTTTTCCATTCTTAAAATGCTTAAAATCTTGATGATATAACAGGCTTTGTGTTCTGCTCAGTCTCTCGACATGTTGAACTCATGGCATGTGCATGGGAAGATTATAGAGTCACAGTTTTTTCCTAAAAGGCCTCTCTTGTTTGCTCTTGCCATTCTTGCCGAATTAAAACGTAGGCCTATCAAATGACAAATTCTCTCACTACCAAATTTCACGGAAATGTGCTTTGTAGTTTTACCAGCACAAACACAGGTACGTACGGTACGGAGACCCTAAAGGGACTTGTTGGTTGAAAGAATTTGTGATGGGAGAATTTTTTTTTTTAAATCTCTAAATTCCCTCGCAAAGATATTTGCGTTCCCACGCAATAGGATGCGCTATGGGACGCCTTTTATGGACTCTCTATCTATGGGCTTCTCCCTTGACTTTATGCCTCTATTTCCCCCTGATTGCCTCATAGACAGTAAAAGATTGCGTGCGAGCTTCTCCTCCTGTCTATCCGGTCATATTGTGCGACAGAAAGTCGCGTGGTTATGATGCAATTGTTAGCCTATTTTTTTTACAAAAACGGCTTCTACGGGGCCATAACGTAAGACACAAAGTAATGGAGCCTTTTATACATTGTCGTGTTTAACATATACTGGACAAATGAAGTCTTTGGACGCCTCAGATGTAAAGTTATTCGGCGTCAAAGTGACGCCAAAATGAATGGGAGTCAATGGAATGCTAACAGTAGGTGACGTTCTGCTACAAGATGGCGGCACCCGGCCGACTTCAACTTCCGACTGATGGATTACCCCCTTGGCTCGGACAGACACTTCCTGTTTAATGTCCCCTTGGATAGTGTTTGAACTTGGACTCATATACAAAAATGCGGTCAGTGCTTAACTCAAAGTGGAGTTATAGCCTATATATTCCCAGATTCGAACTTCTCGGATCAATAACTTGTGAGATAAACGTTGTTAAAACACAAGTTATACTTATTTACAATCACAGTAATGTAGAGCTACAACCAAAATTCCCTCAAAACGAGCTCTATAATATATTGGCTAAGACAAGTCCGAAGGGACCATCTGCAAAGTGCAATATAACCCAAAAAACGTGGTTGCAAAAATAGTAATTAACTTCAATGTTACAAACTGTAGTGCCACCCAGTCCCAGCCAACATTTGTATGCGGGGCCCATATGGGTATGAAATGGGCTGAAAAATGGGCCCCATGTAGGATTGTCCGTGGGTTACGTAATGGCCCCATGTTAATTGCCCAGATGGATTTCATATAGGTTTGGACTTGGTACTAGGTGGGACCCAAGTGGGCAACATGCACAAGACCCATCTCGCTCCCAGTTTTTACCCAGTTGACATTTGTATGTGGGGCCCATGTGGGTTTGAAATGGGCTGAAAAATGGGCTATGTATGGGATTGTCCGCGGGTTACATAATGGCCCAATGTTAATTGCCCAGGTGGATTTCATATAGGATTGGACTTGGTACTAGGTGGGACCCAAGTGGGCAACATGCACAAGACCCATCTTGCTCCCAGCTTTAACCCAGTTGGTACTAGGTGGGACCCAAGTGGGCAACATGCACAAGACCCATCTTGCTCCCAGCTTTAACCCAGTTGGTACTAGGTGGGACCCAAGTGGGCAACATGCACAAGACCCATCTTGCTCCCAGTTTTAACCCAGTTGACATTTTTTATGTGGGTCCCATGTGGGTTTGAAATGGGCTGAAAAATGGGCTCTGTATGGGATTGTCCGCGGGTTACATAATGGCCCCATGTTAATTGCCCAGGTGGATTTCATTTAGGTTTGGACTTGGTACTAGGTGGGACCCAAGTGAGCAACATGCACAAGACCCATCTCGCTCCCAGCTTTAACCCAGTTGACATTTGTATGTGGGGACCATGTGGGTTTGAAATGGGCTGAAAAATGGGCTCTGTATGGGATTATCCATGGGTTACATAATGGCCCCATGTTAATTGCCCAGGTGGATTTCATGTAGGATTGCACTTGGTACTAGGCGGGACCCAAGTGGGCAACATGCACAAGACCCATTTCGGTCCCAGCTGCTAATATTTGTATGTGAGGCCCATGTGGGTTTGAAATGGGCTCTGTATGGGATTGTCCACGGGTTCCATAATGGCCCCATGTTAACTGCCCACATGGATTTCATATAGGATGGCACTTATAAACAGGTGGGCCCCAACTGGGCTACATGCACAAGACCCATCTTGGTCCCAGCTTTAGTTTTTTTGGGGTACTACAAGGTTACTACATGGGCTGAAATACGGGCAGTAAGTAGGTTGGTCCACGGGTTCCATGTTGGCCCCAGCAACTTACTCGTTTAGGTTCTATGCAGGATTTCACAGGGCTTTAAGTGGGGCCCAACTAAGAATCTCATGCATTTGGCCCAACTAGGGATCATCTGGGTTCCATCTAAATGAGTAGCAACACCACATTAAAGCTGCAAGCAGCATTGAAAGGGCCCTCGCACCCGTGCCATCGCCACCCGGTGGCTTTAGGAAGACAGACCATGGTGGGCAATGTGCATTTAAGTAGATAAATATAGTGGGAGTATGTCAAAGTCAGTTACAAAAATGTCCTTTATTATGGGTATAATAGCATGCTGTTAAACATGTCACTTCCTGTTGCCAGCAGGTGGCGCTATGACTGTAACTGAATATGAGCATGCACATGTGTTCAGGACAGAACTCTTATCAAACATGTGAAGTTTGGGGCAGATTGAACTTTGCCTTCTTAAGTAAAAACAACTTCCTGTTTCATAGCATTAGCATGCTTTAGCACTTAGCTAAGAATTGCTAGCATGTTTAACATGTTTATAACATGTTTATAACTCAATGGCATATTTACTATGTTGCCAGTACTGCATCACACTGTTAAACATGTCACTTCCTGTTGCCAGTAGGTGGCGCTATTACTATAACTGAATATTGTCATGTAGATGTGTTCAGGGCAGGACTCTTATCAAATGTGTGAAGTTTGGGGCAGATTGGACATTGTCTTCTTAAGTAACAACAACTTCCTGTTTCATTTCATTAGCATGCTTTAGCACTTAGCTAAGAATTGCTAGCATGTTTTAACATGTTTATAACATGTTTATAATTCAATGGCATATTTACTATGTTGCTAGTACTGCATCACAGTGTTAAACATGTCACTTCGTGTTGCCAGTAGGTGGCGCTATTACTATAACTGAATATTCTCATGTAGATGTGTTCAGGGCATGACTCTTATCAAATGTGTGAAGTTTGGGGCAGATTGGACATTGCCTTCTTAAGTAACAACAACTTCCTGTTTCATTTCATTAGCATGCTTTAGCACTTAGCTAAGAATTGCTAGCATGTTTTAACATGTTTATAACATGTTTATAACTCAATGGCATATTTACTATGTTGCCAGTACTGCATCACACTGTTAAACATGTCACTTCCTGTTGCCAGTAGGTGGCGCTATTACTATAACTGAATATTGTCATGTAGATGTGTTCAGGGCAGGACTCTTATCAAATGTGTGAAGTTTGGGGCAGATTGGACATTGGCTTCTTAAGTAACAACAACTTCCTGTTTCATTTCATTAGCATGCTTTAGCACTTAGCTAAGAATTGCTAGCATGTTTTAACATGTTTATAACATGTTTATAATTCAATGGCATATTTACTATGTTGCTAGTACTGCATCACAGTGTTAAACATGTCACTTCGTGTTGCCAGTAGGTGGCGCTATTACTATAACTGAATATTCTCATGTAGATGTGTTCAGGGCAGGACCCTTATCACATGTGTGAAGTTTGGGGCAGATTGGACATTCCATGCCTGAGTTACAGCAAATTACTATTTAATTGCAGTAATAGCATGCTTTAGCACTTAGCTAAGTGTTTGCTAGCATGTTTTAGCATCTTTCAAGTATGTTGATAGCATGTTTAGCACTTGCTGGCACTTTTTTATATGTTATTAGGAGTCCACAACAGTGTTAAACATGTCACTTCCGGTTGCCAGCAGGTGGCGCTGTGACTGTAACTGATTATGTGCATGGACATGTGTTCAGGACAGAACTCTTATCAAACGTGTGAAGTTTGGGGCAGATTGGACATTCCATACCTGAGTTACAGCAAATTCCTATTGAATTGCAGTAATAGCATGCTTTAGCACTTAGCTAAGTGCTTGCTAGCATGTTTTAGCATGTTTCAAGTATGTTGTTAGCATGTTTAACACTTGCTGGCACTTTTTTATATGTTATCAGGAGTCCACAACAGTGTTAAACATGTCACTTCCTGTTGCCAGCAGGTGGCGCTGTGACTGTAACTGAATATGAGCATGGACATGTGTTCAGGACAGAACTCTTATCAAACGTGTGAAGTTTGGGGCAGATTGGACATTGTTTGCCTGAGTTACAGCAACTTCCTGTTTCATGGCGAAACATCAAAATTTGTCAGGCCGCCGAGGACACGCCCTTCGACGAAAACTCAAGATCTTCGCAATTTAACGTCGCAAAGGCCTTAAGATTACACTCAGCAAATTTGAAGATGATCAGATTAAAACTGTAGGAGGAGTTCGTTAAAGTACGAGGCCTGAAAATGGCAAAAACTGCACAAAAATCTGAGAGGAAGTTCAAAATGGCTGACTTCCTGTTGTGTTAAGGGCTACGCTCCAAGAGACTTTTTTGTAGGTATTGGGCCATTACATGTATGTACCGAATTTCGTACACGTACGTGAAACGTAACGCGAGGCGCACTCCGTTGAACCTTTATAGGTGGCGCTATCGAGCCATTTTGCCCCGCCCAATTTTGAAACGCATATCAGATGTAAATTTTCGCCAGTTCTGACGCGTGTGCAAATTTTCGTGAGTTTTCGTGCATGTTTAGGCCCTCAAAAATGCGATTCATTGCGGAGAAGAAGAAGAATAATAATAATAATTAAAGCTGCAAGCAGCATTGAAAGGGCCCTCGCACCCGTGCCATCGCCACCCGGTGGCTTTAGGAAGAGAGACCACGGTGGGCAATGTGCATTTAAGTAGATAAATATAGTGGGAGTATGTCAAAGTCAGTTACAAAAATGTCCTTTATTATGGGTATAATAGCATGCTGTTAAACATGTCACTTCCTGTTGCCAGCAGGTGGCGCTATGACTGTAACTGAATATGAGCATGCACATGTGTTCAGGACAGAACTCTTATCAAACATGTGAAGTTTGGGGCAGATTGAACTTTGCCTTCTTAAGTAAAAACAACTTCCTGTTTCATAGCATTAGCATGCTTTAGCACTTAGCTAAGAATTGCTAGCATGTTTTAACATGTTTATAACATGTTTATAACTCAATGGCATATTTACTATGTTGCCAGTACTGCATCACACTGTTAAACATGTCACTTCCTGTTGCCAGTAGGTGGCGCTATTACTATAGCTGAAAATTGTAATGTAGATGTGTTCAGGGCAGGACTCTTATCAAATGTGTGAAGTTTGGGGCAGATTGGACATTGCCTTCTTAAGTAACAACAACTTCCTGTTTCATTTCATTAGCATGCTTTAGCACTTAGCTAAGAATTGCTAGCATGTTTTAACATGTTTATAACATGTTTATAATTCAATGGCATAATTAATATGTTGCTAGTACTGCATCACAGTGTTAAACATGTCACTTCATGTTGCCAGTAGGTGGCGCTATTACTATAACTGAATATTGTCATGTAGATGTGTTCAGGGCAGGACTCTTATCAAATGTGTGAAGTTTGGGGCAGATTGGACATTGCCTTCTTAAGTAACAACAACTTCCTGTTTCATTTCATTAGCATGCTTTAGCACTTAGCTAAGAATTGCTAGCATGTTTAACATGTTTATAACATGTTTATAACTCAATGGCATATTTACTATGTTGCCAGTACTGCATCACACTGTTAAACATGTCACTTCCTGTTGCCAGTAGGTGGCGCTATTACTATAGCTGAAAATTGTAATGTAGATGTGTTCAGGGCAGGACTCTTATCAAATGTGTGAAGTTTGGGGCAGATTGGACATTGTCTTCTTAAGTAACAACAACTTCTTGTTTCATTTCATTAGCATGCTTTAGCACTTAGCTAAGAATTGCTAGCATGTTTTAACATGTTTATAACATGTTTATAACTCAATGGCATATTTACTATGTTGCCAGTACTGCATCACACTGTTAAACATGTCACTTCCTGTTGCCAGTAGGTGGCGCTATTACTATAGCTGAAAATTGTAATGTAGATGTGTTCAGGGCAGGACTCTTATCAAATGTGTGAAGTTTGGGGCAGTTTGGACATTGTCTTCTTAAGTAACAACAACTTCCTGTTTCATTTCATTAGCATGCTTTAGCACTTAGCTAAGAATTACTAGCATGTTTTAACATGATTATAACATGTTTATAATTCAATGGCATATTTAATATGTTGCTAGTACTGCATCACAGTGTTAAACATGTCACTTCCTGTTGCCAGTAGGTGGCGCTATTACTATAACTGAATATTCTCATGTAGATGTGTTCAGGGCAGGACTCTTATCAAATGTGTGAAGTTTCGGGTTTTGGGGTTCGAAGTTACAGCAAATTACTATTTAATTGCAGTAATAGCATGCTTTAGCACTTAGCTAAGTGTTTGCTAGCATGTTTTAGCATGTTTCAAGTATGTTGATAGCATGTTTAGCACTTGCTGGCACTTTTTTATATGTTATTAGGAGTCCACAAAAGTGTTAAACATGTCACTTCCTGTTGCCAGCAGGTGGCGCTATGACTGTAACTGAATATGAGCATGGACATGTGTTCAGGACAGAACTCTTATCAAACGGGTGAAGTTTGGGGCAGATTGGACATTCCATACCTGAGTTACAGCAAATTCCTATTGAATTGCAGTAATAGCATGCTTTAGCACTTAGCTAAGTGCTTGCTAGCATGTTTTAGCATGTTTCAAGTATGTTGTTAGCATGTTTAACACTTGCTGGCACTTTTTTATATGTTATCAGGAGTCCACAACAGTGTTAAACATGTCACTTCCTGTTGCCAGCAGGTGGCGCTGTGACTGTAACTGAATATGAGCATGGACATGTGTTCAGGACAGAACTCTTATCAAACATGTGAAGTTTGGGGCAGATTGGACATTGTTTGCCTGAGTTACAGCAACTTCCTGTTTCATGGCGAAACATCAAAATTTGTCAGGCCGCCGAGGACACGCCCTTCGACGAAAACTCAAGATCTTCGCAATTTAACGTCGCAAAGGCCTTAAGATTACACTCACCAAATTTGAAGATGATCAGATTAAAACTGTAGGAGGAGTTCGTTAAAGTACGAGGCCTGAAAATGGCAAAAACTGCACAAAAATCTGAGAGGAAGTTCAAAATGGCTGACTTCCTGTTGTGTTTAGGGCTACGCTCCAAGAGACTTTTTTGTAGGTATTGGGCCATTACATGTATGTACCGAATTTCGTACACGTACGTGAAACGTAACGCGAGGCGCACTCCGTTGAACCTTTATAGGTGGCGCTATCGAGCCATTTTGGCCCGCCCAATTTTGAAACGCATATCAGATGTAAATTTTCGCCAGTTCTGACGCGTGTGCAAATTTTCGTGAGTTTTCGTGCATGTTTAGGCTCTCAAAAATGCGATTCATTGCGGAGAAGAATAATAATAATAATAATAATAATAATAAACAGAGCAATTCCAAGAGGGTCCTCACACCATCGGTGCTCGGGCCCTAAATATAGCTGCGAGCAGCGATTACGGGCCCAAGCCGGTGGCACCGCAACCCTGGTGCACCAGGGTGGCGGTACCGCCGGCTTTGGCCCTTCATCGCTGCTCGCAGCTATATTTATTTATTTATATATATATATATATATATATATATATATATATATATATATATATATATATATATATATATATATATATATATATATATATAAAGCCGGTGGCATCGCCACCCTGGTGCCTTTAGGGTTATTGTGCACGACGTGACACAAAATATCTGCTCGCTATCTGCCGAACGGCTCTGGTAGTCCCGCTTCAGCACTGATGATGTTGTAGAAATAGTGTGCTCTGGTTGGTCTGGATTATTCGGGATTTTTTATTTTATACAGAAATAAGTTATTTATAATTCAGATGAGAATAAAGTTAGTGTTGATTAAAATGAAGGAAAACAAATATATTGATCTGAAATATAGCACATTCATTTTACATTTATTTAGGTTCAATTACCAAACATACAATCTTAATTTAATTTAAAGCAAACAATACATTTGAAATACATGGGTTGTATGCACATTTTTTTTTAATAAAATATATATATATATCCAAAAAGACAAGGCTTAAAAACTCTTGTCACTGTAACAGACACAATCTCTCTCTCACACACACACACACACACACACGCACACACACACACACACACACACACACACACACACACACACACACACACACACACACACACACACACACACACACACACACACACACACACGTCAAGTCACATTTTAGATGCAATATTGAATAAGCAGAAAAATCGGATTTTCTGCTCTGAAAATATAAATAAGCATACAAATTGAATAAGCACTTTGAATATTCTAAACAGAATAAGCATTAGTCGCTAATGAATAAGTACTAGTACTTAATGGAATAGATACTAATATCTAAAAAATAAGTACTAGTAGCATGAAAATAGAGACTAGTATGTTAAAATGATTAAATGTTAAAACGGCTTGCCATATTGGCTCAGAGAGAGAGAGAGAGAAAATGACATTTTAGATAATAGCACCTATTAATAGATACTAGTATTTATTCAATAAATAGTAGTTCTAAGTCATTACATACTAGTACCTATTAAATAGATACCAGTACTTATTCATTAGCTACTAATACGTATTCAAAACAATATCTAAAGAATAAGCACTACTATCTAAAGAATAGGCACTAGTACTAAAGAATAAGCACTAGTCGCTAATGAATAAGTACTATTACTTAATGGAATAGATACTAGTATCTAAAAAATAAGTACTAGTAGCATGAAAAAAGAGACTACTAGGTTAAAATGATTAAATGTTTAAAACGGCTTGCCATATTGACTCAGAGCATCAAAAGCATCAAACAAGAATATTAAAGTTTGATGCGTTGCCACAGCAACAGTTTCAAAGATATCAAGAATCCCTTCACAGGTCTTCATCTGCAGTGTATTTACATTATACAGATGAAGTTTGAAGCAAATCGGGTAAAAATAAGAGGGTGATTTCAAAGCCTTTAGGAAGTGACACACTTCCTGCTGCCAGTTGGTGGCGCTATAACTTTGACTCACAATAGTCACATCCATGTGATCGGACTCTTACAGCGAACACACTGCTGAAGTTTCATCAAGATCAGTTAATGTATGCAGAAGTTATAACACACTTCCTGTTTCCATTATTCGCCATAAATTCGTTTCCTCGCCACGGCCAAACCGTTCGAGATATCAAAAATCCCCTGGCAATTTTTCATCCTCAATGTCTTGACTTCATGCTGACTGAGTTTCGTGGCGATTGGTTGAATTCTCTAGAAGTAGTATATCGAATTCCAGGGGCATACGCTTTCAAACAAACCATAATAGCCGACTTCCTGTTGGGCTGGGGTAAAAAGTAAAAGTACAAAGGATATATGAATCGATGAGATCTATATGTGTACCAAGTTTCATATTATTAAATGCAAGCGTGTTTGATTTATGGACCAAGTTTTTGGACCCCGTTCCAGGGGGCGCTGTCTAGCCCCCCTGCCACGCCCGGGTACCAGCTTCAGCCCGGCCCTGATGGCCGCGGTTTCTGACCCGTGTGCAAAGTTTCAAGAGTTTTTGAGCATGTTAAGGGCCCCAAAAGTGTGCTAAGAATCTCAAAAGTATCCAAAAAGAATATTAAAGTTTGATGCGTTGTCACGGCAACAGCATCTAAGATATCAACAATCCTTTCACAGGTCTACATCTGGCATGTGTCTACATTATACACATCAAGTTTGAAGCAAATCGGGTAAAGCCTGTTTGATTTATGGACCAAGTTTTCGGACCCCGTTCCAGGGGGCGCTGTCGAGCCCCCTGCCACGCCCGGGTACCAGCTTCAGCCCGGCCCTGATGGCCGCGGTTTCTGACCCGTGTGCAAAGTTTCAAGAGTTTTTGAGCATGTTAAGGGCCCCAAAAGTGCGCTAAGAATCTCAAAAGTATCCAAAAAGAATATTAAAGTTTGATGCGTTGTCACGGCAACAGCATCTAAGATATCAACAATCCTTTCACAGGTCTACATCTGGCTTGTGTCTACATTATACACATCAAGTTTGAAGCAAATAGGGTAAAGCGTGTTGGATATATGGACCAAATTGTCTGACCCGTTCAAGGGGGCGCTGTCGAGCCCCCCTGCCACGCCCGGGTACCAGCTTCAGCCTGGCCCTGATGGCCGCGGGTTTTGTCCTGTGTGCAAAGTTTCAAGAGTTTTCGAGCACGTTAAGAACCCCAAAAGTGCCCGAAAGCATAAAAAAGCATGAAAAAGCTTAAAAAAAGGAATATTAATGTTTGATGCATTGCCATGGCAACAGTGTCTAAGATATCAATAATCCTTTCACAGGTCTACATCTGGCATGTGTCTACATTATGCACATGAAGTTTGAAGCAAATCGGGTAAAAATAAGAGGGTGATTTAAAAGCATTTTGAAAGTGACACACTTCCTGCTGCCAGTTGGTGGCGCTATAACTTTGACTCACAATAGTCACATCCATGTGATCGGGCTCTTACAACGAACACACTGCTGAAGTTTCATCAAGATTAGTTAATGTATGCAGTAGTTATGACACACTTCCTGTTTCACGTTTCTCGCCATAATTTTGTTTCCTCGCCACGGCCAAACCGTTCGAGATATCAAAAATCCCCTCGCAAACTTTCATCCTCAATGTCTTGACTTCACGCTGACCGAGTTTCGTGCCGTGTGTTTGAATTCTCTAGGAGGAGTGTTTCACATTCCTTTGCATGCGTTTTCCAAACAAGCCTAAATAGCCGACTTCCTGTTGGGCTGGGGTAAAAAGTTAGAGTGCGAAGTATATATGAAACGATGAGATCTACATGTGTACCGAGTTTCATATTATTACATGCAAGCGTGTTTGATTTATGGACCATGTTTTCGGACCCCGTTCCAGGGGGCGCTGTCGAGCCCCCCTGGCACGCCCGGGTACCATCTTCAGCCCGGCCCTGATGGCCGCTGGTTCTGACATGTGTGCAAAGTTTCAGGAGTTTTTGAGCATGTTAAGGCCTCCAAAAGTGTCCAAAAGGTAGTAAAAAAATAATTAGAAGAAGAATAATAATAAATAATCCTTAGGAAAACAATAGGGCCTTCGCCCTTTGGGCTTGGGCCCTAATAATAATAATAATAATAAACAGAGCAATTCCAAGAGGGTCCTCACACCATCGGTGCTCGGGCCCTAACAAACAATTTTTAAAGCATTAGAGCACACAGTGAGATTTAAATCTTTTCAAATTTCAATTTTATTGAAATTACCCATCATATTATGCTATATTCTGAAATTCCAGAGACAATATTTAAAGAAGCAGATTTATGTCAGATTAAAGAGTATCTTTTTAAAAGTTATATACCTAATTGGTAAATTACATATTTTGAACCTGTATTTGACCCAGTCTTTACTGAAATCTTTGAACAGGAAATAAATTGGAGCAGCAACTATACATTTATCAGTACAGCTTACACTGCAGACAGTCATTTGTGCATTCTGTCTAGAGAGATGTCCTCCATCTCTTGTCCTGGACTTTTCTGAGAGTTCCCTCTCAGTTTCTTGCTAGTTGATCTGTGCAGTCTTCTTAAGAGCCTCTGCAAAACAAATTAGCATTTTTAGAGATTATGATTTTAAAGAAATCATGTTACTTACACATGTCACAATACCTTATGAAAGAATAACAACTTTTACTCAGTATAAAAAACAAAAACAGCAAAAAACTTCAATTGGAATTGGAATGGTATTGGAATGTCACTGGAAGGGCATTTGGGAAATCAATAGAGAATTACTGTTTATTTCTTCAGACTATTCCGATTTCATTTTGTATTAATAAAACCAGTTTATAAAGTATGGATATGCGATGTGTTTGAAAGCATCAATTCATTCAATGATACAAGTTAACCATTAAAACAATTTATAAACAAAAATAATAATAATAATACATTATTTGTCTCAAGACTTTGTCATTTTAATATTACGTAGTTTCTCACAATCAGATTCTTAGTCCATGATAGAATGGGCTGACAAAATGTGCATAATAAAGTATTTGAATTATTTTTGATTGCTAATTTTTAACAATAATTGCAAATTTAATGAGTAAAATACCGTATATACCCGAATATAAGACGACCCCCCATTTTCCAGACAATTTTTTGGGGTAAAAAGAGACACACACACACAAACACGCACGCACGCACACACAGACAGATAGATAGATAGAGAGGCGTGCGCGCTCTGGAGGGAGGCTGAGCGCGAGCGCTCTTAAGAAGCACGTGAAGAGCGCGCGCTACAGTGATGTTTCCTCGCGCGGACCCGCTTCACCTGTTTGTCTGAGGTACTTTTGAATAATCTTATACAAATATGCTAAACGTTTAAACTGGCCATTTGAAGTGGGTTTTGTAACTTAAAATACACAAATAAAGTAGCTCACCGAACTGCTTGGCAAGAAATTTCTCCCTTTCCCCCCGTGATTTTGTCTATATCGCGAATATAAGACGACCCCCCATTTTTCAGCCTATTTTTAGGACAAAAACCTTGTCTTATATTCGGGTATATACGGTACTTGTTTCATTACTGGATGAATCAGCGTTTTTTAACGAATCTGTAGAATGAATAATTAAAAAATGACAAATAAATTTGTTTACCAGTCTCTTGTCATCTCCACCTGTTTGTGTAACAATGTGAAATCTTTAAGTGTCAAGTTTCTTGCAAGTTGATATACTCTATTTTGATTGCTACTGTAGACAGAGTTGATATCTGATCTATTTATCTCAGTACTTCTGTGATCATTTGAATTACGAGCTGATGTTGTTGTAATATTATATAAGAATATAATAAATTACTGTTGTGTCAATCTAAATTTATCTGTGAAGTGGTGCAGGACAACTTTGTCCAACTTTGTTTCGGACTCTCATCTGCAGATGCCTTGTTTTGGGCATCTGGCATCGGTTTTTTACTGCTTGATTAATATAAGCAGCACGGCAAAGCTTTGTGTACTCCTTGTTTCCTAGTAAGGACCTGAAATAGGTAAATATAAGTCTGCTTTTTAAAACAACGGGGGATGGTTAGTTTGTGACAACAGCAGGAAATTATTTCCTTCTGATCAAAACAAAAAATGTCCATGTAAATGTGGCTACTGACAGCGCCAACGCAGATATAAATGTTCACTGTGATCTTACTTGACAAAGGTTTAAGACAAATTGTTGTCATTTAGGAAAATATTGTGTGGGTATTTGAATCAAGATCAAAATCTTTCAACAATGTGGCTCTGTATATTTCTGATATGTAGAGAAACCTTAAACTTAATTCAGAATCCTAACTACACATGGTATTAAAGGAGTAGTTCACTTTAAAAGGAAAATTACCCCATGATTTACTCACCCTCAAGCCATCCTAAGTGTATATGACTTTCTTCTTTCAGACAAATACAATCAGAGTTATATTAATAAACACCTCGACACTTCTGAGCTTCATAAAAGCAGTGGATTGCAACCATCAGTTTGAAGCTCAAAAAAGTGCATCCATCCATTATATAAGAACTCCACACGGTTCCGGGAGGTTAAAGGCCTTCTGAAGCAATGCCATATGTTTGTGTAAGAAAAATATTAATATTTAAAACTTTATAAAGTAAAACAACTAGCTTCCGGGCAAACATACGGATTTTACTTAAGGGTAAAGCGCAACTTATGCGAGTAATGCAACGCACTGCTGATATTTATGCTACACCATGATGCACTACGCTACTAAGCTAGTTATTTTACTTTATAAAGTCTTAAATATGGATATTTTTCTTACACAAACTCCTGGCTTTGCTTCAGAAGGTCTTTATTAACCCCCTGGAGCCATGTGGAGTTTGTTTACGATGGATGGTTGCAATCCACTGCCATTATGAAGCTCAGAAGCGTCAGGGTGTTTATTAATATAACTCTGATTGTATTCGTCTGAAAGAATAAAGTCATATACTTAGGATGGCTTGAGGGTGAGTAAATCATGGGCTAATTTTCATTTTAAAGTGAACTACTCTAAGTAAATTATGTAAAATCTAATGTTTAAAATTGTATTAAATTAAGTAAAATCAAAACACCTCACACATAACAAAAGGTCAATCGATCCATACCAGAAGTGGCAGTGCAGTGTAGCAGATAAAGAACAATCCTCCACCGAATTGCCAGTAATCATCTGGATCCTTGGTCAATCTGGGGTGGGGTGGGGTGGGCTGATAAATCCTTAAAAAGAAAGATTTAATTTTTACCATTCCTTTAAATAATATTAAACAAAAACGCATTTAAATTTGACCAACATTTGCCATTATAAAAGATTCAGACAACATGAACAAATGGTCCCCAATAGCTCCCTGGGTGCCGCAGCAAAAACTCTCGATGTGTGTTCACAGAAGCCAAGTTTCCATCCACTTGTCAATCGAATTATCTGAAAGTTTGGTAAAAAACCTCATGCGAATAAAGCTGGTGAAAATGTGTTTCCATCAAACGGCTTTAAAGCGAATAAAAACCTGTGTGTAATGACGTCACATGCTTTTTTGCGATCAAATTGGTGCACCGAATTGAACAACATTCAAGCAAGCAATTACGAACAAAGTTTTGCGAGGCAAAATGGATTGCGCCATAATAACGTTTCCATCAGCGTTTATCGCATAAGCCGTATATCCATCAAGATAAAATTCCATGAGACCGAACGCATTTCATTTGAGTCGATATTCATTCGAGACAAATTCCGAGTATGGGGACCCCATACTTGGCTACATTTCATGTCATATCACACAATTGTAGCTTTAAAAAAAGCAAATTGGTACACCAAAATCAAACAAAAACCATCTAATAATTTTACCTGTAGCCACATTTATCCTGAGGGTCTTTCCCTTGATGTTCTTCAGTGAACTAAATAAGGGACTGGTGATGGTGACATGTTCTCCTTTCGTTGTCACTTTAGAGGAAGAAAGACAAAAGGATAAAAAGTTACTCAGATTTGTCAGTAGTAGAATAAATGACATTTGATGATGAGAATAATACCTTTAACTACACAATATATTAATCCCAATGTAAGGTTTAGAAGCATTGGTTAAAAATGACTAACATCTTACTTAAGTTGATAATCGTGGTGGATTTGTCTCGGTTGGGTGCCTGTTCTCGCCAAAAAATCTTCTTCCAGTGCTTGATATATATATATATATATATATATATATATATATATATATATATATATACATACTGGTATCTACAAAAACATAAGAGATATAGACCAATAATATTTCTAAACTCTTCTGTAGATTCCAGTGTTTCAGAGTGTAAATGACTGTTTTTTCCAATCACTTTACTCATTTGGATGCTCCTCCCCTAGTAAAAATTAATATAAATAACAAACCTATGCAAAAATATATTTTAAACACTTTTATTTTAAAAACATTTATTTTATATTTATTATACATCAAATACATTTAAACGTGTATTGACACATCACCCAAGACTTACATTTAATGTATAATTGAACTTTATTTGGAGCATTTTTTTTAGTACACAATGCATATATTTTTTTATATTAAGACAAATGTTTTTTAATAGGCTTATCACTATTAATAAAGTGTACCTAAAGTATACTTGCAAAAGTTTCTTTCACTTTAGTAATCAAAACTTAACCTCAGCATTACTTCCAGATAACAAGATAACTTCTTATTGACTTTAAGTAACATTATATAATTTAGAATACCAAAGTACAATCGCAGGGTATTTATATTAAGTACATAATTGTGTAAATATCTTTGTAGTAAACAGCATAAAAAAGGATTCAAATAGATTTTAGTATATATTTTTTTCACATTGACATCAGAGGCTACAACTGCAATATGTGCTTATACGCTAATCGCGATAGCATCTTACTATAATCAAAGGTGTGCTTTGATGAAGCTCATCTTTACAGTCAATGGTAACGTTACACACACAGCTGCAGGTTGTAGGCCTACGTCCGTTATCCGTTTATAAAACTCTCGTGTGTAACGTTACACAGAACATTTCTGGGATGTTAATGAACTCAATTAACAAAATTTGTTCATCTGCATTATTAACGTTAGGTTATATTCTACTTTGAACTATATTTACACTCTCATCCACTTATTTGAACGTATTACCTAAACGTTTAAATATATATTGATCTCTGTTTTTCTAAAATGATAGTGGATACATGATGAAAACGAAACATAACTTTACAGAGCCTGAAAAATGTTTCTCTTACCTGATGCAATATGTTTGCAGGACCTCACACTTGATTTTCCTGTGATCATATTTCAGCTTCTGTTCTCCTCCGTTTACATGTCACAACGCAAATTGGTTAAAAAATAAGATTTTAACAGGCATAAGAAAAGACAATATTGCCGAGCAGTAGCGCACACACACGTCGTCTCGCAATTAACTCAAACTGACGTATTTTTTCAAATTCAAACATGACCAGTAAAAAGGCGCGCACAATTGTCATTGGCCAGCTACGTAGATGACAGACAGATTAACCAATCATGATCAAAGAGGGTGAAACAACCGATTCCAATTGTTTCAGGGTGGTAATGGAAAATATGACTTTTCTTCTCTTCTTTCTAATTTTTTTTTTTTTTTTTTTTTAAGAAATGTGTGTTTAGTTATATGTAGACTATTTTATTTGATTAGTTGGTCAAATAGTGTTTACTTTAGATGACAGTGTGTGAATAAAAATGCAATCCTCCATTAAGCTTTAGGCACACACACAATTGTAAATCCAAACAAAATCACACAGAGCAAAAAAGTTTCTGCTGCACTTCTCTCTTGAGATTGGAATTATATCCATTATTATTATTATTGTTAATAATATGATTATATTTTCACATAAATTTAGATTTTTGAAGTGGTGTTTTGATCAAAATAGCATGCAATGCTAAAATAATTACAAAATAATAATTAGAAATAATAATAATTCAAAGGTTATGTATTTCTTGAAGACATGACTTTGATTCAACATACAGATTTTGTAAAAAACTTTTTCAACTGTTTAGCATTAAACGTTATATTAAATGTTACATTGTGTCAACGTTAAAAAAAAACTGACATTATTTCAACCATATTTTAACTTTGAGGGTCAGTCATATCATGTGCCAACTACGACTGAAAAGAAAAGTCTGTACTGTTGACCTCAAAAGAAAACTAAACACAATATGCTAAATGAATGAAACTGGACTTTATTCTGTACTCCTGTATATGCTGCAAATATGGTTTCTGAATCTACATTGGATTTCCCCTTCAAATCATTAATGTCCTTTCTTTCTTTACTTGTGCTATTTCATCATCTGAACTGATGTGCCCCTTTTAATAATCAAACCCTTTTAATAACCAAACCCTAACCCCAATATTCAAAATCTATAGAATTACATTTTAACTCACTAACCAACTGACCAGAAAACTCTGGAGTATCTCCATTGAATAAGGGCATATGGCTGTTGCTAGGGGTTTGATTTCTTCTACCCATCTCTAAGCCAATATAATTCCATTACATTTTCAAACATTTTATTTTAGGATTGCTTTTACCTGATTATTTATTTTACCTGCTTATTTTTGTCTTTAAAGTGTGTAGCTTTTCTTTTCTGTTGTTATGTTTATCTGTAAAGCGCTTTGAGAAAGCAACTTTTAAAGGCGCTTTACAAAATAAATGTATTATTATTATTATTATTATTATTATTTTGATAGATAATTAGCTTCTGTAACCCGTTCTTCATATTGAACAGTGACCATTTTCTGGATATTTTGAACCATTTGTATAGATTTTAGACTAGGGTTAAAACTAATGTCTGCTGAACACCAACACTCCAGGACTGGATCTGAAGAGCCATGGCCTATATACTGTACCCACATACACTATATTGTCAAAAGTATTGGGACACCCGTCCAAAACTTTGAATTCTGGTGTTTGAATCACTTCCATGGCCACAGTTGTATAAAATCAAGCATCTATGCATGCAGACACTTCTACAAACATTTGTGAAAGAACAGGTTGCATTCAGGAGCTCAGTGAATTCAAGCGTGGCACCAGGTTTCCACCTAATAAGTCCATTTGTGAATTTTCCTCACTACTAAATATTCCATGGTCAACAGTTAGTGGTATTATAACAAAGCTTATACATTATAAATATACTGTATATAATATTTTTTAATGATTGTACAGATATGTTATTTACAAATGTATAGTTTATGATGTAATTTACAGATGCACAATTTATATTTACATTTATTAATTTAGCTGACGCTTTTATCCAAAGCGACTAACAATTGCTATATTTCAGAGGTCGCACGCCTCTGGACACAAAACTGGAGCAATTAGGGGTTAAGTGTCTTGCTCAGGGACACATTGGTGTCTCACAGTGGATTCAAACCCGGGTCACTCACACCAAAGGCATGTGTCTTATCCACTGCGCCAACACCCCATAATTTTATATGATAATATAGTACCTATGTGGGTACTACCTTGGGCCCATATGTGACTGATTATGTTAGCCCATGTCTGACCCATATGGTTTGGTCAAGAAGGCCCCATATGTTTTTCCCATTCATAATAACCCATATAGAGGTTACCTATGTGGGTACTACCTTGTGCCCATGTATGCAGCCTATATGGGACTGATTGTGTTTGCCCATGTATGACCCATATGGTTTATCAAAGTGGGCCCTATATATATTTCCAAGTCATAACCATATAGAGGTTACCTATGTGGCTACTACCTTGGGCCCATGTATGCAGCCTATATGGGACTGATTGTGTTTGCCCATGTATGAACCATATGGTTTAACAAAGTGGGCCCCATATGTTTTCCCATTCATATACCATATAGAGATTACCTATGTGGGTACTACCTTGTAGGCAGCCTATATGGGACTGATTGTGTTTGCCCATGAATGAAACATATGGTTTATCAAAGTGGGCCCCATATGTTTTCCCATTCATAACCCATATAGAGATTACCTATGTGGGTACTACCTTGTAGGCAGCCTATATGGGACTGATTGTGTTTGCCCATGAATGAAACATATGGTTTATCAATGTGGGCCCCCATATGTTTTTCCCATTCATAACTCATATAGAAATGACCTATGTGGGTACTAGCTTGGGCCCACGTAGGCAGCCTATATGGGACTGATTGTGTTTGCCCATGTATGAACCATATGGTTTATCAAAGTGGGCCCCATATGTTTTCCCATTCATATCCCATATAGAGATTACCTATGTGGGTACTACCTTGTAGGCAGCCTATATAGGACTGATTGTGTTTGACAATGTCTGACCCATGTGGTTTATCAAAGTGGGCCCTATATGTATTTCCAAGTCATAACCCATATAGAGATTACCTATGTAGGTACCACCTTGGGCCTATGTAGGTAGCCTATATGGGACTGAGTGTGTTTGCCCATTTATGAACCATATGGTTTATCAAAGTGGGCCCCATATATTTTTCCCATTCATAACCCACATAGAGATTACCTATGTGGGTACTAACTTGTAGGCAGCCTATATGGGACTGATTGTGTTTGTCCATGAATGAAACATATGGTTTATCAATGTGGGCCCCATATATTTTTCCCATTTATAACCCATATAGAGATTACCTATGTGGGTACTACCTTGGGCCCATGTAGGCAGCCTATATGGGACTGATTGTGTTTGTCCATGAATGAAACATATGGTTTATCAATGTGGGCCCCATATATTTTTCCCATTTATAACCCATATAGAGATTACCTATGTGGGTACTACCTTGTAGGCAGCCTATATAGGACTGACTGTGTTTGACAATGTCTGACCCATATGGTTTATCAAAGTGGGCCCTATATGTATTTCCAAGTCATAACCCATATAGAGATTACCTATGTGGGTACTATCTTGGGCCCATGTATGCAGCCTATATGGGACTGAGTGTGTTTGCCCATGTATGATCCATATGGTTTATCAAAATGGGAGCCCCATATGTTTTTCCCATTCATAACCCATATAGAGATTACCTATGTGGGTACCACCTTGGGCTCATTTATGCAGTTTATATGGAACTAATTGTGTTTGCCCATGTCTGACCCATCTGGTTTATCAAAGTGGGCACCATGTGTATTTCCAAGTCATAACCCATATAGAGATGACCTATGTGGGTGGGTTTTACCTTGGGCCCATGTATGCAGCCTATATGAGACTGATTGTGTTTGCCCATGTCTGACCCATATGGTTTATCAAAGTGGGCACCATATGTATTTCCAAGTCATAACCCATATAGAGATTACCTATGTGGGTTCTACCTGGGGCCCATGTAGGCAGCCTATATGGGACTGGTAGTGTTTGCCCATGTCTTACCCATATGGTTTGCTCAAGTGGGCCACATATGTTTTTCCCATTCATAACCCATATATGGATTACCTATGTGGGTACTACCTTGGCCTCATGTAGGAAGCCTATATAGGACTGATTGTGTTTGCCCATGTCTGGCCCATACGGTTCATCAAAATGGGCCCCATATGTTATTCCCATTCATAACCCATATAAAGATTACATATGTGGGTTCTACCTGGGGCCCATGTAGGCAGCCTATATGGGACTGGTAGTGTTTGCCCATGTCTGACCCATATGGTTTGGTCAAGCGGGCCACATATATTTTTCCCATTCATAACCCATATATGGATTACCTATGTGGGTACTACCTTGGCCTCATGTAGGCAGCCTATATAGGACTGATTGTGTTTGCCCATGTCTGGCCCATACGGTTCATCAATATGGGCCCCATATGTTATTCCCATTCATAACCCATATAAAGATTACATATGTGGGTTCTACCTGGGGCCCATGTAGGCAGCCTATATAGGACTGGTAGTGTTTGCCCATGTATGATCCATATGGTTTATCAAAGTGGGCCCCATATGTTTTTCCCATTCATAACCCATATAGAGATGACCTATGTGGGTACTACCTTGGGCCCATGTATGCAGCCTATATGGGACTGATTGTGTTTGCCCATGTCTGACCCATATGGTTTATCAAAGTGGGCACCATATGTATTTCCGAGTCATAACCCATATAGAGATTACCTATGTGGGTTCTACCTGGGGCCTATGTAGGCAGCCTATATGGGACTGGTAGTGTTTGCCCATGTCTTACCCATATGGTTTGGTCAAGCGGGCCACATATGTTTTTTTCCCATTCATAACCCATATATGGATTACCTATGTAGGTACTACCTTGGCCTCATGTAGGCAGCCTATATAGGACTGATTGTGTTTGCCCATGTCTGGCCCATACGGTTCATCAAAATGGGCCCCATATGTTATTCCCATTCATAACCCATATAAAGATTACATATGTGGGTTCTACCTGGGGCCCATGTAGGCAGCCTATATGGGACTGGTAGTGTTTGCCCATGTCGGACCCATATGGTTTGGTCAAGCGGGCCACATATGTTTTTCCCATTCATAACCCATATATAGATTACCTATGTGGGTACTAGCTTGGGCCCATGTAGGCAGCCTATATGGGACTGATTGTGTTTGCCAATGTCTGACCCATTTGATAAACCCAAATGGGCCCCACTTGTGTTGCCCATTTTGAGCCCATGCACTCATTTCCCATTAGTGACCCAACTAGGACCCACATAGGGAGCCCACCTATTTTTGCCCATGTGGGACCTTCTTAGCTGACCCAAGTGGGCCCAGGATAAGATGCCCATTTTGGGACCATACCCACTTGGTACCCACGTAGCCCAAGCAAAAACCATGTGGGGCCCACATATACATGTTGGCTGGGGTTCAGTTTACACATCAATGGTGTCCCACTGGTCATACTACACTGCTCTTGCAAATTTTATATTATAAAAAATATTCAATAACTTCACTGTAACACACTAAATTTAGTTCATTATATTGGTACCGTACACAGCCAACATAAAAGTTACAACCATAGCTTTTGCATTATATTTGCTTACTGAATTTGATAGCATTACACTATATAACAGTGTGAAGTTATTGAATCTTTTTTTCTAAAAAGTGTGCAAGTGTTGATTTTGTTTCATAATAAATAATCATAAAAAAATGCATTTTTATCAAACTAAGTATTGTAGTATAACCAGCAGGAGAGCAGTGATGAACTGAATTTGGTGACAGTACAGTGTGTCACAGTGAAGCTATTGAATACAATGAACAGAAGGGTTTTGTGATTTGCACTTTGCTGATGGCCCCTTATTCGAACCGGTCTCTCAATCGGCTGTTTAGAGACAATTTTATATTATAAAGCTCGTTTTGAGGAAAATTGGGTTTTAGCTCGTTGGTTACTGTGATTGTAAGGTGTCGTTTGTGTTTTAACAACGTTTATTACATGGCTTGGTTGAATTCTAATGTAGATTATTTCTCCGCTTCACATCTGGGTCCTGATCAGCCTGTCGGGGTTGTATTCGCTATAACAACCTCCTCGCTCTACATTAACCCTTACTTAGCTCACGGATATCCTGGAAATCCGAATAGCCTATGTGAATATATTGCCAACTTCACGGAACTCCTTGAGTTCAGCACTGACCGCATTTCTTTATATTTGAGCCCAACCAATTTCAAACACTACGAACTAAGCGCTCCATTAACGTACGGTTCTGAAGCACTGCCAGCGGGACATTAAACAGGAAGTGTCTTTATTAATTGAATATGACTTTAAGGGATAGTCTTCTGCTGAACACAGAAGATATTTAGAAGAATGTCAGTAACCAAACAGTTGATGGGCCCAGTTGACTTCCATAGTATGGAGAAAAATTATCAATGGGGTCCATCAACTCTTTGGTTACCAACATTCTTCAAAATATCTTCTGTGTTCAACAGAACACAACTTTAAGGCAAATAGATGACAGATTTTTTTTTTTTGGGTGAACTACCCCATTTCAATAAGTTGCTGTTGCTTAAAAACCTAGCAACATTTAAAACATAATGTCACATGTCTCACATGTCAGCCCACAATACATTCATAGACTTTAGTTACATAATTGTGTGCTGCCACAGGAGTCTATCAAGCTCTATCTGTGTGGATTGGTCTAAAAACTTCTCACTGGTAGATGATCTAGCTAGCATATAAAAATCTGCATGCTCTTCTGCAGTGTTTTCGAGCTTACAAATCATGGCCTTTTCCCTCACTCACACAATTCCATGTTAAATGAGAGGGCAGATAAGATCTACACGAGGACCTGAAGGACTTCAGTACAAAACTCAACATCAAGAGGACGCTGTTAATCACAGAAATGAAATACGGTGCCACATATCGCTGCAGAAATCCGCTGTAATCTTCCTACCCATATTAAAATAACAGGTAATTGTAGAAAAACATAATACAAACAAGTTAGTTCATTTAAGATATTAATCGTGCTTAGTACATGTATTTTATTTGACTCTAAACACAAAGTAAAAACAGAGCTTGGAATTTAAAAGAAACCTTTATATAAACTAAAAAAAAAACAGCGCAAAAGATCAAATGATGCAAACAGCTCATGGTTATCAATGTTTTCTTTTATTTATTGTTATAGTATTGTAAATTGAACTTCATTTTCCAAAAATTCAGACCATCCCAACCCGAACGGAGGGGCGTGGCCTGTAGTATGTCAGTCAAATGTGGGAGGGGTTTCAAGGCTCTTACGCTCAGTTTAAAAATGAAACCGTATCAGTTCACTGCTCTCGACATCCACACTGCAATCAGTGCAGAACTGAACCAAAGCAAAACACCACCATAACTAAACCAGAAAACCGTTTTCATTTAATCTCAGTTTCTTCAATCCGACATCAATGATCCTACCTCTTGAGGCATATACAAGTTCCCACCGAGATTTCCTGAACAACATGACAGATTTAACAGAATTAAGAAGTAAATTACTTAGTCATTTATTTATGGTCAAAATACATGTAGTGAAATGTTTCCCCAGTCTCTTGGCGAAACGGGTTTGGGATTCGTTACTCCACTGGCACACTCAGTAAAAAGCTGATGGTTGCAAAATGAACCAAAAACCATTAAACAGTTATAATACTTAATTATAAAAAGAAATGCCGGTATCACTTAACAGTGAATCCAAAAGAATTTGGCAGCAAATGATGAGGTTTAAAGTCAGACTGCACAAACCACTGATACACATGCATACTCTGCTCATTCGCACAAACGCATTCACACTCATGGTAATAGACATGTCCTGGGTAAGGGATGACAGTTTCCTGTTTGGAAGGGCTTCATTATGTGGCACGTTGTGATTGGCCATGAGGACAGGAGGAGGTAAAATAAAAAGTAGCCCCTATTTAGTTTCTTCTATTCTTTTGATGCTCCCTAGTCCTCGCCTGCTTTCATCCCTCGCACAGACCCTTGGCTACGCATCTGAAAATTAAAATAAACAGATTTTTAATAACAACGACACATGGAAGAACACTTCCATTCAAAATTTTGGGGTCGGTAAGGTTTTTTTATGAAAGAAATTAATACTTTTATTCAGCATAGACACATTAAATTGATCAAAAGCGACCGTAGAGACATTTATAATTTAACAAAAAAATTCTATTTCAAATGAATGCTGTTCTTTTGAACTTTTTGTTCATTAAAGAATCCTAAAAATGTATCCGTTTCCACAAAAATAATATTCCTTAAGCACATCTGTTTTCAACACTGGTAAAATGAAGAAAGGTTTCGGTAACACTTAATTAGTTAATATTAGTATTAACTAACATTAACTTACAATGAGCAATATATTTGTACAGCATTTATTAATCTTTGTTAACATTAGCTAATAAAATTACAACAGTTCTTTGTTAGTTCATGTTATCTCAGGTCTATTAATTAATATTAGCAAATACAACTTTACAAAACAGTTTAAATTGCAATAATATTTCAAAAAATTACTCTTTTTTTTCCAAAACATAAAAAAAAATTCTAACCAACCCCAAACCTTTTCCGCAATAGTGCAAGACTAGCTTTATGTCACACAAAACTAATAAGACTGTATCTGCAAATATAGTAATATTAGTGAGATCAAATTCTCCAAGAAAAGTCCTGCAAGCATTCGGTTGCTGTAACATACCTGGTCCAGCTCCCTCTGTGTCTCTTCCTCCATCCTACGAATGTCATCCATAGTGAGGTCCACCCAGCGGTCCAGCCAACAAAAGAGCTGCCGGTGGAAATTAGTGAAGAGCCTTTTCTCCTGCTACTCAGACAAGAGAGAGATGAGGTGGATGTTACTGCAAGCACAACAAACACTTAACACCTCACAGCAGTGGTCAAATCTTCATGTAATGAAATATATCAAACCAGAATACATTTACATTTAATCCATTCACTAAGCAGCGTTCCAGAATTGCGAAGTACAAATATTAGCACACAGACCCCAGAAAGATAACTATTAGTCTATTAGACTATTAGAGTGTAAGTTGAGCCTCTGTGTTGGTAATGAGGAACTATATAACCGTGATAATGGATCACCTTATGAATGAAGTTCTCCACACGTCCCTGCAGACCCCACCAGCGAAAATGAACCGTCACCAGCTTATACGCGGTAATATAGGGACAGTTACCATTATGAAGCTCTTTCTGGAAGAGACAGAGATGGATGCATTAGGAACGGATATTGTAGATAATCACTCTTTTACAATAAAATATTACTTTTAAATTAATGTAAACAGAAACTCAAATTTCAATGACAGAGGCAACACTTAGCTCTGTTCTCTCTCTATTAAAAAATATATTAAAAAAAAATCCCAAAATGGCAGACAAAGTGAGGGAAAAAAAAAATTAAATAACCCTCATGTTGTTTCAAACCCGTAAGACCTTCGTTCATCTTCGGAACACAAATTAAGATATTTTGGATGAAATCTTTTTCATCTCAGAAGAGTTTTCTGAACCAGCTGATCAAGTGGTAAACAGTGCAGCGCTTCTGGGTTCCACGTCAGAAAGTCAAAACTCGTTGCTTAACATTAAAGGGGTCATGAACTGGCTTTTTAAAAAAAAATTATATTGTTGTCTGAGGTCAACTTATGACGTTCGCTTGGTTTTTACATTAAAAAACATAAAAATGAATAAGTAATAGGCTATTTTCTACCCTAGTTTTGAGCCTAGCTGAAAAACGCTCGGTTTTTATGGGCGTCTCGCATTGAAGACTTGGAATTAAACACCCACTGCTGTGAGTGGATAACAGTTTTGCATATTATTATGAGTTTCAACTCACTCGTCAGTAATGATTAGACTGATACACACGTACACATAATTATTAGATATCAAACGATCTGTAACAATGCAATAATAGCCTATATCAGATTATTATTATTATTTAAATAAATTTTACTCACATAAGTGTGTTACACCATTCCTGTCGGATCCAATATAGAGGGCACAGCACCGTTTTTTAATCTTAATCGGTCTGCAAATCCAGTCTCGACCTGTGTCTTGTTTACAAAACAATCCTCAGCGAAATGAAGCGAACAAACGGACACACATCAGCTGGAACGTCATTAAAAATAAAGTTTAAGCATTCCTATTGGACTCCAGAGGAACCTTATGCAGCGACTGTCTTCTTCCACAACCAGGCACTGCACAATATTTTGTAAACGGTATGTTTATTGCTCTGTAGCTCGATCCGGTTTGTCATCACGAGGTAGGCATCTATGTTATTTAGCTATGCGTGTAATGCGCGAATCGGTGGGCGGGTCTAAACCGGCCGTGTTGAAGTAGGCGTTGATCTTCTTCTGCGGGGGGGGGTGGTGTTTTATCCTCTTTTACGTCACAGTTCCCCACTTTGAAAAACGAGTCGTTTGCTGAGCCTGGTGTCAATAAAAGCATTTATTGGACTAACAAGGACGTTTTCAGTTCTGAAACTTACAGGATATTCTTATAATATGATGACCTCTTAGATGTCAAAAGCACAAGTAAAATTTGATTTCTCAGTTCATCACCCCTTTAAGGTTGAACCACTGGAGTCACATGGACTATTTTAACTGTCTTTACTACCTTTCTGTAGCCTCGTGAGACCATCCTGATCTCGCGAGCTTTCAAGGTTTCACTCGCAGATCAGTCTGGATACTTTCCGTTAAAGAAAATTTGGGAGCAGTTCACCAAACGAACGTCCAATCAGCGTTGGCTTTGAGGCGGGTTGAGGTGTGACGCAACGAGAAGCGCGACAGTTCAGTCTAAAGAACATGGCGGCTTCAGTTATTTGTAAATTGTAGTTACATAAACGGCAAATATCCTTTGCCGACATGTTGCTTATTTGCTGAGCTAACGAGCCTTTACCTGCAGCAGCAAGAGTAGCCTGGCTTGTGGTTGTGTTTTCGTCGTCGCTCTGTTAGTACGTCATATGCTTCGTTGATCTGATTGGTTGATTTGGCCCGTCTATCACCAACATAGGCCAATCAGCTAACCAGTATTTTCGCCCCTTACCAAAACTACTTAAACGGAAGGTTTCCAGATGGATATGCGGAGCAAATCCATCTGGCGGAGTCAGGTTAACCTTTCTGGGCCTTAAAAGGTGCAATGGCGTTCAGCAATATTCAGGCGTTCATAAAGCTCTCGGATTTCATCAACAATACCAATACTTCGTTCTGAAGATGAACGAAGGTCTTACGGGTTTGGAAAGACAAGAGGGTGAGTAATTAATGACAGAAACTTCATTTTTGGGTGAACTCACACTTTAAGACTGTGTATTAATAACAATAAAAATGTAGTGATAAAAAAAAACAAAAAAAGGTAATTAGAAAATTCTAATTAAAAAAATTTAAGTTTACGGAGTTTCAGTGACATTACTACATTAAACTACTACATGTAATGTTGAATATAAATGTATAATAAAGCAATGTGGGAATATTTGTGGCTAAAAAAATGAATAAAATATCGCGGTAGTATCGTATTGTGAGCTCAGTATAGCGATTTATCGAATCGTGACATGTGTGTATCATTACACTTCATTATGTGTGTGTGTGTGTGTGTGTACCTTCCATTCAGGTCCCAGAGGTCCCCTCCCAGTTTTCTCCGAGTGGTAGATGGCGGGGTCCTCTTCTGGTTTGTAGTCCTGAGTGATGAATGAAACCATGATGGAGGCATGAAGCAATGGGTGTGTATGAGGAAATAAGAGGACAAATATTAAAGCAAAACAGAAGATCAACAGATGATTCTGGGCTTATAAGGTATGGATTGGAGTTAAATCTGCAGGATTTTAAGCACAAAATTAGGTAAAATAAGTTTAACACAGTATATCAGTGATACAAATGCTAGACAATTTCACGCCAAGACAGAAATGCATTTTTCTAATTCAACTCACCACATCATCCACCTGAGAGCGATCAGCTATATCGATCGGCACAATCTCAATGTCCTCCCATTCCTCAGGAGGAAGACCATGAGGCTGCATAAGTGGGAGATTGAAACATTAGAATGAAGACAGTTTTAGTGGGACTCAGTTTGTATGAACAAATAACTAAAGTCAAGCCCAGAATAATGCATCTAACCATAGTGGCTAAAAGTAATAAAGATGGTGACGCCCATTACACCGGAAAGTCTTATCAAAATCGACATGTAATTTAATAAACAAATCTGATTGAGGCGAAGTTCATCCATTAACCATCCATCACAACAGCAGGTTTTTATTAATTATATTTAACTGATTACATTACACTGCATTGCACCCAGACCAATAAACCGGTGGGAGACGCTCTTGAAAGGACTCCACCTAGCAGAATTATTGAATAATTGGGCACAGATGAACTCTGGACAAACACTCACATTCTCAGTTGTTCCTATGTCTGGTTTATGCCAGGTTTCAATCTTAATGAAGAAATCATCTTTCATGTACTCATTCTGAAAAGGAAAAACCACAAGAGAGCATCACAAACAGAATCCTTTTCAAACACAGAGTTTGGATCATCAACAGCAAGACATGATGATGACTAAACTCTGATTCACCAAGAACGACCTGTAAGCGGTCTAAAATGATCTCAGAGCGTGATTATTTCAAAAATACACTTACTGTAACAACTGCAGTTTTCCATAATCGATTCAGTTTTGGGAAAGGAAAGAACAGATTGTTTGTATAGATCAGTCATTTTCATCACTCAATGCATTAAATGCAGAAGGGTTAAATCATACACTCCCATTTGTATTTAATCACTTATTCACACATGCACAAGTAATTAGTGTTTACTAACTAGTGCGACAGTATGGGTAGGCGTTCCAGGCTTTCTCATGAAACACCAGGGCTCCTTCAGGGGCAAACATCTGAATAAAACCGGGAACCTTGCTGTAAATGACAAATCAATATTCAAAATATTAGGAGAGACTAAATGCATCTCAATTATAAGATTGAGAAAACTTATTACACAAATGCTTGTTTTCCACAACAGTGTTTTTCTATGTTGGAATATTTTTGTGAAATTTATCCTTTAAACATGATATTTTAGTTTGATACACAAGCGAACAATTCAAAACATTGAGACCAGATTTTATGATATAATTGTATGGCGTTTCATAAATTGTTTTGTTTTATTGCTTAAATATTTCTGAAATCATATTATAGGCTGTTTCACTGGATCCTTGACCATGTAGTGTGACAAAATGCCCCGTTACTAAGGGTACGTTTACACGACAACAATTAACTAAAAACAGAAAAAATTTCCCTTTGTGTTTCCGAAAAGTTTGGCGTACAGACGACAACGTTTTCAAAAAGATCCCCATTCACACGGATCCATGTAAACAATTAAAGACGTTGTATTATGTTGCCAGGCCAGAAGTTAGCGATGTCACTTTGTAAAGAAAAACTACGCACCTGTATATAGAAAGCATAATACGTATGCGCATGAAGTCACCATTTTCACAAAATCACATTTTTCTAGTTTACCCAGAGACAATAATGGTGCCCTTTTCAAAAACGTGCCTTTTTTTTGTTTTGTTTTCAGGCCCCCAAAACATGTTGACGTATAAATTAACTGACAAAACGCATACAAAGTTAGTAATAGTTGTCAGTGTCGTGTAAAATAAACTGTATATTTTTCCCCTAGTAAATGTCCAAATGTTATTTTTAGCCAAGAAAGTTAAAAATGTGAAAACTAGCCCCAACCTCCCATATACACTAACACTACTGATCAAAAATGCCTGTGTTTTTGAAAGAAGGCCTTTATGCTCACCAAGGCTGCATTTATTTGATCAATAACAGTAATATATATATATTTTTTTTTAAATCCCCCGACTATTTATTTTTATTTTTCTGATTTACATGTGCATTTTAATGTTTGAAAGTCGAAAAAATTGGAAAACAATAGCTTTAAAATTATGTCAATGGGCAGTATTGGCAATACCTGCTCTCTCAATCTCCACCATCACTCTTTCTTTTTCTATCAGTCTCCTTATCTTGCCCTGTCTCTTCCCCTCCTAAAGCTGAGCTTTGACTGATTGTCTTTTCATCAGTGAAGAAAGTAAACATATGTTTTATGAATCATTTTCTTAGCAAGTTAAATTTAGGAATGCTAGATAACTAAGTTTATTAAATTCAATCACAATATGTAGCCTACGCATTCATTATTAATCTTATGCCTAATATGATAAAAAAGGTGTTCTTGTCGACTTACATTGACAGTTACTATAAATATTACATTACATGAACGCCACGTAAATTATATAGGCCTATTTTCAATTCAAAATGGCCAAATTGGACAAAAGTTTATTAGTTTGCCTGATTATTTTTGTCGGTCGTTAAACATTTATATCCTAAAACAGCTGTCAAATATGAAATGTTTAGTTTAGCTACTTACATCTTATCTTGTACTTTATGACCGTTAACAGTTGAAACGTCATGCTGCAATTCACGCTCAGCATCTTATGTCAACATAAAGCCCGCCTACTTTGATTTGATGGGTCATCTGAAATATTTTGACATTGACGAGCGGTGACAGACCAATGAGGCAGCTCAGATGAGATGGTCTTGGTGCTGTGTGCAATATCCTTGCAGCACTAAAGCAGAGTTAATACTATATTAGGCAATTATTTCACAACCTTTATTATACACACCTCAGAAAAATACAGAGATCCGGACCTCGGTGACCTCATAGCTGGCAACACACGTGAAAAGAACTAATGTTCTATTTTAATATATTTTCAAATGTAATGTATTCTGGACTGAATTTTCAGCATAATTACTCCAGTCTCACATGATCCTTCAGAAATCATTCTAATAGGAATATTGCTGATTGCTGCTCAAGTTTCTGTGGAAAGAATTCTTCAGAAAGCATTTTTCAGGATTTTTTAATGAATCTTTCCACTGGCTCCAATCAAGCATAGGATTGATTTTAAATGGGTCATGAATTGAGAAATTAAAATTTCCTTGATCTTTTGACATATAAGATGTCAAAAAACATCCAGCATGTTTCAGAGCTCAAAACTTTCTCAGTCTAAAAACAGCTTATATTGAAGCTGACAAAACGATCGTGGACTGTATCACTTTATTACGTAATAATAGTGTGACTAAACACCGCCTCTGCAGAAGATCAATTCAGTGACTAAACGGTCAACTTCACATTGTTTCTCTTAGGAGGAAAATAATATTTTATTTAAAATGTGATTAAATTATATATACAAAGCGATCAAAGAACGCTCCCTTTACAATCGCTGGAGCTGTCAATCAAACAGCATGAGTTTATCAGTGACTTCTGGACTCTCGCCAAAACTCCCGTTATAGTCAGCGAATCTCTTATTAACATTGTGTTTTGCACTGTTAGTTATAATGAAAGCATTCGATAATGTGAAGAAATCGAGATGCAATGACGAGATCACTGCATTCATGCGCTCCGCTCAACATGTCTGTGATTGGCTACAATGCTCATCACTGCAACCTTAATGCCACAAACTAAATAAAATGCTATAGATCTAAATATAATGCTATAATCAACACTTTCCACGATTAGTTAACCTTGAGAGCTGTAATAGTAAAAACTTGCTAAAAGTTTTCGAGAAAGTTCCACATGTAATACTTAGCTATTTAATATGCAAAGATGTTAGCCAATCACAGCAGTGGGGGTTTACGCTGAAGTCTTGCAACAGACCCTTGAAATGCAAGTCAATGGCTACCGTCGTCAACTGTTTGATTATCAACATTCTTTACAAATATATTCTTTCATGTTCAACAGAAGAAAAACTCATACAGGTTTGGAACAACATGAAGGTGAGTAAATGACGACAATTTTCATTTTTGGGTGAACTATCCCTTTAAGTATGTCGTTTTTGGGTCTCTCTTGTATATTGTTAATTGCCTTTACTTTGTTTTTATTTCTCTATCTTGTTCGCTTTTAATTCATTGTGATTATTTTATTAATTGTAATGTAAAGCCCTTTGGTCAACCTTTAAATGTGCTCTTGAAACAACAGCATTTATTTGAAACAGAAATATTGGTAACAAAGTAAAAGCCTTCACTGTCGCCTTTGATCAATTTAATGCATTTTTGCTGAACAAAAGCATTTTTTTTAAAAATCTTAATAAATTACAGACTTTTGAACTAGAATAGTAAGTAAAAACTAGAACAGTAAGTGTAACTGCTAACAGAGGAAGTCCCTGCCAGAGGTTCCAACAACAATTCTGTGCTCAGTCTTATTGATATGATGAGACAAGCATGGCTGTTGACATGATCAAAGCTTTTACACATGCTCTCACCTGTGTATGTGGTAGATCTTGTGGGTGTACTGGCCCTTCTCGCCGTCCTTCTCGTAAGGTTCATTTCGGAGGACCTCGATCCCTTCTCCTCCACCTGTGTTGTTCTTACTGGCCTCTGCAACCGAGTACAGTTGGCCAACCTGGTACTGAGAGGAGGGGGGTAAGGGGATATTACATAAATAACTAATGGCAACTGTTTCCCACACAATAGAGACAAACAATGTAATGGAGAAGAGGTGCTGCTGACTCCATCTAAGTGAAGGGAGTTGTCTAAATATTTGCTTGAGCAATAACAGAGCATTATTGCACAGATTCCCACTGATCACAGAAGACAGAGCAGCCGGTTATTCTAATACCAATGACTCTTTCTCTTACCTCTTCTACTGAACATGGCAACAGCACCTGGCTGAAAGGAGAATTGAATAGAGGTTAGAAATAAAAGATAAGAACCATTTATTATCTAATATAATGGAGACTGCATCGCGCTGCGATTGTATAACGGGCGTGTCGTTAGCTGGCCCCGCATTATTGTACGATAAACCAGCGTTTTAACAACCAACGGGGTCTGAACTCAAAATACTACTATTAAATGCCCATCTTATCATGCATTTGTAAATAGCGGCGCTGGTGGGAACGCCGTCCATAAAACACACTGTAATGCTGTATCAGGCAGGCTAAGCGGTTAGCGCCGACCAGCACATACATATATCACGGGCTAAAAATTCACTATTTATTATGACATATGGGAAAATGCTTTTAAAAAAGACATGCGAGTGCTGCAAGATATAACGCAACTAAATCTAGTACATGCATTCTGTAAAAGCCACTCACTATTGCTTGACGAGTACCATCCCGAATCTGGACAGAACGGTACATTCAACAACAGATTGCGGTCGCCGGAAATGAGAAGCGCGTCATCAGTGGACAGGGGCAAGTCAGGGGTCTGAGGACAGAGACCATGATGGGAAGGGAATTTCGTGAGATTATAGTCTCACAATATTTGTTTTCTTTTGTCATAATTAGCAAAACTGCAAATAAATGTACATTTGTATTATTGTATTGTCCAAATTTTCTGAAGAGACACTATCCAGCCCGTTTGAGCTTCTGCAGGGGGTTTGTTCAAGCAGGTTCGGTTGAGCTTCTGTTTATTTTCGCTGATCAATGTTTATATGTGAATGAACGCATAAATTAAATCTGTTCATCATATAAAGAGATCGTATCTTCAAACAATTTGGAATAAACCACTCAATTTATATGGATTTACAATCTATATGGTTTTACAATCTCTTTATGAACTTTAGTGTCAAAGGGATAGTTGTGTAGGCTGTCAAAGGAGGGACAGAAAGCTATCAGATTTTGAGATTTATATATATATATATATATATGCAAAGATGTTAGCCAATCACAGCAGTGGGGGTTATATATAATTATATCAAAACCTGTCATCAAAGTTATACATATATATTTTGAATAATACCCATTCTTGTCTTAGTACAACTTTGATTAACTTTTTTGATCCACTTCAAATGTTGACTGCTGTATAGAAGAATGTTGGTAAGAAAATAGTTTTAGCGACCATTGACATCCTTTGTTTGGACCAAAAAAAAAGGAAGGCATTTTTCAAAATGTTCCATAGAAGAAAGTCATACGGTTTGGAATGACATGCGGATGAGTCTGTCTGTGTATCTCAGCTACTAATTATAATTCAGTTAATTTGTTTCTATTTGGTTTGTTTTTATTGCTATTACTTTTTTGTTTTGTCTTTTTCACCCAGACTGCTGTAACCACACTTTGGCATCAATAAAATGTTCTTTTACCTTTATGTTTTGTAAGCTAGTTATTACACACAGCCTTTATGTATTTCACTGTTGAGAAACTATATAATGATAACTATATCATTGGAAATAGAGTGAGCCTATTCCTACTATATAACATGTTTAGAGTTGATCAATTTAAGCCATGCATTTCTATATTTAAGAAGGTTAAGAAACATAAAAAAAACAGTCTATTGTATCAATTCTTTACATTTTTTTTATAGTTTATTGAAAATGTTAAGAAACAAACCTTGAAATAAAGTTAACAGTCTTAATGGACTCTGTCATATGGAATATTGCAGAATATTAATGCCTACAACTGGAATATACACATTTCAACAGTCAGAATGTTGAACTTCGATTAATTTCTTAACATGCAAATGAAACATTAAATAACATTATTGTACTTCAACAGAGTAGACATTCCTAACAAAAATGCATATTTCATAAGAAATCTTCCAACTGCAATACTGGCAAAACTATTATATATTCAACAATATTATAATATTGTACTAAAAAATATATACAAAAAAAAAAAGTAATCTAAATGCAGCATACAGTACCACAGGGAAAAAGAAAATCAGTAGTGCTCCACCATAATGTCCAAATAAATGGTCCAAAAAAATCTTACATAATAAATTATACATTGAATTACAAAGGAACTTAAACAAAATCAATCACATTGCCCATCTCATACCTAATCCACCTCCTCAATAGTGGGCCCCTGAGTGCCAGCCCCTGAGCTGGCACGTGCCTGAGCTCCACAGCCTCCAGCTGGCATCCCTCCCTGATAAAGCTTAGTGATGATTGGGTTGCAGACTTTCTCCAGCTCCTTTAGCTGATGTTCATACTCCTCCTTATCAGCCAGCTGGTTGTTCTCTATCCAGCTGATGGCGTAGTTGCATTTCTCAATAACTTTCTTCTTGTCATCCTCACTGATCTTGTCTTTCAGGTTCTCATCTTCCACACTGCTCTTCATGTTGAAGGCGTAAGACTCCAGGGAGTTTTTGGCAGCAATCTTCTCTCTTTGCAGATCATCTTCAGCTTTGTACTTGTCTGCGTCCTGCACCATTCTCTCAATCTCCTCTTTGCTCAGTCTGCCCTTGTCATTGGTGATGGTGATCTTGTTCTCTTTTCCAGTGCTTTTGTCCACCGCTGACACATTTAGGATTCCGTTGGCGTCAATGTCAAAGGTCACTTCAATCTGCGGGACTCCACGTGGTGCAGGTGGAATTCCTGTGAGCTCAAATTTACCCAGCAGGTTGCTGTCTTTTGTCATGGCCCTCTCTCCCTCATACACCTGGATCAGGACCCCGGGCTGGTTGTCTGAGTAGGTGGTGAAGGTCTGGGTCTGTTTGGTGGGGATGGTGGTATTGCGTTTGATGAGGGCCGTCATGACTCCACCGGCAGTCTCGATGCCCAAAGATAGTGGCGCAACATCCAGCAGCAGCAGGTCCTGGACATTTCCAGATGTGTCACCCATGAGGATGGCGGCTTGCACCGCTGCACCATAAGCCACTGCCTCATCTGGGTTGATGCTCTTGTTCAAGTCCCTGCCGTTGAAGAAATCCTGCAGAAGCTTCTGGATCTTTGGGATTCTTGTGGAACCACCAACCAACACAATATCATGGATCTGAGACTTGTCCATCTTGGCGTCTCTCAGGGCTTTCTCCACAGGCTCAAGTGTTCCCCTGAAGAGGTCTGAGCACATCTCTTCAAAGCGTGCTCTGGTGATGGACGTGTAGAAGTCGATGCCCTCGTACAGTGAGTCGATCTCAATGCTGGCCTGAGAGCTGGAGGAGAGGGTTCTCTTGGCTCGCTCGCACGCTGTTCGCAGCCTCCTCAGTGCTCTCTTGTTCTGACCGATGTCCTTCTTGTGCTTCCTCTTGAATTCTTCTACATAGTGATTCACCATGCGGTTGTCAAAGTCCTCGCCACCCAGATGAGTGTCTCCGGCTGTGGCCTTCACCTCAAAGATGCCATCTTCAATGGTCAGGATGGACACGTCAAAGGTGCCTCCACCCAGGTCAAAGATCAGGACGTTGCGTTCTGCTCCTTTGCCTTTGTCAAGGCCGTAGGCGATGGCTGCAGCCGTGGGCTCGTTGATGATTCTGAGGACATTGAGCCCAGCGATCACTCCAGCGTCTTTAGTGGCTTGCCTCTGCGAGTCATTGAAATAGGCAGGAACTGTGATAACTGCATTTGCCACCTTCTGCCCCAGATAAGCTTCAGCAATCTCCTTCATCTTCACCAGGACCATAGAGGAAATTTCTTCAGGATTAAATGTCTTGTTTTCTCCTTTGTATTCGACTTGAACCTTTGGCTTTCCGCTATCACTGATGACTTGGAAGGACCAGTGCTTCATGTCAGACTGCACTACTGGGTCATCAAACCTCCTGCCAATCAGCCTCTTGGCATCAAACACGGTGTTGTTGGGGTTCATGGCCACCTGGTTTTTAGCTGCATCTCCAATGAGCCTCTCTGTGTCAGTGAAGGCAACATAGCTGGGTGTTGTTCTGTTCCCCTGGTCATTGGTGATGATCTCCACTTTTCCATGCTGAAACACCCCCACACAGGAGTAGGTGGTGCCCAGGTCAATGCCAATGGCTACTCCTTTTGCTGATGACATTTTTTTTTTCACAGGTAGTTAACCGATTACTATAAGAAAATAGAAATCACATACATTTTTTCTTATTTAATAAAACATTTAGATATTGTACAAAAAAAGCAGCAGGCAAAAATAAATGAACAGCAATATATAGCATTTATACATTTGGCAGACGCTTTTATCCAAAGCGACTTACATTGCATTTCAAGGTGCACATTTACATTCTTATCAGTTCTCAAGTTCTCGATATGAAACAGGAACGTCTCAGGAAGGTTATAGACTAAATAAACAAATACCTCTACATGTAAATAAAGACTGTTAATTATTTTATAGAGCACAAATTACTGTTAATTAAGTTTACAGAGTGTTACGAGTATCAATATTGGTAGCTACTGGAAACAGGTTTACTTGATCTCGGAGACAAAACAACATAATTAATAGTCCTAAGTGAATCAATAAAGAAACCCGAAACAAGAGTAATAAAAAAATATGCTTACTTTAAAATGCTTTAGTAGTGTAGATTCTTCAACAGGCTATTTTAATTTCGACAACTGTCTCCAATTTCGTTATTCTTGCCGTAACTGAAGTTCTGTGGAAACACTGATGCTCCAAAACTGCCATGCATGCTGTTTAGGCTATATACAGAAACCGTCGCACGTTCGCATGTTCTAAACAGTTCTGGAACGCTCGTGCTGAGTTGACCAATGAAAGGCGAAAAACCCAGACAGTTCCGCCCATGCTTTTCGTCATGCGCTTTCTGGAGCATCCGCTCAGATTCTAGTCATCTAGTCATCATTATCTTCTAAACTTAGACTAGTTATATGTTTTAGCACGCTTAATATTCATTTACTGTCATTTACTGTAACTAAAACCTAGTTTGGATGTAGGGGAGCGCGGGGCACAAACTAACGCGGGGTTAGATGTAACACGGACCGTTTACATAGTTATTCAGGATCAAGCCGGTTATGTTTCCGCTCCTTTTCTCTCGCTGCCAGAAGACGGTCTCCCGCAAATTTTTGGAAAGTTTTGATAAGATTTCATGAAGATACTGGACAAATAGTGTTTTGACAACCTCCATGCAAGTAATTTTTTTCATCGTACGTTTTTTTCGGTTTCTGAGCTGGGTGTGTACGTCACCAAATCTTACTTTATATTACCCTAATCGCCGTCTTGTGGGCTAAACCACAGCACCGTTTTGAAACATGTCAGCAACTCCTAGCAACTGTTAGCTATAGGCTTTAAATATGTTTTACACAGCGGGGTTAGTTGTAACACAGTGTTACAACTAAGCCACCAACTGTACAATGATAATCAAATGAAAACAGGCAGCCACACACGTTTTCAGGTTTGAGTATTTATATATTTATTTTGCCACATTAAACTTTGTTGGGCTTTCACAAACAATGTTGGAATTAAAATGTAAAAATTTTGTTTACTATGCATTGATCACTTGTTTATTTATTAAAAAATATAGCCTGTTTTTCATGCAATAAACCCTTTAAATTTGATTTTAAGCTAGTTTTTATTATTATTATTACTGTTATTATTAATAATAATAATAATTGAGCATGCAACTGCCACACACAAATATAATTAAATTTCAATTACAATATTTGATGATTTTATTTATTTATTTATAGCAAAACTGTGCAGCCCTTTCCTATATCTCTATCCATGATATTGATCCATAATAGAAGGATGATTGGAAGAGGGATGGATGTATGGATATCGATCTATACAGATGCACAAACAATATCAAACTATACAGATAAAATAGTACTGAATTATGTGTGTTACACACAAGTGTTACAACTAACCCCTCTGTCTGTTACAATTAACCCCGCATGGTAAGTTGTAACATTTGCACTTCTGTCACTTTCAGTGCAACTGTACGAAAATGGTAGGTCCTAGAAAAAAACTTTAAGTGTTCATTTGTAGCAGAGATGTGTATGTTGCTTCTGTAAAAAAAATATTAATCTAACTTAATTATTTTTTAAATAATTGAGCCAAAACCAAAATGTGTTAGGTTGTGCCCCGCTCTCCCCTATGTCTTTTAGTCAATCCTAAAACGATGTGTTGGCTATAATAGCATTGAGTAATAAAAAATATTACAAATAAAACATAGGCTATAAAATGGTGATTGACGCTACCCTGCTCTATTATCTCGATTTTCCAGAAAGGTATAATTTACATATCCTTATCATCCAGACATAGTTTATAGGCTTTGTTTGAAATGAATGACATTCATAAATTCCGGTGCTATACTGACATAAGCAAATACTTGAAATAATACAAGATTAATAGATTGAGATCAAATGTTATTTTGCTATAGGCCTATAATGTTTTTCATGAGAACTGTAGTTACTATCTATGGTTAGAAATTGTATTCTTCCATGTAAAATATCGTGTAATGTTAAGCCGTAGTCAATAGAGGGCACTAAATGAACGTGAAAGAGACATGTTTCTTTTGTCACAAATATAAAATATTATCTCAAACTAAAAACGCATGAGAGATTATTGATCGATTACAAAATATGATTAGTAGGCTACTTGTAATTTTACAACTTCTAATCGCACACAATTCCAGCTTTATATTAGAGACTACCGCATTTTAAATTTGCAAAGGTTTTCTAAGACATTAGAAAAAATATATATGGTTAGGTAGAGTAAAACAGCACAAGGTTAAACAGTTTTAAGTAAAGGATTTATCAAGAATACAGGCAACAACTTTTCACTTTAGTTTGTTAATTAAATCTGGTGGATTTTATTGCCATGGGGATGTTGTATTTTATGTATTAAGATTTAAATACAGCACCATACCAGATTTAAAACAAATCTTAGCTGGAAAAAGTAATATTAAATATATATATAAAAAGATTTTAAAAAAGTTATACCCAAGATGATTTATAACAACTGTGCTCGTTTGTTTTAATTCCTGCACTGTTCTCAACCATTCTCAAATTATTTGAATCTTGCTGGATCTCTTGTCATAAAAAGTGAAAGGAAAGTGAAAGTTTGCAAATATTGTTTCTGCAGCTGCACATTTTCCAGGCTGATCAAAAGTGATTTGTAAATAATAACAACAACAACAATAAAAATCATATAGGTTAAAAAATAATTGACTGCTTAACAATGTATTTGAACAATGATGCACTTACATAGGTATAAATTAGGCAAGATCCATTTACTGAGACTATAGGGTTAAATCACAATATTATTATTAAATCTATCAAGAAAATGTCATAGATGGTCTCATAATTATAAAAGAAAAAATGCTAGAGCTTAGATCATGATAAGTCAGTCATAATAACTAAGTCTTTTGTTACACAAACATTCTTTGATTTCTAATATTTAACAATGAATGCACAGCACAGTCCAGACAGAGCCCTACTGATTTTAGATAATGATACAAGATCATCAATATAATCTATGGCTAAAGAATATGGTATTTTGTGGGAAAGTATTGGACATTGTTTTGTGCTGCTTTGCTGGGAGACTGCAATGTTTGGCTACTTAAGTCTAATAAATGTTTATGTGTGCTTTATTGGTCTTTAGGGCGCAAATTCTTTGCCTCTTTGATGTAAACAAAAATAAACACAATGTTCTATTGACGTTGTCCTGCAATTTTTTTGGGCACACAGAAACAGACTCTGAATACACAGGAAGTAAAAGGGGGAGTGGAAGCAAACAGGCCCAAAATGCCTGTTGCAGAACAGTTACAACAATTGGAACTTTTGGAGTACAATACAATAAAATAAACCTTTGTTTGCGCAGTCCTGTACCTCAACTGATGCATGGGTTGACCATAAGCTCAAACTTGATACTATAGTTTCTCATAATTAGACATTCTATGACGTTTTCTTTAAAGATTTAATAGTGTTTTGTTTTAACCCAGTCTCGATAAGTAGACTGATTCTGCCCAATTTATATGCAAGTCGTTCTACAATGTTAGAATTACATTGGTGACCTTTTTTTAACCTATAGGGTTTTTATTTTTTATTATTATTTACAAGTAATTTTTGTTCATTTTGGAAAATGTGTTGCTGGATGCTACAGCAACACATGTGACTGTCTCAAGAAAAGTGCAACAGGAATTTCATGCAACAAATGAAATCAGCTGTTATAAATCATCTTGAATATTATGATTTTTGCAGTTAAAAAATGAATATATATTTTTTAACTCACAATAGGTTTATAGAAAATAGTATAGGCTAAAATGTTATTATTTTATACATTTTTCACATAGCATTTCTCTTATCCAGTCCTCGAATTGCTTTCAGTGAGCACAGATTCTCTCACTGGAATCAAGTAATCATCTCAAGTTCAGTGTATTACAGCCTCCAAACATATGACTCAGCCATCAGCCAGAGCAACATCCAACCTTATTTTACTTTTTTACACAACTGTCCAATGTGGCTCCTTCAAAAAGTGCACATCCCTCTTCCTCAGATTTTTTCTCCCATTGAAAATCCCCCTTCTCCAACACTCCCTGTCCCCCCAACCTAAACCATCTCCCACTATATCGCGAGAGACTGATTGGGACAGCAGGCAGAGAAATATCCATATACCTGCAACAAGAGCAGTTGTAAAGCCTTTCTGAATAAATAGATACCCTATGATTCATCAATAAGTTTAGCATCAACGGGGGACAGCTAGACGGAGAGGAATGAATATTAGTGTTAACATTGGCAGACAAACTGCCTGCTTAGCAATACAGCCAGCTAGCTGACCAGCAGCTCAAACTTGATAATTTATTAGCAGTGCTGGGTTAGCTAGTTAGCACCAGGCTAGTTCAATATTTGCACTTAAACTTTTTCGAATTTCACTCACGCCAGCGAACAAATTGCGTCTTTTGTGCAAAAAGGTGAGTTAATGTGACATTTACCTCTATTGCTTAAGATCGTTAGCAAAGTAGGCACCGTTTTATGAGCTAAAGTTAACTAGCTAGCCCGAGTTAGCTTGGTGTGTTGACATTATCAGCGTGAGAGCGTATTATGACAATTAAATGTATGTCAGACAGCTAACTAGGCGAAACGAGTTGTTAAACTCGGTTATGATATGGTTTCCTATATCACATCATTTTATCGTAACTACAACTGACAGGCCTTTACGCTTTATGTGTTTTTCTTTACAGCTAACGTTAACTGCACCGGCTTCGAGTTACACACTGGCCTGAAGATGGTGAGTTATCATCGGGGCTTATGAGCATCATTTCTGCATCTTCCGCTCGTGTAAATCGTCTAAACTGATTTCATATCAGTGTCTTGGTTTCGACGAGTTTGAGTTCAAATGCTCAAGAACCTCCATTTGTTGGTTCTATTTGGTTTAATTATAAAATAAATGAGAAATTAGCGCTTAGCACGTTCTTCAAATATCAGGTGGAGAACTGGGTGTCACAACTCAAAGCAAAACAACGCTTCTCTGTTTCATGCATAACACTTACAACTTATAAATGTCACAGTAATATATATATATATATATATATATATATATATATATATATATATATATATATATAATATATATATATATATATATATATATATATATAATACGCAAACACAAAATCTCTAATTATTAACTTTCTGATGTTTCGAAACATGTATGACTTTCTTCTGTGGAAAAGATGTTAGACAGAAAGACAGCCTCTTCTCTATTCACTTTTGAGAAGAATGACTTGTCATTCTGCCATTTCTTCATACAGTTTTGTAACACCATAAGTAAATCATGACATAAGTTTCATGTTTGTCTAAACCATCCCTTTAAATTCAACATTGTTACAATTTCTATGTTTGAATGGTTTGTTTTTTGTTAAGACATTGTTATTATATATTATTATAATTTTTTGAAAATAACTTGGAATAACAATTTTTTTCTCTATGTATTCTTCATTTAGGTCACAAATCCCTACCGCAGGATCCTCGCAGAGCCTTAAAACCGGAGACCACCTGAGAACCAACATCAGCTTAGCTGGCCGAACGTTATGTTGTTACTCGCCATACATACATTTACACAAATAATTTTGTGTAGAATGTGAGCTATTTTAGAGCACCAAACATTGACGTTACAGAGTTATATATTTTTCTTTTTATTATCTTTTTAAAATGGGGGAAGACAATTACCAATCACTGTCAGGCCACATTTTTCTGTCAGGTTTTCCAAATTCATTTCAATTGTGAAACCGTAGCCTGATGAACAGATCGCGCGTTTCCCATACGCACATAGATCGCAACGATCCTGACGTCTTTGATGATCGTTTGGTCTTAAATTGGTCACCTATTAGTAAGTCATGAACGGCTCCCTTTTAACCCCTCCCAGCCCACGGGCATCAGCTAATTCATCTCCCCTTCCACCCTCCCCATCTCCATCGCCTTCTCCTCCATCTCCTTCACTGTTGCCCCTCTCAACGAGACCCCCACCTTTGCCTCCTCCAGCTCCTGCCAGTCAGCCCTTGTCGTCATTGTCTGACACACCCACACCGTCTCCATCTCCCTGCCTTAGTTGGACAGAGTTCTGTGAGCTCCATGCCCGGGTAGCCGCCGGTGACTTCGCCCGCCATTTCCGGGCCTTCCTGCAGGAGAACCCGCATTACTCCCCTGATTCAGCAGCTGCTTTTTGCCAGCGCTTCACCGACAGATTTATTCGTCATTTCGAGAGCGAGCTTGAGGGGACAGGCGTTGGTAGGGAAGGAACAGTGAACTGGGTCGCCCAATCGGACGTTACGTCGCTGGAGGAGGATGCAGCGTCTCCGTCCCTGCTGCCACCAGAGGCCGCCACCCCCTGTCCACCCACTCACACACGGGCTATGCCCAAAACCGGTCTTGACCCTGGAGGGCCGCGGCACGGAACAATTCCAGAATACAGGAGCGTTTCAGGATTTGTATGCTCATACGCAGATTCTCCCACCATCCTCTTCTTCGTCGTGCTCTTCCTCTATGGGGGGCAATAATGGGCGGAGGGAGGAGAGGGGAACTGCAGTCAAACACAATCCATCTGGCTACAAGGACCTGGAGGAAGAGGAGGACAGCTGGGCGGGGCCCGTGGCTGGAGAGGAGGTGGAGACGGACATAGTAGAAAGGGACGATGAGGACGAGAGTGAGTTGACCTCGGAAAGAGCCGATCTCAGCCAGACTCTGACATGCCCCAACTCCTCTGGCACACCAGCAAATTCTGGGTCAAAAGGTAATGGGACACCCATTGGGGGTCACTCCAAAAATAAACTGAAAAAGCGGTTCTCTCTGCGCAGCGTGGGCCGTAGTGTCAGAGGGAGCGTGCGAGGCATCTTGCACTGGCGCAGCTCCTCTAGCGACTCCCCTCAGAACTGCGGCGTGGGTAACGTCAACCCTCTTCCTTCCAGTTACAGCTACACTACAGGCCTGCAAGATGGCAAGAGGAACTCCGGCTCGCAGGGTGTTCCCTCTTCTCTCCCTGTGTCTCTCTCCCTTCCCCTCTCCCTCCCTCACTCGTCGTCCTCTTCGCTGCCCCCATCATCCTCCAGTAGCGCCACCTCCCTTTCATTTTCCGAGGCCCGTGACTGGCGTAGGAGCAACGGCGATGGAGAAAAGGAGAAATGGAGTCACCGGTTGGAGAAACTGCGACTGTCTCGCTCACCCCCGCCGACATTGTTCTCCGCAGCTCCACCTTCATCGGTCGTGTCCCCCTCGGCGCTACCACCAAGCAGCATCAGTGCCTCCAGGAAGATGGGTAGGCTTGTACGTGAGGGAGGTGTGACTGTGTGCTCGTCTTCGGACGAGTTCGCCAGCACTCATGGTTTCCCAGGCTTTTCCTTTGGACTGCTGCACCACGGGACGGACAGCACGGCATCAGGGCATCCCACGGCTACCGGACGGGGTATGCGTTGGCACAAGTGCCGTCTGGTTCTGAAAGAACGAGATAAGGATGGAGTGGATGGAGGGATGGAGTATTTCCTGGAGTTTTACATCCCACCTAAGGTGAGTGACAGGATTTCTGCTAAATGTAAATTATGTGTACATTTATACTTGCATATATTTACACATATTTTATATACGTGTTGTCGGTTATAAGTTTGGGGTCTATAAATAATATATATAATATTAAAGTACCAGCTGACTAGTTTAATATATAATTAACTAATGATTAATTTATATAATTTATATATTTTGACACATTTGAATACTTTCAGTCCTCCAAGGCCAGACTGACTGTCCCATGCGGCTCTATTGTTGATGTGAGGAGCACTACAGCTATAGAGGTGCCAGACAAAGAAAACACCTTCCTTCTACAGGTACGTCTGAACACCCCTTTTTTTTTACTACAGTAGTTCAAGAGTTCACACTTGCATACAATTAGAGGGAGTAAAGTTTAATGTGTATTTGGTGTGCTGTCTGGGGGTAGGGCTCAGAGTTCGGATTTCGGCCCGAACCCAGAGTACCCAGAATATATATACACCTCTTATCATTGATTGCTGAGTGCTCTTAATTATCTGAGCGTGTTAAAATATCAAATTATTTAGTCAAATCTTCAATAATGATGCAAGAACTTTACCTTATCTTTACTTACATATGCATCAAAGACAGTGTTGCCACTGCCATCTGATGTCTCATTAATAAGTATGCATGCCATAGTTGTAGAACTTTGTTGATAATTAAATTTCATCATATAAATTAGGCAAAACTGTTCTTTTGTTTACCATCCCTTCCTGATTTGTTTTATAGATAAATTACAGAATGAAACGCATTTAATGAATCTCATGTGTGACAAATGGTCACAATCACTAAATAACTTTGTATATAAATGTAATCTAATAAAGAACTTTGGGGAATTTTAAGTATTTTATTCAGAACTGATATTGTAGTTCACTTTGCATTTAGTTGCATCCTGTGTTGTTGCACCCATCTCAGATCCTAAGATCCTAATCATTGAAAACTGAACGCATTGAACATCTGCACATTTGATCTCCTCTTGTTTTTCTCAGTTGGAAGGTCAGGCACAGTACGTGATCGAGACCAGAGATGCAGTTCAGATGAGAGCTTGGCTCAGTGACATCAGAAACGCCATTTGTTTAAGGTAGGTCTTTTATTAGAATCATTAAAAAGAGAAAGCACTTTGTGTTTGGAAAGGTTCAAGTACTTAGTAGTTTGCTTGCTTGTATGACACCATGTGACAATCAAAACTCAGCAATGATCTCAAATGTACTCGTTGACCCTTCTCATCAGTGAGCAAGAGGATGTTGAGGGAGTGTGTGGCAGTGCTCTCAGTGTAACGCCAGAATTCAGCGACCGGCTGTCTCAAGGTAAGCGTTTGGAGATGATGTCACCATGATGTGGTCAGCTGCATTCAGGACAGTATGTGTAATGGGACATGTGCTTACATGATGTTTGCCAGTGTTAGAATGAGCCCACAAATCTTAAACTGGTGATTCTGTGATTGAACAGAAGTATTAAAAACAATGATCCGGAATTGAAATATTTATATGTAGCAGTAAAATTATATATATATATAATTTTATTTAGCAGTAACTACAGATGATGATGAATCAGGTATTTGATGTTTTCACTGTAGTGTGCTATGGTGGAGTTGGTGGTTCTCCCCAGCTGGAGCCTCTACCCCCTGAGTTACCACCCCGTGCCCCTCTTGACGAATCAGACGGTCGACTGCTTGGTGGGGGCGGAGCCGGTCTTGGCACACCTTTTGCTGAAACTCCTGATGCCACAGGTACCATACTACACTAAACACATGCATATTTTGCCATAGATCATAATGACATCTACATTACCCTAATCCTTGTAACATTTTAATGCTTTTGCAAACATTTTATGACTAAATAGGTCATAGAAGTCAGTGTTTCCATCCAAGTTGCTTATTTAAAGGGTTAGTTCACCCCAAAATGAAAATTCTGTCAGTAATTACTCACTCTCATGTTGTTCCAGCCCCGTAAGACTTTCGTTCATCTTCGGAAACACAAATTAAGATATTTTTGATTAAATCTGAGAGCTGGATCACTCCTCCATAGGCTTCTGGGAATGAAACCTGACAGCCTTAAAAGTCATTAAAGACATCGTTAAAATAGTCCAAGTGACTATAGTGACTCAGTCTTAAGTTTATCAAGCGACGAGAATACTTTTTGAGTGCAAAAAAACAAACAAAAATAACGATTTTCTTCAAGTATTCATTTCCTTCTCTGTGTGGCCTTTAGATTTCACTTAGTGTAATTGCGTAGCGCTTCTGGTTGAACGTCACACGCATCACACACATGACCAGCGTCGGCCAATAGTGAGCCTACGTGTGTGTAATTGCGTAGAAGCTCTACGCAATTACACTAAGTGAAAGCTAAAGGCCAAACAGAGAAGGAAATAAATACTTGAAGAAAATCATTATTTTTTTTATTTTTTTTTGCCATCAAAAAGTATTCTCGTAGCTTGATAAACTTAAGATTGAGTCACTATAGTCACTTGGACTATTTTAACGATGTCTTTAATGACTTTTCGGGGCTGTCAGGTTTTATTCCCAGAAGCCTATGGAGGAGTAACCCAGCTCTCAGATTTAATCAAAAATATCTTAAAGGGGGGGTGAAATACTCCGTTTCACTCAATCTCATGTTAATCTTGAGTACCTATAGAGTAGTATTGCATCCTTCATATCTCCAAAAAGTCTTTAGTTTTATTATATTTATAAAAGAAAAATAGGCTGTACCGAGTCTTTCCGGAAAAACCCGAGCGGGTGGAGGCGTGCCGTGTGGGCGGGAGCGCGCGAAGCTTTTGCGTGTGTTGTAAACAGACAGACTCGTGGTTTATGAGGACATGATTTAGTTTTACAATAAACAAACTGACACCTAAGTGGCCAGCTAAACAAATGTATTTAAACACACAAACACACACCATACATCGCATGCTCCATCGATACATTAACTGTACGTGATCATGTTGTTTACTTGCTGTGCTTAGCTTACACGCCGATAGTTAACAACACACAGACATTTGAAGCAGTTTTACTCACAGCCTGCGGTTCCGTGAACCTTTATGGTTGGGACTGCTCCATCTTTTAGTATTAGGCGATCTGCAAATCGTCGAACTGTGTCTTGTTTATAAAACTATTAGCAGCTACCGCCGAAATGAAGGGAACAAACAAGAACACTTGCGCAACTCCGTTGCTGCTCTGGAAAAACAAAATCCATCCACAGGTCCCTTAACGCTGGGTTCTTTGGACATTTGTGCAGTGTTGTCTTGCCCTGGCAACCAAAAACACACTTTTTGGTGCCATTTTTTTGATTGGAATGCAGCAGAGCACAGCGCTCTGATGGACGCTCTCATACGCACTAGGCTACAGATGCGCGTGCGCACTTCCGGGAGAAGTGCGTTAAGACCCGTATAAGGGAATTCCGCCCACTATGACGTCACGTAGTTACGTATTCGAAAAAAACTTTCCGAAACTTGTGACAAACTGGAAGGAGTATTTTTGGAACAGAAATACTCCATCAAACTTACAACTTCATTTTTGAAACTTTGTCCATGTTTACCATGGTAATCCAACTCTTTAACAGTGTAAAAAACTCACTATGCATGAAACAGCATTTCACCCCCCCTTTAATTTGTGTTCCGAAGATGAACGAAAGTCTTACGGGGTTGGAACAACATGAGAGTGAGTAATTACTGACAGAATTTTAATTTTGGGGTGAACTAACCCTTTAATTTGTGAAAAAACCGAAAAAACAATTTGCAAATAAAACAATATTCCCAACACATGTGTTCAGAAAACAAAATCATCACTCCAGGGTTTGAAGTTTTAGCCACTGGAAAAGCAGTTATTGCTATTTTAATATAACCTGACTCCGCCAGATGGATTTGCTCCGCATATCCATCTGGAAACCTTCCGTTGAAGTAGTTTTGGTAAGGGGCGAAAATACTGGTTAGCTGATTGGCCTATGTTGGTGATAGACGGGCCAAATCAACCAATCAGATCATCGAAGCATTTGACGTACTAACAGAGCGATGACGAAAACACAACCACAAGCCAGGCTACTCTTGCTGCTGCAGGTAAAGGCTCGTTAGCTCAGCAAATAAGCAACATGTCGGCAAAGGATATTTGCCGTTTATGTAACTACAATTTGCGAATAAAAGGCACCATTTCAGGCTGAACTGTCGCGCTTCTCGTTGCGTCACACCTCAACCCGCCTCAAAGCCAACGCTGATTGGACGTTCGTTTGGTGAACTGCTCCCAAATTTTCTTTAACGGAAAGTATCCAGACTGATCTGCGAGTGAAACCTTGAAAGCTCGCGAGATCAGGATGGTCTCACGAGGCTAATTTTAATATAGCTGTTATTAATCTTATTGTTGCCGATTCATCCATGCATATGCTTTCTTTTTTTTTGCCTCATAATCTTTCTTATAATTCACTTAAAGGTACACACTGCCACTTTTGGACCTCTAGCAGTAAAAAAGCAAAACTGCATGCATTTTTCAGAAGAACATTGTTTTGGTTGTGTTTTGGCTCTGCGTGACTGCGGATTAATATGGTTATCCTACTGCTCATAAAACAATCACTACTAGGCTTAAGTGATATAACCATTTTAGATGGAAAGGATCTTAAGCTGACTAGCTGAAGACATTAATGTAGCTAAACCATATAGGCATGGTACATTCTTGAAAATAAATTCCAGGCATAATAAAATGACCCTTCACAATAGATGATGCTTTACAATTAACTCTGTCAGAGAGCTACATGTGGCAATTTATCTGTTCAATAAAATACTCTACTTACCGTACCTACTGAGTAATAAAAGTATATTATTCAATATATTAATTCAATATATTCAATATATTATTATTTAGTAATAGGACTTTTTTGATGCACATCTCATGTGTTTTTATAGTAATTTTAGAAATTTTAGTAATTTTTTTATTTAATTTTATTTTGGTTTTACAATGCAGTAACCCAAGGTAAAATTCAAAACAAGGTAAAAAATAAAAGGTAAAAATACATGGATGGAATCTGAGTTACTGACATTAACTCTTACCCTTTTGATAGATCAAGATAAGAGGTATTGAGTTTTTCCCTGTTTTTTGTCAGGGTCGTTCCTGTTCTCCGAAGGTTCTGTGTCAGAGACTGTGGAACATCCTCTGAGTGAGTGTCAGTGGTTCCACGGCACACTTTCCCGTCTTAAGGCGGCCCAGCTGGTGCTGGCGGGTGGAATGGCCAGCCATGGAGTGTTCCTTGTGCGGCAGAGTGAGACACGGCGCGGAGAGTATGTCCTCACCTTCAACTTCCAGGGCAAAGCAAAGGTAAATGCGTTTGCTCATGCTTATTTAGCGTTAAAAAGGTTTGAGGTTGGTAAGATTTCTCTTAGCCCCTAAAGGGATCAATATGTCTTTAAAATGTCTGAACTGTCACTTGTGATCAGTTTAATGCTTCCCTGCTGAATAAAAGTATACACTTCTTTTTTTTTTTTTTTAAATTCAGGATAATAGAATTAAATACCTCTTCCTTCTGCTCTGGCATTTTCCTCCCAGCACTTGCGTCTCTCCCTGAATGAGGATGGACAGTGTCGTGTGCAGCATCTCTGGTTCCAGTCCATTTTTGACATGCTGGAGCATTTCCGTGTGCACCCCATTCCCCTTGAATCTGGGGGCGCCTCTGATGTCACCCTCATCAGCTTTGTGGGGGCCACGAATGTCCGGCAACCAGGTATGGAAGGTTGGGCTCAGCTTTAAGGTGTGAAGGTTTACAACAGAGCGTAGATAACAGGAAAATCTGCATTTTTAGATGACAGGCAGGTAAGTGATCACAGGTGCAACTTGCATCTCTCTCAGAACAGCTGATTGGATAAAAAAAAATGGATATAAATGCACTGACTATATATCCAAGATTTGTTAAAAAAAAATACTTAATCATAGACACAATACAGCAGTAGCATGGGGGCCAACCTTATTTTCATTTTACTTCATATTTTGAAAGCAGAATATTTGTGGAATAAAACCATATTGGAAAGTTCTCATCCTGATGTTAAATGGCGCTTTTCCACTGCATGGTACGGCACGGTTCGGTACGGTTCGACTCGGCGCTGAACGGTTCGGCTCGCTTCACTTTTCCACTGCGTGGTACGACTCGGCTCGGTATGGCACGGTTCGGTTCGCTTTAGCGCGGTTGCTTTTCCACTGCAGTTAGTACCCCTTCAAAGTGGGTGGGACTGATCGTTACACTGTCGCCAGTCGAACCGTACCGAACCGTGCCGTACCATGCAGTGGAAAAGCGCCAAAAGTGAATTAGAATCCACAATACTGGTAAACTTGTCTCCTTTCAAAGAAATATTACTTTTATACACTGGATTGTACATGGGGTTTTTGAATTTAACTGTTGTGAGTAAATGTTTAACAATATAGTTTTTAGCATTTATATAATTTGACTTAATTTATTAATTGTGTTCTGAGTTGTTTTTAAAACAGATTTGAACTCCAGGTCATGTAACATCATTTTCATTTGTAGTATGGTGAAATTCAATTATCATTGATGCTCAATAAGTGAAATATCACCCACGAGTGAATCACATAGAAATGTTAATGCGTACACCAGTCTGCACCTTCACAGATGTGACATTACATCCATGAAGTATGTTTCAAGTTGTTTTATTAATGAATTATATCCCATTTTATCATATGTTTGCATTTCCTGTGCATTTTAATACCATTTGAGAAATACACACTTGTTTTTTGTGAGTGAAAAAAAAACGTGACTGCATCTGACTGTATTAACAATGACAGAATTATGTGGTTAATCCCAATATTTTAATCAATTGACCACCCTAATAAAGACAAAAATGTAAAGTTAAACAGCTGTTTTGGGGGAGATCCTGGTGGGCCCAAGAAAGGAAAAAAATAACAAGAAAGATTCCTGAGTAGGCGTTTAGCTTCTGTCAGTTTGATTCTTGAATCCTGGGTAGATTTTAGCGACGCACGTGGTCTTTGGCAATGAGCTTGTGTGTCTCATGTGAGTGGGATGAATCTAGAGTGATCGTATGTGTATGTGTGTATATTCATAAACAACATGGCCACTGCATGAGTTGTTCGCACCTGTCACAGAGAAATGACTAAATGTGGGATCACCCTGTGTGTGAGATCACTTCCTGTCACAGCATGCTTTTAAAAGGACACTTTGTGCAAGCATCTGCTACTCGCGCACACACAGATCCATCGCTGCTGCCAGAGTCTTCTGCGCATGGCTTTGCTTTTGATTTTTGGATGATGATTGTCTCCTAATGTGATTTCTGTGTGCTTGACCTGACATATGACACCCCCCACCCCCTCCAAACTCCTCCTGAAATGTTCAAAACATTCATCAGCTCACCTTATCTAATATTTCCTCATCATGATCTATCCTGGATCTCCTCTTCATCAGTGTATAGCATCTAGACACTCCATCAATACTTTCTATCACTGCATCTTTTCTACTATTCTTTTACTATCCTCCATTCTTCTTTCAGACATACATATATTTCCTTCCATCACCACTGCCTTCCTTCATTTTCATTCACACACACACTATTTCATACTGTACTTCTGCTCCTCTCCCTCCTCTCGCCCTGCTTCAGCCTCTGGCATTTCCCATAGTGCATATCAGAGCTCTGATTGGCTGTTTCTGTTGTTGTTTGTCGTTGGGTCATCTTCGCAGGCCGGGAAAGGGCAGGCAGCCGCCCCACAGTCTGTGATGTCATCACCACGCGCCACCCCGACTCTCCATCAACCCCCATCTCTGACTGTGTGTAAGTGAGACCAGATTCAACAGAGAGAGATAGACAGAGAAGGTCTGAAAGAAGGAAATAAAGTCATGCCGGTACATGAGCGTTAGCCAATTATAGAATTATAAAGGTCATTTACACATTAAAAACTGGTCGCATCTAACATAAAAGTTGTTTACATAATATGTGTGTGACGTGTGTATATATTATTACATTTATATATATCATATACCTGTCTGTGTATTTATATATACAGATGTACATATACACAGACACACACACACACACACAACATAAATGTAATAATATATATACACACACACGCATATTATGAAAACAAACTTTTATGTTAGATGTGATGTAATCGATTTGTCAGCACTAATAAAAACATTAAAGGCACAGTACCAACAACAGTTTGACTCTTAAGTGTCAGAAAATGGAAGGAAATTATCATGTAAAATTTACAATCCATTTAACTTTCGGTTAATTGCACTACTGTTCAGAAGTTTGGGGTTGGTAAGCGTGTTTTTGAAATAAGTCTCTATGCTCACCAAGGCTACATTTATTTGTCCGAAAATTATTACAATTTAAAATAGCTGTTTTCTATTTGTTTTGATTTTTTAAAATGTAATTTATTCCTGTGATGGCAAAGCTGTATTTTCAGCATCATTACTCCAGTGTTCAGTAACATGACAAATGTCTTAAAGTAACACCAAGTAACTTTTCCTCTTCGGTCGCCCTACTGGTTGGAAACTAAATTGTCTATTGCCGCTGTCGTAAATAATTTAGCCTACCGTCGCACTCACGCTCGCTGTTTATCCAGCGCCGGCTTTAGAATGAACAATGTCCACAGACAAGGTAGAGTATGTTACATGATTTCATGAAAGGATGATGTATTGCGACATCAGAAATGAAGAAAAACGAAATAATGACTATTGTAGCGCTTGACGTAAAGCAGTCGAATTTTGTAGTTCTTTTTGTGGTCGGGTTATTACCCGAACCCCGAAGTTACATAGTGCCAGTAAAAGCGATACAGACCCCGTCAGGCGATGGCAGACGTGCCTTTCACCCTGTTACGACTTGATGAACCACTGATAAGATTTTGGCAACATTATTTTAAGGTAAACAATGTTACATAGTGTTGCTTTAACTGCCACTTTTGATCAATTTCATGCATCTTTTCTGAATAAAAGTATTAGTTTCTTTTTAAAATCATTCTGACCCCAAACGTTTGAATGGTAGTAAACATATTTCCAGTGAAATGGTAAATTCAAATAAGGGAAAAGGTAGGGCGTGACTGGACTGGACTGGATCATCAAAGTGTGTCATCAGGCAAATCATTCCCGAGGTATAGAGCTACTCCGTATTCCCAAATTATGCAAATATAGAAAACATTCCATTTTTACATTTGCATAATAAGACAGGGAAACTATTTAGAATGTAGATAGCAGATAAAAGAGCACAATGTGGGAAACATTTTGAGGAATACAGGATGAACAGAAGAGGAAGCTTGTTAGAATAAGACAGAAAAAGAGTAGCGACGACAGGTCATCTGTTCACTTCAGTGCACATCTGTCTGCTTAACTTCCTCATTCACAGCTGGGTTTCAGTTGCACACATCCATCCTGAATTGTGTCGCAGGGTAACACTTTCATTGAACATTTGCTCACTATAGCTGAACTATTTATTGAATGTCACACATTTATAGGCAGTGAGCTCTGTCTCCACATAAACATGATTCAAGATTAGATGTTTCATTGAGTCCGTATGTAACGAATGAGCAGCCATTTATCAATCGATGACTCTGTACTGCTGTTTAGTGGAGGCAGGGTGTAAACAGTCTGGGAGCAATGTGTTGACCAATTCCATTACAGCATAGCTGAGAGTTTCTCGTCAAACTTTGTGTATCTTGCATCTTATTTTCATTACTGTCCTTTTTTTGTCACATTTAATTCTCATCCCTCCTGTACCGGTTCTCCTCTCTGTCGCTGTTCTCAGACTTGACCAGCAGACCCCGTAGTCCTCCTCAGCCGCCTCCTCCCCCTCTGCCTCCCGGACGCCCTCCGCCCCCGACCCCGCCACAGGAACGAGGGAGCGAAACAGAGGCCGCCGCCGCCGGAGGAGGAGGAGGAGGCGGAGCGAGCAGCGGGGCTGAAGAGTGCGAAGAACGCGAGCGGGAACCGCCGCTCCTCCAGCTGGAAGGGGTGGAGGGCGAGGAAAGGGAAGGAGGGAGGGCGAGAGCCATCGACAACCAGTACTCCTTCTTCTAAAAGGGGAAAACCACGAGGTGGGATAGAGGAGGAAGAGGAGAGCCCTTCACTATCAGTATTTTCAGTATTCTCCAGCGGAAGAACTGGCCGAAGGGGTCACAATCACACGACCGAGTTATTAACACTATTAAACATGAGCTTTCACGTTGCGAGAGAGTGATGGAGAGAAAGAGAGAGAGACACCCATACACATAAGCATATATGATACTGACGGTACATCTTTAAAACACTAAGTAACGGTACTACACTAAATTGGAGGTGCATTGTGAAAATGTTGGTCAGCTTTTACTAATTTGTTCTCCAGTGTTTGTCAGTGCGAAAGTTCCTCCTCTGGTGCTGCTGCTGCATAGGAAGGTACGACAGTGTCAGCGCCACCGCTGAGCTGGTGTCGTGTTTTTAGAAACTTATTTCTTGAAGAGTCCTTCTAGTCATTACATTCATTCAGATGTCTAGTATTCTTTGACCCTTCGCACTTATACAAAATGAGTTTTTTTCCCCCTCAGGTGAGCAGATATTTTTACTTGTTCAGAGATTGTTACCCACCAGCACTCTTCTTGTTGTTATTATTATTATTACTGGAACATTTTAGTTGTTTTGTTTTCTTCTTGTTCTGCCACTGACAAACTATGAATGTCGCAAAGTACTTTTCTTCTTTCCTGTTCATTTCAATTGTACTGATTTTGGTAGTTCAGTAGAAGGCATTGCCTTGGGCTTAACAATGTCCAGTTTTGCAACAAAAAAAAATCAAGCCCAGTCCTCTGAAGTCCATTAGTATTACTTTTTAAGGTTAATTACAATATTTAAACATCTCCATAGACTCCATTATTACCTCAGAGTCCTGATCTTTCACCCAGCTTCTCTCTCTCTCTCTCTCTCTCTCTCTCTCTCTCTCTCTCTCTCTCTCTCTCTCTCTCTCTCTCTCTCTCTCTCTCTCTCTCTCTCTCTCTCTCTCTCTCTCTCTCTCTCTCTCTCATCTTACCCTTCCTTTTAGCTTTACAATCTTTTTTTATGGTGTGTTTATTTCAAAGCTAGAGTCCAGAGGAGGCAGAGAGAATGTCTTTCATTTAAAGAAAAATTGTTATTCAGTATGAAAATGTCAATAATAATGATGATAATAATAATGAATTTAATAATTGTCCAAATAATAGTATTATTGTTATTTTTTCAAAATGCCTTTATTTTTGTTGTTTACTATATGAACGTATATGAATCTGTTTTCTGTTTCTTTCTCTTTTTTTGTGCCTTTTTATATATCTTCTAATCTCACTCTGTCCCACTGCTGTCTCCTTCAAACTTTCCACGGATTTCAGGCAGACATTTGAAAAGAAAAAAAAAGATAAAGAGCCCCTTTCTTCTTGTGCCTTTTTGTGTTGTTAATTGTCATTCCCTCTTGTTTTGTGCCAGTCATTATTGATTTTGTGCCTCGATCAGTCTTTTTTGCAGTGTCTGCCATCCAGTTCAGTGCCTGCATCTCTGTCTTGGTTTTATTTCTCTTATCCTGACTGCTATTTCAGTTGTTCTCCTCTTGGTCCTACAGATCATTCAGTATGATTTGTTCTCTATCCACTTGCCCGTGCTCCTCCCTTTTACCCTTTATTTAAACCTCTTATTGTGCCTTCTCTCTCTTTTCTCTTCTCTCTCTGTCTGTGCTGGGACCGTGTGTTAAGGTGGACACTGTTGCCCACTCTGTGTAATTAGAGTTTAAGGTACTACATTGAATTAAATGATGATGATGATGATGATGATAATAATATGATATAATATAATTATACTGAAACAATATGTCTGAGTTGTGTTTGTGTAATTATGATAGATAGATGGATCAATTTAATTCAATCAAATTTCACCTTTCTTCACGAAAGTATACTATGAACGATTATATTTACGAAGCATACTTTACGTGTGGTTGTCTACGCTCTACGTGATACGGGTCTTGTGCGCCATTGCGTCATCACGCCATGTTCTCCAATGACAATCAAGGGTTTTTGAAAAAACAGCCTTCGCGTTCATCGCTGGCTAATTCACGCGACGTGGTGCCGGTAATATTTAATAGAAACATAAGCGTCATTATCTCTTCGTGTTCGTTCGTAACCGAATATCGGACTGAACTGGACTTCGGGCCGTAACGGAGATCGCGCTCGTGCGGATCCGAGAACGCTGCGGAAAATAAAAATAACACCGCAGGCAGGCTAGTCCACCTACTAGCTTGTCATAGGCAACAAGGATAATTTAGCGGGCAACTCAGTTAGCGTCTAGATATGTCTTTTCGCCGACAGAACGTGAGTACCACGTATACACATTTTAATCAGTTTGTTTTAATTATACAATCTTTAATCGAGATTATTAAAACTCATTAAGCTTTCAGGATACAATTATTGTCGTCCTTCCTTCACATCCCACTTTCATATGTAACGTAACATGCTAGTAAACCTGCTAGCCGTCTTTTTAATTTACGTAAATGTGATGAATTCTTCATTTGTGTCAGTGTTTAACAATCGCTATGCTTTCTAACAACAGCCTGGACCCGGTGGCCGAAAAACATCCAATGGAACTTCGGGGTCAATGGCTTCGTCAGTTCCAGGGAGTAACTCTAACAGACCCACTCCGGGAAGGTAACGCACACGTCGGGCTGCCACACTCGGAAAGTCCGTGGATTGTCATTTTAACATGAGGCCTACCGGTCAAAGTGGGCGTGCCCATATCGCATATTTAATAGAGTCCGTTGAGCACCAATCGTTTCGAGCCTTGTTAAATTAGCAGGAGCACTAGCCAATAGCCACGAAGCATATTTGATTGACACAATTTTGGGCCAATGATTGACAGGATTGTCTTAAAGGATACACATCCGCCCAGAAAAAACATTGTCAACCAATAGAGTTTAGATTTCAATTGATTGCCATGTTTTTCAGCGTATGGCTGCTCTCGGAGGCGGGTCATGGCAAGGGATCAGCAGTGTTTTGTTGTTGTTTTCCGATCCCATATGATTCAGTATTGTGTTCGACTTTCATCTTGAGCCATTTTATATACGCCTTTAAAGAAGAGCCGGAATGCTTATGACAAAAAAGTACAAACACTCGTAATGTATAATCGGTTTGAATGATTGTGGCGAGGGACATAAAATGTGTACATTTGCCTATGTTAATGTCAAGCTGTTTGTCTTGTCTTCGATTCGGCATTTGCGGCTTGTGGTGTTAGCCAGGTCCGCTAACCCGCTTTGCGGTCTGTCGTAATTAAAACACGCGCCTTGTTGCCATTGTTTACACATCCGCTTTGATAAATTGTATTTGGTCGTCACGCGCAACCAGATTCAGTCCGATCGTTACTTTGTTTCTCGTGTATGATTGTCCTTTTGTTTTAGCACGCGCTTCGCGGTGTCGTAATTGTTATCCACACATGTAACAGAAGAGCAACTCTTGCAATACCGGGCTGTTTCACGTCCTAAGCTGGAAACACAGCATATTTGGGCTCGTTCCCGAACATTTGATACAGCTCATGTGTATAGAAAATACTTAATATCCCGATTCGTGTTATTGTCGTGTAAAAAAAAAAAAAAACCCGTGGAAATCTTTGTTTGTGGTTCAATTAATCTATTTATATTTTGTCGATTTGTTATTTATATATAATTAATTTATTGGTATTTACTAAATAGTTTTTTTTGTTCAATAATTCTGTTTGTCAAATGTGTATATATTAATAATTACTAACGACTGTTTACTATTCTTTTTTTCCCCCTTTAGAAACAGAAACTCCGTGAAGATTCCTTCACAGTCACCACCTGTACGTAACTTCTTAAGCGTTTTTAAACTAATTTTCCATTTCAAGATTACAAAATATTAATAAATATTTTGATGCATTATTTGTAGGTGTTTGAGGGTGTTTACAATAACTCCAGGATGCTCCATTTCCTCACAGCCGTGGTGGTGAGTTTTGGCATGAAATAAATGTTAAAAACAGCCGCCTTTGATAATTTTTGACTCCAAAGGTCCCCTGCATTTTAACAATATTGACTTCTCCAGTTGTTCGTAATTTAATAGACAAGATTTGTTTTTGTTTTCTCAGTTTCTACCTAAGATATTTTAAAGCTTGGCATAACTAGAAAATGTTTTGTTTTTGTTATAATCATGCCCATGGAATTGTGCAATTTTATTGATCTACATGTTTTTTCTATGTCTAGAAATCACATTTAAACAGGCTATAGGTTTTTCTGGACAATGAATCTTTTTTTGTCAAAGAAAAGTAAAAAGGAACGGTTGTTCAGGGGGTGAATTGAAATAATGATACTTGTTTTTGTTTTAAGACATTTTAAGGCTCCCAAGTTTTAAGACTCGCTACTCTAATTTGTTTTCAGCATTAAGCAACAATATAAATACTTGACATGCATATGCAATCTTTCCCTCAGGGCTCCAGATGTGATGTTATGGTGAAGAACGGCAGTGTATATGAGGGGATCTTTAAGACATTAAGCTCACGTGTAAGTCTGTCTCTCCAAATCTACTAGCAGACACTGCATCTGCATTGATCCTGCTTTCTGAATCTTGCGCTTGAAGCTGTTGTTTTAAGTTAATTGATAACCTACATTTTCTAGAATCTCAGGCTTTGTTCTCACTGAACCAAGTTCAGATTTGTTTTTCCGAATTTGATATGAATCCAAATATTAATTTTGTGGCAAAGGTGTACTTTTCTGAGCAACGCCTCATTAAATTTGACACATTGCTCAAATCCCACTCAATATCTGTGTGTGTTTAGTGTGAGCTGGCAGTGGATGCGGTGCACAAGGTGAAAAATGAGGAAGGAGATGGAGGCGGTGGTGGCGACACACCTGTCCATCCCAGGAGAGAAGAGATCACAGACACCATGATCTTTGGCCCTAGTGACCTAGTCACTATGATCTGCAGAGATGTGGATCTCAACTACGCTATCCGAGGTGTGTACACAGAGGTATGCTTGAGTGGCGTTGTAAGAAATAGAACCATTTTTAATGCTTTGTGTGTGTGCTTGTTTTCAGACACTTTCACAGACTCTGCAATCGGTTCAACAAGAATAAATGGTGACCACAGAGAGAAGGTCCTTCAAAGGTGGGATGGAGGCGATAGCAACGGAGAGAATTTTGACCTAGATGCAGATGCAGTGAGTTCCACCCACATGCTCGTATATACAACCGAATATGATCACAAATTAGTGTATTATTGGAAATGATGTCTTTAGGTGGAGGTTTTGCATGATTGAAGCTCCTTTTCTCACTTTCAGTCTAATGGCTGGGATGCCAGCGAGATGTTCCGCTTTAATGAGGAGACCTATGGGGTGAAGTCCACCTATGACTCCAGTCTCGCCATGTACACGTACGTTGATGTCCTGTCAGTTTTAAAGGATTGTTTTTTTCTATGACCTTTAAAGTTGGAAGTGGAAAAGCCTTTTGTGCTTCAAACAGGATTCCCACTCTTTCCCAAAGTCTTAATGTCAATTTTTTTTTTTACATTTAAGTTTGGGGATGGAAAAAACAGGAATATGGCCCACTATGATTTATTAATCTTTTAACTGGCTTTGATTTAATTAAATAAATGTGAGCGCTGCACATTTAAAGTCAAAAGCTGCACTGTTTTACGTTCTACGGGCTCATGGTTTCAAAGCGTGTACAGTCAAAGAATGCCACTCATTTATGGCTAGCAATTACTTATGATTACTGTCGAAGTAAACATTGTGCATATTTTCTCATCTTTTTGAATGAGAGGCTGGTAGTAAAGCATAGGCATTTCAAAATAGGAGTCCCCTCATACTTTGACCTTGTTTATAATAAGTCCTGCATTATGCATTAGGTTTCCTACTAAACTGAATCTGGCATATATTCAGTGTAGACTCTTGTGGTTTCTCTCTGGATCACCCGTCACAGGCAAGAAAGAACAAGAACATTAATTAACACATACAGCATATAAATGTTACTAGTATTTTCACAATCAGTTTATTGCCTGCCTTTAAGCACATTATTGTTTTAGCAAAATCCAGTATCGCTCGACCTTTGATTTGTACATATTGATATATTAGTACATAATCCAATTTCAATACATATTCTACTGCAAATATATTCAAGATATATTAATAAATCAGTATATGTGTGCCCCAACCTGTTTAAGAAAAAGAATTTGATATGGATTTATTTTGAGAATGTATGGGTTTGCTCTGTATGAACATGGGTGTAATATTGTGCAGGTCTTAAATTAGATTTTTAAAAACTTTGCAGGAGTCCTGTTAGAAGTATGTAATATTTACCTGATTTCTGGTGCCTTTCTCTGATAGGGTTCCTCTGGAGCGGGGCAGCTCTGAGGGCTTCAGGCAGCGAGAAGCTCGAGCTGCCCGATTGGCCAATGAGATTGAAGCTAGTTCACAGTATCGTCACCGGGTAGCGCTGGAGAATGATGATGGACGAACCGAGGAAGACAAATTCAGCGCTGTGGTTCGGGACCGTGATGGTGGAGAAAGGGAAAGAGGAAGGGATAGCCCTGGGTTCTCTAGTGCTGGGAGCAGGTTTGACTCATTTTTTTTCCTTCTTTTCCCTCACTGTTATCTTATGTGGTCCTTCTCCTTAGTGTACTGGTGATCATTGCTGTCTTTATCTTTATTTTAGGGAGAGCAAGTACATTCCTCTACCCCAGAGGGCAAGGGATCTAGTTTCTGGAAGGGGCGAAAGAGGTGGAGCTGTATCCACCCTGCCTAATCGAACAAATAGACCTGGCCCCCCAAGCTCCTCCCCTCGACCCCTCCCCTCTGGTAGTGGTCAACCTATTCCTCCCACTGATAGGAGCAGCCCTCTGTCTGTCAGAGGAGGATACTCTACACACCAGTCACAGAGCAGCTCACCTACACAGCCAGGTCACTCTAGCCCTCCTTCCCCACACACACTCCCACATTCACTCTCACACCCACAGTCTCTCTCAGACTCGGCCCGGCCCGTCAATGGAGGTACGTTTTGTGTGCGTGAGGCCTATTGCTTTCACTGTTTGATGGTTACCACCCTCTGTGTTACTAATGAACATTGCAATAATCTCTTTTAGTGTCATCTAGAATGTCACCCAAGTCTCAAAGGCCTGGACAGAACAACAGAAACCTTCGTACCTCAAATTCTCACTCCTCCCCTACAGGTCAATATGCATACATACGCACACCCACACACACATGATTATGATGTCCAGCTTAGCATTATGGGCTTTTGTCATTTTAAAATTGTTATCTCAGGGTCATCTTTAACCCTGGGTTAATGTCATGTTCATAGTTTGCTTCATATTTTTCACTGGCTTAATAATGGCTACATATTAGAGCTGCACGATACTGGGAAAATATACGATGTTCTTGAGTATCGCGATAACGAGATGTCTTGCGATATAAAATTTCCCTGAGAAATGCTATTTTTATTAGGCTTTAAAAAGAAAATCATTTATATGTAATGATCAGACTAAAATAAACAGGTAGGCTAAACTATATTCTTCTAGTCTTCAGAAGAATATCTCTTTTTTTTTTTTTTCCAGAAGGAGTTACACTTGCATAACTTTGATTAATGGTTGTCTTTGAGACTCTGTTATTGTTATTTGGCATTTCGTTAGCAGTTTTGGTAGACGTGGGCTTACACTTTTTGAAGTCTTCATAGCCCTGAGGCTGCGTTTCAGATGAGATGACTGTGGAGATTAGTTTCCTCTCGACGTGGCCACAATGTTTCCGCACACCTTAATGACACCGTCACTTATGTTTACATATCGTGTTTTTTGCGCGTGCAAATTCGTTATTTGAAATGCAGGCGCGCGGCAAGCACGGTCAAATTGGAAGCACATTTTTCCAGGCCCGTCTATGCCGCGATGAGATGAGAACATCTCAACTTTTCAGAATGCCGCAAGCTCACTGCAGGTCATGAGACGACAACCAACAATCAGCTTCGACCTTTCCGTAACAACATCGAAAGCTCGGCCGAACAGCTGATCATAGCTGTACAGGGCGGGGTTTTATTTCTCATCTCCATAAATGTATCTAGAAGTAAAGCTAATACAAGGGCTAGAAATCAATTAAACCTTTGCTGATACTTATTCGTCATCATGGAAAGCCCTCTGCGCAGTTCATGGTTGCATAGCAACGACAGACGCAAGTGCTTGTGGAAAGGAAGAGATAGCGGCGCGGCCTCACTTTCCAGGCGTTTTTAGACGCGTTATGTGAATGGCCCCTTACACAGTACCTGCATTTGTGACACTTCTCTATTGAAGCCAAAATATTGCCATATTTCAGACGTACAGGCCAATCAGGATGTTCTATGTCTTATGAGGCACACACATGCACACACACGGCCTCTCCTTCTCTGCCGTGCGCGTGCTACACGGATGGAGAACAGTATGTTCTGTCTCGCATGCGCGCTCTTGCTCGCTCGCTCTAGATTCCGGGAGATTTTAATTAATTTGCGGGCATCGGGGAGCCGCTATCAATATGCGGGAGACTCCTGGAACTTCCGAGAGACTTGCGATGTCTGAAATGAAATAAAGTAATTTATCGCACCTCTCTGCGATACGGATATCGCATATACTATTATCGCAATGATGACCATTTTTCGATACATCGTGCAGCCCTACTACATATGGTAAAGAGGTTGGATTATTGCACATGACAAATATAGCTTTACTAATGTAAATGACCTGTTTACACCTGGTATTTTAATCCGTCTTTTTTGTCTACTTTCGACCACTTCTGTCCTGATTTACTCGAGGGGGGGGGGGGGGGGGGGAATTCTGTGGGTGGGGCATGTCTGTCATAAATATAATGAAAAAATTTTAAAATATGACATGTCTATGAAAACAACGTGAACATATGACTAGGGGTGGGCGATATTGACAAAAATGAATATCTCGATATTTTTTTTCAATATCTCGACATCGATATTCAGACGATATTTTTGCGGGGGGCGGGGGGGTATTGCATAACTCCTGACACAAATCAAGACAAATTCTGAAACTTGAGTCTTATATCTAGTAGAGAAAATGTAATAATAATTATTCTCTCTAGACCAATTCAATTAAGATTATGAGAAATTATTGACATTGCACTCTTTAGCAGTAGCACTTGTGCAATTCTACATATCCCTTTTCCTTAGTTCAGTGGTTCTCCAATCTTTTAGAGTGCCGTACCCCTCTTCCACTTAGACTGCAGGCACAGCTTTTCCATTAAGAGACAATATTTTGCCCCCTTTAATACATTTTTCCATTTCATTTTTTACCTTTGTAATACCTTTAAAAAATAAATAATTCCTTAAATAAAAACAATGTTCACTAAATAGGCTATGTTAAAAATCGTAATAAAAATATTATAATAAAATCGCCAGTAGGTGGCGGTAACTCATTGTCTTTATTAGAGCCCTGCACGGGCCTCAAATCTAGGCCCTAGCCCGGCCCTGGCCCGAGACGCTCAGGCCCTAGCCCGGCCCGTGTCCGACAGCTCATCAGAATGATCAGCCCGAGTCCGACCCGAGCCCGTTAAAAAAAAAAAAAAAAAAAAATACCTTGGATAATACACAGCCTGCCCTATGTTGCAGTCCGTAAACCAGATATGTTTCGTTTTCAAAGGCAAAGTATTTACCGGTAAGTTTATTTTCATTTCTTTATAAAGTTAATTAAGAAAAAAAAAGTTTTTTTATTTTTATGACGACCAAGTAGCCGACAGCGAGTTAAACATGTTTGATCCATTGATTTATAGCCTCTCAAATCAACACGTTACTTGGCTAACTTACAATAAAATCCATAGATATAAAACAACTTAAGCATATCACACAGACAGTTAACGTTAGTTTAAACGTTTGTTTAAACGTTTTTTGTCATTTTTGAAAAGCTGAGGCAAACTGCTCTGCTGCTCAGAGCAACAGCGCTCGCAAACTAAATGAGTTTATACAATAGGCTACAATACAGAGAACGCAATCTAAAAAAATCAACATAAATTACATTAAAAACAACCATGCAGGTTATCTTACCTCAAAAATCAAGTCTTCACTACAGAACATGGCCATTCTTATTTCCACCTTACATCCTTGTTTCCAACAGACTCATGAAAATGAAGTCCAATCAAACAAAAAACAGCCTCCTAACATGGCTAAGAACAGTCTCAGAGCATCGTGAAGAAAAAGCACAGCATCCACAGTGGAAGGTTTTAATCCAGTCGTACTTTTTCCAGCTGCGCTGAAGTCACGCTCGCTACCGGGACTCTAAACACAGAACGAGCCGGTCGCGCGAATCTCAGATCGCGCCGCCGGAAACCTGTGCGCGTGCGTGTGTGTGTGTGCGTGAGCGTGAGCAGACTGTCATGTCAGTCATATGTCAGTGTGATAGGTTATAAAACGTCTTTCTATGTTTGCGTTTCAATCGTCATCTTCTCATATTTATTTTAATTAATGTCTAAAATATGCTATAAAAAAAGATAAGCCTAAAACCCGGCCCGGCCCGGCCCGCGTGTGAACTATGACGTGAAAATTGGCCCGAAGCCCGGCCCTAGGAGCGTAAATAAGTCGGGGCCCGTCGGGCTCGGGCTGAAATGCAGGCCTCTAGTCTTTATGTGTGTGAGTTATCGAGTCATTCATTGAATCTCACGATTCGTTCAAAGCCACAGATTCCGTTGCAAAATAGAGCAATAAGCCTGAGTATACTGTTTTAAATGTAGTAAATCACTTAATGTTACTCTTTTGTTTTGTTTTTTTAACTGTTGTATAAAATCAATGTCACATTTGAAATCGTGTGTGGATATTCGGTGTAACATTGCATCAACATTAAAAACACTGCCGGAGATCAGCAACCATGCGCGCTCTCTACACTGCTGAAGAAGCGCGGATGATCTGAAAACACAGACAAGTAAGCTGGAGTTCAGCAATCTTCATTTGAGATTTTCAACTTCAATTGAAGTTTCATTCAGTCAGTCTATGTTCTGTCACGAGCCGCTTGCGCTTGCGAACGGCTGCCTGTTAAGGATTTCCTTTAACACCCGGAGTGCTAATGCCCGAATGACGTGCTGGTTGTCCTCAAAACAGTAAAGGTGATGATACACAGGGCAACTTTTTGAGCAATGTTGCTGGGCAATCTTGCTGGGTGATTGTTGCTTGGGCACTTTCCCATTTAAAATGGGCAATACATTTCTATCTGGATAATTTAGATCGGTCGTGGGCCCTGTGTCTCATATGGTTGCCTGTTGACGGCAACATTGCCCAGCAACATTGCTCAAAAAGTTGCCCTGTGTATCATCACCTTAACACGGCGGTTATCGCTCATATAATTTTTTTTGCCAACGTATAGTTAAGGCGGCAGGCGTGAGTTGCTTAGGCGGCCGCCTTAGTTTTTTGTTTTCTCTTTAACTTCCTTCAGCTCTTTTCATGTTTGGGGGGTTGGATTGTACAAATTATGAAATATTCGATATCCCAATTTTGCATATCGTCCAGACAACAATTTGCATATTATCGTCTAAACGATATATCGCCCACCCCTACATATGACTAGAAAAACATAACACTACTAGATGAGGCATTAATGTTTTTGAAAATGAAACTGATCGTCTCAAATAACCCAGTCAATAATATTGTGCATTGCATTTGAGCTGAAATTGTGAATAAACACCACCCTGCAGTAATTTGCTAGAGGGGTAATAAACTCAACCAAACGCATCCTTTATTAAATTAATCAGAGATGTACTATTACAACTTAGGCTACATCTGCACAAAAGGACGCAAATGCGCATGTAAACTTGACCGTGCTAGTTTGAAAGGGTAACTAACATTGTGGATTTGCTCTTCCCTTAACAACAATGCTGATACACAGGCAACCAACTTGCACTACAGAAGCAGTCCCGTCATGAGTTTTCGACTACGTTTGGAAGTGGTTGAAAGTGGGCAAGCTCAAACCGTTTTAGATCCCGTTTACACTGAGGCTTCTCACTGCAGTGCAAATGGGCGGAGCTTAAATCTAGCTCCCCCTTGCTAGAGGAGCGAATGTCATTTGGGCCTTATGGGTGGAGCTAGAATATCAACCACACTCTAACCCTACCCACAATTCTATCCCTCCGCCCCATTAGCATTTAGAGATGTGGTGCTGGACGTTATTTAACTCTGCAGTGAGCACCACTTGTTTACACTAGGGATGCACCGATACCACTTTTTTTGGAATCGATCCGATACTAAAAATTCTTAGTATCTACCGATCCAAAACCAGCACAGTTTTTTTATTTTAAGTAGAATTTCTATAACTCTGTGTTTAACACACAAAAGAGTGATTATCAGTTCAACACACAATCTACTTAATATAGATAACTTCATTATAAAGAAAAACAACAAATTAGAAAAAATATGATCCTCATAATCTATGGCAAAAATGCTATTATAAACTAGATTAGTGGATAATTCAGCAGTAAAATTTACTAATTTAGAAAAATCACGAGTGCACAACAATTTTATAAAATCTGAACATTTAGTGAAAAAAACATTATTTAGTGGGGAACAAATAAGAGACCATAAGTGTAGTACTAAATCTGATAAAACGTTACACATTGCTCTTTGTATTGTTGTAAAATACATTCATGAAAACAAGATAACAAAAATCTGAAAGATCAATTATTTTATATATAGCCTATCAAATTGAGACATGCTTTAAATGTATAGCAGCACAGCTGTTTAAAGAGGCAGCAACATATGATAGATAGGACAGAACAAGAAAGGCTATTAATAATCTTTCATTGCGTCACTGTATAATGATATGAACGACTCCAATACAGTGCGGCACAAAGCGCTTATGCGCATCCAGAGCGCACAATGATGCACTTGAAGCAACATGGAGTCACAGCGCTCGAGTCCGCATTGAAAAGTTCAAAGCACAAAGGAAAGACATATTGATGCGTAGTGTATTCTACAGTATCTATCTATGCAATAGTTTATTCAGCTATTTCTTATAACAGTTTTAAATTTCAATTGCTGTGCGCGTGAAGAACAATGATAGTGCTCTGACTCTACTCTAGTCAGGGTTCCCGCGGGTCCTTAAAAAGTCTTAAAAAGTCTTAAATTAGATTTTTAAAATTTAAGGCCATAAAAAGTCTTATAAAGTCTTATTTTTACTTATGAAAGGTCTTAAATTTTAGATGACACTTCGACTTAGACATATATAAATGTTTTACAAATTAAAACTAATTAGCGTAGTATTTTTTTTATTATCTTTGTGGATTTGCTTGGTCACGTGACAATTCGCATCACATTCGCGGCAGCATAACATCTGTCTCCTGCACGCGAGAGAGGAGAGAAGGAGAAAGTTGGCGAATGTCACTGTCAGTTCAGTCGTAAGTTCATTCTTTATGTACGTAGGGGTGTGCGATGGTATTGTCTAATATGATATTGTAATAATCATTGTTTTAACGATGTATGAGGCACTGTGAGCTGGCATCGCATTTGTCTCTCGTGCTTTCACTGCGTGTGCGTGATGTGTGCAGTTAAAGGTAGGCTATGTCCCCAAATTAGTTTTTGTCTTATATTTACATCATATTATGTTCTTCTTATATTAGAATATCACATCAGTGAGTGCCGTTTTCCCGTGCACAAGTGCAATGTTTATGATATACAATAGTTAAATTAAAAATAAATTAACATTGTGAGTTACTTTTTAGACACAATATTGTTTGTTTTCCCTTTATTTCGCCAACTAGAATTTCAAAATGAATCCGTAGCAGTCAGAGTCTCAATGCCACAGACAGCGATGATTTCTTGACTGAAATCCGCGTTTTGAACGAGTCATTTTAACGATTCAATGAACAATCACTTTCTTCCCCGAATGAATCAGCCGTTTGAACGAATCGGTTGAATGAATGACTCTCTCAACTCGCTTATTAAGACAGTGACTTGCCACCACCTACTGGCGGTTTTAGTTTCATATTTAAAGTACCCTTTAATTAAAACGTTAAAATTAGAAATCATTTAAATATTGAATATTGAATATTTTATTTATTTATTTATTTATTAAACTCTCTCATAGCATGGAGTGTAAATATTAATGCCACTTCTGATGCTGCTTCTGTCACCTCTGCTCTGCAAAGATGGATATTGATTGAATGATTTAATTTGACTGGTAACGGTGGTACTGTATAATTGTGTAATTAAGTATTACTGTATAAATAAGTATAATTACTGTATAATTTAATTTTAATAATTTGAATGTTAGTATTTGACATAAAAGGTGATGCATAACTCTAAATAGGTTTAGAAAGAATGTCCATATATAGGTGAAAATGCCCCTGGAAGTCAATTTAAGTTTGCAAATATTGCATATTAATTAATCATTTCTGTCACTGCTGTGAACTGACCACTGCATAGAATATGAAAAATATTAATATCTTCGTGAGTCAGCTGTCAACAACAGGCCTAAACCAGCCATGGCACCAGCAGAAAAACACAATCAGTAAAAATCATCTAATTATTATCAACAAAACGTTGAAAATATCGAGATATATTTTTGTTAATATTGCACACCCCTAATTTATGGTATTAATTTTGATTTCTTCAGGTCTTAAAAAGGTCTTAAAAAGACTTAAATTTGACTTTAAAAAGTGTGCAGGAACCCTGCTAGTGTTGTGATCTAAGAGACACTCGGTAGAAATTAACATGATCAAGGTACAGCAATACAGTCCAGCAAGATAAAGTAATTTTGTGTGAAACCATAGACCTTTATCCACAGATCAAGTATAATAATTGTAACATTGAATCATCTTGTTGAGTTTCATCGTTGACTGTTGTACCCGAACGCGACGCGCTGTTTGATGCTGAATGGAGAATGACTGACAGCCACAGCGGAGGAAAAAGTTTACGTGAACTTGAATTTAACGACTTAAATATTCATTTCTACCTCACATTATACTATAGAATAGCTTCTGAATACTTATATTATAGTGCACAAAAACTTTACGGTGCTTTATAATGTTCGTGTCCCTTTTGTGGGGCTTAACAATAACACTGAATAGTATACGCACCATATCGAATTTGGATCGGCCTCGTCTGACCGATACCGATCCGTCCAAGAAAGGCAGTATCAGAGCCGATACCGAGTATCGGATCGGTGCATCCCTAGTTTACATCTGTATTTAGTGTTGTCCACATGTGATTCGATCGACCAGAAGTTTTCAATCTTCATGCCAGGTGTAAACGGGGCCTAAGATAATTGGACTGCTGTCTAACTCTTGAATTTATGACAATCTGAAAAAAGCATAAGTTAAGACTCATGTTCACTGAGGCTGCACTTATTTGATTAAACATGCAGAAAAAACAATAAAATTGTAAAATATTATAATATCATTTTATATTTGTTTTAAAATGTAGTTCTCTGTGATGTCAAAGCTGAAATTTCAGCATCATTACTCCAGTCTTCAGTGTCACATGATCCTTCAGAAATCAGTTTAATAGGCTTATTTGGTGCACAGAAACCTTGTTCTAAAAATCAACCAAAAACAGTTTTGCTATGGTTTATTTATTGTTTTACAAATATCTTTTCAAAACCAAAAAAAAAATCTACTAACCTCAAACTTTTGAACGGGGTGGGTCGGTGTGTGTATATATTTCTATCCTCTGTTCCTTTGTTTTTCTTAAATTTAACTTATTTTTTTTTTTTTAAACTTTCTCTGTTTCTCTCCAGTCTCTCGTTCCCCCAAACCAGATGCTCCTTCCCAGGACTCTTCTCTTGCTACTCCTACCTACGTGGATACCTCTTCAGTTACCATGGTGACCCCTAAACCCACTGGCCCCACCCCTCTGTTCCCTGTAGATGGTGAGATGTTATAAATTTGAGTGGTTACAAACTGTTCATTTACACATGTGTCCGACAATATTAACTCTTTCATTCACTTTAGTGAATGAAATTCTGTCTAAGGAAAGGACGGAGAGTCCAGTTAGTCCTCAGGATGGCAAGAGCGGCAAAGGTAATCCTGAAGTTGTTATTCTTGGTAACTTCATTACATTCTCTTGTCCTTTAGCCAATAAATGTTCCTATCTCTCTATCTATCTATAGTCTCTACAGTCCAGCAGAGATCACAAAACCTCGAGGAGCTTCGCAAGTTTAGTACTGATTTTAGGGTGAGTGTGTCATAGGTTGCATTTTCAGAAAAGTTGGGTCATTTTGTAAAATGCAATAAAATCAAGAATATGTGGTTAGTTATTATTGTTAAACAAAGTACAAAGAAAAGATTTCCAATGTTTTTCTGAACTACATACATTTTGATTTTGAATTGTTTGAGTATTCTTTCATAAAATTTGGCACAAAGTGATGAGCCATGACCCATCTTTGCTTTCAAAGACTAAGATGCTCCTTTTATACTCCATCACTGGTCCATTTTAAAAGATTAACTTGGATATTCTATAACCTTTTCCTTTGTTGCCTCTCTCCCACCTTTTTTGGAGTGTTTTGCATCCAACAAAATCAAAATTCGTTTATATTTGCAAAATACAATTTATGATGTCAGTGGAAACATTGCACATCTTTTCTTTGTACTTGTTTCAGTTAAAGGATAATTCCGGTATTTAACACTTTGAGTCTATTTTCTAGTTTGTTTTGGATGAACTAGAGTGGTGGACTTAGAAATTTTGACGATGGGTCCTGTCTCGACTTTTTGACTATTTTAGGATCGCCTCTGACCGCTTCAGGGTGGCTGTCTACGAGCATACTGAAACATGTCCTTAAAACAACACTTAACGTTCGTTTTCAAAACTGTGACACTCACTGAGTGGTTAGTGGTGTTCGTTGATGTTCCAAAACAAGTAGCGTAGCGAAATACAGTTTCTGTCGTGTTTTATTTGACATTTTTAAAATTCCATTGATGTCTGTTGAAGGGCTCAGTGCTCGTTGGTATTACTGCGCTACCGGATACCGAAAGGGGTCTGTTTACATTTTGTTGTAGACCTTTAGCTCGGTTCTCCGTCTCTCAAAAGGCTAGCGTGAGCAGAGCAACTGCGGCAAAGTGGTTGTCGCCATCAAGTGGTCGGGAGTGTGCTAACGCTTCAGGACTCAAATATTGAGCGGAAGTTTATACGCGGTTGTGAGGTATCTGAAAAAATAGTTCCACTATAGTAAATCACACGGATTGAAAGCATACATTGCGCCGATATATTTGTTTTTAATCCCCTAAAGAACACAACTAACCACTCGGTGAGTTTCACAGTTTTGAAAACGAACGTTAAGGGTTGTTTTAAGGACAGATTTCAGTATGCTCGTAGACAGCCACTCTGAAGCGATCACAGGCGATCCTAAAATAGTCCGAAATTTTGACGATGGGTCCTGTCTCGACTTTTTAAGTCCACCACTCTAGTTCATTTAAAACAAACTAGAAAATAGACTCAAAGTGTTAAATACCGGAATTATACTTTAATGAAATGTTCATGGATATTAACAAATTTTAAAAATTTCCCTTTGTGATTTTTTTTTTTTTTTAGCTTCCAGTTCCATCTTCCAACCCCAAAACTTCGACCACTGACTCTTCTCAAACAAACCCCTCCCACAACACACAAACAGACTCCACCCCTCCTACAGAATCTAAAGCAGCCCCGCCCACAACTGAGCTTCCGGCAGAAGAGAGAAGTAGAGAGACAAATGCAGAAGGGGTGGTGACCACCACCCCTCCACCAGCCACACCCATCTCTGCACCCTCTGCCTTATCCGGTACTGCCATGCAAAATCCAACTGCAGAAAGGCAAACGGCAGGGACCCCAGGCAGTGAGGAGGGCAAACCAGAGGCCGCTGAGAGGTCAGAGGGAATGACTGAGTAAGTACACCATTTCTTAAATAATATGGTATCACTAGTAGTTGTCAAATGTGATTAGTAAATCAAGTCTGTTGGTAATAAATGCATTTCAAAACGTTTTCCTATGCAGTCAAGTGAAGAAATCTACACTCAACCCCAACGCCAAAGAGTTCAACCCCACCAAGGCTCCTCTCAGCATGGTGAGAGCATTGATTTTTCTCTGTTTAGTTTTCTTAAAGCTGCAGTCCGTAGCTTTTTCCCTTTTTGTCGCCATCTCTGTTCGAAATCTGTAACTGCAGTGATTCGTGGAATTATTATCTTTACGTGGGTTGTAAATCGGCATGAAACAGCGCGGATGAACACAGTGTTTTGAGGCGAGTGCTGCTGTCAATCACCGCGCTGTGTGGATACTATCATTCAGAATCACAGATTCACTTTTTGAATGCTTGACCAACATAAGAATTTTCACCGGAAAATGTCTTCTGAAAAAGTAACATCCATTTTTGTTCTGATCAACTAAGGGTGAAAAAGCATTCGACATGACAAGCGATCGTTAGATTTAATCAGCGCGATTTACGGCAACCGTGCAAATCATAGCCTTCTTTGTTCTCAAATTGTTCATGTTAACAACATCATTGCGTGACTAACGTTATTTAATGTGTTTTATGATTACCTGTGTAGTTCAGAAATCACATTCTCCATAATAGCTAAACGAGAAAGGCACAACAAAGGAAACTCAATAACTGTGAATTAAGAAAATGTACTGTTACACGATTGAACTATTGAAATGTCTTACTTGTTCAGCAGAAAAAAGCCGTCTCTTCTTCCGTTTCAAACCCCTTCAAAACACTGAGTTCACGCACCTATCAAAAGCCCCACCGATGTGTATTATCCTTGTGTTCGCATGAGACGGTTTCTTTCTCTTTCCACCTTAAATCCGAAGTTCGAAGTCTTTTGGGTTTTATAACTGGTTAATCTCCAGTTGACACTGATGATTGTTGTTTTGGATCTTTCTGGATCCGCCATGAGTTTAATCATGTAAAGTGCTGCGAGAAAAGCCTATCTCTACATCTCCTGACGCGCAGTATAGCCGGCTAGCCAAAACTCCTTCTTTATGTGTACGGATGTGACGTAAAGACATGCTCGAATTTCCCGTAAAAACCCACCAGTACCACTGGAATTAAAATCATTATTACAAGCTAACCGATTTGAATCTAGCTATGGCAAGCAGGTAGTTTTGAACACTGGCTGAAGATGTTTTTTTTTTTTTAAATAATTAATTTGGATTATTTTTAACTTAAAGTTACGGACAGCAGCTTTAATACAGCCGTTAAAAAGCTAAGTGTGCCATGTCTATTTTGCAGGTGAAGCCCTCTGCCGCTCCCACCCCTCCACGGCCAACTCCGCCCAGCCCAACAGTGGTGTTGCAGCCCCCACCAAACCAGGGACCCATTTACAACACCCAGTACCTGAGCTATGTCTCGCCCATCCAGTTACAGGGTCACTCTGTACAGGTCTCTGTCCCTACTGCTCATTTTCAAAAACTTTTATAGTCAAAAAAAGTAAATATAACATCTACATTGCAAACTACTCTTTTTTTGTAGGCACCTCAGATGTACTCGTATCCCATGCCAAATGTTGGTCAAGGGAAGTACCCAAGAGCAAAAGGTAATGCTTACATTTAACTCTTCATTACTGATTGTACTAATACTGTATGGATTAGTAGTAGTGTTCATTTATTTTATTGCTCAATACAGATTATTTAAAAAAAAGAAATGTACAACACCACCTACAATAGGGCCTGAAACTCTTAATTTAAATGGATTCGTAATAATAATAATAATAATGTTAATATTTCAGATTGTATTGTAATATTTTTTTATATAATCATTAATAATATTAATAAAAACTTCAAATAAGAGTTTTAGGCCCTATTTTGCACTCTACTCATGAAAAGTGTTGCATATTCGTGTATTACTTCTGTCACCTGTCTCTCAGGATCTGTGGTGACTTCTCGTCCAGACCACAGCTCTTCAGCGCCCCCTATGCTCCAGGCCGCAGCATCAGCAGCAGGACCTCCTCTGGTGGCGTCTCCTTACCCTCCCTCATATCTGCAGTACAACCAGGTCATATCAGCAATGCCCCACTACCCTGGACAGGTACCAACCTTCACGTTTCCGGTAGAACAAATGCTTCTAGTATTTCAATCAAACAATATTTTGTTTTGAATTGTATTGTGGATGGCCACCTTCACTAAAAAAAAAACCCCTCTGTTATTTCTCTCTCTGTCTCAGGTGTACTCAATGCTCCAGGGCGGACCACGAATGCTTGGATCGGGAGGGCACCCACAGGCACTTGGTCCCCCAGGGCCACAGTACCCTGGTCAGACTGAAGGACCGCCAGCCCCTCAGCAGGGGATGTATGGTAAGGGCTTTTTTTTTTGTTTTTGTGGAATGGATTGATTTGATTTATTTTTTGTTAACTATATACATTTTTCTTTCTCCTTCAGCTCCACAGTCATACTCCCATCACTCTGGTTCCCTTCATCATCCTCAGCCCTCCAGTACCCCCACTGGCAGCCAGCCGCCCCAACACCCCGCCCCCAGTCCAGGACAGGTACGTCCACCTGTCAATCAATAGCAACTACACACCTATTTCTCAAACTCTCAAAGGAAGAAATTAATCTTTTATGTTACAAAGAAATATTCATACAAGAAATCCCCCTAAGTTTCAGATGCCTTTGGTAATGATACTAAATGTTCTGTGTTGACTGTCTGTCTTTCTAGTCTGGTCAGTCTGGTCCTCAGCCTCAGCCTTTGTACCATTCTGGGCAGCTGTCAGCCCCCACACCCCCTAACATGCCCCCAGGACACAGCTCCCCACAGGCCTCCTACTCCCTTCAAGGCTACAGTCTGCCGGGACACCAGCCCCTGCCTCACCCGTACTCCTCTCTAGGACAGCTGACACAGGTGATGACCACAACCACACACAAAACACTTCCACATCAGCAGTCACGTTTCTCAACAGTGCGTGTCTGCTTTGTCTGAATTTCAATGTCACTGGATTTATTTTTGTTTATCCCAGTGTCAACATGAGGATTAAAAGAAATGATCAGCAAATGTCCTATCAATCATTTTCTAAAAAAATCTTTTAATTTAAGCATTCACGTAAATGCAATCTGTCTTAAGTGAACGTAAACGGTAGGGAGAAAAATGGATGTGCATTCGATTTACATTTTCTTAGTCGATCATCGGGAGAATTAACGATCAATTAATCATTAATATTTTATATTAAAATTCATCCTTTAACTTTTTATCAATTAAATGAAAATACAGTGTGTTTTTCCTCTGAGATCTTTATTACAAGATGATCAACTTGTGGCATTTAAACTGGACGTTCCGTTAGGCTAAACTTGAAGATGTATGCGCTGCGGTGCTCTAAAGCAACGGAAACTGCAGCTGTGAGTTTGGCGTTCTTAAACACAGACCCTCGTTTGTTCCAAAATAATAAATATAAAACAAAATCATGTTAAACTATAACTTAACCAAAAACATAATAATACTTAGATCTGACAGGTTTTGTCAAAATCAACTAAACTATCCAGGGCACGGAGTTGAGAAAGAGGGTGATAGAGATTACCCTACCTAACAATTAATTAGGCTACTTGTGCTCGTTGTCCATCGCAGCTCCTCCGTGCTAACGCCGACTTGATGCTAGGTTGAGACTGAGAGCAGGACGCACCAACATTAACCAGGGTCGGATGCACTTTGTTTAAGTGGTACATCATCTGAGTCGTGGCCGTGTTGTACTTGGTTCACTGCAAACACTGATGCCGCGTAGAAGTCGTTTTTTAAATCAAAATGGTCCCACGCCACACATCGCTGTGACCCCTTTATGATTCTTCCTTTGAAATCAGAACGGAAACACGCAGTTAACAGAGTATGGCGTCAAATATTGCCCCCGGGTGGTAAAATGCTGCCACCCAGTGAAATTTGTCATTGCTTCAAGACTCACACTACGCAATGCAACCAGCATTAGTTTAATCGATAACAAATTAACGTGATCGATCGAAATTCTTAATGATCAATTATCGATCGTCGATTAATCATGCCCATCCCGAATGCACGTCAGTCATTATATTGTGCATTCGGTCTTAAGGCCAATTTATACTTCTGCGTCGAGTGTACGCCGTAGTGTAGGGCGTAGGCTACGCACGTAGGCGATGCCATCGTGAGCATTTATACTTCTGCGTTTAGGTCTGCGTTGCTCTGCAGTACAGCGCCGAAACACTAGTTGGCAGCGGAGGGTTTTAATGTTCCACTGTTTAGATTCCGCGCGGTTCCTAGAGAAGAAGAAGATTCCTCGCGACTGTTTTGAGTTTAGGCTACTACAAGCAATGGCGATTGAAAGAGAGCGGATCACATTGGAGTTGGAGCTTATCGAGGTGGAAAAGCAGTAAGTTTTTAGTTTTTTTAACAGTTTCGCTGTACTTAGAATTTAAAAATGGCGGGCGGTGCAGAAAAACACGCCGGAAATGCGTAGGAGGAAACGCGATGCTACCAAGCCGACCAATCACAGATCTTGCGGTCCGCGTCGCCGCGACGCGTAGTTACATTTTTGAGGAGGTGCGCGTCAGGTCACGGCGAAGGGTACTGCGAAGGGTATATGCTACGCCGTACCTACCGCGCGCACCCGACGCAGAAGTATAAATTGGCCTTTAGACAGCAGCAGGTTTATTTATTGTCATCGTAATCAAACAACAAAAGATAAAGCTGCTCTTGTCTGAAAAATTGTGTAGCATATTTAATTCATACAGTAAAGTCTATGCAGTTTTATATTGGATGACTATTCAATTTCTGTAGTATTTCTTACTGAAATGCTAGGCTAGACTTGCCAGAAAAAGCATCACTCTTGTTATTACTATTTGTATCCCCAAATAAAAATGTAGTGTTATTTTATTACATATTTTCAGTGCAGTATTAATGTTACAATGTTTTTTTCCATTTAAAACAATACAAAAAAGTGCTATGAGGGTGTTTCTAATACAGCTGTCGTGGGAGTGATCGTAAATTTATTCTGATCTGACTGTCATGATCTTTACTTTTTTTTTTCACCATTGGAGCAAATGGTAGTGCTAAAATTGTTTGCTACGGCCTCCTTAGATGTATCTATAGACCTTTTACCCTGCGATAGTTCATTTAAACACAGAAATGTCCAGTGTTTATTCATATATCTCCGTTGAGCAGGGTGATTTTTGTGTGTTCGCATAGAAGTCAAAGAAAGTGGTGTGCAGGTCTTAATTTTTTTTAATTATTTTTTTTGTGGAAAGGTCTTAAAAATGGTATTAAAATGGAAGTGCTGATACCTGCAAGAAATTGTTCAAAAAGTGACACTGAAGTAATTTGTTAAAAAATATGCTGTTCTTTTGAACTTACTATTCACAGAATCCTAAAAAAAAGGTATATTTTCAGTTTATAAGGGCAATTAATAATTCAAATCAGCGTATTATAATGATTTCTGAAGGATCACGTGAAACTGAAGACTGGAGTAATGATGCTGAATATTAAGCTTTGACATCACAGGAATACATTTTCTTTTGTAATATTTAAATATAGTTATTTGTAGTAATCTTTGTATTGTTTATAATTGTATTTTATTTCAGGCCCATGTTCAAGGTGCTCTCTCAGGTCCTCACCATTCTGGAGGTCATGGCCCACCACCTGTGATGTTGCTTCATGCCCCGCCCCCTCAGCAGGGTTCTGGCCCCCAGCACGGCCCTCCCCCACCCCAACAGGGGCCCCACCAGCACTACGCCTACGTTGGACACCCTCAGGGTGAGTTTCCTGCATGAGTGTGCTATTTGACTGTAGATTTGCATTCTACCTTTCTATTACCAAAATCAGCTAATTATACAAATGTTATGTTTAATATGCAGATTTTTTTTTTTTTTTTTTAATCAATTTCGTTTTTTCTCTGCACTCAGTGTCGGTGCAGGCTCATCCTTCCCAGCAGATTCCATTCCACCCTCCTGGAAACTGACAGTGTGACTTGAGACGGTGACTGAGCAGAGTGCCCCATCTGATCCTCCTGTGGGATCGCACATGTGTATATACCCTCCACCAATGGAAAAAAAAAAAGATTTTGTTTTTATTCACCTCTGGCAAGACTGAATGTGCTTGTTTTATTCCCCCAATCCCCCTCCCCTCCCTGCTATTTTTAATTTGAGCGGATGGGGACACAAGTGTCTAAATCAGAAAGAGGGAACGAGTGAGTGTGTAAGACAAAAAATGGAAAGAATGAGGGACATTTTTATAAAAATACAGTGACCTCTCCCTTTGTCTTCAACCCCCTTATTAAATAAGCAAATAATAAATGGTTAAAAAAAGAACAAAAAAATACAAAAAAAGTTTATAAAAATAAATTTTTAAACTCTCCGTGTGTGTTTGTCTCATGATTTGTTTTAAATGTAATTCTTTAATAAAAGCAGTTTCTTTTTTTTTTTAACTGCATTCAGTGTCTAGAAAATGCCTTTCAAGTTTTCTTTACATACTTAATTTCTATCCATATTATTGCAACATACACAATGTAAATTAGTAATTAACTTTATTTCCACATTTACAAGCCAATAACTAAATTTTATAAACATTTGCTTGTATGAAAGCTGTATATTACAAAGAGTCGAAGACATTCACTCATTTTTTTGGAAGCAAAAGCCTGGATGCGTTACGTAGTAAACAGCAAATGTTTAAAAAAATAAATTCTCAGGTTTCGTCAGCAGATCTGTCGTAAGGATTGAGGGAGGAAGTGGAGTTTTCTGTGAGGTGGCAGTGGTTCAATGCTTTCTTGGTGGTGCTGCTGCACTTCAAAATTCAAAGCATGGGTACCGTATATCTGGAGGCTCAGGATGATTTTCAGGAATCTAACCAACTTCACTTGATAAAAGGCAAATCCTGTAGAAAATATATTTTTTTGGTTCATTGAAAAATCCAAAAATGCCAGACAGCCGAGTACAGTAAATTCAAGAGCTGTGCAGTACCTTGATCATTTTGAGTTAGGCTCTGTGTTGACATAATCAGAGCTGCCCCGCTCATCATCACTGCTTACACTTCCATGGGACAGACCTGTTGGAGGGGAGGAACATGAAAATATTTCATGAAAATGAGAAATATTAATAATTAGGTGTGTTGAGCATATGGAAGTTAAGTTTTTGAACGATCACTTACGAGAGATTTGGTTTTGGGGGTCTGAAGAATTTCGGAAATTTTCATAATCGTGACAATCTGTAAAAACACCATATCATTCACACACTGTAAAAAGTTGCCTTAAATGTTTAAGTTCAATCAACTTGGATGTTTAAGTCATTTCAACTTAAAGGTGACATATGCCTGTTTTCACAAGATGTAATATAAATATATGTTGTCCACAGAATGTGTCTGAAATTTCATCTCAAAATACCCCACAGATCATTTATTATAGCTTTCCACCTTTTGGGGTGAGAGAAAAAAACGCTTAGTTTTTGTGTGTCCCTTTAAATGCAAACGAGCTGCTGCTCCCCGCCACAGTTCAGAAGACGGCAGATAGTTGACACGATTTTCGGATACAAAAAAAAAACACGCGAATCTCAATAATCCAAAATCTCAGAAATAACCAGTAGCAGAGTGCAGCCAAACAGAGAGACTCTGGAAGAGGTTACAACTTTTTGACGCACCTGGACGTTTTGATTGGTAAGTGGATGCATTTATGTAGGCTAGTTGTGTTTCCCGGTTTTGGGCGCGTTCGCACCGCAGGGTTTTAGTTCTAGGAACTCATTTATACAGATTATCCTATATATTTACTCCAGAAACTAACTCTACGAACATGGAAAACAGTGATAGATGGACATCTCATCAACCTTTACGCTGAGGAGAAAATCCAACTTGACTTTGAGGGGGACAAGCCAAACATGATTATGTAGCTGTGTCCCAAGGCCGCGGACTTCGAAGGATGCAGCCTATTCGTCCTTCGATGGACGCACCTTGTAGCCTTGGTGCATCCAGGTGTTCCCGATTACCGCTTCTGGCGCCAAGCAACGGTGCGAGACGGAGCTGCCACCCTGATCATTAATTTGTTATAATTGAGTAAACAAACAGCTATGGAGGCAGAATTGGCTATTATCATTTTTATGTTTTATATTTTACTGAGAATGTTTCGCCTCCGGCGCCGCCGGGTCATGTAGGCCTATTTTCGGCTTAGCCAAAACCATGGCCAGAGCTGCGTCCCAATTCAGAGGCTGCTTCCTTACTCCTAAACTGCCGGATTACACTTTAAACTGTTCAATTATTGGGCGTTAATTTACGTAAATAATGTAATGAAATATATGAAAAGAAAAGAAAACACATTAGGCATATATATGGTTCAAGGCTAGTGTATTCGACCATGATGAATTTATTTACGGTACTCAGGTTTTCAACCACGAAATACGGAGCCCGGGAAGTCTTCTTTGAAAAAACAAACAAAAAAACAATCCGTGGCGACGGATTTTGCAATCCGTTCCCAAGGGTTTGTAATTTGTGGCCTCTCCCCCAGTCTGTGCCAACCTGGCCTCCTGTTTATGTGGGATGCATTTCATTATGTTTAAACTTATTAGGGCCCAAGCCCAAAGGGCGAAGGCCCTATTGTTTTCCTAAGGATTATTTATTATTAGGGCCCAAGCCCAAAGGGCGAAGGCCCTATTGTTTTCCTAAGGATTATTTATTAGGGGTTCAAGCACGAAGTGCTGAAACCCTATTGTATTTGTAAGGATTTTTATTATTATTTTTCTTCTGCCGTAAAACGCATCGTGCAGCCCAAACCGTAAGTGCTAGAGCTCTGAAACTTTGTCAGATGGTAGTACAAAAATCGAGGAGAGGTTCAGAGAGTATGACCCCGATTGGCCTATAGGTGGCGCTACAGCAATCAATTGCGCGTAACTGCTCATAACTCCTAGACCGTAAGTCATAGACTCAAGTGTCTAATATCATTGGAAAGCTGGACTCCTGACTTAAAAAACGTATATCTCCGATTTTATTTCCGTCATATTGGATTTTCCGCCATTTTGAATTTTGTCCAAAACCTACTTTTGCGAACTAGTCCCTGGTTTTTTGCCGGATCGGAACCAAACCAGTGCAGAAATGTTCTCTGGAGTCTGAATATCAATAATTATCGAAAAAAAGTTGAATTTTTGATTTCCGGTTGCTAGGGGGCGCAAAATGAACGTTGTGGGAGGAGCCTCATTTTCTAAATTGGCTATAACTCGAGAAGTAAATGAGATAGGTTCACCAAACTTGGTACACATGTCAAAGAGGACAATCTGAGGTCACAGTAAAAAAACCGCAACGATCGAACTGTAGGTGGCGCTATACCATGGAAAAAACATAAAAATGGCTGTGACCACGTGACCGTTAGTCTGATTGACTTGAAATTTGGTATGCAGTGTCTTGGTCCTAGGTGCCATGTATGTGTAAAAGGATATTGGCGTATCTCAAAAAACATGGCCGCCATCGGCCAATGAAGTTTGAGCACCTATTAAACAAGGTTAACGGAGTTCGATCGGAACGAAACTCGATGGGCATGTTCGACTCGTGATCCTAGAGGTCTGTAAGAATTTTGAAAGAAATCGGCCACTAGTTGGCGCTAACGAGTTTTACGGCTCTGTAATTACGTGGTGTTGTGTCCATCCCCACAAAATGCATATCAGTCAATAGATCTCCTCATGCTAAACAACTTTGCCTCTAGAACCATTGCTGTCAATCAAATTGTTCATGAGTTATTAACAAAAATGTGAAATACCTACTTTTACGAACTAGTCCTAGGTTTTTCACCCGATCGGAACCAAACCAGTCTAGGAAAATTCTCTGGACTCTCTAGATTAATAATTATTAAAAAAAAGTTGAACTTTTGATTTTTTCGTATGGCTATAAATGGGTCATTTAGAAAAGGGGTGTGGCTAAATACACTCAAAAGCCTATAAATCCTAAATGAAAACTCTGAACTTCACAAAAATTGGTGAGCATATGTGAGATAACATCATTAACAAGCATGCCAAATTTTATAGAGATCGGACAATAGGTGGCGCTATAACTGTTAAAATGCTATGGTAAATTGCCTGTATTGGCTGTAAATGGTCTTTTCCATCTATTATGTCACTGGTTAAAAGCTTCCTAAATAAAACTGAATGTCTTAAATGTTTATGTCCTTAAAGGCCTTAACTGCTTGAACCCCGATAAATGCTGCTTGTTATTATTATTATTATTATTTTTTTACTACCTTTTGGACACTTTTGGAGGCCTTAACATGCTCAAAAACTCCTGACACTTTGCACACATGTCAGAACCCGCGGCCATCAGGGCCGGGCTGAAGATGGTACCCGGGCGTGGCAGGGGGGCTCGACAGCGCCCCCTGGAACGGGGTCCGAAAACATGGTCCATAAATCAAACACGCTTGCATGTAATAATATGAAATTCGGTACACATGTAGATCTCATCGTTTCATATATACTTCACACTCTTACTTTTTACCCCAGCCCAACAGGAAGTGGGCTATTTAGGGTTGTTGGTAAAACACACGCAAAGGAATTTGAAGTACTCCTCCTAGACAATTCAAACACACGGCACGAAACTCGGTCAGCGTGAAGTCAAGACATTGAGGATGAAAGTTTGCGAGGGGATTTTTGATATCTCGAACGGTTTGGCCGTGGCGAGGAAACAAAATTATGGCGAGAAACGTGAAACAGGAAGTGTGTCATAACTTCAGCATACATTAACTGATCTTGATGAAACTTCAGCAGTGTGTTCGTTCTAAGAGCCCGATCATATGGATGTGACTATTGTGAGTCAAAGTTATAGCGCCACCAACTGGCAGCAGGAAGTGTGTCACTTTCAAAATGCTTTGAAATCACCCTCTTATTTTTACCCGATTTGCTTCAAACTTCATTTGTATAATGTAAATACACGGCAGATGAAGACCTGTGAATGGATTCTTGATATCTTTGAAACTGTTGCTGTGGCAATCCATCAAACTTTAATATTCTTTTTGGATGCTTTTGAGACTCTTAGCATGCCTGAAATTGCTTAAAATTGCATGAAACTCGACAGACAGATCACATTTATTAGCCAGGTGACATGTGCATAGTTTCAGAAACGGGCGTGGTGCAGGGACTCAGTAGCGCCACCTTTTGAAAAAAGTGGGGGGGTTAGTTTCATCTAGAGTTACAAAAATCTGTATTTATATAGTTCTCCTCCAGCCAGACAACTTTCTAATTTACAGTCATTAGTAACAACCAAGAGGAAGTCAGATATTTTGGTTTGAATATGGTCATTTCTCTCTGAGCCTACGTCTCTGTGACTGCTCTCTGTGTGTGTGTCTGTGAGTGTGTGAAGGGGGAGGGGGAGTGGGGCTAGATTAACCATTTCACTGCTGTGTGGTTTGGCCTTCATTAAAAAAGAAAATAAATGTCTTAAGCCTTGTATTTTTTAAATACGTTTTTTTAATAAAGGCATATAACAGACATGCTGCATTTAAATTTTTTTAATAAAACATTGTTTTTTATGTTTTTCAAGCCATTTGATTTATGAGGACTTTTGAAATGTCCTCATAAACCACCCATAAGTTGTAATACCAGTGTAATACACGTCATTATACAAATTTGTGTCCTCATAAATCACATAAACCAACCCACACAAACCAACCCACACACACACACACACACACACACACACACACACACACACACACACACACACACACCAAATTGACGGTGGGTGGCAATGGTATATTTAAAAGTGCATAATTGTAATATCTGCAAGGCACCCCTAGTCCAATCTTATTAAATGTATGCTTCATCTTTCATTTTAATTTGTAAATTTGATCAATAAATTCAATTATTTAGAATAATAAGATACTATATGGCTGTTACCCTAGGTAGGGCTGATCAAATTACATCATTTACATTGAAAAATAACAATGCATTAAATGATGTTATGAGATTGTTTTAAATATGAGTCAATTAAAAATCGTTGGAAAGAATGATACTTTTAAACATAACACTGAACCGTCACTAGGTGTCGCCAGGCTACCGTCTTAATGAGCAAGTCATTGATTCATTCGTTCAAACGATTCGTTCGAACGACTGAGTCATTCATGAATGAGACAGGTATGGATTGGTCATTGAATCTAGGGTTTGCGATGTCTACCAATTTGGCATCAGACGATGTGTACAGTGAAACATCGCGATGGACGATGATATCGGAGGAGGGTCGTGGCTAACGTTTTAATTTTTCACTTAAGCAATAAGCCCCGCAAAGCCGTGTTTTACAGTGGATTTAGAACAGCTGGGGCGTAGGCACAACGCGGAGATATTTTCCTCTACATCTCATCAGCAATTTTGATTTCGGCACGCTCTGAGTCTGCAGCAGCTGACCACTAGGAGCGAATGTACATGATGTACAATGTACACGTGACAGAGCAGCCAGATCAAGACTGTGCTTTCGCGCTGTGGCTGGCGCTGAGCCAGAGACAGACGCGTTCAGTGCTTGTCATATTATATCACAACTATTCAGTGTTTTTAACCACATAATGTTTATTTTAGGTTTCAGACATTTAAATGCATATAACTTATAGCAAAACAATACATTTATAGTTTGTAAAATACACAATGGTGTCTATGGAAGCAGCCATAACCCATTCAAATATATTTGCCGACGGATTTTATTCATATCAGACACACAGTGTAAGTAACTATAAAGTTAACTCTATTCTTCTCCAGTTCACCGGCCATGTATTTCGGGAGAAACTGTTTTTTAAACGACAAAACAAACTCACTTACACATATTTGAGAATCAGAATAGAAGATAGTTAATGACATGGTAACCAGGTTTGTTAATATTTATAAATAAAAGCGCTAACGTTACATGTCTATTTTGGCTGTGGTGAATCACGTGCCAGCGTCACCATGGAAACATGGGGGGGGGGGGGGGGGGGATCGCGATGCTGGCTTAAAGCAAAGAGGCACAAGAGGCGAAACTGATGCTTTTCTGGTAACAGCCACTAGGTGGCGCTTCGGGAGCGCGGCCGCCATTTTGGGATGAATATTCCAACGGGAGTTACTGGACAACAGCACAGATAACAGTTTTTTGAGGTAGTTTTTTCTTGCATTATAGAATATTTCCATTTTATGCAACTTTACACATTTACTACTATTATTAGTTACCAACTCCACTTGGCCTGAAATATATTTTGTACGTTTTAATCCCCTGGATCATGCTACAAACATGATGATCTTATGGAACATTATGCATTGCTGTGTCCGTTATCCTATAATTGCCACAATTTTGTACAGTGGCTGTGTGTTTTTGTTTACATAGTCTTGCTTTAACGGTCATTAATATACGATATAAGAAGTTTACTGTAAAGCTGTTTCTATTGCTGTTGTATAGGCCTAATAGTTGTACAAATAGAGAGTTTGTAGGCCTAATACTGTATACGTGTTGTTGTAGCCATTAAATAAGCGCATTTAGTTTCATATTTGTTCAAATATTATAATGTTTTTTTCCCCATATTGATTATGAAAAGTGAACAGCATGAGTATGATATCGGGAGACATGAAGTGGCTCATACATGATTTTGACTCATTAGCCTACGCTGTGTTTTGTAGAAAGCCTTTCTTTAAAATTAATTTCGTTTTGTATAAATTCTATCTTATTTTTATTTTTTTTAAATTTAATCGGCTGGATTTAATAAATGGCAAATATAGCAGACATAATCATGACATCCGGCGCCGGCGCTCGTCTTGAGCGAATCTCATCATAAATTAACCGAAATATGCCTCAGACATGAGAAATATAGAAAGCTTGCAACTAAATATTTAAACGAAACTATTCCAAACGAAAAGAAATAGGCTACTCTTTGATTATGTTGCACACTCACATATGTTGAAATAACAAGATATTATGTTGAAATAACATTATAAATAATACATCTTTAAATATATTTGATTGAATGCTGAATGTTGTTCTTATTCAATTTAGTAAAATTAAAACTTTAGTTGTGATAATTAAAATGATTGAATATTAAATATCGAAGTTTTGCTCATTTAATAATAGTAGCACAATAGGCTATAAGTGCGCAGCTCCCCCTGTCAATGATCTAGCACCCCCTCGGCACCTGCGTTAAAAAATCTGGCGCTGCCTCCTCTTTTTACATAATTATTTAAACCTAAAAATGACCTCTGCACTGGGCTAAATATATGGCTTTCACCCCAAAATGGCGGAAGCGTAGCGCTGCTGCTGGGCGCTGGTGTTGCAATGGAACGTTCTATTGGCTTTCACTTCTTGTAAATATACGTTCTTTGCTTAAAGTCCCCATGAACCGGAAGTTGCAAACGGCTTTTCTCCAGTGCTGTGACGTATTTCCGAGAGAAACGGAATACTTATGAGGCAAAATAGTGAGCGTGGCTTTTTTTTTCCAACTAGCACCTGATTGGATCTAGAAAAATGCACCTCCTCGCCATCTCTCCTTTCACACGCTGTGTGCCTGTCTACTGTCAGTTGGAGGGGCGTGATTACGGATGTTAAGCAGACACCCAAACCATCAAGCCTACGTCATCGGGCAAGGTCCTCCAGTGCAGAGGGGAGGGGCATTTTCAGAATTTGATTAAAGATTACGAAGCCAAAAAATTTTTTTGTGTGGATTGACTTGCACGGATGAATTGTTCACCACAAAACGATCAATTTAGGCAAACAAAGTAAGTATGGTCAATTTTGATTTCATGGGGACTTTAACATCGTGATGTCTGTCAGCCATCACGATGGACGATGATATCGTCAATCTTTGAGTAAACCAATTTGTCCAAAATGCTGAATCATTCAGTAATGAGAAAACATGTTGCTGTGAGATGCGCAATGGTTCTGCTGTGATCTTTGTTTAACTATTTTCGCTGCTGAAACAGAAAAACCGTCAATATTGCATCTAAAATGTAAGTGACTTGACGTGTGTGTGTGTGTGTGTGTGTGTGTGTGTGTGTGTGTGTGTGTGTGTGTGTGTGTGTGTGTGTGTGTGTGTTGTTACAGTGAAAAGAGTTTAACCCTTTAAGGCAGTGGATCTCAATCCTGGTCCTAGGGAGCCACTGCTCTGCATAGTTTGTATGTCTCCCTCATTTAACACACCTGATTCAGATCATCAGCTGGTTAGGAAAGAGCTTTATTAACTGAAGTGGGTGTGTCAGATAAAGGAGACATATAAAATGTGCAGAGCAGTGGCACCCTAGGACCAAGATTGAGAACCACTGCTTTAAGGCCTTGTCTTTTTTGGATATATCTTCTTTTTTTTTTTTATGTGCATACAACCCATATATTTTAAATGTATTGTTTGCTTTAAATTAAATTAAGATTGTATGTTTGGTAATTGAACCTAAATAAATTTAAAATTAATGTGCTATATTTCAGATCAATATAATTGTTTTCTTTCATTTTAATCAACACTAACTTTATTCTCTATCTGTATTATAAATAACTTATTTCTGCATAAATTAAAAAATCCCCAATAATCCAGACCAACCAGACCGCACTAATTCTACAACATCATCAGTGCTGAAGCGGAACTACCAGAGCCGTTCGGCAGATAGCGAGCAGATATTTTGTGTCACGTCGTGCACAATAACCCTAAAGGCACCAGGCTGGCGGTGCCACTGGCTTTATATATATATATATATATATATATATATATATATATATATATATATATATATATATATATATATATATATATATATATATATATAAATATAGCTGCGAGCAGCGATGAAGGGCCAAAGCCGACGGTAGCGCCACCCTGGTGCACCAGGGTTGCGGTGCCACCGGCTTGGGCCCGTAATCGCTGCTCGCAGCTATATTTATTATTATTTTTCTTCTACCTTTTGGACACTTTTGGAGGCCTTAACATGCTCAAAAACTCCTGAAACTTTGCACACATGTCAGAACCCGCGGCCATCAGGGCCGGGCTGAAGATGGTACCCGGGCGTGGCAGGGGGGCTCGACAGCGCCCCCTGGAACGGGGTCCGAAAACATGGTCCATAAATCAAACACGCTTGCATGTAATAATATGAAACTCGGTACACATGTAGATCTCATCGTTTCATATATACTTCGCACTCTAACTTTTTACCCCAGCCCAACAGGAAGTCGGCTATTTAGGCTTGTTTGGAAAACGCATGCAAAGGAATGTGAAACACTCCTCCTAGAGAATTCAAACACACGGCACGAAACTCGGTCAGCGTGAAGACAAGACACTGAGGATGAAAAATTGCCAGGGGATTTTTGATATCTCGAACGGTTTGGCCGTGGCGAGGAAACGAAATTATGGCGAGAAACGTGAAACAGGAAGTGTGTTATAACTACTGCATACATTAACTAATCTTGATGAAACTTCAGCAGTGTGTTCGTTGTAAGAGCCCGATCACATGGATGTGACTATTGTGAGTCAAAGTTATAGCGCCACCAACTGGCAGCAGGAAGTGTGTCACTTTCAAAATGCTTTGAAATCACCCTCTTATTTTTACCCGATTTGCTTCAAACTTCATGTGCATAATGTAGACACACGCCAGATGTAGACCTGTGAAAGGATTATTGATATCTTAGAAACTGTTGCCATGGCAATGCATCAAACATTAATATTCCTTTTTTTAAGCTTTTTCATGCTTTTTTATGCTTTCGGGCACTTTTGGGGTTCTTAACGTGCTCGAAAACTCTTGAAACTTTGCACACAGGACAAAACCCGCGGCCATCAGGGCCAGGCTGAAGCTGGTACCCGGGCGTGGCAGGGGGGCTCGACAGCGCCCCCTTGAACGGGTCCGACAATTTGGTCCATATATCCAACACGCTTTACCCGATTTGCTTCAAACTTGATGTGTATAATGTAGACACAAGCCAGATGTAGACCTGTGAAAGGATTGTTGATATCTTAGATGCTGTTGCCGTGACAACGCATCAAACTTTAATATTCTTTTTGGATACTTTTGAGATTCTTAGCGCACTTTTGGGGCCCTTAACATGCTCAAAAACTCTTGAAACTTTGCACACGGGTCAGAAACCGCGGCCATCAGGGCCGGGCTGAAGCTGGTACCCGGGCGTGGCAGGGGGGCTCGACAGCGCCCCCTGGAACGGGGTCCGAAAACTTGGTCCATAAATCAAACAGGCTTTACCCGATTTGCTTCAAACTTAATGTGTATAATGTAGACACAGGCCAGATGTAGACCTGTGAAAGGATTGTTGATATCTTAGATGCTGTTGCCGTGACAATGCATCAAACTTTAATATTCTTTTTGGATACTTTTGAGACTCTCATCGCACCTTTGGGGCCCTTACCGTGCTCAAAAACTCTTGAATCTTTGCACACGGGTCAGAACCCGCGGCCATCAGGGCCGGGCTGAAGCTGGTACCCGGGCGTGGCAGGGGGGCTCGACAGCGCCCCCTGGAACGGGGTCCGAAAACTTGGTCCATAAATCAAACACGCTTGCATGTAGTAATATGAAACTTGGTACACATATAGATCTCATCAATTCATATATCCTTTGTACTTTTACTTTTTACCCCAGCCCAACAGGAAGTCGGCTATTATGGTTTGTTTGAAAGCGTATGCCCCTGGAATTCGATATACTACTCCTAGAGAATTCAACCAATCGCCACGAAACTCAGTCAGCATGAAGTCAAGACATTGAGGATGGAAAATTGCCAGGGGATTTTTGATATCTCGAACGGTTTGGCCGTGGCGAGGAAACGAATTTATGGCGAATAATGGAAACAGGAAGTGTGTTATAACTTCTGCATACATTAATTGATCTTGATGAAACTTCAGCAGTGTGTTCGCTGTAAGAGTCCGATCACATGGATGTGACTATTGTGAGTCAAAGTTATAGCGCCACCAACTGGCAGCAGGAAGTGTGTCACTTCCTAAAGGCTTTGAAATCACCCTCTTATTTTTACCCGATTTGCTTCAAACTTCATCTGTATAATGTAAATACACTGCAGATGAAGACCTGTGAAGGGATTCTTGATATCTTTGAAACTGTTGCTGTGGCAACGCATCAAACTTTAATATTCTTGTTTGATGCTTTTGATGCTCTGAGTCAATATGGCAAGCCGTTTTAACATTTAATCATTTTAACCTACTAGTCTCTTTTTTCATGCTACTAGTACTTATTTTTTAGATACTAGTATCTTTTCCATTAAGTAATAGTACTTATTCATTAGCGACTAGTGCTTATTCTTTAGTACTAGTGCCTATTCTTTAGATAGTAGTGCTTATTCTTTAGATATTCTTTTGAATACGTATTAGTAGCTAATGAATAAGTACTGGTATCTATTTAATAGGTACTAGTATGTAATGACTTAGAACTAGTATTTATTGAATAAATACTAGTATCTATTAATAGGTACTATTATCTAAAATGTCATTTTCTCTCTCTCTCTCTCTCTGAGCCAATATGGAAAGCCGTTTTAACATTTAATCATTTTAACATACTAGTCTCTATTTTCATGCTACTAGTACTTATTTTTTAGATATTAGTATCTATTCCATTAAGTACTAGTACTTATTCATTAGCGACTAATGCTTATTCTGTTTAGAATATTCAAAGTGCTTATTCAATTTGTATGCTTATTTATATTTTCAGAGCAGAAAAACCGATTTTTCTGCTTATTCAATATTGCATCTAAAATGTGACTTGACGTGTGTGTTGTGTGTGTGTGTGTGTGTGTGTGTGTTGTGTGTGTGGTGTGTGTTTTGTGTGTGTGTGTGTGTGTGTGTGTGTGTGTGTGTGTGTGTGTGTGTGTGTGAGAGAGATTGTGTCTGTTACAGTGACAAGAGTTTTTAAGCCTTGTCTTTTTGGATATATATATATTTTTTATTAAAAAAAAAATGTGCATACAACCCATGTATTTTTAATGTATAGTTTGCTTTAAATTAAATTAAGATTGTATGTTTGGTAATTGAACCTAAGTAAATGTAAAATGAATGTGCTATATTTCAGATCAATATATTTGTTTTCCTTCATTTTAATCAACACTAACTTTATCCTCATCTGAATTATAAATAACTTATTTCTGTATAAAATAAAAAATCCCGAATAATCCAGACCAACCAGAGCACACTATTTCTACAACATCATCAGTGCTGAAGCGGGACTACCAGAGCCGTTCGGCAGATAGCGAGCAGATATTTTGTGTCACGTCGTGCACAATAACCCTAAAGGCACCAGGGTGGCGATGCCACCGGCTTTATATATATATATATAAATAATATAAATATAGCTGCGAGCAGCGATGAAGGGCCAAAGCCGGCGGTAACCGCACCACCTGGTGCACCAGGGTTGCGGTGCCACCGGCTTGGGCCCGTAATCGCTGCTCGCAGCTATATTTATTTCTTGAATTTTCTAAAAAACGACATTTGGCAGTTGGTCTTTAAAGTAATTTTTTTAGGAGGAAAAAGCTCAGTATAATAGAATAAGCAAAAAAAGACTTCACATATAAAAAAGAAATATAACACAAACACAAGGTTAGGTTATATAAAAATAAAACATTCATAAATTATTTTATGATTAACATATTACTGTCTTCAGTGAACTCACAAATGATAATAATATTAGGCTATTATTATTAGCCTACATTTAGGCTACATATTAAGGCGCTTTTATCCAAAAAAGGAACAAAGAAATTCGTCAAATGTCAGTCATAATACAGGGCTAAGATTATCACAAACATTATCACATGGTTCCAGAGACATGGCTCTTCTCATTCAGCACTGCGGAAAAAATATAATTTCCAGGTTCTAATCTGGCCTTAGAAAACCAGTAAAATCGACATTTTCCCATAGTAATTTGTGAATATTTTAAATGTTTAATAAAGGGGCAAAAAGTCTTTTTTTTTCTTTTTTTTTTCGCAGCATTTGTGTAGCCAACAGTTCAAATTTTGGTGTTTAACTTTGCCTTTTAAAAATACAACAACCGTTCATTTTAAGTTTTTCAATAATGGGTTAAAGAAAGAAAAACGAATGGATGCAAAAGTACCTTATATTATTAAATATTTCAAATAATGTAGGCCTATTAGTAGAAAAGTTTGATAGTCAATCAAAATACTATTAAATCAAAGACTTTAATCTAAAAACTATCACTAAAAATAGTGATAACTATCACTAAACTATCTTTAGTTTGATAGTCCGTGTAAATTTGCGTCCATTCGTTTTTAATTTTTTAACCCGTAATTGAAAAACGAAAAATGAACGGTTGTTGTATTTTTTAAAGGCATAGTGGAACACCAACTGAATTTGAACTGTAGGCTACACATCAAATGCTGTCGTCACCGGCGTGCAATGACTTATGGGGTAGGATCAGGGTAGGATAGCCCGCTAAGGATCCATTTATGTATCCTTCCTTTCACGGGGAAACAAAGGGTGCATTTGCCGTTGCTTTTGAATCAAGGTAGCCTTCGTCACGCCGCGATGACGAAACCGGCCTTCGAAGGATGCGGAATTGAATTGAGACAGCCTTCATCCATAGACAGTAAAAGAAATGGACACAGCGACCCCATTGATTTCAACGGAGAAGACTGAAGCCCGATTATTGCACTTCCTGTCTGATGGCGTGACGACAGTCTGACAGTTGTAAATCTTCTAGTAGCGGTGGCAAGACAAATCTGAATCACCTAGTTCCTCAAAAACGTTGTTGAAATATTTTGTCCCATTGCTTTTATGGACTCTCTATCTATGGGCTTCTCCCTTGACTTTATGCCTCTATGTCCCCCCGATTGCCTCATAGACAGCGGTGACGCAATCGGCCTTCAAATGCGGCCTTCGAAGATGCAGCCTTTGAATTGGGACAGCCTTCGTCGCGCCGCAGTGACGCAATCGGCCTTCAAACGCGTCCAATGAATCGGCCTTCAAATACGGCCTTCGGAGGACCCAGCCTTCACATTGGGACACAGCATGTATTTCTGCTCAGCTAGCGACATTGAGCATCAACCACATGGCATAAGCTATAATTGTTCATTACTGTCTATTTTCTATGTATAAAAGTTCTATAAAATAACGTATTAGACAGGATTGATCAAAAGATCGTAAACTAATGAAGACGGAGAATGGGAGCCCTGTGTGGCGTTAAGCGCCGTCAAAATAAAAGTCACAACATGCAACATGCCTGTTTGCATGCTTTGCTCAAACTTTTGGCGGAAATATTATAATAGGATCCCCTTCCTACGTCACAAGAGGAGTGAAATCTGATGACGCTTGCAGAGAAAGGCTTACCAAAATAAAGTTACTAGGTTGTCACTTTTCACGTTTTGTGGGTTGGGGAGATGCAACGGTAGCCTGGTAATACCAGACTCTGCTACTTCACTTTGCTTCGTAGACAGAGTCTGGAATGGCATAATAGAGAAGTGTTTTCTCTCTCGCTAGGGGGCGCTTGTCTGAAGTTTAAAATCATTGGTTACCCGTAAGCAGGGTTCGAATTATGATTTCATCTTTGTGGGGGTCTCTTTAAAAAAAGAAAAAGAAAAAAAAAAAAAAAACTATCTCATAACCAGGCGTGGTGTATGTGATAAATAAATAGGTAAATACTGCAGTTCATTATTTTGAGTTCAACGTTTATTAATACAGGAGTAGAGAATATTTGGGTGGAGTTCGTTACCTCTAGGGGGGTCTGGGGGCATGCCCCCAGGAAGAAAATTTTGTACATTTTAAAGATAAATTCATTAATCTGGTGCACTTTGAGTCACCCGAATCCGCTGTTAAAAATAATCCAACCACCCAAACATAGACCTATATGATATTCTTTGATTTAGATCGGCATCTGATCATCATTAGCCTACAATTTTTCAAATTCTCAATGTTAAGCATGATAATATGGTAAAATATCACACTGAAGTAGGCTGATTTAAAATTAACATTTATTTAAAATAAAAGTTCTTCTTTGGCCAAAATTACATTTCCTTAATATCCTAAACAGAGGCTTTACTCCCTTCAAACTTAAATTGTTAATGTTTCATTACATCACTGTTGGCAAACACTCTTATCAGAATATTTTTTTTTACCTTTAAAATAGGGCATTTTTCCCTCTAATTTTATGTAGCCTATGCTCCATCTTTCTTTTAAAATATTCCTTAATTTGATCAATACATTAAATCAGAATAATAAGACAGTAGGCTCTTACCAATCAAATTAAATAATTTACATAGAAAAAATACAACTGTAGTAAATGCCCTAATATGTTTTCCTTGATTGATTTTCTCTAAAGAGAATTACGTTGTTGAAAACGAAAGTAAAAGAGTGACGTTCATTGCGTTTTACCATGAGAGCTCCGTGTCTTTATTAAAATCAACACATTATAATGATTTATCTGTCATCCATCCTCGATTAATTTGAATGTAGGCTAATTTTTTTATTATTTGGCTCGCCCGACCCGCGCAGCACTCTTGGCAAACTATAGCCTGGTTTGAGAATGGACATATGAGTTCACTAAAATATTGGTGGGGCCTACCTAGGGTCCCCCCAAATAATTTTTTTGCTAGTAGCTACTATGTGTATTTAAATGTCTGAAACCTAAAATAAACATTATGTGGTTGAAAACACTGAATAGTTGTGATATATTGAGCGCGTCTGTCTCTGGCTCAGCGCCAGCCAAGAGCCAACGCGCGAAAGCACTTTTGAATTTAGCAGTTGATCACGTGATGCACTGACTGTTCTAATCACACCGCTGTGAACGTACGTGCGAAAGGGTTAACAAATATGCCTCGATTATTGAAGGAAAATGTGCTTTATTTGTAATTTAAAATATTGGTGCTGATGATTTTTAGAGCCCCCACAGGTGTTGGATTTTACTGCTTTCATGGGAGCTCATACTCTCTCTATGGGAGCTCAGCTCCCACTGGCTCCCACGTAATTCGAACCATGCCCGTAAGCCAATCAGATAAGTTTATGATGTATGTTATACGCAGACACAGCCGCATCGAACCACATCATGCATCGAACTCAAATCTATGATCGAACTTCGCACTGTAAACCTGCTGTAAACACTTGATGATGCGAGCGAAATACCGGAGTGAACATGGCTGTAAACGACTTTTGCAGATTATGCGAAGTTAATCTACTCATCCACGGTACAATCAGGGCCTCTAAACTGATATTTGACAGTAAAGAGAAACAAAAAAATATTTGCAGCCAACTGTCAAAGTTAGGATTAGTTGTGTTAAACACAGCTCTTTGTTCATCTCGAGTCTGTCGGAAATGCTGCGACTTAATTGCAAGATTACAGCATGTCATGGCAATATTTAAGAACTGGAAAAGAAAGGAGACGCTGACCTGTCAAAAGGCTCCCCAGTTTCTCGCTGACGATCGGTAATAGTTGATAAATTAAACTTTTCCCAAAGGGAGTAGTGCCACATCATCACCTCCATTCAAAATGTTTAGTACACACTCTTCTTGTTCGGGCTTCAGTTTGCTAATGCCGGTAGCCTGGGTTTCCCCATACTGCCTTACCGCAGCGCGATTCAATTCACGCTGAAAGGCAGTCTGGATACCATGGCCAGATTTTTCGCCTCATTTAGGGAACCAATGACAGAACGGGATCACAGAACGGGGAGGGAACAGCAAGACGATGACGACATATGTTGGCTATGAGCATTTGATAGACATTCTTAGCACCCAATAAACAGCGCCGGGCATTCGTAAACCACGCCTCAAATACGAGAAAATGTACATGTGGTTCCCAGACCCAAGTCTCAACGAGAATTGGGTCTGGCGTTAGCCAGGCTATAATGCCGGGAAAATTCTCCACAACAGAGCGAATTGCATCCGCGTCTCCATATCCGCGGTCGTTTTCGATTTCTCTGACCTAATCTTAAACTCAGCGTTTAGCACCTATGTCACGGCTTTCAGCCCGCCCTCTGTTCGTTGATTGGCCGGCTGTTTTCAGGCCGGAGGAAAACGGATAGATAGGCCGCTGTCTCAGACTGAGTACAGAAGCGAAATGAAATTGAGCGGAAGTACGAAGTCTGATGTAGTCAGGCTAATGCAACGGGGACCCAATTATAGCACAAGATTTTCATGATATGTCACCTTTAAATTACATTAAACAATTTTTTTTTTTTAAATGAGTTGAATATTGAATAACTCAAGTTATGATATGTATTGCAGCTGTGCATTTATTTTAAGCATGTAGTAGGCCTACCTGAGTTTGAGTCATCATCAGAGCCACTTATCTCTTCATTTATATACGTTTTTTCTACAAAATTAGATAAAATCAGAAGATTATATTTGACAATTCATATATAATTAAACATAAATAAATATCTGCTATCCTTGTCTTAAATCAGATATTTTACCTGAACTGTGGGATGAAGGCTGTGTGCCTGGGGAATCTGGAATCACAATACTGGAGGGACAAAAATATAGTTTTTCCTTCAGTTTCATACAGATAATTATTCAGCTCTAGCCTAACTAATAGTTTGGAACAACTTGTGGAAATTTGGGATCAGGAATAAGTGCTCTTCTTACATGTAGTCACCTGGACGCTGACTACACGGCTCATCTTCACTGTCTAGAGAAGAATCACACATTCTGGATTATTATCCAGTCAATATCTCATGCACATACATTTCTTCACTCACACAGATTTAAATATGTATAACCGAGTTATCGGTGACATGGAAAATCTTTCACAATTACAGTACACTCCATACTCCAAAATGTGTCATTTGATTTCCGAACATGGTCTTCGACATGAATGTTGCTTCCCTCCTCACCGTTTTGATTCACATAACTGGCTTGACTTCCAGCTACAGAGACAAAAAATGGAAATGTGTGCCTTAATAATAATACTCCTCATCATTCAATTGAATAGCACCTTTTATGCATAAAGTGTAGTTCAATTTGCTTTACAGGTCACATTATATGTGTATAAAAAGGTATGGAAAAAATAAATAAATTAAAAATGTTAACAAATGTAAAGTACCCCCTCCCCCAAAAAAGGAAAAATATGAAAAAATGTGCAATTACTAAAGAAACTCAAAATATATAAGCTAACTTGTATCTTCACAAACAAAACATATTTTGTGTCATTTTGTATTGTAATAATAAAGCAACTTAAATGACAAACATTGCAAAGAAAATACTACGGTGCTGTTTTTATTTTATTTTTACATTGCACTTGAGCTGTTAGATTATTATATTGTCTCAAAGGCCATGACTGTATGTTACTCACTTTCTGAGGGAGGACAGGAGGGCAGCTTTGTGACAGTAATAGATGGTGAACTAAGTGAACTGAGGGAAGAGTGATTATTAACACACTGGAGCACAACAGTCTGTGTGTATATCTGTGTGTGTTGTGTGTAAACTCACTAAGGTACGCTGCTAATCCTGTGAGGGTCTGGATGGGGCGCATCTGAATAATAAGGGAGGACAAAAGCATGTATTTGTATGCAGATTATACAATAATTTATGGGTTGTGTTGTGTATTAGAAGAAAGGATTAATTATTTACATGTCGACTGGGGATACCGAATCCCAAATCTGTATGAAGCGAGACAATGTTGAGCCAACATGCATATACAGGTTCAAACAAAAACATATATATGATAATTATGACTGAAATAATAGTGTAGCAGACAAGATCCTTTATATGGCAAAATTTGTAAGAGCTATGTGAGATTTTATTTCTTACGGTGCTGGACTAGAGTCACTGGTCCTCTGAGGGATGGATGCTGTAAAGTAAATAAAATATACCCAATAAACAAACTAAATAATGTCATGAAACTTAAATTGATTTTTACAAATTAAAAGCTGTGACAAACAAGAAGCTGTGAGTTTAACTAATAAATAATAGCGATGTAACCCCTTGTTGCTGAGAAATATAATGTAGAGATTCAGTTTTATTTTATATTTTATTTATATTCTATTTTATTAATAGAATTCGTGGGGCAGCGTTGATAAATTTCTGCCCTCCTGAATTGTTCTGTGTGCTAGTGACGTGTGTGTGCGTTTCAACAGCGCATCAATATAGAAAGGTGATTAAGCGGACTCAGAACTACCTGTGAATAAGTCCCCATGAAATCAAAATTGAATTGTTTGGCTTTTAGTATTAATATGTTAGCCTTACTGTTATCTATAAGCTAGAGTGCTCCAAAACAATGTAAAAATTCAAAATTCACATTTAGAAGATATAGCCTAAACTTAGTCTCTCACTTCTGCCAATATGGATCAGTGATTCTGATGACATCACTCTGCACTTCAGCTTCTCATCACATTTTCTGTCCAATCAAATGCTCTCTAGAATCTAAAGCGTCCCACCCTTCTACATTAGAAATGGATGCTGAAGCTGCAGCTAAAAATGGTCACTATTTTCTACATGGTGAATGGCACATAGTGCACTATATAGGGGATAGGGAACGATTCAGACAGTGTTAATGCCTTTCCATTGGGGCGAATAAAGTCTGGTTTCACGTTAGTCACGCGAACTGCCACAGCGCACAGACAGTCTGCTCCGGTCCAGAGACAGTAGCAGATCATATGCACGAGTCGGCGCAGAACAAAAACATATCGAACCCATTTGAATTCTGCACAGAATGCTGTATTTTAATAGCCTGACTCCGTCCTCCTACGCACTTCCGCTCAATTTTCATTTTCCTTCAGTACTACGTCTGGGATAGGCTTTATGCCGAGCGTCACGTGACCAAGCCGGAAAACAGATCGCATCGCTTCCGATTCAGGTCTTTTGTATGTGCTTCATGAAAATTTTTGCGGTTTTACTCAAGATAACTTAAAAGGAGCAAGCAAAAATGAGCATAACCAATGTCCCTCGCATGTGCAGATTGATATTTAAAAGTTTTTTAATTTTTCTTCTTCACACTAACGTTTAGATATTTAGCTAAATAGCGTAAAACACCAATAACAAAGTGAACTTAGTAGGTTAGCTGATTACCTTAAAAATCCATAGATATCGTAGTTAGTTCTTACGGCCGTTAACACTTTCTCTGACAAGTGGATGCAATAAGACCCGTTTCCTGGTTTGGTCACGTGACGCTTGGCCTAAAGCCTATTGTGCTGTAGACTTTGGTTTTCTCCGATCAATTTTTTACCGGGCCAATCAGCGAACAGAGGGAGTGGCTGAGAAAGATGACGTTGATGTCGACTCGTGCGTTATTTTGAGTTGTAGTTCAAAATAAGAAAGATGCGAGCGAAGCCATTCGGTCTGTTGTGGCAACGCTGTCGAATATCAAGAAGTTAAAGCCGGAGCAAGAACAATCTTTGCTTAGTTTTGTTGGTGGCCATCCTCCCCACGGGGCTCGGGAAAAGACATATGTCACGACCAAACGTTAGCGATTGGTTATGGCAGATCCAGAGTGACTCAGATCCAATAGTTTTAGACTTCAATAGAGTTCCCGCCTACAAGGAAGTTAACGCTTGTCAATGGAGCGGTGCCAGACTCTCTGTACAAATGAAATTAAATGTACAAGAGTCCGGTGGGACCAGGTTAGTATTTTAAAGCGATGGAGGAGATTAGGAGGAGAAACTGTTGGAGATTAGGAGGGAACTGCTGCTTTACCGAGCTCAACGGATCTGGTTGAGTTGTGATATAAACAAAACGCCACCTTAAAAAAAGGGAGGAACTGTTTGATATGTCCTGCCCTGTCTTTCAGTTTCAGTGGAAATTACATCAACACATTGAATAATACTACACGTTTCAAGGCACTTCAGTGGGCCAGTTTTATTGCACACCTTTCAGCCAATCAGAATCGAGTATTCAGACATACTATGGTTTAAAACACTAGCATGCGCAGAACGCAGAGTCTTGACTAACAAATCTATCTTATAACTCTTCCTTATAGGGTAATTTCAGAGATGTGCAAACTCGAAGTCAAGTTGTAAATGTTGTTTTATTGAAATATATCACAAAACATCCTTTTTAACATGAAGCTTTGACAAGACAAATTATTTTATTATAGATAAAGAGAGTTAGGAGGTCTTACTTGGTTGTTTATACCGCCAGCAGTATGTACAAAGACTGGTTGCAAGTATGATTGACAGGAAGAGAGCCCCGCCTACCACAGACAGCAGTGATGTGGAGTCCATAACTGAGAAGACAACGTGACAGAACATCAATTTATGGCAGTATTTAGGCCACAACGGAGAGCAACAACCTTCTTCTGAATCTGTGGTTTCAGGTTAGTATGACTAACCCTGAGAAAAGTTTGCTCATTTTGCATAAATGAAGCAGCAGCAGCATATGAAAAGTTAGGTGAACTCATTTCATTTGGTTTATATGAAACTGACCTGTTTTAACTATGCAAATGAAACAGCAGAGAGATTATTTGTTTAGGTGCTCTTTCTTGTAGTGACACACATTTTTTAGAAACAGCTGAAGATCCAGATCTTCCATGAGCTCTTTAAAACATTACTCATAATTTATTCTTTATCACTCTTAAATTTGCAGAACTTGCTTTAATTTCTGCCATGCACATTTAGATCCCTTATAGCTTGCATCTCTCTGGATAAAATTAAGCCTTTTTTAAGATTTAAGCTAATTTAATTAATAGTCAAAATCCATCAGATTGAATTGAATAATCCTTACGTATTTTGAGTAATTGAACAATCCTTAATCAATTAAAATACGTAAGGATTGTTCAGTTCGATTTGATGGATTTTTACTATTAATTAAATCTCGTAAATCTTTAAAAAAGCGTTTTTTTTTTTGTTAAATGTGTATCTTTGTCTTTCAGAACTTCTTATCGTTTGCTTGTACACTGGAAATATCCTATTCTTAATCAGTATCATCTTGTTTTCCAGTAAAAACATCTCAACTTGAATAAAACCAAAAAGTAGGACTCGTTGTTCGAGAACACATATCTTAAAAATAAGATTGTTTCCTCAACTGAAGGACAGTTTTAGCCAAAATCCCTTTCAAGAGATGTACAATCCATGTTCTGTTTTCGCCCTGTGATCTTTTAAAAAAACAAAAAAGTCTAATTTGACTATTGACAATGTCAAATAGCATAAACGATGATCACACTGCGTCATGTCTATTGCATCTCATTTAATGTATTGTGCTTGATGCGTTTTGTGGAAATTACATTTTAAATTGTTTGCAATAAAACTCCCTGCTCAAGTTTGTTTTATAGCTATAGCATTTTGTGCATCATAAGTTCACAAAGATAATTATTTTAACGCTTTGACACTTTATTAAAATATTTGGATAGGTGATATTTATCTTGATTCTCTTTATTCACACATCACATGTTGATTCGCTCTTCGCTGATACCGTTGCCTTCATGAAAAACACAAATATTTGAAAAATAAACTATTTATTTTTGATTATTATAGTTTCAAATATGTAATTCTCACTTTTTTATGATGTATTTGTTCATGTTTTAAGACTGAAAGTCTTGATTTAGACAAGGGTAAAAAAAATAGAATCTACAAACAAAAAAGAAACTTGATATGCATAAATATAAATTATAAATGTATGATAAAAAAAAGTTTACAAGACCGTTTTAATGTGACCTAACAAAAGCTAAAGTAAGCACTCACTCACTATGTTAGTTTTAATAGAAATCCGGGACATAAAAGCACAGAAATTGAGCAAACTCCTGTAAAGGTATTTTATGAGATATTTGGTCTTTTGTTATGGCATTTTTTTTAGTTTAATTTTAAAGTTTTTAAGTCGTCTCTTATGCTCACCAAGGCTGCATTTATTTGATTTAAAATACAAAAAAACTAATATTGTTCAATATTATGACAATTTAAAATAACTGTTTTCTATTTGAATATATAATTTTATCCTGTGATTGCAAAGCTGAATTTTCGGCATCATTACTCCAGTCTTCAGTGTCACATGATCCTTCAAAAATCATTCTAATATGATGATTTGCTGCTCAAAAAAACATTCATTATCATTATCAATCTTGAAAACAATTGTGTACAATTTTTTTCAGGATTCTTTGAACGCCAGTGTGTGATAAATATGTCATGTGTCAGCTAATTTAACACCATAACGTATAACATTCAGATAGAAAACAAACTCCTGATTACCTCAGCTTGAATCACTGTGTGCATTTTAGTGGAAACAGGCTCTTCTTCTCTGTATAATTTCTAAAAATCTCTGAGAAGTCAGCTCTTTTCAGATGATCTATTTAGCTGGTTTAAATCAGTCAAATTCTCAATCTGCGAAATTTCACTCGGCATCACCTTTCTTGCAATTTTTTACACACCTTTATATACGCAAGTGTGTGGCTGTCTGTGGTTGCATTCAGTGCCAGGAAACGGATTTCCTGTATTTTGCAGTTAGATGAGAAGAAAAAACGACATATTATGAGAGGTTTGGGCCTCTTTTAATCCTAGACCTATCAAGTTATAGAGAACTACTACCCAGAACCCCAAAAAGCACACTACTACACTTTCTTATTTTAAGTACATGTAAATTTGGCACCCAATACTGTATTATGGTCATTTTGACTAATCAAATCATGAACTCGTCCAACACAACAGGACTACTCGTATATATGCATAAAATTATTAAAAGTATTTGTGCTTTACTGCATGCATTGAGATGAGGTGTGAGAGAGAGAAACAACTATAAGCATGAATGTAATTGGCTTGAAAAGGGAAATTGTGTAATAACAAGGTTTCATTTGCGGTTAAAGACATCTTGACCTTTAGATCATTATCAAACTACAGCCATATAACAAGCCAGAAATACTGTATCAGTCAGTGTGTGACTAAGCTAGTAAACAAAACTTCTAAATAATGTGATGAATGATTAAAAAAAAAAAGTATTTTGAAACATTTATTTTCTTAATATAAAGTCCACACCCAAAATTAAAGGAAGTCTCCATTCAAATTAATTTTTATCCTGATCGATTTGAGTTCTTCACGTTGGTGCTCAATAGCATGTTACTTGCACAGAAGAAAACCAGTAAAGTTTGGACTGCAAAGTTCCTCATCTCCACCGATCAAGAGCGGCAGATCATATAGGATCTCTCGAGTTTGTGGAGTTTCAGTTTGCAGAAATGAAATGTAAATGAGCATTACTTTACTCAAACTCAAGCGCTCTTTATCGTATCATAGAAAACTTCAAGAGTATTCCAAAAACCACAGTTTTACTTGGTGAACAGAAAAAGTAAAAAGCTTACCTATCAGAAGCAGCAGTCAAGTCAAATCAAGACGCCACCACACTTTCTGCTCAGCAGAAACCTGCAACCAAACTGGAGACCAGTTCACACGCACGCTGTAGATGGTAAAAATCACACCTAACTCACAGCTCACTATGAAGGTGCCACCATTTTTTATTCTTCCTCCCACACAAATCACTACTTGTTCCTCCGTTTTCTAAATGACCCAAACTTGAACAATCCCAGTAGTCAGTCTATTAATACGCTCATATCTGCTAAGAGGTTTCTTAGGTTTTATTGATTCATATACGAGCCGCTGAGGTGTGTCCTGATCTACAGGGCCTTTGCTGCAAAGAACTTGACTTTTAGGTTTCTCTCCTCGCTGCACTTGCTCTCTGCCTCCTCATAGGCTCATCGAAAGCGCCGTTCCATCACTTGCACCAGTCAGCATCTTTTCTCCCCCCTTTTTATCTCTGTAACTGGCTGCTCTCTCGCTCATTTCACCTCCCTTCCTTATCTCGTCTCTTATATCTTTAGGTTTGCTTTCTTGCTCGGTTTTCAGTTGTCATGCAGATTTGATTGCTCGTTTTAGTTTTATTTGTCAGATGTTAGAGAACATAAAACATACCACTAAATGAGCATGGGTAAAAGACGAAGTCAAGGTCTGATTTTCTGTAAAAACCCGTTTTCAAACATTATAGATTATCTTAAACTGAAAAGGTCAAGATTCCTAAGGCTGAGAAGTTGAGCATATTAGAACAAAATCACTGAAAATATAACTGGTCATTTTAAAAGACAATAGTCATGTTTTATAATGTTTCATAATAAAGTTACACACAAGTGTTTCCCCTGCAGTTTCATGAGAAATGAATGAGTTGTAAACATGTCAAATTAAAAACTGTCTAGAGCTGTAAGAGTTAACTCTGCGCTTAATTATGGCGGACAGTGAGTCATAATTTCTCCGTCTTGCCTCCCACACTTGTGGTGTTCTTGTAGCCTACACAAACACAATTGACAGGAATGACATATAGGTACAAGTGTATTCTCACATGCACAACAACATCCACCAAATGCTCCACTGCACGGAGAACGCATGTTTCGATACAGGCTCTTCAGTTTTCATAATTCATTCACGAGACTAATTTTCACAGCAAATTTACCAAACAGGCTTGCATCTCTATATCCCACCTACAAACAGGAAACCACAGCAACTGAAAAACCTTATGATCGTCATTGTTGCCACTGCAGAGAGAAAGAGAACGCAAACATGCAAGAGACAGAAATATATAAAGAAGTTTAAAAAAGACTCGCCATTATTAAGATATACTGTAAGGAGAAATATAGAGTAACCGATTTAAAGATTCAAAAAATTCAAAAAGACACAAATAAGATTACATTTCTAATTTAATATTTAGAAAAGTTACAAAACAAGATTAGCAAGCAAGTTTGAAAACTATGTCAAAAGCATCACCTGGGAAACAACCACAGCAGACGGAATGCACTAAAAACTGCCTTCGTTTAGAACAATTAAAATATTAATTACAGTAAAAATGGCACATTAAAACATGCCATCGCAACAAAAATATGTAACAATATTATTTAAAAAAATATCATCAAACTAATTAGTATCTGAATCGTGCCATGGTAGCATTAGTGTTTGTTTTCTTCTTCCGTCCTAAGAAGACCCTGACAGCTCAAATGTAGTATGGAAGAAAACATTAAAACAAGAAGAAAGTGGAAAGTTTGATCACAGACATCTGCTAGTTTTGATGAAAACAAATGCAACAGCAGTTTGAGAGTGAGCGATTTGAAAAATCAATTCAGGTCCCCTCCGAAAAAAAAGGTCAAAAATGTAATTCACACTTGAAAATGTAAAAAGCAGCTCGATGAGTTTTAAGTAAAGGTGAAGAAAGATCCCCAACATATAACCTTTTCTTTTCTTTTCTTTCCATGTCCCGTGTGTGCCTCTGTCTCCTCCCACAGGACTTCTCCAGGTCAAAGGCAGAATGGTTGATGGCACACAGGACTTCCAAGTAAGATGTTTTTGTTAGTTCATAATGTTCCCAAAATCAATATTGGCGTTAAAGAGAATAACAAAAAATATAAGCATAATAAATTACTATAAAACTCCATATTGTGGAGATAGTCCAATCGGTGATTACTTGTCTGAAACTGCTCTGGGATTGGCTGCTGATGGCAGTGGCTCTGTATGCCAAAGCCAATCAGAATGTTGTTTCCCATGTTGAAAAGCGTCCTAATTCTTGCATCATCTCAAATTAAAACACTTGACACAGACACTTTAGTGGACCTGCCTCTCTTAGGAACAACAATTGGTGCGTCATCTGGAAAACAAAGAGACATCAGTATATTAGATTAGATAAGTGCCTGAAAATCAGCATGTGAATAAGAATTATAATAACAAATTTATAAAAAAAAAATGGAAAAATGGACTTTTGTCCAATAAAGAGGGAAAAAAATTAATATTTAAAGAGTAATGTCTGTGGACTGCATTTGTGCTATCAATTATAGCTAACTAAAACCATAAAAAAAAGTGAAATAAAATAAACATTAGTTGGCAAGACAACATTTTCCATTTTTATTTAGTATACTCATTTAGCTATACATTTTCATTTAGTATAATACTAGAATAACTTAAACTAAAAAAATAATAACATGGACTTAAATTCTAATAAAAAATACAAAAAAAACAATCAAATTAAATAAAACTTAAATTAAAATGGAAAATGTGAATATATAATAATGAATTTAAAATAGTAATAAAAATCTCAGTTATACTAAAATAACAATGGTGTCAGATAAAACAATAACACAAAATGTTAAATAAAATGATTTTTTTTTTAAATGTTTTTTTTTTCCCCAGAGGAACTTTTTGTACAGCGTTAAATCAGGACAGTCATACACAATCTCAAATAAAAGGACTAGCATAAAGTAACTGATTAGAGAACATGAAAGTTGAAAGAAAATAATCAGTGGTTGAAAATGCTAAAATAACTTACTGTGCATACAAATGCAAATCTGAACAAATGATAAAGTATACAAAACGCTAGCGGGTTTTGTGCCGAATTCTGTTACCATAGCTAATTGTTAATCCTAACCTTATACCTTAACAAAGGCTACTAACCCTACTGCCACTACATTATGTTTACGGTCACATAATTCACAATAAGACCGGCTCCAGGATAGAGTGAGACAGACAAACAAACATATGTATCATATCGTACAAGGCTTAAAATATTTAAATAGAAATAGCTGTAAAAAACTATCTATTCAGTATCTTAGTTGATATTACTCTTGTCAAGCTCTGATTTCTGAGAGACGCACACAGAGCTGCACGCATTTCATTCATAGAGTTTACACTCAATCATGAATATATACAAGTTTAAAATGTTTAAATAGACATATCAAATAATAGAAAATGTGTATGATGTACTTCATTCACTTTACAGTCTCATTATTGTGTAGGGAATTTTGGAAGCCATTATCTGTGCTTTTCAGACTAAGATATTTGGCTTCGGGCTAGGGTGATCACCATCAAACAAACCAAACATGGGAGGATTATAAGTTTGTGTGGGACAATGTGGGACATTTTACCAACACTAAAACATAACCTGAAACTGTTTATCTAACTTATGAAAACATTTGTATTCTGCCTTTCTGCTGATAAAAATTCTTTATTCTTTAGTCCCTTCCAGAAAACACAAGATGTTATGTTACATCCCAATGTAATAGGAAACACATGGAACGAATCACCGCTCCACATTTTGATTGACAGCGTCACAACCCACTAGTGACTGTGTTTACTCCTTTGCTTTCAACCATTGGACAGGATTTTAAAAACGGCTGTTGTATTTGTATTTCTGACGAAGCACTGTTAAATATAGGTGAAAAAGTACACCGCAAAAAGAATAAATAAAATGCTTTTCTTAAAAAGGCAAAAGAACGCATGCACTTTTTCTTGATATGATAATTAAAAACCAACAGACTGATAAAAATGCGAGACATTTTCTCAATATGCGAAGTGCAGGACAAGGGGTGAAAATGCTGTGCGGTACAACGCAAAGCGGGACAGGTGGTCACCTTTCTTTGGGCACATCTCTAGTATTTAACCAGGAATGTTTTTTTGAAAATGGCTTCCTAAATGTTGATAATTAATTATGTAATAATTGACAATTCAAATTCACAAAATAAATAATACATTTATAAATATATACACAGAATAAATAAAATTATAACTAATTGGATTTGGACAAGAATATCCTGAAAATGGCAAATTCATTGGAAATAATAATGGCCTGTAATCTAAGAGAAGACTGTGATGTTATTAGTGATATCACTCACCAGAGGGGACGTAGTTCTCAGCCAGTTCTCGGTCTTTCTCAATGAAGAGGGCCGTAGCAAGGAAGAAAGCTCCGCCCCCCACAGCCACGAAGGAGCACAGCAAGAGTGACATCTGAAGTGAACGAAACTCCCACATGTACGAGTCTGACTTCTTTATCGAGTCTGACACCTTGATAGGGGAAAAACAGACCATTATGCAACCTCCAATGTCTTTTTAAAATAACTTTTCTGTGCATTTGTGAGATTGACGTACCACTCCTATGAGGTAAGGGCTAATGGCGTCGCCCAGCAAGTGCGAGAGTACAATCTGAAACGCTTCTGCGGTGGAGCGACGTGTAGGGATCACAACATACTGAAAGAAAGAGAGAGAATTAAGGACATGAAGAAAGAGACCTCATGTTATTCTACACATATTTCAAAGAAAATAATAGTTATTAATGGGGCAATAAAAGTTTGATTTTTTGTTGTTGTATTTTTAACATTTTAATTACGTTTTTATTTAATTATTTTATATATAATAGTTCCACTACTTTATAAGACTTAATATAGTGTGCCAGAGATATTAACTACTTTTATGGTCATTTTCTTAAAAGTTTAAAGTCATTGAATGGCAATAACGGATTAACGTTACTTCAAACAAGTCTAATTTTGTGTTTCATACAAAAAATAACAACTAGTATACAAGTTTGCAAAGACATGAGGGTGAGTGAATAATGAAATAAAAGCATCTTTTCATTATTTTTCAGAATTGGTAGTGGATTAAATGGGAGGAAGGGAAACTCACCAGTAGGATATCTGCAACAATGGCCCAATTCATAGACAGGAATGTCTCACCCAGGAAGATAAAGACCTGATGAGAAAATCAAAATAGTCATCCACCATTATGGTCAGCAACAGCCCTAGATTCAACAACAGCACAGAAGTCAATAAAAAAACATTTCCTGGAATAAAGAAAAAGAGCTTTCAGATAAACCAGGTCAAAGGAGAGGTCAGATGAGTGACTTACATAAGTGGCTGCAGTGCTAGCCTGGGCAAACATGATGGACAGATAGAGAAAGGGAGCAGAGAGGAGGAGTCCTGCAGCACAGACTAGTGGATCAGCTCGAGGGGTTCTCGTCCTCAGCTTCTTGCTGGCTTGCACTCCACTCGCTACGCCCAGGATGCCCGACACAACTGTGATGCCACCAAATATCAGACTGCAGAGCAGAAGAGATAAGAAGAACATTACCAGAGCGTGTTCTTTCTTAACAGAAGTATATTTACAGTACAGCATGTGCAAACGCATTACTCTAAATGGTAACAGTACCATAATACTACAAAGACATTAAAACATTTTTTAAAAAGTCGGTGTGAATGTCATGGGGTGTATCTTTAGAGAGAGATGGTTGTGTGTATGAGGGTCTGCTACCTGTCAGAGTTGTCACAGGGGATTTTTAAACACGGCTGCTTCTCTCCTATGAAGACGCCTGCTCTGAATAAAAAGGCAGGGGCCCACAGGGCCAGTGATCCTGTCACAAAGGCCACAGCAGTGAAGCCAAACGTGGAAAGAATAAAACTTGGACTGAGACAACAACAACAAAAACCAGAGGGAAAATGGGAAAAGGTATTTAGTTCAGCAAAGAAATAAGCAGTCAAAATGTTTCAGCAGTTTTTTTGTACGCACAATGAAAGTCAATGGGGTCCAATGTTGTTTTGGGCCCCACTGAATTTCAAGCTATTGGCAAAAAAAATGATTTCTAACAAAGCAGACACCGAAAGCAATGCTAAAGTTACAGCTTTATGATAAAAATGACCCTGAAATCTGATAAAAATTCAATTAGATATCTTATAACTGATCATATCAGAGGCTGCAGTGGTATCAGCAGTAATTACTTAATAACTGAGGAAAAAACCCTCAGTCAGGTCAAGCAGCATGATCAGATATTGAAAAATTCCCTGCGTGACATCTAAGGCAAAGGCCATGCCTTATAAATGATGCTTTAAAGGCAACATGAGCTCTCAGTGACTCACTTCCTGCCGAGTGCTTTCATGTCCACGAGCCAGCTGGTTCTGTGCAGCGTGTGCTCCGGGCGAGCTTCGATAGCACCACGCTTCGGTTCCATGAACCACAAACAACAAGAGGATCACGGCCAACAGACCCAGACCAGGGTCACCTAAGAAAGAGAAACAAACAAATAAAAGCAAACAAAAAAAAGGCAGAAAGACAAAGTAAGTGGGAGAGTAAGGGGCAGAAAATTACATAGAATTGTTATCATATTTTATCTCCAAGTGTGATTTTGTGGTGAAAGCAGCGTGTGTTATGTAATCCACCCATAGACAGATAAAGGTTTGGTGCTGCAGACGTACCCGAAGAGCCCAGTGCCAATCCCCAGCCAATGCATCCACTTTTGAGCCCACGATATAACCCAGACCACTGAGGAAAGAAAGGCCAGCAAATTTGAATGAGAATTGGGATGATGTCTGGTCCACACTGCAGCTTATGCTGGCAGTTTTGGCAAAATGACCATTTTGACAGGAAGTGAATATCTGATTGACAATAAGATGATGTTTAGGCCAGTGTTAATGTGCAATTTGACACTCTAATATTCAAAAAATTGGGGTCAGTAAGATATTTTTTAGAAAAGAAGTTTTATTCAGGAAAGACGTTAAATGTATGATGTTACATTTATGTTAAATGTGTCAAAGTGTTTGTAAAACAATTTATAATTTTACAAATATGTTTTTTGAGCAGCAAATCAGCCTATTAGAATGATTTCTGAAGGATCATGTGACACTGGAGACTGAAGTAATGATGCTGAAAAATTCAGATTTGCTGTCACAAGATTAAGTTTCATTTCAAATATATATAAAATAGAAAACAGTCATTTTAAATTATTAAAATAATATAGGGTCATTCCGTGTCAAATCAACAAGAGGTCCCCAGCTGCAAAATTTTAACATGTAGCTACTTTGAGATCCCCATATCTATGGGACTGAACTATTTAGGGCCTTGAAAATGAAGATTTCAAAAGGGAAGTTACAGGCATGCAAACTTTGGAAAAACAATATTTATGGAACTCAGAAAGTTATGTTCTATGCAATTTCGTTGATAAAAAAAGATACATTTCTAGTTTCAACATTATTTGTGTTTCAGATATTCCAAAGTGGCCCACGTTTGGTTTTTGACAACTGAAAATGTTTACAATCGACCAATTTACTCATGGAGCCGCATTAAGATCTCCATATTTCTGGGATAGAACCATCGAGGGCCTTTAAAATGAAGATACCAAAAGGACAGTTTGTTAAGAACCAGAAATGCAGTTAAAGGCATGCAATCTTGAGCATGCAAAAGACACAAAAAGTGCTTTTTGCCATTTTTGGCAGTCATCGTTGGCATATGAAACAAAGATTGCAAAAATCAAACGACTTTACTAATAGAACTACCAATCTCTGTGTAAAAATGAAATAATGATGCTGCCATCTTTCTAAAGTAATTTTACCCCCCTGCAAATTGTCAAAATCTACAAAATCGTGGATTACTCAGTAAATATACATCTGTGACAATTAATATTTGGGCTGTCACCACTATATATGTTTGTCTTTCCAAAGAAAAAAATATTAACAAAATCAAAAATTTGAGCTGGGTGAAGTTTCTGAAACTTGGTTGATTTGACATGGAATGACCATATAAGTAATAATATTTCCCAACATTTCTGCTTATGAATAAATGTTGAATTTAATTGAAAACATATTTAATATTTACACAAATAAAAAAACAAGCCTGTCAGTAGATGTAAATATTTTATCGATATATTTAAAGTTGAAGATTTTAAATGAAGCAGAATTAGCGACAGGTTTTTCTTCCATTTTGTGATGTACAACCGAGGGAAACAGACTATTGGAAAAGAAAAAGAAATGTAGGCAGGACTTTAAGTTGACATTTTGATTAAGAACCAAGAAAAAGTTAAGATTAAGATAAAAGTGACATGCATTTAGAAAATATAATTTATTTCATGTTGACTTTAATTATCCTCACAACATTTAACAAATCCAGTGACTCATTTGCCCTTAGAAGTGCTCAACTCTAGCAGCCTGGAAACTTGCAAATGCAACTGCATTTCCTGGTGTGAATAAAACTGATAATGCAACTGTGTGTGACAGAGTGTGAGAATGTAACCATGCTGATAATGTGCATAGAGCTAAAGTGTGAATAACCTAAATACCAGTTTTTCAACTGGCAGTTCTCTCTGTGTGTTTTGTGTGTGTGTGTGTGTGTGTGTGTGTGTGTGTGTGTGTGTGTGTGTGTGTGTGTGTGTGTGTGTGTGTGTGTGTCCCACCTGCCCACTGGGATTGCAAAGTAGAACACGGACAGCATGTTGGTCCTCTTCTCTTTGACGAACAGATCAGCGATGATGGTGGGAGCAATGGTGGAGTAACTGGCCTCTCCAACACCCACTAGCCCTCGAGTCAACAACAACGCCCAGAAATGCTGAGAGAGGATTTATTCTATTAGTTTACTCTACTAATCACACTTTAAAACATAAATACACTTCAGAATAAGAGACTGAAAGCTATTGCTTTGAAACAAAGTCTTTGAGTAAAATGGTATTCAAATACAAGAGTGAGTTTTAACACTTAGGCATCTGGAAAGCCTAAAATGTTTTGTGTAGGACTTACTTCTTTGCCGATGAAGGAGCTGGAAAGTGTCACTAGACACCAGAAGAAAATACCCACACTCATGATCAACTTCCTGTTGTACCTGTCACCCAGGTATCCAAACACAGGAGCCAAGAACATGTAGCTGCAGATGAAGACTGAAGGGCAATAAAGAATCAAACAAAGTGAATGAAAAATGTACTAACTAAATAAATATTAATAAAACAAATTTACATGGTATGAATCTGCTCACCTGTCTGAAGTAGCCCTGATTTTCCATCACTAATGCCGAAGAAACGCTCAATGTCTGGAAGTACACCTGAAAGAGAGGAAGTTTATTGTTATCACAGCTTTATTACTGACCAATTCATGCGCTGTTGCACATTATATGTTTTTAAATCTTTCTAGAGTTATTTACAAATCAATATTGGCAACCAACAAGAAATCTCTTTTTGCTCTACTTTTGCTATTTTATTACTATTAGGGTTAACCTAACCCTAACCTAACCCTAGGGTTAACCTAACCTAACCCTAACCCTTACCTCAAAAGTGTTAGTGTTGTTACTAAAACTATTAAAATAGTTTTAATTTATGAAAATAAAGCTTGAACAAAATAATCATGTTATAATGTGAATACAGTGATGAAGAAAGGGAGAAAAGTTGTAAAAAAAAATAATAATGGCATTGAAATACATGTGTGCACGATTATTTTGATAAATAATATATGAACGTAAATGTTAAGGTTTGATTAAAACAGTAATTAAGAATTTTTCTGCATATCAATAAATAAAAATTAGTTACCCAAATCTAAACAACTTATTTACACGACTGCAAACATGAATATTATATGATCAACTTAAAATGAAAATTAGAAATGGTGCCAAGGCAAATAAATTCAACTTTAGGTACTAAAATGTCTAAAACTGAAATAAAAATAAATTAAAACTAAACAGAAATATTAACAATATGACTAAAACTTAAACTAAAATAAAAAAATAAAATCTAATTCAAAATTTGTATAAATACTATAATAGTTTATAAAATAAAAATACTAAAAATAACACATAATAACTGAATACGAATTATCAGAATTAGTGATGTGATTTACAAGTGATTCAAAAAGAACAATCCAGACCAGGATAATCTTAAACCATGAACATAAAGCAGCACATTATCATGCCGATTATGGGTATTGGTGATTTGTGTCTTTGTCTTGTGTATTGGATCTGGATGAAAAGGGAGCCAGCATTGTCTGGGAGCACTGATGCCCTGAAATCTAAAAGCACTGGTTACCTGCCACAGTGAATCTGTCCATATAGTTCAGCAGGTTAATGTAGCAGAGTACAATCACAGTCAATGTAGCTCTCTTATCGGACACTCCACTGGCAGGCTCCTCCTCCTCGGGCGGAGGTGAACCCACCCCATTGTCAGCCGGCACCTCCTCCTCATTATAATCTGAGAAGAAGGGTGTGGTGTCCGCAACATCTGTCCGTGACATCACTGCTGCAGAAAAAATACATAAAGATGACAAAAAGCGAAAGTGTATATATTAATACTGTATAAATATAAATAAAAAAACTGATTTAGAACATGGATGTTTGGTCTACCACAATCACGTCCTAACGGGAAGTGAAACCATTGACATTAGCCTACAGTGTTAACTGCTCAAGAGCAAAAAAAGACCAAAGTCTACTACTGATTACACACAAAGATTATTGATCACATTCTCAACCTCACATGAGAATAATGAAAATGCTTATAATTTGCATTCAGAAAAAAAAAAAGCTTTTCCATAAACGATATTAGCAAAAAATAAATGTGAATGAAAAGTTGCTGTGACATTAAAACAACGTATTTGATTAGTGACACCACATGTTTTTTTATTACCTTCTTTTTTTACATTTACAAAATTCCATAATGATTAATTTTAGGGTTTAAATTACATGTTTAACCAGGTTTTTAAACGTGGACTTAAACTTGTGATGCCCACTGTTACTTTTATGTAAGATATAATCCATTCCAGTCAAGCAAGATGATTGTTTAAAGCCCTGAAGCCATTTTTCTAGAATAGATTCTACTGGGACAGAAGTCATGATTTATATTTATAATCTAGCCTAGTTTGTCAGGAGTGTAGTTTAGATGTATTAGGAAGACACATGGAGAGGGAAGTAGGCACAAGCTCGTGATGCGAATTAATTTCACCACAATGTCATGTGAACACAATAATGATGAAAAAAACGCTACAAGAAAAAATTAGCAAGAAAACTGAGCATTGAGAGATTTGCATGAGTGCATGATTTTGATAAATAATATATTAAGGTAAATGTTTAGTTTTGTTTAAACCAGTAAATAGAATAAAATCAGTGCCCAAAGCTAAATAACGTATCGGTATGTGGCAAAACGTGTCAGAAGAATATTTATCTACTTTCAGCAGATTGTCAGCTGAATCAAAGTAAAACTGAACCGGTTTTTGCTGACTGACGATATCCGATGCCTGCTGTTGACCAATACTAGTCTATGTACAGTCCAGACATGATGCCGATTAAGCAACATATTCCACTGACAGCAACAAAAACACACACAAAGCGCGGTATTTCATGTGGTTATTTTGGAAAAGGCACAGGTAATGGTAGTGGTGGTTTAGCTATTAGTTTAAAAAACACAACATTGGAAAAGCTAAAAATTCAATAACAAAAATAAGGAACAACCTTTAATTTAACATTGTTGACAGACACATGTAAATCACAAAACCTATATAAAAGAACGATAATATACTGATCTATCCGAGACTGTTTACTGATCGGTGTTAACAGTGTTGTTTACCTGGAAAATGCAAAGCGACGTCAGAGGTATCCTCAAAGTTCTTCTTCTGGACGCTGTCGGGCTCCCTCTGGGTTGTCGTGACGTTTCAGGATCTTTACCTTATCTCCTGTGCGAACATTTTTGAATTGCAGTGGAGAGTCTCGAAGCGAACTGTGTGCAGCTGACCGACTAACAGTTTAGTTTGATCTACAGTTCATGCGACGCATGTTGAATGACCGTACTCGCTGCACAGTCATGTGGCGAGTCCGCCAGATGTCTCATGCAGAACTGAATCGCGGAGTACTTCCAGCTCACCATCCCACCTAACACCGCTCCACCCTTCCTAACCACCTACTACCATCCCTACCAACCACCCTAAACTACCACCCCACCCTATCTGTCGACGTCCGCCCCCGATCTCGTGTACTGCATGGTGCTACTGCCGACGCGATTTTTTTTTTTTGTAGGATTGCAGGGGAAGACTCATGAATATTCATTCCCCTAACCGTCACTGGGGGCATAGACATATGACTGGGGGTCTGATGACCTACCCTAACCCCGCCCCTAAACCTATCCGTCACTGGGGTTAAAACCAATCAGGATGACTTCCCTAATGAATATTCATGAGTCTTCCCCTACCATCATGCAAAAAAAAAAAAAAAAAATTCGCCTCCCCGACAGATGCTGTCAAAACGACATTTTCACCCTCCCTCAGTGCACTATTTTGAAGAGATTAAAAATTATTTCTCTACTTTATTTTTTTATAAGGACATTCTGATTTGTGCACGTAACTATCAATTTAATAAATAACCAGCTCCTCAACACCACCAAAACGAAGGAGCTCATCGTGGACTTCAGGAAAGAGTCAAGAGGCACACACGACACCGTCCACATCAATGGAATGGCTGTTGAGCGTGTCTCCAGTTTCAAGTTCTTGGGAATCCACATCTCGGCGGACATGTCCTGGACAACCAACACCTCCTGCCTGGTCAAGAAGGCTCACCAGCGCCTTTTCTTCCTGAGGACACTGAGGAAGAATCAGCTTTCCTCGACTATCCTGGTGAACTTCTATCGCTGTGCAATAGAAAGCATCCTGACCAACTGTGCTACAGTGTGGTATGGGAGCTGTTCTGCTGCAGAGCGCAAGGCACTGCAGCGGGTGGTGAAAACCGCCCAGCGCATCACTGGGACTCCACTACCTGCCATCGAGCACATCCAGAGCAAACGCTGTCTGCACCGAGCTCGCAGCATCCTTAAGGACTCCTCTCACCCAGCCCACAGACTGTTTTCTCTCCTGCCCTCCGGCAGGCGTTTCAGGTGCCTCCGGACCAGGACCAGCAGACTAAAGAACAGCTTTTTCCCCAGAGCTGTCTCTTTACTGAACTCTAACCCTCACTGATCCCACTCCCCTCATATACTGATAAACTCTCCTCACACCTGCCTCCATTTTGTTATTTGCACTGCTGACTATTATTATTATTATAGTAACAACTGTTTACATATGCATCTTGCACTACTTACCTGACTGGAATATCAATTTGCACTGCCGAACTGTTTACTTACAGTACCAATTGTTTACATAAATGCAATACCGTACTTTAACTGTAATATGCAATTACTTTCCACTGCACTTTCACTCGGATAGCTTCTGTCCAACTTAATTTGCACTACTTTAAATCCATCTTTATAATATTCATAGTACATATTCACCTGTAAACTACGTATAGTAATAACCATCTGTAAATTATGTTCATTGTACATATCTGTAAAAATTCTGTTTATAGTAATATCCATCTGTATATTATATTTAGTACATATCTAGCTGTAAATTCTGTTCACAATAATAGTTTTCTGTATATTATATTCATAGGACTAATCTATCTGAAATTCTGTTTATAATAGTATTCAATTCTATATTTATTCAGTACATATCCATGTACTGCACTTTATGGAACCACTGTATATCCTGCACTTGCTGCTATTGCACTTCTGGTTAGACCCAAACTGCATTTCGTTGCCTTGTACCTGTACTTGTGTAATGACAATAAAGTTGAATCTAATCTAATTAATCTAAACTATCAATTTAAATCATTTTATGTATTTTCTTCTGCTCTTTATGCAATTTACGTTGAAGACAAAAGATGTAAACAAAATCACTAGTGAATCTGAGTATTTCGTTAGTCTCTATTTTTTGTGCTGATGCATGCTGGTGCTTTATCATCACAAACTAATGTAAAGCAGCGGTTAATTGTTTGAGCTGATCAGTGGCCCGAAATTACATGGGTTTACAGAAGTGTGTGAAGCTAATTTAATGCTGCATTTAATATAGGTTGTTGCTGGGTCAGAAAAGTATCTGTAAAGTGACAAAATACCCAATATATCCCTGTTGTTAATTCCTAAATTTACTAATCAAATAATTGATATATTCCCAAACTCAAGAGGTGAATGTTGGCCCACTGAGAGCTACTTTTGCATTTGATTTTTATTATATTTTATTTTAATTTCTTTCAAATTATTAATTCAATTTAATTATTGAACATAAATGAGTGCGAAAATTGTTTTATAGATTTTTGATCTAGATTTTAATAGTATCCTCTCATAAAAGTAAAATGCCCTTAAAAGCCAATTCTAGTGACACAAGTACTGCATACAACAAAAACATCGTACAAATTTGTAATTTTATTATATTCCATTCAATAATTTTTTTTAATTAAAAAAATTAATGTTTAAATAAATCTGGTGTATATACACAATGTAAAATGGATTGTATATTGTTTTTGAATGTCCTCAAACATAAGTCAAATGTATGCTGTTCAGGAAACCTAAAAAAAAAAAAACATTTGTCTGTGGTCTGTTTTTCATCACAAGTGATAAAGCTCTAAACCGGGGTAGGAAACGTCGGTCCTGGAGAGCCACTGTCCTGCAGAGTTTAGCTCCAACCCTAATCCAAACACACCTGAAATGAGAGGCTACAGGCAGGTGAGTTTTCTTTCAGGGTTGGAGCTAAACTCTAATCTCAAACAAATCTCAAACCATCCACATCCTTTTCTTCCTCCTTGCATACAGAACATGGTGTTGAAAACGTACAGAACTCCAAACAACATCAATAGTGTCCGTCGTTCAGACCCAGACTTCAATGACATCACCGTCCTCCATGTCCAGGTCAGCTGGGGTCTGATCATGTGTGACCCTTGTCCCATCAAAGAGAAATTTAGCCCTCCGTCTAGCACTGGCAGCCATACCAGAGACATACTGAGACAGGATGGAGCCTAAAGGAGCATTCTTAAAAAAAAAAGAACGACAGTTGAGCACTAAATATCCTTCACAAAAACACAAGTTGCACAAAGGCACAAGAAGAACATCCAGTACAGACCTTTTGTAGGGAATACTCCTGCACAGACGCTTTCTCTTTGCCTTGCAGTCGCAAAGTAATAAGATTACGCTTGTCACTCACTTCTTGTTTATTCTCTGTTACTACACAATCTGGAAGAGACAGATGGTACAAAAAGGATTTGCATGGTTTCAGGAAGTTCCAATTTAAAACATTCAAAAGGATTCATTCAAAAACAATGGAATAAATGCGCTGTGATGCATGCTAATGAATTCAGCTCAAAATTCCCAGTTTTCTATTACCTATAATGTCAGCTATGCCGAGACCCAGCTCACTGGCAGACGAGTGAATAGGGAGATCTATATCTTTCTTTAATAACAGAATTTGGCTGGTTGTGACATTGAGTTTGATGGCCAGCTGTTCCACAGCTTTAGTCAAAGGAGCCGTCTGCAATCGAAAGACACAAATTTCAGTCAAATTTAAAAACATTCATTTGCCAGCTTAAATAAAAAGGCAAATGTATTCATATACTTTTACTATACCAAACTAATGTCCCTAAAAAAACACATTTATTCCACTTACAGAGAGAATTGGGATTTTGTACAACTCTGTTCGGCAGCGGAATTTTAGTGAAATTTCTCGCGCAGAGTCTCTGCCCTCAGTATTCAGGGGACGTCTTTTCTGTTTGCTGTCAGAAGAAATGATGATGATGTCATCATCATCATCATCATAGTCATTCACAGGAGATGGAGAGTTTCTGTATTCAATGACAGGCTCTCGAGGCTCAGGGGACAGACACACAAGAGAGCCGATCGCATCCATTTTCCTGTTGATTTCTCTGGGACAGAGATAGAGAAAGAGAACAAGAGAATGTCAAACCTATTTACTCATTTCTGGCCTTACTAGCGGTTCATTTCATTACTTCTAATATTGTTATTCATTTCTGTAGCCTCCTTGAAAGGTAGTTATTGAGTGTCATGACAGAATTAAAACAATACATTTTGCATAAGAAAACAACATCACGCTACAGTTTGTTGCTGTAATTTCTATTATCCCTGTAAAGCTGTTTTGAAACAATAGATACTGTTGAAAGCGCTTTATAAATGAAGGTGACTTGAGACGTATTTTTCATCACTGATGATATCACTCACCGTAATTTTTGGTTTGCTCGTCTGCTCTGTTTCACTGGTGGACTACACGGTGGTGGGGGTGGAGAGGGAGAACGAATCATTTCTCTAAAGGTGAGGAAGATGATGGTTAGATGAAAGGACACAGCTTTGAGTAGGCTAATCAATCAGCTGATTAACTGGCCTGGCTATAGGTGTGTTCACACCATGTGGTAATTACGAGATTCCAACTTGTGAGAAACATTTATGTCCTCGTAGAACTCGTAATTATAATTTGGGAATTATCGGAGAGCTCCTACTTGTACCATTCAACCGCTGCGTTCATTTAGGAGTTATATGTTGTATATACATTTATTTATTAGGCGTATGCCATAGAAAGGCATAATTCCGATTCCATGAACAGCTCAGGGTAAAAAGTCCTGTGTTGTCATCTCAAAATAACGGTAATTACGACATGGCATGAACGCAGCATATGATTCATTTGGATGTCAAGAAGCTATTTTTGAGGCAGCTGTCACAAAAACAAATAACATTTATATTAGGTGCATAATGACTCACTTTTTATATCCCAAGAGAAACTAAACTAAAGAAACTACACTAAAGTCAGTCTGTGTACTTACTGAGCTTCACTCTGTTCTGGCTCCTCCTCTGAGCCACTCAGATCAATGGTGATTGGCCGTTTCACTGCACGGGGTGGGGAAGGAGACCAAAGAGGGCCACCCTTTTCCTCATCTGGTATGGTAAATAAAAACAGCGATTAATCCTACTTACAAAATGATAAATATCTATAATAAAGAGTCTACAAGTAATGAGAAACCTTCACTCACAGGAAGCAAATATTACATAAAGGCAAGATATACACGACCATTCAAGAGTTTGGGCTTGGTAGGTAAGATTTTTTTGAATGTTTTTGAAGTATTGATTATGATCTTATGAACACTGGATTTATTCGATCAAACAAGACTGTTTTCAATTTAATATATTTTAAAATGTAATTTATTCCTGTGAGGCAAAGCTAATTTTTCAGCATCATTACCTCAGTCTTGAGTGTCACGTGATCATTCAGAAATCATTCTAATATGATGATTTGCTGCTCAAGAAACATTTATTTCAATATCATTGCTGAAAACAGTTGTGCTGTTTGATTTGTATTTTTTTTAAAACAGTGACCCCCCCCCCACACACACACACACACACACTTTTCACTCCCCCCCTATATGTGATTTTATGATAAATATGATTTACTCAAAGGTAACAGTGGTCTGAAAGTTTTGATACCTGTGAGACTGGTGTTTTTGAAGGTTATTGGCTTCAGATTTAAGGAGCTGTTAACCTAAAACACAATAATATAACATCTGAATTACCTTTGTTTGCACCTTGCTACACATCCATTCCAATGCATCTAGATTACAGTCATATTTTAAAACGTGTGGTAAAGGTCATCAACTATATTTTTCAAGCCATCAATGACTTTGATGTTAAGCAGGCAAGATACACCCACCTTGTTGGAGTAAACAGGCACGTTTGTGATGGACGAGGCATCGATCATGCGTCGGCGTTTGGGAGGATGTTGTTTTGGAGGGTCTGAAACAGAAACACTCTTATCCCCGACACTGTCTGATACCTGGAATAGAGAGAACGAGACAACATTTCCCATTTGATCTCATTTTGGGTTTCAATGGTAGTTATAACAGTAAAAATAGATTTAGGTAACTGTTAACTGTCTAATCATAACATAAGCGAGATAACAATCTGGTTTGTTTTGCACTGACTTGTGTAACAGCTACAATCGAAACTGTTCGGTAAACCGGATAAAACGATGTTTAAAGGATCTAACGTTAAGCATTATTAATAACTCCAGATGAGGCTGATTTAAGTGAATTTAGGGGTTTTGAATGTAACCGTCCATAACCGTATGAAAAATCTGAAACCAGTGCTAAATAATGTTGTTATAACTTCTCTGAGTACAGCAAACTTGAGGCTAACACTTACACATTTAGCTACTTGAATAAAACCTTTGAGTGGTTTACATTTTCTATGTTGTTGTTGTTGTACATTAATCAATATAACAATTGACAACTGATTAGCCAGCGGTGCTAATTGCACAACACGACAGTCAGTTAACGTTACATATTCAGATAGTTCTCTGACAAGAACTCTTCAAACGTCGTGTCCATGTAAAATGTACAGAGTAGCAATAACTCTTTAAACTTAATCCTGAATAAATGTTATACAAAATATCTTACCATTTCAGCCATAGTTCGCTTCTGCGCGCTCATTCCCGTCTGCGGCGTGACGTCACAGAACAAAGCCTGGGTTACTAACTGCGCACTTTACTCCATTGAGAAGTCTTCATTCTCACCCATTTAAACGCTTGATTATTTTATTAATAATGTGAATAATAAACATTTTGTAAGATAGGGTGATTTATTTATTTCGAGACGGAAATAACTTAATTACAATAACAGCTTCATTCTATAATACAATACTAGAAGTATTGGGACTGAATGTGTATGTATAATGTGTGGCCCTGGATATCTGTGGTGTTATAGCCCTTTTCAAGATCAATTTTTAACATTTTAAAACATGTATCACTCTGCCTTTATAAATTACAGACAATAGCTTTGTGTGCCTTTCATTCACATGTAAAGGGTTTATTAATTTTAGCACAATTCACTTGCAGTTGGTCTCTTTGTATCCAGATCCACAAAACACATCATACAAAAGATGATAGAAAATATATACCAACAACACTATATACATGGTAACAGAAAAAGGGGAGGAAAGCACATGAAAACAGAATGGATGCTCAAATATCCTGTTTTCAATCACAAAAATCATGCAGGGTCTTTTTGCAAATAATGTCCCATTGTTGTATATTTCTGTCACTTCTTTTTGTTCTCTTTGCAGGCTACTACATATCGCTGAGCAACGTTGAGAGGTGGAGAATAGCCATCAGCATAAGATGTATCCTCAAACAGCACTGAGTAGTCATCCTGGGGCTGGAAAAGAAGTGAGACGTGTCATATTGTATGGATCTATTCTTCTTCTACTCGTACACAGTGATGCCATAAAACTATAATAAACATAATAAAGAAGAAATGTTATTTTCAACAGACTATCAACATTAATCGCATGAGGGTTTAGAGAAGCATCTTTAGAAATCGTGGTAACATCTCAGTCTTTTAACTCTTTTCATTCTTGTTCTGCTCACCCGATGTGGCGGCGTGTGGATCAGAGCTCTGTAAAAGCAAGTGGTCTGTGGATAGAGGGCCAGCACCAGCTGATCTTTACTGAACAGGGCTTCTGGGTCAGACTCTGGGTTTGCTTTCCACTGTGGGAGAGGAATGATTCTTCTCCGACTCAACGTGTGTCTCCTAAATAAAAGAGAAAACGAGACAGTGAAAAAAAGAGGAACAGCGAACAGGTCATAGTTTGTTTTAAAGAACTCCTGGAATAACACTATAGTTCAAACGTTTGAGGTCAGTTTAATTTTTTTTATGTATTTGGAAAGAATGCTGCATTTATTTGATCAAACAACAGTAATATTGTGAAATATTATTACAATTTAAACATATATTTGAATGAATTGAAAATAGTGAAAAAGGTGTCACATGATCCTTCAGAAAATCATTCTAATTATTTGCTGCTCAAGAAACATTTATTATTATTATCCAAGTTGTGCAGCTTTTTTTGTGAACACCATAATAACATTTTTAGGATTCTTAGATTAATAGAAAGCTCAAAACAAGATAATTTATTGGCAATAGAAATCTTTCTTAACGTTATAAATGTCTTTGCTGTTACTTTTAATAAATTGAATGTGTCCTTGCTGAATAAAAAAAATTAAATAAAATAAAAAACTTTTGAAAAGTAATGTATCAATTTAGATGTGGGTGAATATTATTAATACATGGCATTGTACTTACTCTTTACCCTCTTCATCAATGTCATCCACTTCATACCTGATAAAAAAATAACATCATGATGCTACATTATCATTTCACACCATCAGGTTGTGTGAATATAAATGAATAATATATATATACACATATACAAGTGAATATAAATAAACAGATCAACTGGAGATCAACTGTTAGATGATTACTTGTTAGTGGAGTGATTGTAGCTGACGACTTCCGCAAGAATCCACTGTTCATCACCATCCACAGCCTTCACACGAGCTGCCACCTTGTCCCCCTGCTTAGCCACATAGTCACTGCTTGCTGGTATAGCGCCACACAGTGGTGGTGGACTGAAGGAGTAAGACAGGTATGAATTAGTGAAATGTAATTATTTTGCCTCAATATTCATTGAATAAATGACCATTTCTAAAACAAAATGAACATAAGAGATAAACCAGGAGACACTGAATGGTACCTCTCGCCAGGTTTGCCAATCCAAAGAGGAAGGGTCATGGCTGACTGTTGTAACAAGGTCATCAGGACACCTCTGCGCATGGTCTTCCTGGGTGGGTCGGTGTCACTGTACACTCCTGCCATCCTGGCAGCTGCAGAAAGAGAAGGGGTCGATTAGCTTCCACAACTGTTCAAATGCACGCAGATGCACAAGTTTACAAACTAACATCCAAAACTTACCAATCCGTCTTTCCTCCAAAAGAGATTTAATTTCAGCAATCTTGTCAAGTGCCCGGTGAAGTATACTGTGGGAGGGATGCAGATAAATCTGATAATTTACACCTGACATTTCTTAAAATGGAACAGTTTATTGAACAGTTTCCTTTAGAGGGAAAAAATAAACAAAATGTGTTTGTTTTTTTGTGTGTTGAGTTTCATATTTGGACAATATATATGAAACTCAATGACAATTGGGAGCTCATACTTTAAAGGAGGCAAAAACACCTCAATTTTATTCAGAGCCCCAAATTTAGCAAAAATTTGCCATTGCTGATATTTATAGATGATAGCTTAGTTGTAAAGTAAATCAAAGAGATCTTATTAAGTAAAAAGCATATAAATATCAGATGTCACTCTATATATGTCTTAGTGACATTTAAATGCTTAGTTTTATTATTAAAGCTCTGTAGTTTTTTTATTGTTGGGGGCAAAACATTGAATGTAATGCAATACAGTAATGCTTGAGATAAATAAATAAACATTCATCAAAAGTCTTATGTAATTTATTTTATACTCACATTTGAACATGTTTTCACTAAAGAATAATAAGTATGAATAATTAAGTAAACCTATGATGCTTCAGTTCAGTACGTGTTCATATTACTAAGTGTCAGTAAAATGCATGTGGCAGATTGTGTATAACAGGTTCTTCAGCAAAGCTTTGATCATGTTGATAGTTTAGAGTAGTCAACACGTTTGAAAGCCTTGGGCAAAATTACCACAAGATGGGGCTATATAATCACAAGATGTTCAAGATGTTTCTTGTGAAAAGAAAAACAAATAGTCAACACAGAAAAAGATAGAGAACAGATCACCTGATGAATAATCTTGTGGTCATTACATATTTCTCACAGTGAAAATGCATACCTTGCATTAAAGTGGTGTAGCAAGAGAAACCAAATGCAGCAACAGTCATTCAGCCTTACCCACATTCAGCCTCAGCATCAGCTTTAGCTGTAGTGTAAAGACCCCTCAGCTTTGTCCTATAATATGGAGAAGCTGAGGAGAAAGATATTAACAGTTTTAGTATGGAACAGAGATATCAGACAAGAAATACAATTCAAATATATAAATATGAGAGAGATCCAGTTTGAAAATAATAACTTGCTTTATCACTTGGAAAAAGTTCTGATTGTAGACAATACAAAAGGAAATCATGTCTTACTCTTATTTTCTGTCTGCATCCTTTCATGTGTTTTCTGGATGTTGAGAAGGTTGTGCTCACTTCTTGATCGCTCTTCCTGTGTATTTAAGAGAGATTAGTGTATAAACACTGGGTGAAGGTACGAGGTGTTTCCCGAAGCATATAAACCCAAACTACAGTGATCATGCATGAGAAACAGGGCAGTGCTCACCTGAGTTTGCTTTATAAGCTGATGCAGCTCATTCAGCAACTCTGCGATTTTGGTGTCTGCTGAAACTAAAGCCATTGTATCTGCAAGAAAAAAAGTATATTATTATGTGTGTGTGTGTGTGTGTGTGTGTGTGTGTGTGTGTGTGTGTGTGTGTGTGTGTGTGTGTGTGTGTGTGTGTGTGTGTGTGTGTGTGTGTGTGTGTGTGGTGTGTGTGTGTTACCCCATTTCATTATGTTCCCCATTACAGTTTAAACCTTAAACAGCACCACCGCGTACATGGCACAAAGAAAAGATAATGTTGCTACAATGCATTAATTCTAATAAGAATGCATTTAGGTTTACGTCTTTTTTTATTTATCTCAAATCTACATGCATAATAGAGCGCCATGGACTGGATGGATCTCAGATCACACCCTCCGCGCGACAGATAAGCAAGAAAAGCGTGAATCTCACCATCAAACACACAGTTTCGCGATGCTCTCTAGATTCACCTTGTGTATAAGTACACGAACTATGATCGAAAAACATGTATTTACTATGGTTTCGCTTTCCTTAACGAATTTTAGGATTTGTTTTCGCTTTGCATTGATTGGATAGCTTTGTAGCTAGGCCTCGTACGGACACATTGAGGGGACAAACTTCATGGCGTGTTTTCAAAACGCCTTATTGAAAACGAACTACTGGGAGGGGAGTGGGGTCCTCAAATTCATGTTTGAGATGTTTTAACTGCACGCATTGGCATATCATACCCCCCCCCCCCCCCCCCCCCAAGGCACATTTATAAAAGTTGCTTTAGCTGGCTTATCTAACTGTCTGTGAACAGTCCTTAGAGAGATAATACAATACATTGTTAATTTATAGCCTATGTTACTTCAATATATTGCACTATGTGCATTCGGCATATTAATGATAGCCTAAAGATAAAATGTAAGTGCAACAAAGAGTATAAGAGCTATCTTCTCATTATCATGACCTACATTTTTGGGCTATAGTTATTTAGATGCAGAATTCACTGTTATCAAGTGTCTTTGGGTTGTTCTTTTTTTTTAATTTGCTAATATTTTAATACATTTATTTTAATATGATGTTTATTTGCTATGTTTTTTTTCACAATTAGCTTGTGTTATTTATGTTTAATACTAACCAACAAAAAGTACCATCATGAGAGAGTGAGGACAGAAAGAGTTAAAGATGAAATGAAAGCGACAAATCATTCAGAAGGTAATAAGCCCTCATATATCTGACCTGCACTTTACTGTGTCCAAAGGCTGTGAACGATGAGATAATATGGAGTTAATTTTCAACAGAGACACGTTGAGGGGAGGGAGAAAAACAAACCAGACAGACGGCGATAAGTGGTGGTTTATCTAGCACAGAAATCCTGGTCTGGCAAGAAGAAAGAAGAAATTTGTTATGCTGTCGAATGCATGTTAGCTCAGCCAATAACTTTGTAAATATTTACTGTACAGCACGCTGCACTCTCACATGATATTAATTTGAGAGCCAAGGCAAACAGTGCAAGGCAAATAGGGGAAGGGAAAGAGAAGAATGTGTACTAAAAGAGAGAAAAAAATAAAGAGATTAGAGAGAAAAAAGTTTTTGTTTTATGAGAGAAAACAGAATCAACTCTGTTAGAGACTAGCCCTATGGTTAGAAAGAAAGAAAAAGAAGAAAATCACATTGTAGTACATTGGGTTTAAGCCATGTGCTATATTCAATGTGGCTTTGGAAGAAGAAATATTGTCATTTTTTGCCAAGTATTAGCTTCACTCATTTCTCACGTAGCTCATGCACTCTGCTAACCAAAGAATACATCTTGGAATATTTAAGCACAGTAGGAAAGCTGAATCTGTTGTACACATACTCTCTCATTACAACAGCACAGAACCACAGGAGTCTTACTGTAAACGTCGACATTGCCCAAAAATATCCGCAGCACACCTCTGCCAAATTCCACTGGAATGACTAAAGAACTTTATGTGCTTGTACAATGGAGTGCAAACAGCATGTCAGTAAAGTAACAAAAATGTAAAACAATAAATACATTATGCATAGACTTCATTTTAATATAAACAACAAAAAATAAGATGAATGTCACTAAAAAAAGTCTTTATCTTTATATTTAATATGTGTATGAAATAAAAAAATTAAGTTACCAAATACTAGTAAGAAGATTTTTAAAACATTCAATAAATCTGACATAAATCTTTTTTTTTTATTAAGTTATTTATACTGTAAACTCTTTTTACATTTTAATATATTTCAAAATTTAATTTATTCCTGTGATGTCAAATTCAGCGTTACATGATACTTATTAAAATCAGTCTATGCTGCTTTGCTGCTCAAGAAACATTTCTGAATATTACCAATGTTGAAAACAGTAAAAAAAAAAAAAAAAAAAAAAGGATTCTTTCCAGGATTCTTTGTTCAAACGAACAGCATTTATCTGAAATAGAAATCTTCTGTAACATTACACACTACCGTTTGAAATTTTGTGGTCATTAAGATTTTCTTTTCCATTGATTGAATTCAATACTTTTATTCAGCAAGGATTTAATTGATCAAAAGTTACAGTAAACACATTAATAATGCTACAAAATATTTCAGTACATTTCAATAAATGCTGTTCTTTTAAACATTCTATTCAAATGTTTTCAACATTAATAAGCGATACTTGAGCAGCAAATCAGCATATTAGAAACATTATTATTAAACAGTTGTCCTGTTCAATATTTTTGTGGAAACCTAAAGTTTTTCAGGATTATTTGATAATTATAAAGATATTCAAAAGTATTAATTTATTTTGCCTTTTGAATGGCTGTGGCAAAAGCCTTTTTGCCCTCTGAATCTTGTACTTGTTGGATGTATATACCAGCAGGCACTAGGCATGCTAACCAGCAACCACTTTAAACATGTCCTATTAATGTTATCTAGTCTATGAACTGCAGGGTGAAATCTTTAGTCTGCTAGTCTTTGCTTTCATGGTGCTAACGTTTGCCTGACGGCAAGGAACAAAACAGCTTGCGGCCGGACAGCAGAGAATCTTGAATGATGGATTGGGCTTTGCTTTGCCAGTGGAGGATGTGGATTTTGCCAATTGTGGCAGATTGCATCCTATGATCCTCTGTGCTGATGGCAGAACTAACTGTATGCAGCTGGTTACACACATGTTTAATGCGTCTGTAGCTGTATAATATAAGCACCACTGACAAAGAGAATAAACTGAATTAGAGAGGGACACTGTGAATAGCCAATAAAGGTACACTACAATAAAGACAAAAGACATTTCTTCTACTGTTTTTCCCAGCATGTGCAATCCAAAAACAATTTTCCCAAATAGCCAATTAGGCTACACTGTTTTGACAAACTAATCATCTGGAGTAGATCTCCAACAACGAATAAGCAAACTAAAAGAAAATGTAAATAGACATTCACACAAAAGGCTATTGAAATGAGCCTTGCATATACTCCCTATAAAGACAAATGTGCAAAATATTTCCTTTAAAACAGAGAAGCAGGTTAACGGGTCACAGTCCACAGAGGGACGTGAGAAGTCTGAACACAAAGTCAGGTGTAAATAACAGAGAGAGACAAACATTAACTGGATTAATCTAATCTTTCTAATCTTTATCAGCAAATACCCTCAGAGAGTGGGAGAGTTAATGAAAATAGGGATGTTAGACAAGGTCAAACTGAAAATTGAAATATATATATATATTTTGACTGAAATAAAAATTAACAGCATAGGCCCTATGTCAGACCTAAGTTTTGAGATCTAACAAGTGAAAAATATAAAACAAAAGTTAAGTCAACACTAGTCAAAACAAAAACAATGTCATCTGCTCTGAAGGACATCCTGTCTGGCAGTAGATGAGGTCTACTGATCAAACATTAACTCGCATCTGATGCAACTTTGCTTCTGGTCATGTTGACCCATCCACAGGTCTCAGGCGGGGAGCTGAAGGAAACAAAAGGCGGAGCCACGTCTTTAAAAGAGGGCCACGCTGGCTTGTAAACAACGCTGAACCGAGCGAGGAGGACAAGACACGTCGAAACAGCTAACTCAACATTGCATTTTTCTAGTTTTTCTAGAGCTAAACTTCTGTTCGTCTTTATCCACTGTTGCTCTTGAAGGTCTATAGTTTCGCTATTCACTGTCAAAATGAGTAACCACGTTGAGGTGAAAAACATTGAACCGACCACCTTTGAGGACCGCTACTACGATGAATATGAATATTATAACTTAACAGACCGTTATACCGGTAGGTTGTCAAAGAGCGTTATTGTTGTAGTTATCATTTGCTCTGAAACTTTTATGAACTTTACATTGCCCTTTTTTTTGACGGCTTGGGGATGTGGCAACCCTGATTAGGCTATATTCCTAAAGCGCGTTCGTTTATGCTCGACATTCTTCATAATGTTTGTTGTTTCTAAGTTTTGAACTCATTCTTGTCTTCTGTTAACTACAGAGTGCACTACTCGCAAGGGCAGGACGAAGAAGGAGGCGAGTTGCAACACGAACAGACCGAACCCAGGTGGACATGAGCGCAAAATAGTGGAGAAACTCCAGAACGCTGAGAAGAAATCCAAAGAGTGACGCAGAAGAGGTGTGTGTGTGTGTGTGTGTGTGTGTGTGTGTGTGTGTGTGTGGTGTGTTAAACATATTTCCACATTAAAATTGAAAGGTTTAAAAAACTGAATCACATTTGTCTTCTAGATTCAATCGGACGGCTATAACTGGCAATCGACCACAGGTGTCTCTGCGGAAGACGGGCGCTGGGCTGCAGAAGGAGAGACTTCACTTCATGAACCTCCGCCTCAGGCTCAGATGAGCGGGAGGAGGCTGAGTGAAGCTCCCGGTCCAGTGACTCGTGGAGTGGGGAGTTTTGTCAGGCGCGCACTGCTCTTGTGTAGAATGCGATGGGCCCTGCGGAACGAGCACCTGTTCAGAGGAACCGATATGCTTGTGGTGGTGAATTGTAGGCTGGCTTTGAACAAGTATTTTATTCTGTTTGGTGTTTTTAAATGGTACATTTTAAAAGTTTTTCTTTTAATAAAGACACTTTTCCATCAAACTTGAGATTTGTTTGATACCTGCCTAGGCTGCCTCTGCTCTGACCATACAAATCATGATAAAAATGTGGCTGCTATAGGCCTACCTTCAAATGATTAAGGGTACAAAATGGGACCGACTCTTAAAATAAACTGTAAACAAATAGTCAATTCCACAACATAAGTGTACAACGTTTATCCAATGATAAAATGATAAAACAACAGATTTGGTAACCGTAGTAAATGTTTTAGAAAAATATCTTAGTTACTGGTACAATAAATATCAATTCAATGGATAATTAGTATGAAATGTAGCTATACTTTTCTAGGTTAATGATGTTAGTTTATTAGAACAACAAACATTTTGTGCATTTAATGTTTAGTTTCTAAAGGGTTATGTAATGGGATGCCAAGATATATTGTTTTCATAGAATGTGGGATTTAATGGGTCTATCAAAGGTAGGGTAGGCAATTTTGGAGAGGATGGCAATAAGCTTGCTTTGAAAGCATGATATGTTGAGGCCGAAACGCAGAGTGATGAGTACGTGAACAGCCCCGAGTAGAACATCACGGGTTGCCATCTCGTGATTTTGGTTACGGCATGAAAACATGTTTGTTTGTTTTGGTTCAGAAGGAACTGTAAAAGGTGGCTATTTGTTTGTGGCACTCAGGGACTCACTACAACTCTGCATTTGGCTTACGGAACGCACTGATGATGTGTGATATCTGCGCGAGCAGGGTGTACAGAGTTATGGGAATACATATGTTAACAGGCAGGTAGGATACCGTTGCCTGATTCCCAAAATATTTGGGCCAAATGCAACTAAAGTATGTCCTATGTATTTGCATACCGCCCCTGCTCGCGCAGACATCACACGTCATCAGCATGTTCCATGAGGCTATGCAGAGTTGTAGACATGGGCTGCGTTTAACTCCACTTTTAGATGTACACTTGCAAACTTCTCTAAGCATTTCCCCTCAGGGGAATCCCCGCCACCATTTTGAAGTATGTTCAACTTTGTCAAGTGGGCGAGGGTACTTTATTTGGACAGACCCTCATCCCCTCGATTACCCCCACCCCACACAACTCTAGTAGACATTGGAGTTATTTTGACATTTGCATTTGCACATTGCATTTCAAAAGCTACCTTAAGCTGATTTATAGTTTATTGTATTATCATTTTCGTTTGTGTTTTTTTTTTATATATATAAATTTACTTCAACAGCCCAAGCATACATACAGGCTTATAGAAAAACAAATGCATTAGAAAAAAAACCTGTAAATAATAAATCAGCTCCATTGTGGATTTCAAGTGATCAAGGCAAGGGCTTAGGGCGTTCTATTCAAACACATAGTGTGTTCTGTCAGAAGTCCGCACTCGTGCAACGTAAGCACTGACATAGGCCTACATCCAAGTGACCGAGACAGAGGGAGGAAGTTAGCCAGGGAATGGCATAAAAATGTACCAAATTTACAATAAAAATTCACTGATAGCCGCAAACAAACAGGAGCCCATTTTTAGAGTTTCTCCTGAACCAAAACAATGAGCGTATTTTAGAGATGGCAATCCGAGTTGCTGATGATGTTCTACTCCGAGTTGTTCCTCAAACTCAGAATTATGCATTAATGGCAACACAATCAATGCCAAAATTAATCTGCAGCAGTCAGGTGGTACAAGTCAGAGCTCTGTAAATTGTTTATGTTCATTATTATTGTAATGTTTTGTGGTTTGAGACATGAAATAATTTAACGGCATCTCTCGTGACGCTTTGCTGACTGTTCTGGCTATGCATGTTCATGTGTTTTGAAAGAGGTGTTTTAAAACTGATTTTGGACAAACTTCTGAGGCAGTGTAACTGTTTAATGATCTACAGCAAAATAGAGAAACTTTGGTGAAAACTAAACAAATATTTAATTACTACAGTAGAAATTTCTCACTTGAAATTATATTAGAAGTGGAAAACGTTGGTCAAAAACATACATTTACACAAAATCTGACCAGCAACTGCAACTTTCAGATGCCATCTTTCTTTTTCTAGCTCAACTGTCACCAAATGGAAAGCATAGGACTGTGGGTTATCAAAGGCAGTGAAGGATCCATCTATGTTGCCTTTAAAACTCTTTCAGATGAAGGCATCTCAGGAGACAAGTGAATCTAACATTGGATTCGGACATGCCTTGATGCCTTCCTGTCTTGAAATGCATCCTCCGAAGGCAGCATTTTTATGCAGCCCTTCAAAGCTAGCTTTTTATGCTAGCCTCTCCGAAATTGCATATATTCAGATTGGTGCACAATAAAATAGATGAAACCCCAAATCTTTACTAATATTCTGTCATACGTTGTATTTAAGAATTTACTATAAAGTGCATATGAAGTGCTCAAACTGAACCGCAGCATAACACTAAATCTATTTAGTGTCTTGTTGCCACATGAAGGTGAAAACGATCTGTCACACAGCAAAATGAAATCCTCACAGAGCAATAGCTCAGTTCGAGACAGATAGAGGGCAGTAGTGAAGCAGTAAAGAGATGTGGAGCTGAAAATGAGATGTGGAAATGAATTTTGCACAGAGGATTATCTAGAAGCGCCATGTATCTCATTTAAGAGTGTTTTGAAACGCATGTGCAATATGGAGGAATTCAAAGCAAGTATGACTGTTAATAGCCTTTCAACAGAAGCGAGAAGTGGAATAGTCAAATGCAACCACTACATCCGCACAACTCCTTATGCAGAGATTATGAGCTTTTTGCATGTAACATATTTCATAAATCTTCATAATTTATGTAAAGTAAATCAGGTAAAATTATGGTAACACTGAAACACTGTATGGTAACTCATGCTCACAGGATGAACAGTTGTTGCTGTTTAACATTAAATCACAGGCAATTTCTTAAGCTGTTCAATAAACATGAACTGAAGAGGAACCGAATATTATACATAATATTATACATAATCCGAATACAGACTTGTTTTTTTTGCCTGGGTGAGTCATGCCGACTTTTAAATGGAGTCCAAAAATGTTGAAAGATCTATATTAGGCTAATTCAACATGTAGATATATGCACACAGAAGAACCAAAGCATTAGATTAAATCTTAATCAGTCAGTAGGCCACAGGAATCTCACTAGGTTGATTAGTTTTTAACTCCTTTTCTTTTTCCAAACGTGCATTGTATGTTATCAGCACACGAGGGTCAAGAGTAAAGAGGTTTAGGCTGATGTGCTTGGGAAGGATATACAACAACCTGGTTAAAAAAAAAAAAAAGAAAGAAGAAAAAGAACACAACAAAATGAAGAGAAATGCACGATTATTATGCAACAAACAACTCAGAATGTTGGAATATCTTGTGTCTCACGGCAAAATGAGACCTTTAAAGTATAGCTGCACTTAAATAATAATAATTAGCCTACTAAGATTACATGCAAAAATGTCTAAAATATACACAAAGTTAAATTTGAGAAGGATGCAAATTATATTCATTATAACAACTTCATATTCATCCTGCTACATATACACACTGAAGGAACATAAATTGTTTCCTCTTCACCTCCCCCTTGTACTTTGCTTGTACTGTTAACACAAGATGTTTTTACGTGCATATGCTACGCACTAAAAACTATTTTTTAGTTTTTATGGTTTGGGGTTGGGGAGTGCGTGCGTATTACACGCCATAAAGTGCGTATCATATGCACGCAAAAACAAATTTTGGCGTATAAATGGCACGAGAAATAACATTGGTTGTATAGATACGCACTTTCGATAATCCATTTATGTCATTCTCCCACGGACACTGCAAGCGCAATCCTCTTTTTCTTCCTTTCCCATAATCACCGGAACAAACATAAGGCCTACACATATAGAAGATTTCATGGAAAAATCTTAGTATGCAAATGAAGTGATATGTCAATGCACAAATATCAGAAAGTTTCTAAAAAAAGTATATTAATTACTGAATGAGTACCTGAATTACTAAATAGGCCTAGTTTTACTTATTAATAAATGTAGCTCTAGACTTAATTTCCAAATGTCAAATGGGTGAATTGAAATAAACAAACTGTATTAAATATAGATGCAAAAGTAACAGGATATCAGTAACTTTGCGGAGCAGTTTTAAAAATACATTTAAAGTATTGTGTTCACCCCCTCCATTTCAATCCACTTCAGTCCATCGTATCACTATGGGTAGAGAAGCTCCTCTTGTTGCCTAGCAACAAGCCTTTGGAAATTCCAAAAGAGACCACAGAGACTCTCCTCATGGTGCATGTGTGTGTTTGTGTTTGTTTGTATGTGTGTGTGGGTGAAGTCGAATGGGTGCAAAGAGTGTGCGTGGAGTCAGAAACTCTCCGTAAGTCAGACATGCAGGTGCGCAAGTGTGTGTTTGTGTGTGTGTTTGTGCATTCATATGAATGTCTCTTCAGTTTGAACATCTGGAGGGCCCCTGCTGTTGCTGCAAGAATGTGTGGTAGGGACGGTGCAAGTGTCAACTGGTGTGAGAGTGTCTTTGTATGTATTCATGCATGAGACTACTTGGGTCAGCAATCACGATGTGTGTGCGCGCAAGTAGGTGTTTAGCTATTCATAGCACACTTTGATATGATCCCTCTCTATCTGCACACATGGTCAGTGTGCTAATGTGCCTGTCATCATATTTCTCATTATATGGTCATGTCTGTAAGTCTTCCTTTTTGTTTGTGTGGTGACTCACATGAAAAAGTGTGCCCATTCCTCGGAGTATCATATCTATCTATCTATCTATCTATCTATCTATCTATCTATCTATCTATCTATCTATCTATCTATCTATCTATCTATCTATAATACACACATCTATCACACACTACTCACACATATATATCTATCTATCATACACTATAAACACACACACACACACACACACACACACACACACACACACACACACACACACACACACATACTAAAATATAATACACAAACACACACACACACACACACACACACACACACACACACACACACAACACACACACAACAACACACAAAACTACACATATACACACACACACACACACACACACACACACACACACACCACTCACACAGTCATGTAAATTATTGATTAATATGAAAAGAATGTAAATAAAATCATTGTTAATCAACATATAAATCACAAAATTAAACCCTTCCATCGGAGAAAATCATTGAAAATGGAGGGGAATCTCCCCCATCACTAATTTTGTAAGTTTATAAATCTTGGATGATGCACGTGCTTTACATATGGAAGGCAGGAATCTCCTCAACCACCACTAATGTACAGCATCATACTGGATGATGCGACGACAGCCAGAACACAGCTATTGGTGGACAGGAGACCAGGAGTGATGAAGCCAATCGAGTGTATATATGGGGATGATTAGGAGCCCATGATGATGGACAGAGGCCAAATTTGGCCAGGATGCCGGAGGTTACACCCGTACACTTTTACGAATGACATCCTGGGATTTTTAATGACCACAGAGAGTCATGACCTCAGTTTAACATCTCATCCAAAGGATACTTAGGAGGTTGCAATGCTTTTTGCACATTTTGCCAAGATAACAGCTCTGAGTCTTCTTGAATAATGTCTGATGAGGTCGGAGAACACTTGAAAAGAGATCAGAAACCATACATTCAAATTCCCAAATCCATGTTGGTGCCTCTGCTCTTCAGTTTACCCAACTCATTTTTCCAAAGGGTTCATGTCAGGCATGGCAGAACCTTAATTTTGTGCTCAGGTTTTATTATTTTTTTGTTTGTTTCTAAGGATCATCGTCCTCAATGATCCAACAATGGCCCATTTTGGCCCAATGGCCGTCAGTTTTTTTATCTGTTGGTATTGTAAGGGGTATACAGTCAAGACCCAGAACCAGATATGAAGAAGGAAGACCCGAGTCAGAATTATAAAAAATGAAAGAAAAGTTTTACTGAAGATAGTTTGCAGTTTCATCAGCAGAAGTCAGCTTCAATACTCACACAGGAGTTCGTAGGCCGCCTCCCTTACAGTTACAAAGATCACAGCAGTTATACCATTTTCAAGGTCTAAGCTACGTCATTGCTTACAGGTTGAATGGTTCTCATTGGCTAAGAAATAGATAAACACAGTAATTTTCCACACATACAGATAGACGGAAGCGTATCTCATCGATTATGCAGCTGACACATTCGGACCCACGTCATGACCTTCCAGGTCGCAGATTTGGGTTTGATGAGCGCCAGCATGTCTCGAACAACAATTCACTCAATCTCCAATAATGCCAGTGGTTCTAACACACACACCGCCACACAGCTTTTCCAAGGTTGGATTTTGCCAGGCTCTAACTATAAACATGAGAGTCATCTCAAAACATCAAGATAATGCGTTCTTTCTCTCAACTTTAGCCTAGAGGAAACTAAGGCTTTAACAAATGGTCCCTTAAACTATTGGATTCAATGACCCCTATATGTTTTAACACGTTGAAGACCTTTCTTAAACACAAAACAAGTCCCTATTTCATTTCTGGAAGCTGGGATAAATAAGCAAGCACTGTTACTGCATTCAGATATCAAGTACAGACATTAAAGAATACATGAAAAGAACATTTCAGTAATTATACTGGTAACTTCTATAACAAAGTAAAATCTCACAAGCCTAGAGAAATCATTCAACTCATTGAATATTTAGACAGAAAAATATTGACAAATATCTTGATAATAATTACTCATCATTACATATACATTGAAGCAGCAGTGGATTTCAATCCACCCCCTTCAGTATTTGATAGTGTAGGTGATTTTACAGTTAAAGCAACACTATGTAACATTGTTGACCTTAAAATAATGTTTCCAAAATCTTATCAGTGGTTCATCAAGTCGTAACAGGGTGAAAGGCACTTCTGCCATCGCCTGACGGGGTCTGTGTCGCTTTTAATGGCACTATGTAACTTCGGGGTTCGGGTAGAACCCGACCACAAAAAGAACTACAAAATTCGACTGCTTTACGTCAAGCGCTACAATAGTCATTATTCCATTTTCTTCGTTTCTGATGTCACAATACATCATCCTTTCATGAAATCATGTAACATACTCTACCTTGTCTGTGGACATCGTTCATTCTAAAGCCGGTGCTGGATAAACAGCGAGCGTGCGTGCGACGGTAGCCTAAATTATTTACGACAGCGGTAATGGACAATTTCGTTTCCAACCAGTAGGGCGACCGAAGAGGAAAAGTTACTTGGTGTTGCTTTAAAGGCCCAAGGACCAGATATGATGAATGAAGAGTCAGAAGTGCAGTCAATTGAAGACATTTTACTGAAGAATAGTTTGCAGTTTCATCAGCAGAATTCAGAATTCAAGGAGTTCGTAGTCCGCTCTGCCATACATTCATATTTCACAGAAATGTGAAAATTTCCACACATGGACTGATAGACAGAAGCATATCTTCATCGATTACACAGCAAACACCCGGACCCTGCGTTAGACACGTTATGACCCGCCGAGGTCACAGAACTGTTTCTGGGCTTCAACATGTCGGAGAAAACAAGTCATTCCATCTCCCAGGGTGTCAGTTTTCCCCTCACCAATACTGATCTGTAACAAAGAATACTAGCGCACATACACAGATACGCAGCTTCTTCAAGGTTGGAGTTGGTCGAGCTCTTGCTCTAAAGATGAAACTTTCCCAAAACATACTGATATAACACGTTCTTTCTCTCAGATGTAGGCTAAATATAATATTCGTCATGATTCTCTGTGATTGAAGATGAAAAGTAAAGTAAGTGCTTTAACTAAGAATTGAGCTGTGTCTGAAACAGCTCCCTATCCACTGTGAAAAGTATGTTTAATACTTAAGTATGTTTTTAGTACAATACAAACATACTTTAATGCATGTTTAATACATTTAACAGTAGCCTATGTATTTTCACATGGGGATCGGGTGTCGGCCATTCCCTACTTTTGTTCACTACTTTTACCCACAATCCTCTCTGAATTCGAGTGTACATTCGATGTACACTTGAGCTGTGTCCAAAACCGCTCACTCGTTCACTCATTGACTAATCCTTATATAGTGTATGGCATTTGAGTGCACTATATCTGCAAGAAGTGAACAAAATGAAGTGAGTGAATTCGGACGCTGACGTTTACACTGGCTGTGTCCGAAATCTCCACTCAAACCACTACTCCCTAACCCATATGTAGGGGGTAGGGAGTAGAGCACTATATAGTGAGCTCACCAGCATTATACAAACAACACTTTCGGACACTACTCGATCGTCTTTCGGCGCCGTTGATTACGGCACTACTGTCGCAAATTCGTATTGTCGCGCTGCTTTCCTTGACGTCCATCCGCCATTTTTACGATCAGTGCAATGCATGATGGTATGTAGGGCTTGGGTTAGTGACCATCGGTTGTACACTACTTTTCAAAATGCATTCTGGGATACATTGAGTGGACTATATAGGGTATAATAATCATCACTATACATTCGGACAGCACTACAAAATGGCGAGCTCACTATATAGTCCACTATATAGTGAGTAGTGGGAGATTTCGGACAGCCACTGTGTCGGCAAAAAAAATAAATACAAAAAATGAAACTAGCATGAAATAAATGTTAAAGCAGGAATAAGAAAGCTGTAAAGTAATCTCTGTTTTAAACTTGCTCGCTCCGCACTTTCATGTACATTGAATGTACACTCGAATTCAGAGAGGATTGTGGGTAAAAGTAGTGAATGACTGTAGGGAATGATGTTGTTCACTCAGAATTCGGACACCACTACAAAATGGCCGACACCCGATATAGTGCACTATATAGTCAATAGGGAGCGGTTTCAGACACAGCTTCGCCTAAATAGTTAAAATTAGTCTTGCTACTTCTTGCTATGTTCTTGCAATTGGCACTCTGAATTTAAAAAAAAGTTTTGAATAATAGTAAAAATATAGCAGTCTTGGGTGTTTGGTGTTGTAAGGGGCCCATCCCTTGGTTCTGTGACCGGGGGCCAACATTTGGTGCTACGCCCCTAAGGCATGGGGTACTTTTTCTTCCTGTTTGCACCAAAACCATATGGTGGGTTTATGGTGTTTAAAATGCAATGATAAATTGATTTCACTACATGCTGTTAAAGTATTGTAGCTCATGCTAATATATACACAGCCAACACTGATATTGAAAGAAGAAAAAAAAGCACAAGTAATATGTTTTTTTATCCTTTAATGCCACTTAGTCATTCCAATCTGCTTGCTGTTTTCTGCTAATCTTCTGGCTCTGGTCTTCCCATACCTTACTTCTCTCCTCCTGCTCTTTCTTACATGTTATTTGTACCAAACCAATTATCCATCAATTTCTCTCTTAATCATCGCCTGTAACTTGTTTTCTTTCTGCTCAATGAGCAGCTGGTTACCAGTATAGGCTGAATAATGAGACTCGGCCCTATTAGTCTCTAATGGGCTTTAATTAATTGAGGGGATAACAATCCAGTTTTAATTTCATACACATTAATGTGCACTGCTCTTAGACCCTTCAGGCTTCTCCTTCTTCCCACCCTCCACCCACTCCCTGAACGTTTGAAGGTGCTTTTCTCTCTTCTGCTCTCGTACAAGACAGGAATTCAGATGCCCAGAGTCCAATTAAATCTCAATTTGAGTTTTGTTTGACTAAAAGAGAACGTGAGAAAGTGAGGCGAATGCCATGTATTGGTGCACTTCAATAACAATTGGTCGTCTTGTGCAGCAACTCATTACCATGGTGACAGCCAGGTCGAGTTTAGGGGATATGACATCATCACTTTGATGTCTGTTGGTGTCAGTGTCACTGTCACTCAAAAGAAACAGCAGCTCTCCTCTATAGCTCTCTTCTGATCTTTCTTTATTTTCACTTGTACAACACCGAAAGCTTACATTCATACATTCTTCTTTTATTTTCATTGAGTCACTTACACATTCAAAAGAAAAAAAATGTTAAGAAAATCTGTGTCAGAAAGTCCTGTTTTGTTTTGAAGGCACGTTTGTCTGTAGAAAAATGTGTTTTGGAATCAGTTGCACTTGAGTGCTCATACAGAACACTAATTTGAATTTGAAAGATGAGGGGTGCTAAATTATCACAGAAATTCTTTGTGCAGTAAATTTATTTTCTTTTAATTTATCTCCTCTAACTGAAACACGGTTTTCAAAGAGTAAGGGCGAACAGAGAATATGGTAACATTTTGTTTAAATGTCTGTATATCTCTGTGTGTGTTTTTATGTGCTACATGTCTCAAATGTTGATATTCTAATATTGTCTGCTTAAAGTGAACTGAAAGTACACTAAATTATCCCATATTCATGTAGATTAATGTCAAGTACAAAGAGTGTTTCCCTCCCTCCCCATCTTCTCAGCAATAATATTTCTTGTTTAAATGATTTGTTATATATAAAATTAAACTGGATGATTCAGATAATACCAGACATGTCATTTTAACATATTAACATGATTATTTGCAATTATTATAAATATTATTATAAACCAGGTGTGAAATTTTAGTTTATACCTTAAATTTGTCTTATAACCTCAGGGGCTGGTGCTCCTGTTTGCTTATTCCTGATCTCTTCTTCATAAAAACAATATCTACAATGGCATATATTACGCATAATATAAAGCAGTCAAACTAGTTAGATGTTAGTGACCTCCTGGGACCAGTAAAAATTTAAAATGGGTATCTTCAGCCTTATATATCATTTTTATTAATTCTTACCGCTAATTCCTGTTTTAATGTGTGTGGGGTTTTTTGGCAACACAAAATAACTTTAATTGTAATGTTATCCCAAAAGGTAAAAATGTACATTAATACCCAAATTCTCTTACAGAAGGTATTGAAATCAGTTTTGAAAAGTTTCCATTGTTACATTTCTAAAATGTTTTTTGAAAATCGTCACACTAAAACCCACAAACATTTGGCCGTTCTGAAGCCCAGGTCCTCTCTATATACAGAAAAATCCAATAAAAGCAAGACGAATATCAATGGATTAGTGTCAGGGAGATGACTAAGAGTATCAGGCCTATTTAGTTCATTGTTAACAGAAATATAAGCCAAATCCCTATTTTAAATCCAAAATGAGGCATCAGCAAAATTCAAACATATCACAACAGCTCTTAAAGAAGCAACAACATATTGTTTAATGTTTTGTGCAGCGTTTCCATGTTGACACTGAAAGATAAGGTCTTCAATCCTACGATAGCGATCATGTAATATCCGCATTCTGCGAGTTATGAAATCTGAATCATGACCACCACAACAAAACCAGTCCCATGCCGCTAAATGTTGCTGGCTTTTGAACTCCTAACTTGTTTTGTTTCTTCTTAATAGCAAATCCAGTCCCCCACAATCAGAAACTGCCCCGGGCCTTTTCTGATCGAGTGCCACTTGACCTCTACGCCTTACATTAAATGAATAGAACCTAATTAGAGCAATTCAATAAGACATTGATCCGAGTATGTTAATAACAGTATGATCTCAGAAGACAAAAAAGATCACGTACAAAGGCTGTGGGGCTGATGGGTAGCATGAGGCTGGTTAATTGGGACGGCGGGCCTGCGCGGTAACAGAAGGCGTTTTCCGCGGTGTGCTATCTCTGTTATCTGCCAGGCGCTTAGCTCTGCTTTCATTACATCTGGACCACAGAGCCTCTGATCAGCGCGATAGCGTCCTAAAAAGAGTTGCATTAAGAGAGGGGCACAACACGAGTCATTTCATAAGCAGACAATATAATATGCCACAAACCTGTGAAAGAGGCGGTCGAGCCAGCGCGATACACAAAAGAAAGAGACGCGCAAAAATATTCTCATTCGATCCATCTCAATCGCACTTGTGTATATTTAAGCATGCCAGAGGAAGAGACAAAAAATCCTCTGGGTAAAGATGGAAAGAATAGGGGGAGAGGCAGGACTGGGAGTGAGTGGGAAGAGTAAGGGTGAAATGGATAGAAAAAAGAAAGAGATGAAGCCAGGGGAGATTTTTAATGAGGAAAAACAAAGAAATGAGCGACTCCTCATGCTACAGACCATCTTTAATCCCCCCTGTCTTGAGCGAGAGAGTTAGAAAGAGAGTTGAGGTGGAATAAGATCAGTAAGTCCTCGTCAAAAAAAAAATCTTTGTGGAAGATTGTGTTCTGATTTTACAATGTGTGTTCTGATATATTGTTGTGCAAATGTGTGTGTGTGTGTAGGAGTGTGTGTTCTCACGCATGTATCATTAGGCATCATTAGAGCAAATTATATGGAGGGAGAGAGACAGATGCTTCCTTTGGCACATAGTGAGAACCCTCACACCACTGCAACACACTGCAAGACCAGCAGCTAAGACAATAGAAACATAATATGCATAAACAAGCATGCATACATACATGCAAATAATTTATACTGCATTAAAAACAGTGTGTGCAATACTTACAAAGAGGGATAAAGAAATAGTTCTCACTCTTTTTCTATCTACGTCATACTGTGTTATGTGCGTACAATATTATTTTAGTCTAAGTAATTTGCACTGTCAACATTAATAAGCAGGGCTTCTTTATCAGTGGATATATGAAGGATTAAGATTCCTCTTAAAGGGATAGTTCACCTAAAAATGAAAATGTTGTCATCATTTATTTTTTTAATGTCGTTCAAAACCTGTACAACAATCCTACTTCTGTGGAACACAAAAGAAGATATTTCAGTTTCAGTGGGGTCCAGTATTGGACCAGCATTTCATGACATTGGAATAACATGAGAGTGAGAAAATGATGACATGATTTAAATGATTTTTTAGGTGAACTATCCCTTTAAGAGGAATCTAAATCCTTCAGTCACTAATAACAGAGCCCTTATTAATGTTGACAGTGCAAATGAATGTAGACTAAAATAATATTGCACAGTATGACAGAGAGAAAGAGAGCGAGAGACTACAACAACAAGCAGAAAACATGCCCACAGGAAATGGAATTAGCCATTGTGCAAGTAAAATTGTAGCACATGTGGCTCAGACTCAGTCCAAACACAGTTTCTCTTTCCATATCCATCCATCACACTGTTTCTACAGCCACTGCGCATTGTAACAAATTTCTCCTCCCATCTTTCTTTCCCTCCATCTCTTCCTCCTCCACTTCTTCACATTTCTGCATTTGTAATCCTATAGATTCTTTGATGTTATGCTACACACTCACTCCTCACGATCTCCTCCTCCTCCTCTCTCCCTACCCCTCCTCTTCTCTCTCTCTCCCTTTCTCTATCTCTTTCTCGTGCACCACCTGTTAGTGCAGACCCCTGTGCTTTGGAATTCACTTGTTTATGAGGGAGTCTTTCACACTCACACAATCAAAGGTAAGAGAAAATCCATCTTATTTATCTTTGCCTGGAACTTCCTAGTATCTGTTATGTAATTTAATCTCCCAGCATTTTCTTGTTTATTCATTTATTTGTTTGTCCCTCTCTTTGCAAACCCCTCCCTTGCTTTCTGTCTTTCTGGTAATTAGTCAATTCATTGTTAACCCTTTCTTGCAGTGTTAATGTGTTTACATTTCTGGAAATGAAATGATCATAAAGTCCACTCTTTCTATTTACCGCTGGTCCCCTTAACTCTCTTTCTGTCCTTGTCCGTGCGCCCCCACAACCTGCACTCATTCTGCGTTAAGTATTAATGTACCCATGTATGCAAGCACATTAACCTTTTCACTCTCTTCCTGTTTCTCTCTCCCCTCCCCTCCACCCCTCAACTCTCATTTGCCGTTTTGTTTTTGCATAATCTTAATTTAAGATGGAGAGAATATACTTCATTCTGCAGAGCAGAAAGATATGTGAAAAATCTGACACATGGGGGTACTGTGATATGAGATACTGTGCCTGCAATGTTTTTTTTTTTTGTAAATCTCTTTTGGTAAGCGTGCGATGCGGACTTCTCTCTCTCTCTCTCACTCTCATCTGGTAATCCATCAGTGTCTGAGTGACACAGATACTGACTGTGAAACGGTGATGTGCTTTCATCAGGACACTGATCTTGTGTAAAAAGAGAACATGATACCACTGATGAGACACATGAGAGAGTTTAGAGAGAGATAGACAGACAGACAGACAAACAGACAGACAGATAGATAGATAGATAGATAGATAGATAGATAGAATAGATAGATAGATGAGATAGATAGATAGATAGATAGATAGATAGATATATAGATAGATAGATTGAGTGGCCGATCAGCATGAGTAGATTTAAACTCCAGGCAGAAGCAGCGGAGAACTGAACAAGAATTTTAAACACTGAATGAGACGAATGACAGAGATTGTGAAAAAGAGAAAAGGGTCTGCATAACCAGATACACGTGTCAGTTGCACAATTAAAGTATTGTGCAGCTTAGTCAACTAGTTAAATTGATCAGCTAGAGAGTATGTTGACAGCCGTCCAAATCACATCTAGCTATTGTGTTTGGCTTCAAATGCCAACAGTGTCATTATGTTCTGTGACAACCCACTGCCAAACATGTCAGTAATATACAATACTGGAATATCTCTCTTCATTACTTCCTCTCACTCTCACATCCCACCCCCCAGTCCGAGGCGTCTTCTCAACAGCCTCTTCATGTCTTGCTGTGATCCAATCTCAAGCACTGACATTCATTCATTTTGTGACTGCACTCATAGAGTTAGCGGGTTATTGCGCAATGTGCACAGTTCACTTTGCAAAGCAGTAGGCGAGAGAATCTGGACTCTAAAAAAACAACAACGTAAAAACAAGGCACAATGTACTGTATTGATTTGAAGGACATTCCCGTGTTTTTTTTGTACAGGTGTTTTACCTGTATTTTGAAATTTACACTGCATTACGTTTTAGAGTCAACGTAAATGTAATGAGCTGCCAGTACTTTTTCTGCTATTTTACGGATTTATTTCTTAGTGTGCACACTGCCACGGCACATTGCAAAGCGTGCAAGTTACTGCAAGTTTGTTTTTCTTTTTTTATTGATGACATAAAAACAACAGTGCCAACATGACAGCTTACTTAATTCTATTGACTTAACTAGCATTTCACTAGCCATTTGGGTTGTTAAACAATAGATTTCCTAAAAGATTGCACTATGAATGAGGTCTACAGTTGCCCACCAGAAGCAGCACACATCAAATCTATGCAAATTAGATTACATTCGAATCCGCCGCTGGCTTGGTAGTTTCTGAAAGACATAAAATCATTTTTGAATAGAAATGAGCCCACATAGTTACCTCTGAAGAAATCATCTCAGAAGATGAAAAAATATATATGATACAATCACATTTAGTTGATAAAAATTATATTATTATTCAGATTTGTTCTAGTGTGCAAGTATCATTCCCAAACCCTCATTTCGTCATATAATGACTTTAGATGCAAATTGACATTTCCCTCAGTCTGAGGGTTGAAAAATAATCCTTAGATTCCGGTGCACGCCAGTGAATTGCAAATCATTGAAAATGTTTAAATAAATAATGAAAAAAAAACAGGTTTCATAAACCATCACAGACACGCATTATTATGTACAGCAGGTGGTGGGAAGAGATTTGATTTCAAATCTGAGAAATAAAATTCTGCTAAGCGCGAGGTACTGTGCTAATCTTGTTAGTGTCCATGTGTCATGATCTCATTAGCTTCACCAACGCCATTATGACAACTTACCTGCCACCACCGTGGAGACAGCCATGGTGCCTGTCAAAACAGTGGACGCCCTGATGGATTGACAAGTAGAAATCGCTGCAATGGCATGTAATGATGTGCTTTTGGCCAAATGTCCCAAAATTACCTTAAAGGTCAGCTGCTATATGTTTGAGTATGTGTCCTGAATTCTTCCTTCTCTTGAAACTACGGCTACGGCCAAGGAGTGTGTCCCAGGGCAAGTTTTTCTAATGTTTTTGAAAGAAGTCTCTTCTGCTCACCAAGGCTGCATTTATTTGATCAAAAATACAGTTTAAACAAAAATATTGTGAAAATATACAATTTAAAGTAATTTTCTTTTTTTTTAATTTTTAAAAATGTAATTTATTTCTGTGATGGCAAATGTGAATTTTAAGCATAATTATTAAGCTGTTGTGTTGCTTAATATTTTTATGGAAACCATGATGGATTTTTTCAGGATTATTTTATATATACAAAGATATGGAATCTATCATATATTATAAATGTTTTAACTATAACTTTTGATCCTTATCACTTATACATCCTTGCTGAATAAAACTATAAATTTCTTATTGACCCCCAAACTTTTGAACAGTAGTGTATAATAAATAAATTATAAAACAAAAATATTATAGTTAAAATATTAATGTTAAAATGATTAATATTTCCATAAAAAAGCAACACTTTATTTTACAGTCCTGTTCCCCATGTACATACTATGTACTTATTATAGTAATTAAAATAACTGGGTAATAACTATACCCTGAACCTAACCTTAACCCATACAGTTACCATATTCAAAGTGTACTTTCTTAGGTAAGTACACAGCAATTACACTTAAGTGCATGTACAGCAAAATAAAGTGCAAAAAAAGTGTTATACAATAATAATATATAGCTCCTTTTGTATTTCAAGGTTGTCCTAACTTTACAATGATGCCGACTGTTCCATAGTACCACCTTAGTACATGTGCTCTTTCAAATTATATCTTCCTGATTGAAATTCTTAATTATTTCTGCTGGGATTAGCTGCAAAGCCTTGAAATATTCTCAGGGGAGCTTTTGCATATCAAGTGTACCCATAGAAACAAGACGTTGTGGCTAGAACCACGAATAAAGTCAAAAGTGCATTCTCACTTCCTCTCTTTCTCTAAACCCATTTCCCATCCTCTCCTCATTCTAGCACAGTAACTCTTAAAACTAATATTTTGGGGTCTGAAGCTGCTTCATTTGCGGTTCTCAGTGGTGCTTTAAGCAAAGCGCTTATAGTGAAGCTGACAAACCTTAACTGCTGCCCTGTTTTCCAGCTCAGCTCACTTGAGGGTGAGAAGAGCAGGTCGAAATTGAAAGTGTGCTGTGGCACGCAGGTACGGCAGCTCAGAAACAGTTTTGACAAGCCAGGTCAATTCATCTCAGTCTCTGGAGGTATTACAGATCAAATGCGCACCTGACAGTCTGTCAAAACAAACAACAACAAACAAGGCTGTTAAGAGGTCTCTGGAAGAAGGTCTTTAATTTAGAAAGGAAGACACAAAGGCTTACCGGTGGTTCCAATTTACATCAAATAAAACTGAGTAAGCCTGCAGCGAAGAGGAAATCGGCCAAGCACTGCTTTTGGCTTCAAGCATAGATTTTTGCTCACGACTTCTAAATAAACCAGAGCAGGGCTTAGATGGTGAGTTCTTAAAGCTAGAGCTCAGCACAAACTTCTTAAGCCACAGCATGCAAACGCCCACTCTCGTCCAACTCTGAACCTCCAGCCACACTGTTTCCTCACTTCTCTTTGTACCTACTCATACTCATACCCACAGCCTCTAGCCTATTGCTCTTGTGCTGTAGTTTGCAGCTCCACTCAGCAACTAAGTAACTCTCATGTATATTTGTGTCTGTTCAACGTTTAAGCATTTAAAGAAGAACGCAACAAAGAAACTTTTGGTTTTGGTCTCTAACATGGGTCTCTAGATCCAGTAAAATGACTACAACTCCTTTCAAGAACAAGAACAGCTCTTTGGTTCAAATTTCTGTGAAACCAAGTGCCCTCAAGATCTGAGTTGTGAATGTCTGCCATGCTGGGGTGGACTACATGAACATCTGTGGTCATGAAACTGCTTTAAATCTGCTTTTGAAATAGTGGGAAGTTTGATGGTTATGGATTTTTGCTGTTAACACCAAGTTCACATTTCTATCCCCAAGCCTATTACCACACGCCCTCGAGTAAGGCACTTAGGCTTCGTTCAGACTGCAGGCAAAAGTGTTTTTTTATATTCATGACAGTGTCAACAGCACATGGAATCTAATATTTTTTATTCTGATTTGTGCCACTTCCATATGTGCTACTAAACCAGATACAGATCCAATCTTTTGCGATACAACCTCAGTCTGAAGAGTTATATCAGAATTCGACACTCATCACAATTCTCTGTTGACGAGAGTCACTGCAAAGATTTTACAAACCGGTAATTCTTTGGTGGGAGATAGCGCGAAGGTAGTCAGTGCTTGGACAGCGAGGTGTTAGAACTCATAAGTATTATGGTGACGGCTCTATACAAGCAACATTCCTGGTCTTCATCCTCCTTGTCGCCTGCACACAAATTCACTAGCTTCTGTTGCCCATCATCTTATAAACAAATGTGTAATCTGAGCAGCAAATCAGAATTGAGCACTAAGGCTTGCTATGTGGACGAAGCTAGGATAGTGCACGCAAAAATGAAAATTCTGTCATCATTTACTGGCCCTCACCCTGAGTCATTCCAAACATGTATGACTTTCTTTCTTCTGTGATACACAAAAGAAGATATTCTGAAAAATGTAAATTCAGTGAAAGTCCAATTGCAAGAACAGTGTTCAGCAGAAAAATTAAAGTCATACACGTTTAAAACAACATGAAGGCGAGTAAATGATGCATGAATTTTCACTTGAACTATCCTTGTAACCGCCGGTGACTCTGGTGGAACCGTCTGTGTATTTTAAGTCGCTTTGGATGAAGCACATCTAAGTGAATAAGTGTCAAAATAACTGTCTTTCTCTCTGGTTTAGCTCTATGACGGTGCGTAAGGGAAAAAAGCTCACCATCTCCATCCAGGAACACATGGCCATAGACGTCTGTCCTGGCCCCATACGACCAATTAGACAGATCTCTGCCTATTTCCCCCGACTCTCCCCGACTGCTGAGCCCATCTCTCCTAACCCTGCTTCTCCACTGACTCTTAGCCCAGGGGTTGGAACCTCTGGAGGAACGAGAGGAAGTCTCTTGTCCCCTCTCCAGGCAGGGGCGAGGGGAGGGGGTGGGACTCTGTCAGCAGCAAGCAGCATTGAGACATCTGTGGACATCTGCAGTTCAGACAGCGATGACAGTAGTAAGTTTTGACATTGTACACGTAAATAGCTGCAGAAAAAACACACACACATCCAAGGGAAACTATTTAGTCACACATCAACACACAGCTGTAACTGTAAGGTATCATGAAAGTATAATAATGTTACATAAGTTGTACAGTCAGTGGCCTCTTAGCACATAACCAATCTGTGTGGTCACATGTGAGTGCATGCATCATGGGAGTTTTGAGAAACTGCATCTCAGAGGTCACTGTGTTTTATTAGTCCTAGGACAACATTCATAGTTTGTAAATTATAGGTTGATAAGAATGTTGTTCAAACCCCATCCATAAAACTCTGAGTAGTTCCAAATATCCACATATTTTCGGTTCTTAAAATACTGTTGGATTTTATTAATTATAGCCTATAGGGCTATATAAGTGTGTGTGTGTGTGTGTGTGTGTGTGTGTGTGTGTGTGTGTGTGTGTGTGTGTGTGTGTGTGTGTGTGTTCCAAGAAAACAAAGATGGGCATAGCTGATCACGAAAACAAAATCGCTATTTGTGACACGCTGTCATTTTAAATTAGGTTTATTAACCATAAGAGGTAGGCCTATAGTATAGAGCAGACTTACCTCTGTTCGTTGACAGTTTATCAGCATCCCTCATCATCTCCTCACTTCTTATGGCAAGCCGTTTTAACTTTTATTCATTTTCAGGATATGAATCCTTGATATCAACAATTCAATTTTCACTAGTTAAAATTATAATTCTTGATATCAACAATTACATTTTTGATATCAAGAATACAATTCTTGATATCAACAATTGCATTCTTGATATCAACAATTGCATTCTTGATATCAACAATTGCATTCTTGATATCAACAATTGAATTCTTGATATCAACAATTGCATTCTTGATATCAACAATTGAATTCTTGATATCAAAAATGTAATCGTTGATATCAACAATTGAATTCTTGATATCTGTAATTGTATTTTCACTAGTGAAATGTCACCATAGGCTGCCATTCAAAATCAATTGTTGATATCAAGAATTCCATTTTTGATATCAACAATTACATTTTTGATATCAACAATTACATTTTTGATATCAAGAATTACATTTTTGATATCAAGAATTACATTTTTGATATCAACAATAAAATTTTTGATATCAAGAATTACATTGTTGATATCAAGAATTCAATTGTTGATATCAAGAATTATATTCCTGATATCAAGAATTAGATTTGGTACTAGTAAAAATGCGAATTCCTGATATCAACAATTGAATTGCTACTAGTAAAAATGTTTATTCTTGATATCTGAAAATGTATTATTGATATCAATATTATTTCAGATATCTAAAATGGCTTTCTTACTAGTAACAATCACATTCATGATATCAGAAATGAACATTGTCACTAGTGAAAATGTAATTATTGATATCAAAAATGAACATTGTTACTAGTAGCAATTCAATTGTTGATATCAAGAATAGACATTTCAACTAGTAACAATTGAATTATTGATATCAGGAATTCGCATTTTTACTAGTAACAATTGCATTCTTGATATCAACAATTGAATTCTTGATATCAAAAATGTAATTCTTGATATCAACAATTGATTTTGAATGGCAGCCTATGGTGACATTTCACTAGTGAAAATACAATTACAGATATCAAGAATTCAATTGTTGATATCAACAATTACATTTTTGATATCAAGAATGCAATTGTTGATATCAAGAATGCAATTGTTGATATCAAGAATGCAATTGTTGATATCAAGAATTCAATTGTTGATATCAAAAAATGAAATTGTTGATATCAACAATTGCATTCTTGATATCAACAATACATATCCTGGAAATGAATAAAAGTTAAAACGGCTTGCCATACACTTCTAGTCCTAATTCTTATCACAAGATGGGGGGGGGGGGGGTATAGTCCTGGTTCGGGACAAAATTCCGTTCCCTTGTGAACTCGTGAAGTCGGATATAGCATTGAACAAAACGATTATACGATTTTTTTTTACTGTTTTGTACTTTTTATTTTTTCTAACAAAGTGTCAGGTTTTAATTATCTTAGTTTCACCGCGCAATCCAATCAAGAAGTACTTTTGGCGCTCTTTAGTGTGACGTGACAGACCACGTCGTTAGCCACAGTTCAAACGGTGAGCAGTCGGTCGGATAATCTCTTCCTCTTTACTACTAGTTGCCTAGTTAGCTATAGCACGATATAAATATGAATAATCATCAGAAGGTATGTTGAAAAGATTCAGTAAAACTTACTGTAATTTATCTTTTCTCAAGTAATCGCACAATAGTGTTTCAACCGTGGGAAAAGACACCAAAACAATGCCACCTGACCTCAGGCAAGTAATTTCATAGCTGTGCGTTAGTTTGCACTCAAAAAAAAAAAATTAAGAGAAAAACAATTCGTAAAATCATACATTGTTAAATGTATAGGGCCTCTATACTATATCATAAATGATCATTTTACTTAATCTGTTATAGCTTATGTGGTGTGGTCTAGATTTGAATAAATATTCTAGTTATGTCAAAAAATGAATGACAAAAAATCTTGTTTAAAAAAAACAGAGAAAGAGAAAATAAATCTTCCATTTACTAAAATAACAGACAGACAAGCAAGCAACCAAACAAACGAATATATCGTCAGATATGTTATGAAATATAATTTATTGTTTTAATAAATATATTATATGGTAATGCAAATTCACAAAGGGCATGCTATATTAATATTCCCTGCATAAATACATAGCTATATTGTACAAAGCAAAGTATTATGTTGATCATGTTACCTTATTTAAATTTATGTTGTTTTTTCCTTAGAGTACCTGGTAAAAATGATATGGGAATTATTATCTTAATAATTCTGCAATATTAAGCTTGTACTTTGCACTGGCAATATCCATCTTTCCATCTGTCAGATATGCACGCCTCCTAATTGTGCTTCATAATGGATCGTTTAATCTGCTTCCTGTCAGGTATTATGGTAGTGATGTTATTAACATTTATACTATCATTCCTATGATTGTGTAGCTGCACTGGGGACGTTAGAGTTTGAACTGAGGTATGAGAGAGCAACCAGTTCCCTCCACTGTACCATCATCAGAGCCAAGGTAACGTCCATCCCACACCTCTGCAGTTCACTACATACTCACTCACACCTATCTGTGACTCACACTGCAAAAACCTGCAGGCGATTTACCCTTTAACAGTTTGTTCTACTTCAACAGGGCTCCATACCTTTGTTTCTATTTTTATATTTTATGTAGCATTCCTGTCCATAAAATAGCTTGTTTTTCGTTCAGGGTCTGAAACCTATGGATTTTAATGGCCTGTCAGATCCGTATGTCAAACTTCATCTTCTACCAGGAGCCTGCAAGGTGAGATCCTGTTTGGAGTAATTAAACCTTGTATGCATAAAGTTCACTGTAAGGAACAGATTTGTATTAGTCATTTGAACCATTCAGGGCAGGGGTGTAGTTTGCAGGGGGGATGTGGGGAGGTAACTCACCCATAACCAAAACTAGCACCTATTACAACATAAAATGTGCAACCCATTTGATTCTATTGAGAACTTACTACACAATGGAGAACGTCAGACATGATCTAAAACAGCACATTAACTATAAAGACTGATGAGAAGAGAAGAAAACATCATGTTGCATCAATATGAATTAGAAAGCTTTTGAATGACCACCCTTATTCTAGTTAACAGTTATTGTGGTCAATTTGTGTCTTGTAGAGTTTGATAGATAGTCTGTTAAGGGAATAGATGTTTTACTATATATTTATATTACAACTTTGATATGTTGTAGATATTGTTTCTAAATGTGTAGACGGCTATTTTTCACAATAAATAATATAGATTAAATATATATATATATATATATATATATATATATATATATATATATATATATATATATATATATATATATATATATATATATATATATATATATCTACATTGGACTAAGCATAGTTAAGAGGAGCAATAAATGGACTTACCTCTGATTACTTTTTCATATAGCAGTAATATATAATATATAATCATATATAAGTACAAGTTATAATCAAGAGATTTCAAGTCTGAACATTCTTTAATTATTGACCGGACAATCTGTGTTCCCCATGTGTAAAATGTTTTAATGATGATTGATATTAGAAAAAGCCTGGCCTTTAGATAATCACTATAGAGATCACATAGCCGAAATCATTAAGAGCCTGATAAACTGTTACGGAGTGGGAAATAAACAAATTCAATTATAAGAAAATGCTAAGTAAAGTTAATTTGACTTCCCATGGCACTTTCAAGTAGAAAATTCTGTCAAACTGATAAGGTTCCTGATGCTTAAATAATATAAAATACATCATATATCCTATGTAAACAAGTCATAATTACTACGCTATTACTTTATTGCAGTTACGTTATAAACCAACTATCCATGAGTGGATCTAATAAAATCTAATGAGCAGGCTTGTGCAAAATTCAGAATTGGCCTCCATTCAATTCATGAATTGGAATTTGAATTGAATTGACTACCACCCCCCCCCCCCCCCCACCCCTTTGTCTTTGTCACAAATGTTGTACGTTAAAAAGACGTCCACTGAGGAGCCAGAATGAAAGTTTTTATGACGTTCTGCACGTCTGATATAGACGTTCATGGACCCTCTTCGTACAAGGTTAAAGTCCCCATGAAATCAAAATTGACCATACTGACTTTGTTTGCCTAAATTGATCGTTTTGTGGTGAACAATTCATCCATGCAAGTCAATCCACACAAAAAAAAATTTTGGCTTCGTAATCTTTAATCAAATTCTGAAAATGCCCCTCCCCTCTGCATTGGAGGACCTTGCCCGATGACGTAGGCTTGACGGTTAGGGTGTCTGCTTAACATCCGTAATCACCCCCCTCCAACTGCTTTAGACAGGCACACAGCGTGTGAAAGGAGAGATGGCAAGGAGGTGCATTTTTCTAGATCCAATCAGGTGCTAGTTGGAAAAAAAAAGCCACGTTGCCTCATTTAGTATTCCGTTTCTCTCGGAAATACGTCACAGCACTGGAGAAAAGTCGTTTGCAACTTCCGGTTCATGGGGACTTTAAAAACTAGTTCAAATGTGGCCATTGTGGACATATTTTCAACATCATTTATGGCCTCATTTATATATAATTTATACTGTTTCTGGACCAAATAAACACTCTCATGATGCATTAAAGTAAAACTTTCAATGTATATTTCAATGTATATATTATAAAAGTATATTTCAATGTAATTGCAAAGCAACTCACTGACAGTGAGTTTTACAATAAATCAAACTTAATTATTTGTTCTGTGACTAGAGCTTTTAACATTCATTGCTGGGGGAAAATATTTCCTGTTAATGTAATCTGTACTAGTAGTTCAAATTAATATAATTTATAGAATATGTAATGCAATCATATCTGAAATAATATACTGTAAAGCTTCATTGATAAACACTTCACTTAAAATATCTATATGAATTTCTTAGAATTTGTTTTGAACTGCAATTCTGCTTCCTTTAATTCAAATTCGAATTGTAATTCTAGATCCTGTTTTTGACATAAATTCAAATTCAATTCAAATTCAAGAATTGAATTGGAATAAAGGAGTCATTCTCAATTCAATTCTGAATTGTGCACAAGCCTGCTTATGAGGGAGCATGCATGTGACTCGGTTCATACTTCAACCCCCCAACCAAATCTATGCCCTTGATTCATAGTTGTAATGGATCAACCAAACCACCATGCTCTCTGACCTAAACGACCTAATTATGTATGACTATGGCCAAAAATAAAAGGACCCGAACAGCAAACCCATATGTGCTTGTTGAACATTTAATCTCAAAACTGTGGGAAATAATGAAGAGTTGATCTTCCCTAACTGATGCCTCTTTTCTAGAGAGACTTTCTATTAGATGTTGGAGCAGGTACGGAGGGATTTGTTCCCATTCAGACAAAAGAGCATCAGAGAGGCATTGATGTTGGGTGATGGGGCCTGACTCACAGTCGGCATTCCAATTCATCCCAGTAGTGTTCAATAGGATTCAGGTTTCGGCTTTGTGCCTGTCACGTTTTTTCTACACCATGTCATTATAGATCTTGCTTTGTGCACAGTATTATCATGCTGGAACAGAAAAGCGCACTCCTCAGACTGTTCCAAAAATTGTCTTCATTTGAGTCATTAAGGAGTCTAGCCAAAAACATAAATTAGAAGGCGATGTCAACATATTTTTTGACCATATTGTGTTTTATTGATGAAAGTATAATTTGAAAATGATAAAACTTGACAGTGGTGACACATTAAGTAACTCTGTAATATCTACTACTTTAATCCAGAAACAACTGCTACTAAAAATGTTTTATAGGATTTAAATTTGGCAATATTTTTTTTTAAAGAAGTCACTTATTCTCACCAAGGCAGCATTTTTTGATCGAACATACAGTAAAATACAGTAAGATTGTTAAATATTATATACATTTAAAATAACTTTTTTTATATATATATTTTTTAAAACGTAATTTAATCCTGCGATGCAAAGCTGCATTTTCAGTATCATTACTCCAGTCTTCGTGGTCACATGATTCTTCAAAAATCACTCTAATATGCTGATCTTTTCTTAATATGTTTTGCTCAACAGTGCTGCTTAATATTTTTTGAGGAACCGTGATACAATTTTTCCTGGATTCTTTGATTAATAGAAAGTTCAAAAGAACAGCATTTATTTTAAATCTTTATAATATTATAAATGTATTTACTGTCATTTTTGATCAATATATGCATCAAAGAATTAAGGTATTCCAAAATGTTTATGTAATTTTATTAATTTATTATTTGTATAAATAATGTGACAGCAGTTAAAATGTTTTATACCCACAGGCCAATAAACTGAAGACCAAAACTGTACGAATTCTCTAAATCCTGTTTGGAATGAGACTCTTACTTACCTTGGCATCACGGAGGAGGATATGCACAGGAAGACTCTGAGGTTAGTGAAGACATTACTTTATTTGCGACTCCAAGCAGGGTGTAAATCTATTCTGGATATGTCTTAAAAATTCTTCTCTCTGAGAGCATTGATTTGACAGTAGCCTGCATATCTTGCTTCGACAGTAGGTGTGTAGGTGTTTGACAGCGAGGGTGACTGCTTAGCAGACCTTACTTTTGCTTATGAACCTTCAGGAATGATCTAGTTTCTTGGGTACATCTACTGTTGTGCACGACTTGGAAATTCGGCATATATTTAGCCTGAATATTTTTGCAGTGCTGAAAGATGCTCTTCCTGACTGCTGTAGCACTCTGGTTTATCCTGTGATTATCCACAGAAAATTGCCTGTGCACTCATGTTATAAATGAACAGTATCCCCTGGCAATATGAGACTGGGACTGCTGGTGTTTTCAGACTTGCCCTTTTTTCATTGGCGGGGTGACAGTAGTCAGAGAAAAGTCATTTAGCCGTTTATCTCCAAGGGAGAGTACAGGAGCAGAGGGGAGTGTCGGTTCCACAAAAACGCTAGCAAACCTTTGAAAAAAAAGGGCAAGCGCTTACTTCCGACCAAACTGCCGAAGCCAGAAATATCACCCTAATCCCATTCATAAATATATATTTCTGTCTGAGCCATTTCCAGCTCTTGCTGCTCTGCGGGTGGTATTTTTATAGCTTTTTTTATCACTTCCGGTCATACAACATTTACAACTTTAATGTTTACCTTTGCTCTCCTTCCAGTATGATTGAATAATTCTCTCACTCTCTTTTTTTATGTGTTGTTGTTTTTCTCAGGTTATCGGTGTGCGATGAGGATAAACTGACTCATAATGAGTTTATTGGAGAGTCTCGTGTGGCCCTACGACGTGTGAAACCAGACCAGACAAAACGTTTCTACACCTGCTTAGAACATCCACCACCTGTAAGACACACATAAACACACAGTCAGTTTGAGTCTAAATGTCACGTCATTGTGATCAATGCCTGATCTAAATCTAATTAATATAATCTTGCTCTAGCTAATCATAATAACTTTTCTTAACCAGTTATTGTTGTAGATAGATAAAAAAACTTAATTTTCTAGAATGCATTACCTGTGTTCAATTTCTTTTAATTGAATTTAGTAAATTCCAAAGCATGCATCGAAAGGAAAGACATTCTACATTTAAAAATTTTGCTTAAACCTGTTAAAAACACAGAGAAAAGGAAATGTCTAATTTGATCATTTTATGCTTTGATAATATAATGTGATATGTATTATACAACATGGAAATTAACACATTTCCATGTTAATTTAATGATTAAGACTGATTCAAGGTTAATGCAAGTCATGTTGGAAATATCACCATCAAGTACCCATAAAAAGCCAATGTAACTGCTTTGAGGGATCTTCCACAACACCAACAAATACTAATCCACCAATAGGAGGAGATTCCAAGTCTTTCCGTCGGAGCTGCTTTTATCCGTTTTGCGGCCAGTGCGCGACTAAAATGCTACGCTGTACACTTAGCAAAAAATAAAGGCAGCAGCTGTTTCCACTTAGTACAGTACATATAGCGATAGCTGCTATTTACACTTAGTTTAAATAGCAATAGATTCCATTTACACCAAGTAAAAATAACAGCATTTTCTTAGCGACATGCTATTATTTACACTAATTGAAAATAGAGATAGATTCCATTTACACTATGTAAAAATAGCAGTATTTTTTTGCAATAAGAGTAAATAGTAGTTAGATGCTATTTATACTTATCAATAGTGGCAGATACTATTTGCACTTCAGTGTTGTTGTACATTAAATGGTATGCAATAATAACAGTGTAAATGGTTATATTTATTAAAATTATTAAATGGAAGCCGCCTTATTGGCACATTAAAGCTCTCCCAGTCCCTACACCTACCCCTAACCAATAAACACTTTATTATTAAATGCACGTTAGGCACTTTATTTCTAATATTTTCTTCATTTAAAATAAACGCCTTTCCGATCTGATATGTGATGGGAAAAGGGAGTAGAGCCGGTTCGGCAAAAGGCGGATTCGAACTCTGGTCGGATCCTACCCCTACACTATTTCTACTGTTGACAATCCTGCATCTTCTAAAGATGTCAGTGGACAGAGTTAGTGTAAATACCATTTGCCAACAAGGTGGGCTACACTTAGTGTAAATAGACACTCTGAAAAAAGCAATGCATTCCAAGTTGCTTTTGGTTAATTTAGAATTGATGGATGAACTTGCACCTGGTCTGGACATGTTTATTAATTAACTTGTCAATTGTGATAAGACCTTCTTCAGTTACGAATGTCACAGTCTTGTTTGCTTTAATCAGTGTTAGAAAGTCACATCTATTGCGAGATTAGAAAAGAAGCTTGATTTTAACATCTGTTATCAATCCCAAACACTGACTGTTTGAATGTAGCCAATGGAAAATACATACAGACACTCTGCTCTCTTCATCTCGGTCTCCTTTCTGTCTGTGTCTTCCAGCTTCCCTCTCCTACAGCCATGGGAGCAGCACTGCGAGGGATTTCCTGTTACCTACGAGAGGTACTCTACCGCAAAACCACCTGTTTTCTATCCGTCTCTCTCACAGTGAAAAAGACCATTAATAAAGCACTGACATTTCAGGACGAGAGTTCGCGATGCCGTTTTAAATAATGCCTGCTGATTAATGCTCTCACACTCAAATGTTTTTACATTGGGATCTTAACTCATTTGCATTTCAATAAGAAAATTGAGCACATTATGATAAGTGGGACGGAAGAAATTGATTAGCATTTTCATTACCATCCAAAATTGTTCTCAACATGCTAGGCGCCCCACGATGAGAAATACCGGAAAATAAAAAGGACACAAGGAGGATGAGTGTGGGGTCGGTTAAGGAAAGGGCAGGCACGTGGATGTGCTATCTGCCCATTTCCGTGTTTAAAGCAAATACCTTCTCTGTCTTTCAACAAGAACGAATGCGGCATCCATAAATTACAGATAAGATTAGCTAAATGGCATTGTGGCCCCTAGAGAAATGAGATACAATTGGTTCTATTTAACTTGGTGTTGTAGTAGAGCACTTATGTTGGCAATGCTCAGTGTTGACAATTTCACGACAGAAGCTGCTGAACAGTGAGCCAGAGAGAGAGAGAGAAAGAATTCAAATCCATTTCTCTTGATTTAATCAGGGATGTAGAAACAATCTGGAAATTGGAGGGGGGGCACTTCAGATCTTATCAGCCTAGCTCATGAATAATAATTAGGTGACAGTATAATAGCACTAAAAGCATGTAAATGGACACTAGCCAGATTAGGGTTACTGTTCACCAATTGTAATTACGTATTCATTCATTTGATTATTGCTAAAAACACTTATTTTATATACATTCCTCGCTCTGTTTCTCATTTCTGTCATTAATAAAATGATAAAAGATACATTTGAAAGGACAGAGGCAGAACACTTTGCCGGCCACCTGAAAGCATCAGAGATTTCTGAAGACCAGAATAATAACATTTTCAAAGGAAGGGGAGCGATTATGTGAAAAAGACAGGAGAAAGCCACAGACGGCATAGATAGGGAAAATGAAGAAAGAGGGAGCGAGAGGTTACAGGGTTATGAATGGACAGAGGGTGCTGGATGAGTGACAGACCACACACTCACAGGTCTCTGGAGGAAGAGAACAAGAACTGACAGGGGAAAACTGCTGAACTGCTTAGAGGGATCACAGAGACAGTGATGGCCAAATGAAATGATGGGACAGTTCACTCAGAAAATAAATAATTTTATAGCAAATAAAATCATTTACTCACCCTCATGCCGCTCCACATCTGACTTTTTCTGTAGAGAATAAAAAGACATGTTTGACAAGATTTTAATGCAAGTGCAACAACTTGGTTTAGGGAACAGACATGAAATTTACAGTAAGTCATTATTTCTGGAAAACTTCAGTATGACACTTCCCTGTGGGGAAAAAAGTACATTTTAGCATACTTTTAAAAAGAGTACTTATTAGAGAAATAATACTCTTTAAGTCCCCCTGTGGTGAAAATTCAGCTTTTAAAGTTGTTTATATATCTCTATGTGGTGTTTATAATATGCTTTAAGACAAACCATGCACAAATTCATAAGTCAACACCATTGCTGAGTATATTTTCTCTTTAAAACTGCGGTGAATCAGAGACAATCTCAAAAACGTGGTTTTTAAATCGCTGTTGTTTCTGACGTCACAAACTACCTTGTAACCAATCACGTCAATGAGTGGATCTCTGAGCTGGGGCATGTTCAAGATCACAACGGTGCGCAACGTTTTGCTACGGTTTCCGGGTTGAACGTCATGTTTCCTGGAAACGGCTTGCACCGGTGTGCAACGGGGTTTGAGATGCGTTTTCTCTTGTTTGGTGGGCGTGTCAGAACTGCAGTCCAATCAGCAGCAACATGTATATACAGCACGTGCTATTAAAGTGAACTCGCACAATGGAAGTAATTTAGAAATATGTTCGATAGGCAACAACTGAGGATATTAGAAGACATGTTTGTCGTAAGTTTTATTGTAAAAATATAGGACATCAACATAATGATGTAGTTGTTTATATTTTTAGTTTCATTGCAAGTGTATGACATTTTGTATAAAAATAAACAATGCATGTAAAGTGCTTTTGAGAAAGAAAATACAGGTTATTAATAAAACAGTATGAACAACAAATAAAGTCAGTATGTGAGGCTAAATAGATGTGTTTTAGTCTTTATTAGGTAAGATGTGCTTCCATTTCAGTTTCCACAAATCCCTTCACTCGATTGGGATGTTCTTCTGGGCGGCAAGTGCAGTAACTGTAACATCGACATATTTTGTATTAAACACATATTTATACTGACTTCATCATGCTCCGAAAATTCTTCACAAAGAACACAAAAAGCCTTCTCAGCTGCCGTAGTTGGAACTCTTACGTCATTACAACAGTGCGTTCAACGCGTCACCGTTTCTGTTTAAAAAACGTTCTGCAACGTTTTGTCGGTGCTGAACGCAGCCCTGGTGTGAGAGTGGAGGCGGGGCTAATTTAGTTACATTCAAGGTATTTTAAGGCATAAAGAATTTTTTTCAAAGAAACATATGTAATTTTGGTGATCAAAGAGGAGTTTTAGGGGATAAAATGATTGATACTTAATACTTTGTCCCTTTAAGGGAAATTTGTTTTGGGCAATACAGGTGAAGCTGCATAACAAGATACCCACATCAATAACAATCACACAGTCGTGTCCTTTGCACTACAGTTTAACAGCCTTGTAGCCAAAAGAACAAAACAATTTTTATAGCGGTTATATCTAAACCTTGGGATACGAAATCGTCGACCAGATGGAAGTGGTTAGAATTCTGGATAAAGCACATGTGAGAAGGGTCCAGAGTCCTTTTCCTTGCCTGTTTAAACGTTTGTTAAAAATAGACCCCTAGACCAACCACCTTCATTGCCGTATGCACCAAATGGTTCAACTGAGATCTAGAAGTAACTGTCAAATTACTGAACCAGGCCGCTATACCACACAGTAAGATGGATTCAATACAGGCATGATAAAACAGCAACATGACCCTCTGAGCAACTCCAAAAAGTGTAAGCCTCCATAAAAAGCATTTTTCACCTTTTGACACAGATTATCCACATGCACCACCCATGAAAGTTTATTATCAATAAGCAAACCTAAGTATTTGTACGAAGCAACTTGTCTAATGGGCTAATCATGTTCTTGTTCTTTACTGTGTTCTTTGTGTTCATGTTATAGTTAGCAATCTCTGTAGTACAATATTGAATGACCTTATCCTTACACAGAAGACCAAGAATAGCAGTATCATCTGAGAATTTTACGACAATATACCCAGGATGGTGTCCTATATTCATTGGTGTACACAGTGTAAATAAGAGTGGAGAACATACACACCCCTGGGGGACATCAATACTAATCAGAAAGATTCTGCTTGACTCTAACTTGAGTCCTACAAGAAATGCATGGATCCATTTAATGCTGTTTAATAGCCATACTATTTCGTTTGGAGAGCATAAGGTGTGGCTGCACGATATAAAAAGCAATACTCAGATCAAGAAGGAACAACCTGGCATAAGCCTTTGGTGCATCGTGTTTTAAAACATCTAGAGGATCCTCAGTAAGGTTAGCATCATCAGTGCCCCTATTGATTTGATGGGAAAACTGATAAGAATCAAGATGGTCCTTAAACTCTTCCTTAAGCTTTCACACCATGATCCTCTCCAAACATTTAATCACAATGTGGGTTAAGGCTAATGGGCGATAGTCGTTATACTCTTGAGGACTAGGTCTTTTTGGAACTGGTATAATAATAGATTGTTTCCCAAATATCTGGAATAATATGTAAATCAATGGACCTCTGAAAAATGTCTAAAAAATGCAATTAGCTAAACTTTAGAGTGCTTTCTTGACACACTTAAATAGGATTTAAGTTCATAATTACATCTATTGTCTTTGAAATATGGTTCAAAATGGCTATATATAAATATATGTTCTGCCAAATGTACTGAAAATAATGTATAGTAAATTTAAATATACTTTAATGTCATGCAATTAATGTCATGCGTGTCATGTATTTAAATATATTTGTAATTCCACTTTGTAATGATGAAGTTGCAATTTAGTACATTTATATTACCGGTAACTTCAAATAAAATATCGAATAACGCACTACAGTTACAATTATAATCAAGAACTTGCATGCACTTTAGTATATTAGTCAACACATCAAAATAAGTGAACTTCTTTAAAGTACTCCAAAAGATTATTCGAACATAATGATTTAAAATATGCTTTAAAATAAAACGTTTAATATTGCATTATTACAAAGTGTACTTTTGAAAAGTGTTCTTATTTTTGTTAAGAAACATAGCCATTAAAGTGTACTCTCTTTAAAGGTTCTCTAAGCGATCCTGGGTGACGTCACTTCTTGTTGACGTTTAAAGTATTGTCAAACAAAACGGAGGCTAGTTAGACCCTCCCTCCTCCTCATCCGTGCACTAACCCCCCAAACCCCTTCTTGTCTGTTATTGGCTGGAACAGTTTGTTATGTTTCGTAGAGCGGGTCGCTAGAGTTTGTTTTTTACAAACTGTAAAAAGACTGCGTCTTTTTACAGTGTGTTCAGGGGACAGGCAGCTAGAGGTTAGTGAGGAAAGTTTGCTGTAGTGCAAAAAGTGTTTTGCTAAAACGCGTGAATCGCTTAGAGCACCTTTAAGTACACCTATAGTGGCCTTTCATTTTATTAATTATTTTCACTACAAGGGCACATTTAATACAATTAAGCATACTTTTTCACAGGGGTGGTCACCATTGTATTGTATTGTATTGAAAAGGACAGCTTGGACATTCTACTAAACTTTTCCATTTGTGTTATATATTAAAAAAAATCTTACAGCTAGGAAAGCCATGAGGAAGAGTCATGACAGATGATGACAAATTAAAATGTTCATTTTTAGATGAACGATTCCTTTAAAAAAAAGGCGAGTTTAATACAACTGAGAGTTGGAAATGTTATAAAAAGAAAAAGGAAGAGAACAAGTTCCAGTCACGAATGTAGGATCACAAAGTCACAGACAGAGTTTATGGCGCAACAGTCACAATGTTTATTTAAAGCTCTTGTTTTGGTGGCATGACTGGCACACATACAGATTCTGGTGGAGGCTGATGACTGGTGCCATGCCATCTGCTGCTAATCACGCAAATCTGAATATGAAAGCTGTGTGAGTGCGCGTAGTGTGTGTGTGCCCAGCCTCATTGCACACCTGTTTACCTGCTGGATACACCCCCTCATTATCATTAGTGAGTCTGCATGATGGAGGTCATTAGTTTGAAACCTCATGAGCACAGCAGCCAAAAACCCAAGCAATTCATGCTACAACATTTAAACCGCACTAAATTAATTTATGCCATTCAGTAATGCCATTGGTATTTTAATTAGCCGAAGAAACTTGCACTGTCAGAGGAAAGCCACTTCTATGCCACCATCTGCTTCTATGCAACTAATTTGCCTCAAAGATTTTCTAGAAAAAACATATAATCTTATTATATGACGTTTGCATTTTATTGTAGTGAGCTAATTGATTATACTGAAACATTGTTATCTTGTATGATATGTATGCAAATACTGGAAACAAAATCAATTCTTCTACTTCGAAGTATGCATTTTTATCTTAACATTGCATATTTATGTTTGCCCTAATGTACAAATACATGAGTGTGAAACCACAACAATTGCAACTAACCGCAACATCCAAGTGGCAGTTCTTAGTGTAGTTGACCTCATGAAGGCAGGGAATTATGTGTGCAGCTATTTTGTCTGTCTCTTGAGCATTTGGCAGCTGGGTTGCTCTCCTCACTGTTTGCATTATGAGTTGTCTGTTTATAACGCAGGGGTCACCCCTCATTCTGCCCACTATCTGTATGTGTCTCCTCACTGTTAAATTAATGAAGGTCTGGCAAAGCAACTTTCACTCAATCCAGCTCTGTCTCCTGCACACGCACACGCGCACCGCACACGCACACCACACACACGCACACACACACCACACACACACACACACACACACACACACACACACCACACACACACACACACACACACACACACACACACACACACACACACACACACACACACACACACACACACACACACACACACACACACACACACTATCTGTATCTATCCCCACACAATTACATTAATGAAACATCAGACTTGCCAGAAAACAGGTTTGGCATGGCATGCTTCTCACTAATGGGCATACACACCCGCAACCCTTGCACAAACACACACCACACACACACACACACACACACAAACAATGTGGCAAACAGTGCTGTAAGGGGAATTTCAAAGTGCAAGGTAAATAACTAGAAATAACAAGGCTCTTTTTAGAAAAACAAACAGAGGGAGCGAGACACTGTGATTATTACCCTATTGATCCTGTTCTTTTGCTGGTTACTGTGGGTGCGGCTGGGAGAGAGAAAAAAAGAGACACAGAGTCACAGACACAGACAGCTTAAAACAAAGGAAGGCAGAAATAGAGTATGAAAGACAGATATAAAGCTTATGGCTCTCTATGTGAGTTTTCATATGCAAAGATATTACACTTTCCTCATAAATGCATGGAAAATGACTTCCACTTATGAAAACGTTGAATGTGAAATCCTTTTAGCTTAAATATATATTGGTCATTCCTGTTATGAAGTACTTTTTAGCTCTTTTATAAAATGAATATGCCTAAGTATTTCTAAAAGAAAAAGGGACCAGACTAACAGAAACTATTTTTATTAATTATGCCTTGATTACTTACACAACAGCAAGAAAAAGAACAGGATGGAAACTAACAAATTGTACATGTAGAAATAAATAAGGATTAATTATTGCTTAGAGGGGGACTGAGAGTTACATTGTTGGTCATTTCACTATTTGTTTTATATCATGCTGGTTTCTTTAATTTTATCATAAAATATGGTAAATCAACTATTGCCACAAAACAGAATGAATCAAATCATTATTAGTCCTTACTTGTGTTTGTGCTGTTGTTTTCCCAGCAAAAGTGATGTCACATGCTGGAGGATGATGTTACCAAAGGGATACTCCACCCAAAAATTAAAATGCTGTCACCATTTACTCACCCTCAAGTTGTTGCCAGAAGAAGGTTGTTCTTCTGCTTAACACAAAGGAACATATTTTTGTTTTTTGATAGTTGTTTGGCACCATTGACTTTCATAGTAGAAAAAAAAATACTATGGAAGTCAATGGTGCCAAAGTCCAATCATTCTTCTAAATATCTTGCTTTGTGTTCAGCAGAAGAAAGAAACTCATACAGGTTTGCAACAACTTGAGGGTGAGTAAATGATGACAGAATTTTCATTTTTGGGTGGAGTATCACTTTAAGGCTCTGGCATTTATCTGTAAGGATAAGAGATAAGACTAATAGGAAAGAAAAATTGAGCATTCAAGAAAATCCAACGTGTTTCTTTTTTATTTTATTAAGGGAATGAAAAAAATGAAGAAACACTTGTAATATTTCTTGAATATTAAATTGCATTTAAAAAAAGCAGCATCTGTTCAAATGTGGAAAAAAAAGTGAAATTATGTAACATTTACCGGTGAGAAATTAAGAGAAGATAAAAAGCAACTACTATCATTTACATCTTTAAAAATTGTTTTATTCTTTAATATATTTAGACATGTAGACATGAAACTGTACTTTATAACAGAAATGACACAAATGGATGTGCTCTTTATTGTGTTTCCTCTATAGCTCTGCATCAGTCTAAACTTTGATCTTCCCCATTACAATCATTTATAGCTCCTGTCCTGACCCAGATAACTAAAAAAAAATGGTTTTAAACCATACAGATGGTTTATCGAATATTTCATGTAAATATTGTTGCTCTTGTGGTGTAAGTGTTACATATTCAGTCACACTTGAGCATTCTCTGCATGCATTATTAATGTGCATTCAGATAAGCTTCTCTCAAGCCTTACTTGTTTGTGTGTGTGTGTGTGTGTGCAAGCGTTGCACCAAATCAGACAATTATGTCTCATTAAGTCTCCATATCTCAAAATCCTGAAGAAGCTCTGCTTAGATCTTCCCGCTTCCCCCCTTTGAAAGCCATTGAAGCTGAGCTGAGTCTAAACAGACCAGAAAGAGAGAGTGACAAATGACTGTCTGCATGTGGTAGAGGATGAGAATGAATCATTCAAGTCATCATAGAGCATTTACAGAAGACTACACAATTTTAAATGGTTATTTTCCATTTTAAGACAGAATAAACATCTTGTATTAGAATCAATATTAGTATTTTATTTATGGAAATAATTTTTATTGAATTTTCCAAAACAACAGATTGCCATGATTTAAAAATGAGCCTAGTGCATAGATGTCACATTACACTAATATCCTGACATCCCATAACCAGCTGTTTATGATTATTCTACACGATGAACATTCTCAGATTTTACCCAGAGGGAGTCCTTGTCATTGGTTTGGTTGTATGCCTTGTGCCACGAACTGCTCCGAGACGTCGGATCCGTCCTGGCCCCCTGATGCATCGGATGCCAGGGTGGATCCGACACTTCAGGGGCTGAGGCGGCTATCTTGTCCGAAGACACAGGCGTGGTGGCGGCCGCGACGGCACGAGACTCTGGAAGGGCGGCCGCGACGGGACGAGACTCTGGAAGGGCGGCCGCGACGGGACGAGACTCTGGAAGGGCGGCCGCGACGGCACGAGACTCTGGAAGAGCGGCCGCGACGGCACGAGACTCTGGAAGAGCGGCCGCGACGGCACGAGACTCTGGAAGAGCGGCCGCGACGGCACGAGACTCTGGAAGAGCGGCGCGCGACGGCACGAGACTCTGGAAGAGCGGCCGCGACGGCACGAGACTCTGGAAGAGCGGCCGCGACGGCACGAGACTCTGGAAGAGCGGCCGCGACGGCACGAGACTCTGGAAGAGCGGCCGCGACGGCACGAGACTCTGGAAGGGAGGCCGAGACGGGACGAGACTCTGGAAGGGAGGCCGAGACGGGACGAGACTCTGGAAGGGCGGCCGCGACGGGACGAGACTCTGGAAGGGCGGCCGCGACGGGACGAGACTCTGGAAGGGCGGCCGAGACGGGACGAGACTCTGGAAGGGCGGCCGCGACGGGACGAGACTCTGGAAGGGCGGCCGCGACGGGACGAGACTCTGGAAGGGCGGCCGCGACGGGACGAGACTCTGGAAGGGCGGCCGCGACGGGACGAGACTCTGGAAGGGCGGCCGCAACGGGACGAGACTCTGGAAGGGCGGCCGCGACGGGACGAGACTCTGGAAGGGCGGCCGCGACGCGACGAGACTCTGGAAGGGCGGCCGCGACGGGACGAGACTCTGGAAGGGCGGCCGCGACGGGACGAGACTCTGGAAGGGCGGCCGCGACGGGACGAGACTCTGGAAGGGCGGCCGCGAAGGCACGAGACTCTGGAAGGGCGGCCGCGATGGGACGAGACTCTGGAAGGGCGGCCGAGACGGCACGAGACTCTGGAAGAGCGGCCGCGACGGCACGAGACTCTAGAAGAGCGGCCGCGACGGCACGAGACTCTGGAAGAGCGGCCGCGACGGCACGAGACTCTGGAAGGGAGGCCGAGACGGGACGAGACTCTGGAAGGGCGGCCGCGACGGGACGAGACTCTGGAAGGGCGGCCGCGACGGGACGAGACTCTGGAAGGGCGGGCCGCGACGGGACGAGACTCTGGAAGGGCGGCCGCGACGGGACGAGACTCTGGAAGGGCGGCCGCGACGGGACGAGACTCTGGAAGGGCGGCCGCGACGGGACGAGACTCTGGAAGGGCGGCCGCGACGGGACGAGACTCTGGAAGGGTGGCCGCGACGGCACGAGACTCTGGAAGGGCGGCCGCGATGGGACGAGACTCTGGAAGGGCGGCCGCGATGGGACGAGACTCTGGAAGGGCGGCCGCGAAGGCACGAGACTCTGGAAGGGCGGCCATCTTGGCTGAGGTGTCACGGGATGGAGTTGATGTGTGAGCTGCCCACACACAAAATAGCCATTGCCATGATGATCAGCGCTGTATCATCCGGAGCTGACTCAGGCATGGCCGCCTCAACGTGAAGAAGCTCAGGCTTGGCAGGCATCTTCACTGGACATGGTGGTAAACTTGGTGGGCCAAGCTCCGCAACCAACAGAGCTTGATGCATACTGCCCCCTCCCAAAAAATGTCTAAGTGAAACGTCCTCCTCAAACTACCCGACAGTGAAGGAGGAACCAGTCAAATGAAGGGCATAATCTAGCAACTCGCTTAGTTATCCTCGAGGACCATCACGGATTAAAGTAGTTTTGAATGCGGATGAGACGCACTGCTATAGTTGCGAAGTCTTCTGTCACAAACTGCTCTGAGACACGAAGGTTGAGGCAAAGAGAGAAATCCGAGTGAACAGGCAGAGAATCAAGAGAACCAGGACACGGGAGAAACAGGATACAAACTACAAACACTTAGAAATGCAGTGAGACAACATACAAGACTTCACAGGGAATGAATGAGTGTACATGGTTTAAATAGGCTGAGACTAACAAGGTAATGAGACACAGGTGGAGGCAATCAGGGATGGGCAGTGAGTTATGGGAAACGTAGTTTGTGAGGGAATGACAATAGTCTGATGTGGAGTGTCCTCTGGTGGCTCTCAAGGGCAGTTCAGCTGGTGACCGTTACACCTTATACCAAGTCTCCTACTCCATCACTATATATAGATGATTTATTACAATGCTTGCAAGACAGAGCTGTATTGATATTCCTGGTTAGGGTTGGTGCTAAACCTCTAATTTACCACTGGTACTACCTTCAGGAAATGCTTAATGTAGTTTCAATCAAAAACGTATATGTTAAGAAATTTAAGTTCAGCTATTTTTATGGCTCCCATTGGCAAAATTGTTCCAAAGCATCAAAATGCACAAAGATTCCTACAAAATGAATTATTCGAAAAAATATACCAGATAGCCGTATCTGATATAGACCATATACTGATCCTGCCATAATGTACACAGTTAAATAGCTACCTTTAAAGGGTTAGTTCACCCAAAAATGAAAATTCTATCATCGTTTACTTACCCTCAAGTTGTTCCAAACCTCTATGTGTTTATTTGTTCTGCTGAACACAAAGGAAGATATTTGGAAGAAAACAGATCTCATTCCCCATTGACTACCATAGTAGGTATTTTTTCCTACTATGGAAGTCAATGGGAATGAGATCTGTTTTCTTCCAAATATCTTCCTTTGTGTTCAGCAGAACAAATAAACACATAGAGGTTTGGAACAACTTGAGGTAAGTAAACGATGATAGAATTTTCATTTTTGGGTGAACTAACCCTTTAACATTTGAAACCATGTATGTTGCAGAAAACTTAAACTGGAAATCAGTGTTCCATTGTTTAGTAGATCAAGGCCCTTGCTAGTGCGAATTTACATTCATGAGGTACTGATTCACAAGTCACAAATTCAATCATGTGCTTATTGAGACAGCTGAAGATTAAAAAATCTTCCATTGTCTTGCGCATTCATAGAATGGTGAAATATAACCAACAGCGATGGAGTCATCATAATATTTGCACACTGAACTGTGGTTAGTCTTCTTTCTTGCATTCATTTGCAAACAGAATTTTGATTGCGTCTTCTTTTCATACATAGCTGCCTGACGGTGCTGATTTTCGAGTAACCGACTGCAAACAAGATGTGATGCGGCATTTCATATGTGGATCATTTAAGCCTTAAACCTAAGCCCACCTAAATTTGAGAACATTATTTTTTTTGCTTCCTTGCAACCACTGGTATTTTCTTCAGGAAATGCCTAATCTAAGTAAATTTTAGGATCAAACATACATTTGTTCTTCTTTTTTTGCAGTGGGAGAATGAACAAATGACCAGTTTGGAAGAGAGGGGCCGAATGTTGCTCTCACTACAGTTCCTACCCCCGCCTACAGAGGACGAAGGAGAGGGCAGACGAGGGGGTTTGTGTGTCGGAGTGCTGCGCTGTGCCCATCTGGCCGCCATGGACGTCAACGGCTTCTCAGATCCCTATGTGAAAATGTAAGACTTCTGCAAAAAAACACTGACATTCAGCGAAAACACACTTGCTTTGCATCTCAATGCCTCATGAGAAACACAGAAAAGAAGAAATGGCAAAAGAAAATTAACACCAGTTTGGAAGAAAGGTGACATAAACAGTTCTCAGAGGTGGAGAGCGATTAGGAGAAACTGTAAAAAATAGAGAGAGTAAAAGAGACAGATAGTATAATAAGGCTAAAAAAAAAATCTCTCTACGTCCTACTTCTTTCCTCTGATGTGTCTTTGCATCTCACGCTCTCATTTGTGCCCCCCTCTAATCTCTCATTATTTTTCTCACATCATGTATTAAAATAAATGCTCTCAAACAGTTCTTCCTCCCCAGGCAAAATGGCATAAGAACAGACAGGTCCCCCACCCACGCACACGTCCCTTCCAGTCACTCTCTCTCTTTTTCTCTCCTCCATTCCTTTCACAAACACACACATCCTCATTCTCTCTTTTCCTCAGGATCAAAGCTATATTCTAACTATGTGTCTTGGGGAGGGTGGGGAAGAGTCAACAGCAGTACATAAAGCAAATCAAATTTTTATGGAAGCCAGTGGGATGTCACGGCAAAAGCCGAAAAGCAAACAGCTTGGCACGAATGTGTCCGGAGTCCATTCCGTATTTGTGCGAGAGCAGCGCCACTTGTTTTAATCTCCTGCTCTCACACTGTCCTGCTCTTCCTACAGCCCTCACTTTGTTCTGTTCCTCATGTGCCTTTCTCTTTCCAGATACCTGAAGCCAGATGTGAAGAAGAAATCCAAACACAAAACGGCAGTGATTAAAAAGACTCTTAACCCAGAATTCAATGAGGTATGGATGTATTTGATAAACTGGCAGGGGGTGTGTCAAGTGTTTTGAATGTTAATGAGATGTCTGGTCGAATATTTATTTGCTCTGCATCTTTGCTCACTTCATATTCCCAGAAGACCTCCGCCTAAACACACTTTTGTTTTTCATGTTGTACGTTTCATTTCCGCCATGTCCCTGTATCTCTTTTTTTACCTCTCCTCTTTCCCGTCTGTCTCACACTCTCTCTGTCATGTGGGCGGTTGGCGGTTGGCGGTCGCCAGTTAGGCTAAGTGTTTTGTTTCCATTCACTCAGAAGTAATACACACCCAGATTGGCCGTATAATTACTCCTTGGATCAGACTCCTGCTTGCTCCAATCTCACACACCTCTATCTGCTTAAAAGCAGGTCTGCTCTCTGCTCCACGGGAGCCCTCTCAACAAAACCATAATATCACATCATATCAAAACGGTTCATGAGGGTGATGAAAATTCCTGGGAGGAATAACAATGTATTATATTTAGAAAATGTTCCAATTTCCTTTTTATGAACTGTTTGAACATGCCTTTGCCTCAGGAGAGAGGAATGGGTAGAGGTCAGAAGAGGAAGGTCCAGTGGTTTGATCCCAGCATGATTTAACTTGTATATCCTGGATACGTTGCTATAAAAGAGCCTTCATTTAGAATGTACTGCTTTCTATTGCATAAATGTTTTTTTTCTTCCTTTATTCCGGCACACGCCAAGCTTCAGTCAGTGGGTGTGATATCCTGGAACATCTGTTTGTCTGAACTACCAAATGTCATTTGTTTCTCGAAATTTATTTTTGAAGGGTGTTTCATATTTTGATCATTCCCCAGGTTGCTTCTGAGCTGTCAGGATGATTAATATGAGATCCTTTAGTGTTTAAAAATGTCCTTTAATATGAATTGGGGGAAAATTAAAAGTGGCAATGAATAAATAACATATTGGCCAAGCCAAATGGTTGATACAATGAGAAACAGAGGCATCATCTATTAAACTGTTCTTCTGATAATGGAATGAAACGATTGAACTACTGACATCATATTTCACCTACAGGAGTTTTTCTATGAGATCCCTCTCTCTGAACTGGTTCATAAGACACTGGAGGTCACAGTATGGGACTATGACCTGGGAAGATCTAATGATTTCATAGGTAAGAGCATGCAATTATAATTAAAAACAGTTTGTTTTTTTGCAACCAACAAGGCATTTTTGCGTCGCAACTTAATACAAGTAATAATAATAATAATCTTCACTGAAATACACCTATAAATGAATTTGATTGCCCTGCTAAATTAAATGTATAATCCTTATTATATGTGCTATTGAAGAATAAGACATCGGCTCTTGTTTGTAATAGCATACTATCATACTATCAATTCCGATGAAGCGTACTCTGCAAATGAGCGGGACTAACGCAGGAACATATATAGTATGTATACTGTGCACAGCATGCTAATTTTCTGTATGAACAATACACAGATGAACTACTGCAGTTGCTAAATTATGCAGTATAAAACAGAGCACACTGTGTGAAATGTGTGAATCTTTTAATGGAATACACTAGATTTGAAGTTTTATTTCCAGTGTAATGAATTCACTATTTGATAGGACTAGGGAAGCAACAATGTTAAAACTAATAAGCTGATATTTATTTTCATGCTATGGTGAATTTTACGCTAAATGAAAAAAGTTTTATACTATTATAAATTCATTTAATTAAATTACACATAATCTACAGTTTGAATATATATATTCATTATGAGATTGTGATATTAAATTACTTTTATTTTGAAAGATTAAGCATGACAGCAAAGGTAACCTACATTAAAAAAATTAGCATGTAAAATGAAATATCCAAAAATAGGCCTTTATTTATATTTCACAACAAACAAATTTCTAATATCAGCTGATTACTGACATGGTACTGATAAGATCCCCTAAAAGATGCCATTTTTAAGATGGTTACTGAATACACTTGAAATGCATCATGTATAATGTTGTTTAACATTCTATTTGAAATAGTAGGCATATACTGTAAATAGAAAAATTAAATGAAAGTGTGCATGCTTACTAAATTTTAAGTTTAGTCTACTCAAATATCCAATATGTCACTTAGCACACTTTCTCATTTCAGGTAGACTAAACTTAAAACTTAAAGGCAACTCGAACACTTCTTTTTTAAGTTGAATTTCTTTCTTTTTTTTACAGTGTATACTATAGAGTAGGCAGTCAGCGATACATTAGTATAGTATTCTGAACATAGCCATCCATCCTTGATATTAAGACATGTACTTACACAACAAAAACTATATTCTTGAATGGTATAGGTGGCGTGTGCCTGAGCTGTCACGTCCAAGGAGATGCTCTTCGCCACTGGATGGACTGCTTGAGGAACAAAGGTCAGAGGGTGGAGCGCTGGCATATTCTGGCCAATGAGCTTCCTCAGACCACCTGCCATGATTGAGGAAGAATCCTGCCAGGAACAAGGAAATCAGTCATGATAGGTTGATTGATTTGAGGTGGACATGGAGATAATTATATGAGCTAACTAGGGACCAAGATGTTGGAAGTAAATTACACACTTTGTGCAGTTTAAAAGGAGGGTGGAGGATGGGCCACCAGTCGTCTTCTGACTTGATGTCACTCAAAGCGAGTCCCCACCCCTTTCACCCACTTCTCTCTCTCTCTCTCTCTCTCTCTCTCTCGCTCATTGCTGCATTGCTGCAAGTGTTTTCTACACATTTTGTAACGTTGAAGTGAATTTTACTCTTATGAAATCTCGTGTAGCACAATTCTCTTTTTGACTAACCGATTATAATGTATTTCAATGTTCAGTGCTTTCATAATGCTTGCAGACAAAGCTAAGACGCATCTTTATCAAAGTTTTAACACGGGGTGCATGTAAACTACCTGGTGTAAACGCATCCAAATGATATACACATATGGTATCACCATGACAACATGGGAAGGTCCTTAAGGGCCAGTCTTCACAATGTTGTCAGTCATATTTGAAACGAAATGGAATTTCATGAAGAGCAGGTTTATGTGTACTACTAACAAATAGACTATCCATTTTGTAGCATGATGCAATGTTTACATTTTTTACTTTGCACCAACTGTATTTTCCAAGGTCTCAGATTTGGCAGTTTTCAATTTCCAGTTGTTACTTTTCTTTAAGAAGGTTTTATGGACATGCTACAATTTGATATCGCATACATTAATTACTTGATATATTTTTGGAATCAAATGTTTATATGTGCCGTATGGGGTATCTGGAGTGCGTCTGCATGCATAAGCTGTGTGTTTCGTCTGGTTGTTTTGTACCAAAAAAAGTGCTGTATTCTTGAGGGTTTGTGGTTTACATTTATATGAAGTGATTATGTACAAATTGGAAATACAATTGAAATGCATTGCTCTTTAAGATGTGCATCATTTCCCTGTATCCTCTTAAAGCAAACATATCAATAATTACAACTCGTAATCGCTCCGGCAAGCAGAACATCTATTATGGTCAATATAAGCACACTTCACCTAAATTATCTCATTTGCAAAGGCGAATGATTGTGGATTTGGGTATCTTTACACCAATAAGCAATACGATATTCTCTAAATGGGATTCCAAATCTAGATAATATCAGCTTTTCCTCCTGTGAAAAACTAACAGCACACAACACTGAGGTAAATGTCACTATATCTAACCCAGGCCACTGACTACAACAGTGTAGATTTTAGAGGGAGCTGATGAGTAGAATCAGGCTTCAAAAATTTCTACCCGGAAAAGTGTTTTATGTATATTCATTATAAAAATGCCCAAAATCACACTTTTAAAATTAGGCTTTGTCACACCGTGGAACACTGTTGAAAACTCTGGTCCTTAAAAGGACAAAAAGGTGGTGTTGATGGAGTGAAATAAAGTAGTTATTTGGCTTATTAACCACTGAGCCTTAAAATTCCAAAAACTCTTAATAAATCCATTATTATGGTACTTTATATAATAAATTAAGAGTATCTCAAGTCATATGATTGTTAATAGAGAACACAGAACATTTACATATAAATGGTTAGTTCACCTAAAAAATCTTGCATTCTTTAATCATTTACTCACCTGATGTCATCTAAACCTTATTACATTATTTCTGACGTGGAGATATTAGCAGAATGTCTAAGCTGCTCTTGTACAAGTGGACGGGGATCAGGGATGTCGAGCACTAAATGACAAGCACCACAAAAGTATCCCATATATGCGCAAGTTCTTTGATGGAAAAAATTATAGCATTCCTGAAAATATTACTTGACAATCATAGTCACCATCCATGTTCATTCTATGAGATTTCCGCTATAAATTAATTTGTGCCGCATAGAAGAAAGTCAGCAGACTTGGAGCAACAGGTGGGCCTCAGGATGACTTAAAATAATACAAAACAAGCATTAAAATAGTCTAAAACAGCAACAACAACAAAAACCTCAACATCTATTTCCTGTCTCAGGAAAACTGTAAGAAGCAGCCTAATTGTGAAAGTGATTTCTAGACATCAGGAAAACACATGCAAACTAACTGGTTTAAAAATAAAGAGTATGATTCCAGAAGAACACTCAGCTCTGTGAGTTTTAACTATAATCATTTTAATTTATAGCCACTCTTCTGTAAATTATTCCGATATTATTGTAGACAATGGAGACATTTTTCTAAGATTAAACGTCATTTTAAAAAGTAGTTTCATATATCCACGTGTTTAAATTAGATATGTGAAATTAGTACTGAAATTTCCAGTAAAAAAAAAAAAAAAGACTCATTGTACACTTGAAATGTTTTGTGTCCTCTTCTAAAAACGCTCAACATCGCCACCTGGTGGGAATTAATGGGACCATTCCTCTTCTTTTTTTCTTTTGCCCCAAACAACTTTGAACTGAAAATTCAAGACATTACAAGCCTTAAGCATATATAATGACCACCTTCCCATAGAGTCAAGTTAAACCCTACCTAAAAGGTCCAAGTGACCCTGAAGAACTTGATATACTTGTTCAGGTATTTAAAGGGATTGTCCACCCAAAAAATTAAATTGTCATCATTTACTCATATAACAGATGATATTTTGAAGAATGTTGGTAATCAAACAGTTTTGGTTCCCATTGACTTCTATTCTATTTTTTGTCCATAAAATCAAAGTCAATGGGAACCAAAACTGTTTGATTAGTTACCAACATTCTTCAAAATATCGTATATTATATTCCACAGAAGAAAGAAAGTCAAGCAGGTTTGGAATAACATGAGGGTGAGTAAACGATTAAACACTTTTTAGGTGGACTATCCCTTTAAATACAGTAGAAACAACATTTTGAGAAAGGTGGGCCTTCATTGAAATAATGTGCATTACACAATTGCCTACATTTATTTTTAGACCAAATCCAAAATAGCAAACACTCAATAAAATATAAATCAAACCATTTAATTTAGCATATTAAAAGAAAACAGTTGAAACACTGGCACTTGTTAGTTGCATCCTACTGGTCTGATGGCAGGGCACACAACAGGAACAGAAAATGAATTTCAAAACCACCATCAAACACTGTACTCAAAAGGTTTTCTGAGGTCATCATCATGTGACTTATATTCTTCAGCGTGTTCAATCCTGCCCAGCATGGCACATTTTAGATGTCTCTCTAGAACAGCTGATTCAACTCTGATGTTCAGCGATCAGGAGCAGGAAAACTGCGACTGCATGCCACAATAAACCACCGTCCCATGAGTCTTCATATAGCTTAAGTTCTTTTTAATTTTTCCTGCTGAGGCAGAAGCACCACTGCCTCACCTATTATGAACACGCATGTGATTCCGACAGGTGTAGGCGTCCTTAAAGCTACGCGCGCACACCGGACAGTCAAAAAGACGTAGCTGCAGATGCACTCGGCTGTGGTTCCTCAGAGTCCCATCGTTGTTGAAGCGTTTCCCGCACTGGCCGCAAGCGTACGGCTTCTCCCCTGTATGAATGAGCATGTGAACCTTTAGGCGTGAGTGATGAGGGAAAAGTTTTCCACACTGTGGGCAAACGTGCGTCTCAGGACCACTTCCTCGTCCTCGTCCTTTTGCCCTACACTGCCTGACTTCTCTGCTGAGCGCTGCGTGACGTAGGGGATTGACCGCAACGTTAGCTACATGTATACCGAGATGACCGTTGCTGTTGATAGTGTCGTTCCTGACTGATCCGAAGTCTGAGTTTTGATGAGCGGTGTTGTAGTTGACACGAGCTATGCCTGATTCAGGACAAGTGGTCTTTGACACATTTGGGCTAATTGTACTGATGGACAATTGCAAGGTTTTAGCCTTTAGCTTTATACGTTTAGCTGATTGTAGTTGAGAGTAATTCGATGTATTGAAAACTTTAGGATCAGACTTGTGAGTATTATCAGTAGAAGCTGGTAACTGAGTAGAGCAAAGAGGTAATGGACTGTAGACGGATGTGTTAGCATGGGTGGATTGTGAATTGAGGCTTTCAAAAGGCTCGGTTTTTACACCACAAGGTAATTCATTTACAGTGGATTCCTCAAAGTCTGCATCTGTCAGAGCCAGTTTGTTTGGTTTTGTGGGACAAGGTAAATCAAAGTCTGATTCGGTCATCAGAAGCGCATGGCTGGAGAACTCTTCCACTTTCGTTCCGGAGGGCTGTTCATTTTGTACCTGGTTCTGATAGATCTCTGTAGGCATTGTTTCCGTTTCAACGCTAGAGGTCCACTTTAGATGAAGAGGTGGAGATGATGGTGCAGGATTTGAAGCGGCTGGACCTGTAAAAGATGAAGCGTCTAAGGAGATCAGGTGGAAACATAGTATCTAAGACACTCATTTTGGTTAGTCGGAGTTGACTCTGATTCCACCCAGACGGATATGCTTGATGTTTTGATCGGATTTTAGAACACATAATGTTGTTTTCATTTGGCATGCATCTCCGTGTTTCTGTGTGAGTTTGTTGTCAGACCAACTTGAAAGTCTGGTAGTGTGTGATCCTCAGCCATTTAGATTACGATTCTCTCTAAAATCATTTAAAAAGTAGGATAATGTATGAGCTGTAGTGATTTAAAATTTGTTTAGATTTTAAAATTTGTGTAGCGTATTCTAGCCTTAATTCATCTAGAACTACTCCAGATTCAAAGATAGCTTTTACAAATGTAAGTTACTATATACAGTTCCAGTCAGACATTTGGACTCACTAAAGTGAATGTATGTTTTTTAAAGACCTTTGAAGCTTTTATGTATCATAGATTATAAAATGTTATGTTTCAGTTTAAGATACACAGAAAAATGTGTTCCTTCAAGTGCAAATGGTTTCATGTACAAATATTTTCACAACAGGCCCTTAAAGTGAAATATTTTTAATAAGGATTTTGGGCCCTTATTAATCTTGATCTTAAAATATTGAGTGTCCAATTTCATATGATCATGAGCAAAATCTTAAATATTAATATTTTAGTTCAATAAATAAATTGATCTAAAATCTATCTAAAATAGATATTTACTATTTAATATACTGTTGTTTATATTTAATATTGGTTTATAACTGTCCTTACAAAACCTTACAAGGACATTGTAACCATTGTTTCCACAAAATTACTAGTTACTACTGTAACCATAATGCATTTATATAAGATCTCATTCAAAATGTACAAGAAGCGTCCAGAGTTTAACTTTTTAGGGTTGGCTGATGTATTTTACTGTTACCATGGCAGAAACTAGTTTCCATGGTAATAAGTGTAAGCAAAGTAAGTCAAATAAACCGCTGTTATCGACAGAACACTTTTTCTATTGTTATTATTATTATGAAAGGGCTATGTACCGATAGACTCGACGATTTTCTCAATCTCCTTCAGTCTCCGTCTCAGATACTCGTTGTCCTTGTGCACACTGTCCAGCTCTTTCTCATACTGCAGGACAGTCCCGCCGATCATGTCCATGATTTCATTGAGCGCCGCCATCAAGCGCTCCGTCAGAAACGTGTTGATGACCTGCAGCTTCGTCATCTTGACGTTGTTTCGCAGTAAATGTAGTTATTTTATGTTCGGCGTCCAGTAAGTCAGAATGTAAACAACACTCTTCCCTGTGGTCATATGACCACGTATTTGTTCCTCTTAACCACAGAAATAAACGGATTCAGCGCCTACCAAAGGAGAGGAGTGGTAAGTACAGAAAGGGCAGTGCACACAGCCAGTTATTTCTGGTGATATCTGCGATATTAATAACACTGTGAGAAGATGGTACCATCATTTCCACCAAAACACTAAAGTAGCCACAGTTGATGTTACTAGCATAAAACCATAATTTCAAAGATAAGAGAATTCCTTCAAACGAATCAGAGATTTCCTTCAAACAGTTGAAGAACATTTCAGAACTTTTCTGTGCATTAATAGTTGCAAGAAAGCCATTTATTTTATTTGTATCTGACTGGCCATAATGTTTTGGTGAAATATTATAGTTCCCATGACATGTCATTTTTTTATATTATTCTGTACGTCATAATAATGAGAAACCTTCACATAATAATGACTAATCTTATAATAATGTAATAATTATTACTTAACATCTCATAATAATGAGAAACATTTTCATAATTATGACCTGGTCATAATTAGGCCTATTAGATTTTTTTTTTTTATCTCATTATTATGAGAAATCTGCTTGTTATTATGAGAAACAAAGTCATTATGAGGCGAGTTCTCGGTCATTATTATTGGAAACTAATGCCCGGTTTCACAGACAAGGCTTAACCATAGTTAGAAAAATGCATGTTTTAGGATAGCTGTTTTAACTGAAAGCATCTTGCACTGGCATATCTTAAAATACATCAGTGTCATTGTTTTGTCTCAAGATGCACATCAGTAATGTTTTGTTTTTTTCTAAGGCACATTTATAAAAGCTAAGCTTCTTAAATGCCCTAATTGAACTAAGGCCTAATCCTGGCTTAATCTAAGCCATGTCTGTGAAACCAACAAAATCATTATTATGAGAAACTATATTATTACAAGAAAGTTTTTTGTTGTTATGAGAAAATAGTTAAGTATAAGAAGGTTTTGAGGTATTGTGTGAAATTAGTCATTATTATGAGAATTTAAGTCATTATTGAGAAAGTTTCTCGTTATTTTGAGAATGGGGCCAACGATACAAACTTTTTTGTATCGTTGTCGTGTAAACAATCTGAGTCATAGTTATGAGAACGTTTCTTGTAATTATGAGAAGCTTCTCATAACATTCTCATAACTATGACTCAGAGTGTTTACACGACAACGATACAAAAAAAGTTGTATAGTTTGTAATAGTTTCTCAAAATAACGAGAAACTTTCTCAATGACTTAGCCTAGTTTTTCATAAAAACACCTTCTCATAACAAAGTCATTATTTTGAGAAAGTTTCTCATTATGAGATTTGTTTTGTAATAATGTATGTTTGCCCATTTCCACAGTTGGGCAACTGTGAGAAACATAATAATGAGAAACATTCTCGTAATAATGACTTAGCATATCATAATGAGAAACTTTCTCATAGAGTAATTTTTATTTTTGGGGGGGGGGGGGGGGTCGAATATCTATGACTCATAATAATGAGAAATTCTCATAATGACATGGCATCTCATAATAATCAGAAACAGTCACTATTAAGACATCATTACATGAATGTGGTTGCAATAATGCTTGATGTTTTTGATATTTCTATAAATCCAAGATGTATCTCATCTGAACAAATTTTAGGAGGCACATACTGAAACAACAAAAAACAATATTCTCAAAATTAACCAGAATTAATTTATTGTAAAAAATTGTATAAAAGATGAAATCAGTTCAAAACTTCAAACATGAACATCTTACATTTCTGTGGGGTGGTAAAATAGTCTCTAAAATTCTCTTTATTACAGTTTTCTTTAATATTAATCATGCCCTTGCTAGTTCATTTAAATAACATCCCATACATTTTTTTTTCTAAACAATGAAACATCCATTCACCAGTTACTTACAGGCTAAAGTTTGTGACATTATTCCAAGCTGTATAATTTTACGCTTCGTCTGTAACCATAATCAAAAGTCTTGGATGACCAACTGTATGCACACATATCTGACTGCCCTATCTCAACCCACTCCATACAATGTTGATTTTGATGAAACGATTTGTTTGAAAACACACCAAAATCAGAATGTTACACAACCACCGTGGTTCACTCAGCGGTTCGCCAGGACGCACAATAGCCAGTCTCCATACCGACTGAGAGCGGTTTAGAGGTTTTCACAAAGTCTTTCTCGTAATCTCTTTCATTCGTCTCTTCTCAGCACTGCCAAAGATTAGCACATTTCCTGCAGGAATAACACAAAGATGATGTCTTGCTTTCCTCATATTTATCCAATTAAGCAAGCACCATTAAGACAGTTGAACAGACTGACCAGAAATCTTGTTCTACAGCAAATATATATGTATACATAAAATCAGAGAACAAAGGATAATGTCGTGATAATGTCAACATTTACCATGTTTCATCCGAAGGTGCTTTAGAAGGGCTGACGTTGTGTACTCTTTGCGACCACGAGATATGACGGCCCTGCACATGAGGCACACTGCTTTGCTACAATCGCCTTCTTTTAGAGAGAAATACTTCCATACCGGGCTTGATTTGGCTATTGTCCTCTTTTGCATTTCACAGCATTTACTGCTACAATACCCCTGTTTGTGCATAGTATGTTGTGATATGAAACGTGACTAGCATCGTAAGAAGAACTGCTATGCTGGGATACTGTGGGAGGAGCTTCACCGCTAGTGTATGTTGGCTGGTTTGGGTGCTGTGCTCTGTAGGGGTCCGATGTCCCTAAAGGCAAGTCTGGACTGCGTGGCGACCAGCTCTGATATACATCTTCAGTGCTCCCCATTGCATCACCTGAACACAAGTTAGAGTTCATTAATTCAACTTTGATTTTAGTTGGGAAATGACAGTTTGTCATCTCATCCTCAACAGGATGTGTGCTCTGTTCGGTGTGATCGGTGCACATGTCTGAGCCCTCATTGTTGCTGGCTTCTGATGGCAAAGCTACAGAATCCCGGTAAGCGTCGGCAGAGTATTCAGGCTTTTCCGGTTTTATGAGCGGATGTTGTTCGCCGTGTCTCTGGCATCGGTCCTGATGGATCTCTTCAAAGGGTTCTGGCTCCTCATTCTGGCTGCAGATCCATCCAGGCTGCACAGGGGAGATGGGCTGATAAGACTGCACAGGAGCTAAAAAATACAAAAACCGACATAAAATGATAACATTTAAGATCCATGTGAACCTGTAATGTGTATTAGTAATGTAAGAGCCAATAGGCTTTAAAGTCACAATGAAACAGAAGTATCAACAGATCTTTTCTTCTATATTGTGGCGTGCATCTGAGTGTAACAGATTGTTGAAAAAGAAAACAATTAGGGCAGGCACTTAGTTGTATTCACTGGATTTTGAGGTGTGGACATTGCACTCAAAAACGGAGAAGAACGTGAGCTTGCAGTTGTGAGGGTTTAACCAGAGCGAAGAACGAACCCTGGCATTTCACCAGAAAATTGATTTATATTCATAAATGTCCATGTTTATTTACACATCCTCCAATACCATGTAATAAACATAGATTCATTATGATGATTAATCTCGTGTACGAATCAAGATGCGTGAACCACAACAAACACGCCAAAAAAAAACTACACTCCACTCCATGGACTCCAATTTAGATCCAGTTTAAATGTTATATGACCACTAGATAGACAGAGAGATAGATAGAAGGTCAGGTCATTAACTATTTTAAACATAATGGGAAAACATTCACCATGATATTATATTGAGTTGAATAGTTTAAGCGTCATACCAGCATTTGCGCGTTCACTGAAGCACCCCGAGTCTCGTAACATTTGTTTCAGTCGCTCGTTTTCGCTCCTGATTCGCTCCGTTTCCTCCTCATACTCCCGAACCGTTCTGCCGACTGTAAAGAGGATCTCCTTCACAGCAGCCATCAAGCGCTCGGTCATGAAAGTATTCAGACGATCAAGTTTAGTCATTTTACTATATTTAGATCGCTGTATTTAAATGATAAATACAGACAACACAGGTACAGATAGCGAGCGCGTGAAAGTTCCCCCTTTACAATCAAACCAACAACACATAGGGTTAGTTGCTGACCGTGCTAACAGAAGTGTCTCTAGCACCCTTCACAGGACAGGAGGAGGGAGTACAGCTTTAACTCGTGTAGCTACAGCTTTTGATCAAATTACGTGTCATTAGCTATTTACACCATTGAGCAAAAAAAAAAAACATTATGAGCACGTGTCTAATATGCTGTTGGCCCTCAGCGTGCTACCAAAACAGCATTGACCCACCAAGGCATGGACTCTTAAGACCTCTGAAGGTGTCCTGACCTGTGGTCTCAGACAGCAAGACATTAGCAGCATATCTTTCAAGTCCTGTAGGCTGTGAGGTGAAGCTGCCATGGATCAAACTTGTTAGTGCAGCACATTCACATCCCACAGATGCTCAATTCGATTGAGGTCTAGGAAATTTGGAGGCCAGTACAACACCTTGAACTCTTCATCATGTTCCTCAAACCATTCCTGAACAATGTGTACAGTGGCAGGGTACAAATCTGCTGAAAGAGGACACTTCCACCTGTGAGCTCTGCTTTTTGGATAAATGTTTTCTAAGAACAAAACAAACTTGACATAAGACAACAATCCCATTGCCTTTTAAGTGAAAGCATGGATACTGAGCAAAAAGTCAAAGTATCTAGCCAAACGAGTGAAAATAAAATTAGCTAAATGTGCTTAAATATACAAAAGTAAAAATAAAAGCTTTGAAGAATAACATTTAACACAAGTTAATAAAGCAACCTGATTAATCACGATATTCAGAGGTTTTTACAAAAACCGATATCATGAAACTAGCGATTTTTAGAACATCAGATTCAGCAGTTGCTGACTTTATAGTTGTTTATAGACAGCCATTACCTTTTAAAAGTTTGGAAAAAACATTAAAATATTTACTAACAATTATCAAAAGTAATAGCAAAGACATATAAAATATGCACTGTATTCATCAATCTATTCTGAAAAAAATGCATCACTGTTTCCACAAACTTATTAACATTGATGATAATAAATATTTCTTGAGGACCAAGATGATTAGATTTCTGAAGGACTTTGTGACCCTGAAGACTGGAGAACACAATATAACTTTTACTGTGTTTTTGATCAAATAAATGCAGCCTCGGGAACATAAGAGACTTCTTTTTTTAAACATAAAAAAATCTTATCAACCCCAAACATTATTCTATAATAATGAACAATTAAACAATTTCTCAAAAAATTATGTCTAGTGTCTCAACTTTAGAATGAGACATTTATGAGCTTGCATTGTAAACAAACCATCATAAGTTGCATCGGTATGAGAGATATGTTTCCCCAAACATGCAAAAAAAAAAAAAAAAAAAAACAATACACCCTTAGATTTCTTTAGCCTTTGTTTTTATTCTCAATCTGGAGTTAGTTAATAAACATATGCTATGATCTGTACAATACAACAGGCTGAAATGAACCATTCGATAAAAGTATTTTACATCATCAGATTCAGGCAACATTGTAAAACACGGTAAAACATATTTACAAAACAAACATGTTGTAGCTTTTAAAAAAGCAACACTAAGATGTAAGCGATAACTTCTAACAATCTGTGTCATAATCTTTGACTTTGCTGTCCTGCTTCTTCCAGTGGAACCCTCTCGCTTCTGTGTCTGAAACAAAAGCATATTCAGTCAAGAAAAAAATAAAAAGGCTACAAAAATATACAAAATATACTTTGGGTTGCTGCAGTTTTAGGCTTTTAAAGACCTTTTTAAGACCGAAGATATAAAAAATGAATACTGTACTCTAAGGGTCCGTGATGTTTACAGAAATGATCTATATTTTCTGGAATTTTGACAATAACGATTATTAGATGATATTTTGCTGAGTATGTCTGGTTTAGGCCTGTCATGGACAGCTGACTCTTGAAAATTTTAAAATCCTCTTATTTTGTGCTGTGGTCCATTTACAGCAGTGACATAAATGAACTTTTCCATTAAGGGGCAATATTTGCTTTCCAGGGCATTTTTACCTTTGTAAAAGGCACATTTTCTAAGCTTATTAGAGGTTAATTTATTCAAAGCTAATTCATTCAAACGAGCATGATGTCATCAGGAACGGTGAGCAATGTGTTTTTGTTCCCGAGGCTGTGGAGGGAGCTCAGGTGCTCCTGATGGACACCTCCTGCATTTTCGGCTAGGCAGAAGTGGATCTCTTTGCGTCGGAAGAGGAATACCCGCTGTCTGATATTCTTTTGAAAGGAAAAGGAGCATTGGCCCACAGGTGGTAGCCTGACTCCTGTCTTCCTACGTACTTCTGCTCAATTTTCATTTTCCTTCAGTACTACGTCTGGGATTCTGCTGTAGACTTTGGTTTTCTCCGATCAATTTTTTACCGGGCCAATCAGCGAACAGAGGGAGTGGCTGAGAACGATGACGTTGATGTCGACTCGTGCATTATTTTGAGTTGTAGTTCAGTAATGGCCGCAGAGAAAGATGCGAACGAAGCCATTCGGTCCGTTGTGGCAACGCTGTCGAATATCAAGAAGTTAAAGCCGGAGCAAGAACAATCTTTGCTTAGTTTTGTTGGTGGCCATCCTCCCTGCGGGGTTCGGGAAAAGACATATGTCACGACCAAACGTTAGTGATTGGTTATGGCAGATAGAGTGACTCTGGGCAGATCCAATAGTTTTAGACTTCAATAGAGTTCCCGCCTACAAGGAAGTTAACGCTTGTCAATGGAGCGGTGCCAGACTCTATGTATAAATTAAATGAAATGTACGAGAGTCTGGTGGGACCAGGCTACACAGGTGGCCCCTTTTGCACCTCTATGCCTTCCCTCCGGTAGTTTTGCTTCCTCAGGTCATCAGCCGAATCAGGGAGGACATACTCCCACAGCTAGGCATTTTCAGCTGGTTAAAACGCTTTGGTGGACGCACGGCCTAATGTCTGAGTCATTAAATCATTAATGAAGCACTGCTATCTATTGTCCCACAACGGTTCAGCTGTTTCTCATTTGGAATTTTCCGTTAGAATTAATATAAGACAAAAACTGGTGGCAAAAATGCCCCTACATACCCTGAGTTTTGGAGGCATTCTAACTTCATAATAATAGGCTACATCACAGAGTGAATAATAAATGCACTTAATGCATGTTTTTGCTAAGTGAGTGACATATTGGATAAAGTCAGCATATCGTTAAAACTCAAAACAATGTTTTACAGACTGTTTTAGTTTTACACACCCTCCCCCACACACCTCTGGTGAGGAGTGCAAAATGTCACAAACGTAACAAGACAACGTAACGATGTTGATTTGCGACTAAGCCTAAAAGGCTATATTTTTCAATCAGATTTAAGACAATCTCAAAATGTAATGCCTGGCAGAGAAAAAATACACATCTTTAAGACATTTTAATGACCTTAAAATCAGGAGATTCAAATGTCTTTTTTAATGACCCAGAGGAACCCTGTTATGCTTGGGACATTTGATGCTCTTTATGCATGTTTCATGACAAGCAGAAACTTTACCTTGCTTTGTGGCCGTAACCTTTCCCCTCAATGTCATCATTAACAGCATCTGGTAAATCCTTTGGGCTCTTTGCTCTTTGGCTGTCAATAAAAAAAAATATTTTTCATTCTGTTCTCTAATAAGAATAAAGCTCTATTTAAGAAAAGAAAAAAAAGACTTTACCTCCAGGCTACCTTCACCGATGTCTCTCCACCTTGGATTCTTCTCTTTGGCCTTTTCAGTTTTTGCTGGTCTGTGCTAGTTAAAGTGTCCCCTTGAAGACAAAAAACAAACAAACAAAAAACATGCAAATTTCTCATTTTGATGATTTACATAAAACTAGGTTTCTGCAGGTTTTATGAAGGTAAATAATATGCAAGGAATAAATTAAAGGGAACACAATATGCCAATATATTCTCTGAAAATAGGGATAAACGATGAGCATTTTGACTGGAATGAAAACATATGAAGCCAGTAAGCTACATAGGCCTAGCCTGACTTTGTCATACTCATATTCTAGTCAGACTGTGAGTCTGATACTGCTCCATAGGGCTTTGATTATGAGGCGTGTCTTAACCGAACCAGGAAAAAAAAACCCTCTGCACTCAATTGGATAGACCTACAACCAATCAGAGCAACGCAGTAGGTGACGTATGTTGAGCGATGCATAGTTGTCAACAGAACTCAACTGCACGCACTCTGGAAAAAGTATTTAAAAATAATGAGTGTTAACGATCTTTGCCGGGGTTGCAAAAATAATTTAAGGATTCGCGGAGTACTTGCAAACACGAAAAGCATTTTTGAAAGAAATACGTTTGATGACGTGATGATTACATAACTGCAGATCATCTGTCCATCATCGTATAAAGCCCACCCTGGCAATTTGATTGGCCCGATGATTTCTGAACCAATCATAATTACTTCTCAATGGATCGAGTCCTGACCGAACTTCCTGACCAAAAAATGTTGTGGGCGGGGTTCGGGCTGGCATCCAGGCTAACATAGGCCTATTCACCATTTAAAAACGTGTTGCCAATGGTAAAAATATTCTATTGACAGTGTCATTTAGCCTATACATAACATTAATAAAGTATTTATCTTATTAAATAGTTATAAAATAATAAAATCTTGCAGTTATGAGGCTAACAGGTGTTTTTTGTGTAAGATCAATTTCTCTTTCATGAGATTACTTCTCTCTTCTTGGCCATGTTACGTTTCTCCATGTTGTTGTAAACTCTAGGGACGAGGCTTTTTAAAATGTGAATTTATATGGGTGTGATGTTAAATGCCGATTGTTTTCAGCCGCCACATTTATCAATGTCCAAACATTCGTAGGATGGGATTGGCGGTATACGAATGTTTCATGAACCACACATGAACCCTGTCGTGAGATGATGTCTGCTCTTGGATCTGCGCTTGTTTCTACCTTAGATTGATAGATGAGGCCCAATGAGTTGTATTATTTTCATTACTCAATGACAGATATTTGTTCTTGTTTTCAGCATAAACTCACTTAATTTTGTTTAACTGTTCATTTTACATTTGCATCTCAAGTAAATGTATCTCGATTTAAAGATGTTTAGAAATTTGTGTTTGAAAACAAGACAAAAATACTGTGAAAGACATACATTTTTTTTGCAATGCATGCAACATTTAAAGCCATAACTTTATGAATTTAAAGCCTGGGACACACCAAGCCATCCTCAAAGAACTAGCGACGAAAACCGACGGTGTTGTCGCCTTGCTTCGGCTGTGTCTGGACCAAAAAGCTGCGCTTGAACACACAGCACAGACTACAGCCAACTCTAAACTAGAATGCGAGTTCTGCACCTCCGTAAGAAATTAACTTTCTGCATCAGCAGGTATCAATAGTCTATATTCATCATTCAAAAGGAGAAACCAAAACAAGGATTTACGAGATATACGAAACGTAAACAAAAAAGTGATTGCTTACCATTTTGAATATCAGCTATGTTGATAGTTTGCTTTATTTTAAGCAGCTCATGTTGTTATAAAAATATTCATATTTCCACAAACTGCCACCGATGTGTGGAGCACACCACAAAAACTAGCTCGAAAGACGATCACCAATGGTCCGACGTTGGTCGGCAACGACCGTCGGCTTGGTGCGTCCTGGCCTTAGAACTTTCTGCTCTGATTTAAGTCCTTTTTAAGGCCTTGTTAGGGTGAATTAAGACTTTTTAAAGACCTTTTCAGAAACCATGATAAAAGTAAAATAAAAATTTAGTAACAGTCAAAACAACAACTAATAAATTCACCATGGTATGCAAATGTGTGCTTTAAAAGGCGATACTTCTGGATGAATCCCACATTGCAGTGATGACACCAGAATGGCCTCTCACCTGAATGAAAATTAAAAAAGGGGCATGAGAATGACCCTGGTTCTTGACTTTGACTAGCTTGCTTTGAGTTGCAATATTAGAATACGTGTGTTAAAAAGGCTTTTGCACACTGACCTGTGTGAGTGTATTCATGTCTGCGCAGCGTGTAGGAGGTGCAGAAAGTTGCCCTACAGTGCTGGCAGACATGTATTTTTGAATTGGGCCTCTCTCCTTCACCTAGCAAGTCATAATCCATGTTCAGTGACTATAAAATTAAAAAGAAAAAAACAGAAGACTACAGCTTAACCTTTGTTCATCAACAGAACTGTTATAGACATTTCATTCACATTCAGACAAAAGGAAGATTTCAGAATGAGCACTTTGACATTTGCTGTAGTCCTGCATGTAGCCCATTTTAGCTCAACTTATAAATAACGTTTACATGCCATTTACATAATATGTCTGCGTTGTAAGAATATACAGGGAGACTTCAGATAAACGCTGACTCGTTAGCTAACATTTGTTCATTGAAATTAGATGGCACAGTGGCTTAATTTATGTCAATCAAATTCAGTTCTTTATTATTAGCAAATTTAAGTTTGTAACTATATCATGAATGGCATCTAACTATTACTGGGGTAGAATGTGTCAGAGTGGACACGTATTGTCTATGCTGTGCGTAGTTGCGCCTGGTCGTAGTTTTAGTTAGCGCAACAGGTGTAAATATTTATCGGAAGGCTGGACGTTGCTAAGCCCAGCACAGAACTTGCAACCAACTTTTTTATGTCCAGTTGGTGCAACCAGCCCCTGGAATTTTTTGGCATACCAGTATTAAACAAACAAAAAAAGTGATTATGTAAATATGTAAACAACTGTAAAGAAATTTAAAGGGGGGGTGAAATGCTGTTTCATGCATAGTGAGTTTTTTACACTGTTAAAGAGTTGGATTACCATGGTAAACATGGACAAAGTTTAAAAAATTTGTTGTAAGTTTGTAAAAAGTTGTAAGTTTGATGGAGTATTTCTGTTCTAAAAATACTCCTTCCGGTTTGTCACAAGTTTCGGAAAGTTTTTTTCGAATACGGGACTACGTGACGTCAAGAGTGGGCGGAATTTCCTTATACGGGTCTTAAGGCACTTCTCCCGGAAGAGCGCGCGCGCAGCTGTAGCCTAGAGCGTACGAGAGCATCCATCAGAGCGCTGGGCTCTGCTGCGCTGCAATCAAAAAAATGGCACCAAAAAGTGTGTTTTTGGTTGCCAGGGCAAGACAACACTGCACAAATTTCCAAAGAACCCAGAGTTAAGGGACCTGTGGATAGATTTTGTTTTTCCAGAGCAGCAACGGAGTTGCGCAAGTGTTCTTTTGTTCTGATGTATGGTGTGTGCGTGTTTAAATACAGTTGTTTAGCTGGCCACTGTAGGTGTCAGTTTGTTTATTGTAAAACTAAATCATGTCCTCATAAACCACGAGTCTGTCTGTTTACAACACACGCAAAAGCTTCGCGCGCTCCCGTCCACACGGCACGCCTCCACCCGCTCGGGTTTTTCCGGAAAGACTCGGTACAGCCTATCTTTATTTTATAAATGTAATAAAACTAAAGACTTTTTGGAGATATGAAGGATGCAATACTACTCTATAGGTACTCAAGATTAACATGAGATTGAGTGAAACTGAGTATTTCACCCCCCCTTTAAAATATCCTTCAATGAAAATATTCTAATAATAGAGAGTCCTGAAGAAAAAAGTTCAGAATGGCACATTTAACAATGCTGTTTACCTCATTTTGGACACGTGAGCGCCTCTTCCTCTTCCTTCGTGATCCATAGGTTTGGGCTTTCAACCTGTCATTGGACACAGTTTGGTTGCTGTGAGGTGGACTGAAACCATCACATGGATTTCTGAGAACGTCATGTTCTGTCATTGTCCTTTCTTGATCAATATCCCATATTGGGATACTTATTTCTTCATTCTTGCAGTCTGTAGATTCTTGACCAGGGCTTGGATTTGAAAAATTATCCGACTTAAAATCATAGCTGACTTCATGTTCAGGAGAACCCTCTGTCTGCCCATCATTTCGAACCCCCTTATGTGGACTTGAGACATCTGGTTGCCCAACACTGTCTTGATGGGAAGAACTTTCTTGTTCATTATACAAATTTATCTGTTCTGATTCATAGGTGGTATTTAGGCAATAAAAACCTGATGGTTCTAGATTAGCATCAATCTCTTCTGGACTCCACAGGGACGTAAGTGTGGGAGGTGAAGGAATTGGCCCAGCATCGGGAGGAATTTCACCACAGCTATCCTCAGCTCTGTCAATTGATTTGCCCTTGCACTGCTCTAAATGAGTAGCAAAAGACTTCTTGCTAAATAACTCTAAACAATAGATGCAATAAACACTATCATCAAATGAGCAGTCTGAAGCAAACATCCTAAATGGTTTTAAATCTTGTTTACTACTTTGAACAACATTTGTGCTGTGTAGAACATTTCCCTTAGTTTGAAGGAGGTTCAAGAGCTGTTTCCTTTCTTCTGAGTTCTTGTTAAAGGTCAGAGCTTTTGCCACCTCTGGCTCATTAGGATGAACTGACTGAAGATGATCCATCATTCTATAATGTGGTTGCTTGCAGTAACAGCAGTGATGTATCTTCAATAAGTCATCCGTGGAACTGCTTTGGCATTCAGGACCCTGTTGTTGCAAAGAGGCCATAATTAATAAAAGCATTAAAAGAGCATAAGAACAGTTTTTGCATATTAGTACTAAAAATCTGCACTTTTTTACACCTAAAAAATACAGCAACAAAAACTTGCATTACAAAAACAAAACACTATTCAATAAAAAAAAAGCAAACAACCTGAGAATGAGAACTTGGACAACTTTTCTTTGACTTCTTTTAAACGGCTGATCTGGGAGTCTTGTTTGGTGGCTGATCTGGTAGTATTCCTTGTTGTACTAAATGATGATTCCAAATGAGGATAATTATTTCAACACACTGGCAAGAATCTAGAACAGGTGGACATAAGGATTGTGCATCAATGTCATTTTGAGCTGTGCTGTTGTCAGAGACAAGAGGCCCCTCCACTTTTGGAAAATTGTTTTTTGAGGCAGCATTCTGGCAAGAGGCAAGATTGGGAGGACTTGAGGGTTCGGGATCACAAATCTTAGTGCTGGGCTGTTACAAGAACTGGGGGACTTGTGTCTAGAGTATGGTTGTCCTTTGCTTCACATTTCATAGGGTTTGGAATAGAGTGATCGCCTGAATCTGAGATATTAGATAAAAGGAGCATTCGTTGGCTCTAAAAGTCTGGAGACGCTGATCACGTCTGAAGCTGGATTTGCCAATTCTGCATCGACAGCTTCCTGGGTTCCGCAGGAGGCAGCTGGGTTCCTGTTGTGTTTAATAATTAGAGGATGTTCCCGAAATGTGTTCCATCAATGAGAATTCTGGCAAAAAATGCAGTGAACAACATATATTCTTTTTAACTGTGAAACTATTTAATAACTCTTTCATTTTTTTACAGTCTTTGTCAATACACAGGTTCTCTTGTCAGAGAGTTCAGTGCAGTTCTATCTTTCTACATGCCTTCCCATAAGATCGACAATATAGTGCTTGCTTTACACTTTTTGTGCAGTCTTGTTACTACTGTCAGATTTGACGGGTTGTGGAATTTCACTCCACTCCAAATTCTTCAGAACTTTTCACAAATAACTAACATTTTGTACAGAAGGTTCATTCTTCCCTGAGATGTCAGTTGAAGCATCCAGAACAGATTCTGACATCTGACATTAAGAAACTTTTTTTAAAAAACAGTATATAATTAATTATAAATTCAGATTTCTCTGTTCATGTATTTACATATCACTTTAAATTTTTTTTCCAGATTGATTAAGAACAGATTTACTTTTGAGTCCGTGTTGTTCTTTTCATTCTGCTACTATTGCATACCTGGTAGCTCACACAGTTTCTTATTTTTTGTCTCATCGCCACTGACAAGTTCCATCTCTAGCGGTTTCCTGTCATCATTAACTTCTGATATAGATGCTTGATCAGCAAATACCATATCAGATGTTTGACATGATATATTCACCATCGAACTCATGGGGTTGTCCTCCGTTTGTCTGATGGTAACAGAAGCTGTCTGGTCTCTGGTGAGTGGGTCAGTTGAGATACTCTGATCATTTCTTTCACTTGTTACAACCTCAATATCAGCATCTTTTGAGGCGCTGTCAATAGATGTAGCATGAACACAAGTGGACTCATCAGTCAGCTGGAATAATGAAGCATCTGGAGATGGAATTGCATCTGGAGCTGGAATAATGAAGTCGCTGGAAGGATTTTCGCCAGGATTGCTGCTCACATCGGACTTTTCATTTTGAACGCTAGGCACTGAGGCAATTTTCTTTTCATCTAAACCTCTGGAAGAATTCAGCACATCTTCATCAACATTTTCTTCACAATCTGAGAGGACAACACAAACTGATTTGGAGTCCATTTTCTTCTGCATGTCATCAGAACTAGTTTCCTTGAACAAAGACCTTAAATCGCTAGTCTGTGGTATTACAGTTAATTTCATAGTAGAAATGTTATTACAATCACACTTCGAATCACACGTCATTCTTCCACATTCAGATGGAGCATGTTCAGCAGCAGTTCTTGCGTTTGTCTGCTCTAGTTCATCATCAATTATGATCAGCGGCGGCTGGTTTATGGCTGTTGTCTCTGAAACACCAGAAACATAACAGTCATTGTCCTCTTCTTGTTGACTCTTTGTGTTTTTTCCCTCGGAGGATTCAACGGCCAGTGGGCCCCCGAAGATATCAAACTCTACTTCTGATTGAGAATAATGCCGTGGAGATAAAACCTTTATAGGGACTATTTCTGTCTCAGGAATAGAAATGTGGCATATTTCAGGCTTGTTCCGGATGCCATGCTTGGAACCCACATTTTCATCTTCCACAGCATCTACCATTTCATCATCAACCAATACTGAGCATGAGGTTTCTTCATGATCAAAGCCACTTCTTTTAGAACGACCTGATTTTAAGTCCCCAGACACTGAGCTCCTGTACTTGAATTCCGTCACAATTGGTTCTAGAACAATCCTTGGCTGTAAACTGAATTGGCTCAAGATATCTCTGAATAGCTCAGGTTTGGTTCTTTGATTATACTTATTGCAGGTGGTAGGCTTCTCAATAGCTGTCTGAGGTAGAAGGCTGCCAGTATGGTCCTCCATTCCAGTGGTGGTCGCAGTACTGCTTGCGAGAGCTCCAGACACCGCACGTGTTTTACTGCTGCTCAGATGTGCAGATTCGTCCTCATTCCCCGTTTCTTCACCAGCGGATTCTTCAGACTTGTCACTGTTGTTCTCCGGAGTCTGTATTGGGGGAAATCGACAATCAACCAATTTCATAATGACTTGAACAACAGCCCTTTGGGTCAACATGAGCTAGGATTCATTGCACAAACAATTCCTCTTTTTCCTTGAAGAAATAAAACTGGAAGAATCAACCGTTCAAAATGATTATCGCATAGTATCTCCTACCTCCTGATTATGGAATTTAGGGAGTTGGCCCCTTTTCAAGTCTCCATAAAAACGTTTCTTGCGCTGCCGATAGGAGTATGGTTTCTCGCCACAATGAATCTGCATATGCATCAAAAGCCGCATTTCCCAAGCAAAAACTTTGCCACAAAACGGGCAGGGTAGTGGCCCTTGACCTCTGGTTTTGTCTTTCCGTAACTCCTTGTTTGAGGATCCCTGAGGTTTCTGCTGAAGGGGTACGAAAAAAAAAAATATTGTAATACATATTTGTGCAGGGGATAATCTATGTAATGAGTGCCTTCACCAAAAAATATTTCTAAAATAGAAAAATAAGTAAAAGTTCCTTCAGAAAGATATTATTAGCCTTGAAGATGCTTATTAGGTTCCTGAATTTTCTGATTGTCTTCTGGTTGATTCAAATTCATTTAAAACTATGAAAATGTAAAGACGGATGTGGATCATTCTTCAGGTTTTTGTAAGACACATACCGTATTTGGGTTGAGATTACTTGTTGACGTCTTATCAAGCCTCTCTTTCTCCTCCTCCCCCCATATCATTCCTGCTTGTTCCATAAGCTTATCTTCCGCTAGATATTGCTCTCTCTTCCTTTTCTTTTCACGCTGCAACCTATGTCCAATGTGTGTCCTTGAGTGCTTCTTTAACCTCTTTTCCAGAACAAACTCTTTGCCACATACTTTGCACGGAAACATGCTCTTCAGTTTTGTAGCACTTGATGTTTCTCTGTCAGAGTCTGAAGTGTCTTCACACCTTTTAGGGAGATCTGCACTTTGTTCTGCCTCATCTGTAGTGATTTGCGGCACATCATCAACCAGGTTAGAATCATCACTTGATGGACTTTGTTTATCGTTGCCCTTTTTTGATTCTTCATTTTTTTGTTTCAACTCCTTAGTGACTTCCTGTGTCTCAGTTGTGCGCTTACGCAATTTCTTATCAATCAATAAAAAAGGAGTCTGGGTTATTATACACAAAAAATTGTTCAAAAATTATCAGTACTCAGCAAGTATTTAGTAACATTTTTATATTCATTTACAAATCTAAAAAAAAAAAAAAAAAAAAAAACCAACCTGGGGGTAACCAGCAACAACCAGATAGGACTGACTTGATTTAGTGTTGACCTTTGATGAATCTTTATTCTTTTTTTCCGACTCCTTAGTGACTCCCTGTTTTACAGTCGTGTCATTACGCAGTCGCTTATCGATCAGTACAAAGGAGTTTGGGTTATTATATAGAAATAAAAGCAATTATCAGTGTCTTAAAAATTATATAGTAACATCTACCTATTTAATTACAAATCTGAAAACAAACCTGGCAGTAAGGCTGTTGTGATTTTTTCAGGCTACCGTCAAGAAGAATTTCAAACTGATTACGCCTCCTCTTTATATTCCTGTGTTGAGAGCGAATGTGCGGCTTCAGCCATCCTTCACGGATAAACACTTTATCACAATGTGGGCAGGCGACCGTTTTCTTTAGCTCTTGCAAATTTTGTACTTCTGTAGTTTTAGGTACTGCCTCCGTTTTTTCTTCTTTAGATGGCTAAGAGAAATACAAATATCAAAAATTAATAGGAAAACATTAATTGAAATGATCACATATCCAGATCAAAATTATGCATTGTGTAAGCAGGTACCTGAGTCTGGATTGGCATCTTAAGAGTTTTGCGTAATAAAGCCTTATGGGAGTGGGACTTCATGTGGATACGCAACTTGCCTGCCCTATCGAAGACTGTGTCACACTTTGGACAATGGAACTCATATTTGCCAGTAACTTTGGCCTTCTTCACTGCATCATTTTTTCTTTGCTTCTGAAAGAAATGCAAGTCCAATTGACAATGAGAGAAGAAAGGAAAGACATATGCAATGTGTAATATGCCCTGGATGTGAAAGTGAATGAATGATGTCTGTATGTTTTACAGAAGTCATTCAAAGTCACAGCATATTTATACATTGTCTTTAACAGTGAACTTGAAAGTATCATACACTGACACCAAAATGTCATAGTATTTCAATGAAAAATATATTAGTATTGTAAACCGTCAAACCACCCACAGAAATGACTCAAAAACAATTTATTTAAAACTAATTTTATTAAAACCACTGCATTTCAACTGCACTGTATATATACACAAATGGTACATAAAAATGGGAATTACTATTTTGTGTATACATGTAAAAGAGATTGTGATTTTCTACTTTTATTATATACACTGATGTTCAAAAGTTTGGGGTCGGTAAGATTTTTTTATGTTTTTAAAAGAAGTCTCTTCTGCTCACCAAGGCTGCATTTATTGGATTAAAAATACTAAACAAACCCAGTAATATTGTGAAATATTAATTCAATGTAAAACAGCTGTTCTCTATGTGAATAATATATAGTAAAGTGTAATTTATTCCTGTGATCAAAGCTGAATTTTCAGCATCATTACTCCAGTGTCACATGATCCTTCAGAAATCATTCTAATATGATTATTTGATGCTCAACAAACATTTTATGATTATCATCACAGTTGAAAACAGTTGTGCTGCTTCATATTTTTGTGCAAACCGTGATTCATTTTTTTCAGGATTCTTTGAAAGTTCAAGAGAAAAGCATTTAATTAAAAAAGAAATATTTTGCATTATTATAAATGTCTTTACTGTCACTTTTGATCAATTTAATGTCCTTTCTGAAGAAAAGTATTAAAGGGTTAGTTCACCCAAAAATGAAAATTCTATCATAGTTTACTTACCCTCAAGTTGTTCCAAACCTCTATGTGTTTATTTGTTCTGCTGAACACAAAGGAAGATATTTGGAAGAAAACAGATTTCATTCCCCATTGACTACCATAGTATGTATTTTTTCCTACTATGGTAGTCAATGGGGAATGAGATCTGTTTTCTTCCAAATATCTTCCTTTGTGTTCAGCAGAACAAATAAACACATAGAGGTTTGGAACAACTTGAGGGTAAGTAAACGATGATAGAATTTTCATTTTTGGGTGAACTAACCCTTTAATTTCTTTAAAAAAAAAAAATTTGTTGACCCCAAACTTTTGAACGGTAGTGTACATATTTACAAATTTCCGTTTGATGGTTCTTCTGGTATCAAGACCTTCATTTTCTCACTTTCTCCTTCTGCAACGTGTTCTTCTGGCTCAAAATTCTCCAATTTAATCTGAGTTGCATTGATCAGCATATTGACTGGACGGCTGAACCCTTTCGCCTCTAAATAGGCATGTCGATGGTTTATTCTAAGATGAGACCACAAATTAGAGGTGTTCTTCTGAGAAGCCTTGCTGGACCCCTGGCTAACTCTGGCTGCACATTGATGGCAGAAGACTTCACCATATGCATCTTTTGAGAAGTAGTCCCAAACTTTGCTAAAACAGCGGTGTGGTGCACATGTCACCTGTGAATCAATGAGAAAAACATGCATAAGCTTTGTGTTACACTTTAGCTGTGATACTTGTTTGCATTAAATATATTATAAAACATACTGAATGCCTTCAGTTGTAGAAATGGCTTTAATGACTTAAATGCAGGGGTTAAAGCAGACATTCAAAATGAAAATTATCCAAACATTTAATAATAATAATTGACTTACAAGAATGTAATAATAAAATTATCCAATAGTATGTTCTTCAGCTCACTGGTAATACTACAGTAGTCAACATTTGAAGTGGATCTAAAAAGTTAATCAAAGTTGTCCTAAGACAACGGGTATTGTTCAAAATTCATGCATAACTATGAAAGGTTTTGAACCACTTCAAATGTTGACTACTGTAGTTTTAATAGTTTATAGCCAGGGTATTCAACCAGGGGTCCCTCATTGAAAAAAAAAAATTAACATTCCATAACTATTTTCTCATAAAGTCTTAAGCATTGCATGATTTAAAAATCTGTCAACGATAAACGGCAGTTGAATAAAATGTTATATATTACAACTATAATCAATAGGCTAGTGCTTGATCCATCTTATCACTAACATCTACTGCTATAACCAGTCAATGGTTTCATATAAATGTAACCGTTATACTTTTAGTTCCTGTTTATTTCTATAGAATGCAAATGGCATTGCAATTACCTTGTAATGATAAACCTCCCTAAGCATTTCCATCTTTATATGTAGTAGACAACTAGCAATGTATTACTATCAAGCTGATAAAATTGATACAATTACAGTACATTTTCCTTGTTCTTCAGTTCAGCTTTTGATAAACCCATAATCCACTTTTCAAGCTTGTTCCATAAAATACATTATCTGGCAGAAAAATTAACATGATTACTTTGCTATAGCTGATATGATTGTTATGCCTAACCTATCAGTCGCAAACATTTGTTTGTATGAACTGCGTGTTTCGAGCAACACACCAGCTCTTGTTTTCAGAACTTTCAATTTTGACCTAAAACTCACCGTTTAAACAGCATCCGCTTCAGTAGTTGCTTTCTTGTTCTCTTCGTAGATTGGCTGTAGCTGTACAAACGTGTTCAGTTCATCCTAAGATAAGTGCTTACTATCTTAGAATTCATTCAACTACTATGGAGGTTTTTTTCATACACTTTGGTGCCAATTAGTTAACGATAAAATGTATGAACTTCTCACTTATAATGGCAAAAAAGTATATATATATATATATATTGGCCAGAGCCAGACCAATTAATCAGCTTCCATTTGCTTATTTTGAGATAACAGGTATCGGCCAATAACCATGAAGTGCTCACCCCCCACAAATTCTACTGACTGCTTTGTGTAAATGAATAGTAAATAAAGTCTACAATTGTTTTGTGAATTTCGAGTAAATTTTGTCTAAAACAAGTTTTCTGCCCAAGTTCTTGGACATTTGTTATCATTGAATATCAGCCAACCTACTTGGTATCAGCATCGGCCAATAAAAAAACCCATTTTGGTCAACCATTACCAATACCTCGAAATGTGTGTTGTGAGATCTCTAGCTGTGCCCGTTTTATTTATTTTTTTACCTCTTATTGTATCAAATAACATTATACATTTTACAGCAGTTTAAATTTCAATGATCAGTCAAGCATGTTTACAAAGCCCAAATCTGTCCCGCACATCACCCCAAATATTCAGAATAGTGGTTGATGATAGCTTTTTCAATGACTGATTTATTTCCCTCTATTTCTTTACATCCTTGATAGGGCTTGTGTGTGAAAGAAAATATCCATGTAGTCATATCTATAAACACTATTTCTTATACTAGAGAACGTGAAGTGCAATACCTTGGGTGGTTTCATCTTCACATCCATCATCTCATCGGGAAGGTTTACAAGAGCTTTGCCCGTGGTGTGGGTTTTCATGTGCATGGCTAACTGACAGGGCCGAGCGAACACCCGATCAGGGCAATGAGGGCAATGACACTGCATCTGGTGTTTCTTGCTTCCATGATGCACAGGGGCAGTAGTTCTGTTTACTGGTTCTTTATCACCGCTGTGGTCGCTCTCAGTAGACAGGTTGGCTGGCTCTTCTTGGTCTGGTGCAGTAACTGCTAGCCGTTGGGGTGATGCACTACTCCTGTTGGTCTGCTCAGAGCAATCCGACAGATCATCCACTATTCCTCTTGATAGCTGTGCGTGAGAGAAAAACAACGCTAACATTAAGCATGCATTAATTAGCCCTCCCATATTGTAGTGTTTTTTTCTCAAGGAATCATGGTATAGGACTAATCTACCATATTAGTACCTCTTCAATTTACAATTAAAGAACTTTAATTTTTAGTTTTCTGTATATTAAGATATTTAAGAATTCTATATTAAATAGAAACTGATATTAAAATTCCATATTATTTTGTCAAAATTAGTTAAAAATAAAACACTAAAAACTCAAATGAACTAAATGATTTGGGCATCACAACAACACAGTATAATTCATTTTTGTATTTGCTAAAATTAAATTTAACAGGTGTTATTAAATTTGTTTTGTTTTTATGTGAGCATTAGAAGAAAAGGTAATCTACAATAAAACGTAAATATTGGGGACATGAGCATGTTCAATTAAATATACAATATCAGCTCATATGGATAATAATAAAATGCAGATAATATCAGCTAACCAATATGGTGCCCTAACCCTAGTGAATTTTAAATGCCATTTACAAGACATTTTACTACTTAAAAAGACATATTTCAAAGTGAATCAGTATATTCAATGTGAAAAAATTAGGCAGAATAACAGAATGCTTCTGCTTCCCAATAAGACAATAAATGAAAAAGGTAAAAAGGGTCAATTCTGTCATTGTTGCCTTGAATTACCATGCTGATGTTTACCTGAGACATGGCTAGCTGTTTCTTCTTTTTCTTATTGTCACCGTAGAAGAACGCCTTGCGTCGGCGGTACTTGTACGGCCTCTCAGTGGAATGGATCCGCATGTGAATCATCAGCCTCTGTTCCTTACCAAAAACTTTACCACAGTCTGGACAGGCAAAGGACATCCTCTGCCTTCTGTTGTACTCTCTCCAGTGCCTGACCCTGGTGCTACCCGAAGTTGGATCAAAGTCTAGAGGGGCCATGTAACTTTGGGCAGAGTCCCAGGTCATACCGTCAGCCAGGCCATAGGAAATCCCAGTGCTTGTCCCAGCAACTTCAGATCCCTGATCAACGCTTTGAGGTAATGTGGTGGCGCTGTACAGGGGCTGATCTGCAGTCTCTGTTTTGACTACAAGTGTTTCTGACTGTGTTCCAAAGCTGACAGCGCACTCATCTTGCTTGGATGGATTGGACTCGTCTGGGATGGAAAGCGTGATTGGTTCTGATGGGCCTGAGAATTTAAAGAAACCAAACAGCGACCATTTAATGCGATCAAGTGCGATTTGTTTTCAACCTAAGAAACTAAGTAGCTGTAGGTGAAATGTGCTGATTTAACACAAAAGGAAATGCTAAATATATTTTGTCTCGTGTTTAGTTTTTGACTCTAGAGGGGGTGTCTCTGTTTTGCGCGCCCGTTTTGGAGCGAAAACAGGCATACAAAACACACATCTCTCTGTTTACTTCGGCCTAATGCAGCTGCGAGCAATCATTTGGATATGATGGCAAATATTTACACTTCTTGTATAATGATCATCCATTGCTGTGGCAGCATTGCAAAACATAGTTCGCGGTAGTGCATAGGCTAAAGAGCACAAAACTGTGTAGCAACTAGCAACCATTTCATGTCTCCGCCCCTAAAGTTTTCACCACATATATTGCTAGCAGCTAGCAGTCTTTCACTATATTTTTCGTTAAAACTACATTAATCCCGGTGTCGTCCTACCTGGCCAGTCCGCTTGATTAGCCCCCTGCATCCATCGGAGTCTCCGTCTCAGAACCTCGTTTTCTTTCCGTGCCCGGATCGTCTCTTCCTCGTACTCCAGCACCGTCCCGCCGACCATCTCCATGATCTGCTCCACCGCGGCCATCAGACGCTCGTTCAGCGCGCGGTGCAGAAGCTGCAGTTTCGTCATTGTGCCTGTTTTATCTTTGCAATTCAGCAGCAAAGAGAACCCACTGAAATGGCTAACTATCCAAGTAGCATGAACAGTTTGCCTTTCGCCTCCTAATCGCAAAGAAAAGAAGGCAGCCGGAAACAACGGACTGCCACCTACCGCACAGGAGAAATGCTACCGTTCGGCTGCAGAGCAAAAGTCATTATGCAAATTATTTGTGGGCGGGGAGCAAACCTGGCCGAATGGAAGCAAGACCGTTGTAATTTAAACGCTGTTATCTCCAGTAGCACCTCATTGCAGTACACGAGATCCGGGGGGCGGAGTCGGATCCAGATTAAGGGGTGGGGTTGGGTAGGTTTAGGGGTGGGTTTAGGGATAAGGGGTGGAGCTGGGTAGGTTTAGGTATGTAAGGTGGGAGGAGTCGGATCTAGATCCGACTCCTCCCCGTGGATTTCATGTTCTGCAGTGAGGACCATCTCGTTTTTTTTCCCAAACATTTAAGGAATTGGCATAAGTAGGTTGTCGGTGGCCAAACTGGGTCACAAGTCAAGTTGGAGCCTCGAGGGGGTGCGTGCTAGGGGCTCCACGAAAGAGTTCAGAGAGAAATGCTGTAAAATAAATTAATAATAATAATAAGATTAATGGCTTTTTAGTCTATAGTCTTTAGTTTCTCTTCAGGTTTATACATCTATGGTGTATGAAAAAATAAATTATACAATTTCATTTTAATAGAAATTAAGAATGGAGGGACCCACACTGGAGGGATAATGTCTCCCGGCTGGCCTGCGAACGCCTCGGTGTCCCCTCTGGAAGACAGAGTTGGGACATGGCTGCCCCCGGATAAGCGGAAGAAGATGATGATTGAATGTACATATATTTCTAGCATTATTTTTTACTAAATAAATGTATATATAGATAAAATTAAGAAATGGGTCCCCCGCAGAGAAAATATATTTAGCTCCACGGCATCAAAAAGTTTGAAAATCTCTAATCAACACTAGAGTTCTATTATTTTTCCATAGTGATTAGTTTTGGGAGGTACTGAAAAGTCATTGCGTATTTTTCTTTCTTTGTCTTTTTTAATGAATCTACATTGTACCCCCCAAAAAACTGTTTTGTTAAAAAGTATTTTATATAATTAAACTAGTTGTGTTGGTGGTGCCACTGCGTGAGATGAACCTACACAGATTATCTTCACAATTAATTTTAAAAAAAATGTAAATCAAAATTCCATATTCTTTTGAAAGTATTCCTTAAAATGAGTAAGGAGAGAGAGCCTTAGTGGGGCCCCATCATCACAGGGCCCAACCCAAGACAATGTATCCAGGTTTTCACCCCCGATGACAGCCCTGCAAAAATGAATCATGGTAAGTAAACAGTCTTATGGAATTATTGTTACTGCTTTAAACCTGTGGTAATTTGGTATTAGTCACTACTGCAGTCAAAATATTTTTTACAGAAATATTCTGAAAGATTCTTGCTCCGTTTGAAGAACATTAATTTAATACAGTTTTACAATAGTGACAATGACTCTAGTAACTATGGTATCTACATGGTTAACTGTTTACATGAAATTTATATTGGTGTACCATTTGCACAAATTATTTCATTTGTGCAAAATTATGGAAGATAAGCTCATTGAGCCTGGGAGAAATCTGGGGTATAGCCGACTACACAGGGACAGAATGACAGGACAATGAAAGATGAATTGAAGAAACAATACAAATAGAGTACCAATAAAACTGAAGACACTAACATACTCAGAAAAAACAATGATAAATGCAGTAGCTAGACAATTATAGGACATTTATGACATAGTTACGCCATAATTATCATATTACCAGTAAAAGAATCATTATAAATGCATTTATTGCAGTGTTAGTAACTGGTGATTCAGTGCTTGAACTGACATGTTTAAGTAAAACAATGTGCTAAATGACAAGTAAAATATTTCCAAGATAAGGCATCATTAACTGCATCCCTAGTTATGCACACACACAGTATCCTCACAATGGCCACATTAACATGTTCCTCAGATGCAATAACTGAGATCTCAACTTACATTTCATCTAGTTTATTCAAGTGTTTGTTGTTACATACAACAAAGTTCCTCATTTACATGTGTTTGACAGTCATGATCTTCTGAAATTACATGATTTTCTTCTGACAATTTTGCAATTTAATTAAATGTAACTGTTCAGTCTACCACAGTGATTAATTTCCTAATATTCCTAAAAATTTCATATTTAACTTGTCCTCTCAGTGATTCCTGCAGTCACTGAAAACCTTGAATTGAACACAGCGTAGGCCTGGAAAAATAATGGAAATTAAAAATCTTAAAATTCATTCCTTTCTAGTGAATATACATTTGTATAGTTATGCACTGCCTAAAATATTTCAGGCTAGATACTGCTCTCTGTTGAGTATTTATAATAGACAACATCAGTCTGGAAGTATGGTAACTCATGGTACTCTGTACAAAACACAAAGTGGTCTTCCTCAAAGGGGAAAAGCAAAGCCATTCTTAGAGTGTTTTTTGGCTTACGGGAGACATTTTTGCACACATATTAACTGGAAAGGTCATTAAAATGTTAGTCAAACAGCATATCGGCTTTCTCTATTTTTTACGTAACATGGAAGCTTCTTTCATCCTTAAAATAATAAATATCCCAATATATCTATCACAATGCGAGGTTGTGCCTGCAGCGATCTGTCAACAATGATGCACTCGTCACTCGGCGGACAGCTGTTGGTCGTCTTCTAGCGTATGCGCTGCTGGTTCTTCATTGAATCTCTGGCACGTGCGCTCATGTCTCCTCATGTTTCCGCTCTGGCTGAAGGTCTTTGAGCACCAGTTGCAGCGGTAAGGCCGTTCTCCGGTGTGTGTGCGCATATGCATCCGAAGGTAGTCAAACTTGGAGAAGTTTCTGCCGCACCAGTGACAGATGAAGGATCTATCGTGTAATTTCTTGTGGAGCTGCAGCTTTGCAAAGTCCTTCAATTGCCTTCCACATTTATTACACTTATATGCCCCTTCATGATCCTGATCTTTCGCTGATGTCCTCCTAGGTTTGGTGAATCGCGTGCGAAGGCGATCCTTTCGCTGCAGTCTCCTCAACGTGGTTGAAGTGTCACTGGCTAGCTGGTGAGCGGGTTCTGAGTCCTGACACGGGCCGGTATGGGCAGGGGTAGTAGTAACTGAAGATGTTATTGTGATGATGGTGTCCTCGGGCTCAATCTTAATTCTCGGTGTTGAAACAGTGGGCAAGGTCACATCCCACATCTCATCCGTACTCGAGCTGTCGAACTGAGGAAAGAGTCGTTGTTCACCTGCATTTTTTTGATGCGCCGACTCCCTGTCCTCTGCCTCTGTCTTACAGGATGAAACGGCATCTAGTATGCGTGGCTTTAGTTCACTAGGTGAATCTTGACTCTGGTCATCGGCCTCCGTTTGCTGATCCTCTAGGTCTTCCGATTCGATTGGAGACGTGTACTCACGTGATGGCAATTTTGTGGGTGAGGCTTCATCAGGAGAGACATAGTGGACTTGTCCTGTATGGGGAAAGCAAGAAAGGATGAAAACAGCATTCCCTGATCGTACACAGTTATTAGTTGCAGTAAGAGAAGCTAGGGTCATTCATGAAAATGAATACATACAAACATAAGTATATCAGTTCTAAGCAACATAAGGATGTACGGAGTGACCTTTTTGTAATGGCTGAACGTTTTAATAATAATAATAATAATTCATTACATTTATATAGCGCTTTTCTGGGTACTCAAAGCACTTTACATGCAAGGGGGAATCTCCTCAACCACCACCAATGTGCAGCATCCACCTGGATGATGCGACGGCAGCCATATTGTGCCAGAACGCCCTCCACACACCAGCTTACTGGTGGAGAGGAGACCGTGATGAAGCCAATCAGTATATGGGGATGATTAGGAGGCCATGATGGACAGAGGCCAAGGGGCAAATTTGGCCAGGATGGTTACACCCCTACACTTCATCGAAGGACATCCTGGGATTTTTAATGACCACAGAGAGTCAGGACCTCGGTTTAACGTCTCATCCGAAGGACGGATTTATCCAATTGAAACCTGTTTGACAGACTGCTTGGTGTTTAAGTTAAAAGCGCTACTGAGGAATTACATTTCACTAGGGGTGTAACAATATATCGTATCACAATATACCGCAATAATCCAACAATATGTATCGTGGATAGTGACAAGATGCATTGTGTATAGGTAACGCAAAATAAAATGAAAAAATTCAATTTTAAACTACCATATATAATGTTGAATATAATGGATAATAATGCAATGGGGAAATATTTATGGGTCTTCCTGTTAATGCCAAATGTCTTATGTTACCAGTAAAAAGTGGCCAACATTATTTTAAATATATCTAGTCAGTGAAAGAGTGCAAGCATATTCGTTTAAAATAATTCTGTATTTTACACTTAAGCATCATGAATTTTTTTTATTCTGGTGTCGCCATTGTCCTGTGCATTGGGTTATAAGTAACATAAGTCCAAGCCTATTCATTTATTACACCCCCAATTTAATACCAAATTTAGCATTTTAATCAACAGTACATTTTTTGTAAAACTTTTACCATATGTCTTTGAGAGTATCGCAATAATATTGTATCTTGAGTTCAGTGTCGTGATATGTATCAAATCGTGACATGAGGGTATCAAAAATAAGAAAAGCGGCATGGCCTAAATGTCAAAAACAACATACAACCATTCAATCAGAAGCAAAAAGATTGCCAAGTGTATTTGCACACATAGGAATCTTTCTTGGCTAATCAAAGGTTAGGGGTCGTAATCGTTATGTTTTTGAAATAAGTGTCTTACCACAGCTGCCTTTATTTGACAAAAATACAGTAGTCATGTTACATATTATTAAAATTATTGTTTTATATTGTAATATATTCTAAAATGTCATTTATTCCTGTGATGTCAAAGCTGAATTTCCAGCATCATTACTCCAGTCTTCAGTGTCACATGATCCTTCAGAAATCATTCTAATATGATGATTTGATGCTCAAGATTTCTTATTGATATCTATGTTGAAAACACTTGGGCTGCTTAACATTTTTCAGGATTTTTGATGAATAAAGTTGAAAAGAACAGTATTTATTTGAAATACACATTTTTTGTAACATTACAAATGTCTTAATTGTCACTTATCTAATTTAATGTGTGGCTTTAGTCAGCTGGCTAAAAGTATGAATTTCTAAAAACAATTTAATAACCCTGAAAATTTGAAATTTAGTGTATATGTTCAGCAAATGTATGTTTGAATACAGTTGTTTATACCTGTACATACCTGATTTGTGTGATTTTGTTACTCTATTCATTACTTATTACAAATAAAACATAGATGGAACTCTCTCTTTTCCACTCTCTCACCTCACTGGTCTTGTATCTAGCAATCAAAATACAACATCATCATAATTAAACATTTTATTGTATGGTTTGCAAATTCCTATATTTTTACCTGCGTTGATAAATCCACGTCCACAAACTGACATTACATAACTGATAACTTAAAATTCAAACAAAAAAACGAGAAATTAACATGGTTGTGCTGGACTAGTCAAGTTTTCATAACATCTTTCCTATATTTCATCTCCGTGTGGCAACTGTCCCTCTCTCTCTCTCTCCTCCAGCCTTCTCTTTTTCTGAATATAAATGTGTTATTATCCTCAATGAATTGAATATCCATTCAACAGACTATGTAATTATATTATTGTTGTATGATTGTAATTGCTGGATACGACAGAGAAGGACTAGACCAGTGAGGTGACAGAAACTTAGAGGTAAATAAATGACGTCTACGCTTCTGTGTCAGTCAGTTTCACTATTAAAATGCCGTTGACGGGAAAATGCACCCAGCCTGGGTTGTTTAAGAGTGAATTTACCGTTTAAATGCGCCTGATTCCTCCTCAGCACATCACTCAGCTGTTGTTTCAGCTTCGCGTTTTCTGATCGTGTTTGGGCTGCTTCCTTTTGATAGTCACTCACCGTCGCTTCCACCTCCACCCAAATCTCACGAATGACAATTGACATTCGCTTCATCAGGTTAGAATGTAACTTATCTAGTCTTGACATTTTACCGAAGTATAAAAAGAAAACAAATTCGATAAAACACTCGAATAAAAGCAACTCACTACACTTGCTTTTTCTTCTCTTGTTTTAGCTATACGCGCTGACTCTAGATGTAAATTACTGCCACCTACTGTACTGTAGCATTTGCACGAGTATTCACAGCCCTGGATAATATCAGGATAATATCAAATCTTTGAAGTATTTTTACTTCAATACGAGGTTTATATATGTTTTTTTAATGAAATATATGAGTGAAGATTATTATTGTAATTACTCAATTTATTGTTTTAAGATATTTGTATGTTTTTAGTGACCCTTATTTAATTCAGATGACTGGACATAATCTGAAAACACCTTCATCTATACACTGTTACCTAGCAACAGGGATGGATTACTGACCGGGCCTATGGGGCCAGTGCCCAGGGGCCCTTGACTAACAGAAGCCCGGGGGGGCCCTGGGGTTTAAGGCTGCGCAATCCAGTTTGGTTCAGAAAACCCATTAACAATGAAACCAAATGTTTATTAATGCTGTCTATAAATCTGTCCCATAGCCTACACAAGGCCTCTTAAAACAAGGCTCTTTGACTATGAGGGCTCCCTGGAACTTACTGTCCGGCCCTATGTGAATATGAAGGCCCCAAAACCTAGAACTATTGTCACTCTTTGAGCTTATTTTTGTGTGTGAAAAGTATTGGGAAAATAACTATTTATTATTACAGTATAACTGCCCATTTTCCCTAAGTTGAAGTGAGACTACATTTTTAAACATTGCCTAATTTTTTATTTGCCTCATTTGCATAATTTTGTATTGCCTAATTATAAATGATCCAACAAAATAGGCCTAGAGAGAGCAATAGAGTATGTTTTAGCATAGTTATTAAAATTTGAACTGTAAAAAATAAAAACGTACACCCTTCACTCTACAGTTGTTTGAACGGCTAAAAGATGCACCTTCAAATAAAAAAGGCAATTAAGCAGAGTGTATATTGGAAATTACAGCTTTTCTTTTTTTTTTTACTGGTCAAACCAAATTTTACCACAGCACTTGAAACGACTGGTCCCATTAGATTGTAATACCTATTACCACTGGACAAGTGAAGTCAAAACGATCCACACGATTGTGTGAGACTATGAGGGGTGGACCTCAGTTGTTCTAGATCCGGGGGCAAGAAAAGTTTTCTAGATTTTCAAGTTAAATGCATTAATTTGAACTTTTAAAGTTCAGAAGTATAAGAGTATTGTGTTCACAATAAGTGTATTGTGAATGTGATTCTCAAAACATTTGCTGACCAAACAGAATTTCATTAAGTTTAGTAACAACATGTAACAATGTTTACATCAATTAATTTGGATAAATATCAGCTACATGTTAATTTTTCTCAAGGAAAGATCTCTCACTGATGCTTTAGTTGGTATTATTATTAAAGGTTAAAATTAACAGATCACATATAGTGTGTTTTTTATAATAACGTTATAATATTTTAATGATATGAGAAACTATAATATGTAGCCTAATATAGTGCATATATTTAGCAAAAATGATCCTCTTAATTTTTCTAGCAAGGCTGTGGTCATTTAATGACTTTTCTGAGGTAAATATTACGTTACGTGACTTGTTCTCCAGTTGTTTTAATGTTTTATTCTATTCTATTAATGCACTGATTGAGTGATTACATGACGAGACATGACACATTTCAGCAAGTTGTAGGCTACTGTATCTTCCAACATAGTTCATTCGAATTGATTTACTAACTAAAGAAGAGGTTTAGATCAGTTCAGGTGCCGCTTGAACGTCACGTCATATTAAAGAGCGCCAAAACAGTATTCATTGTTTGAATTTCGTAATAAAATTGACTTAATTTGAAAGCTGAGACTTTGTTTCATATAATAAGTAACCTGCCTTGTCTTGTCTATCGATGTCAGTGTCCTCTTTGCCTCGGGATTTTTCTTTGAGTGAAAAAAACCAGAGCAGTGTCAACACGATGCGTGAGATTTGGCAGCGTCAACACTGTGCATTCTATTTAATAAAAAACTTAAAAAAATGCAGCCCTTGCGAGATTTTTTATCGCACTGGGGGGGGGGGGGGGGGGCCTTTGGAGATAACTGGCCCCAGGGCCTTACAAGTCATAATCCGTCCCTGCCTAGCAACAACTTTAAATAAAACCATTAAAGGTTTATTATAATCCATCGTGTTTTTTTAAGGGCCAAGCTTAAGGGGTGCAGGGCCCTTTTGTTTTCCTAAAAGATTATTCCTAAAAGATTAATCTTTTCCTAAAAGATTATTATTTAATTATCCTCTTGTACAGCACTTTGTGATTTTATCTGTGAAAAGCGCTTTATAAATAAACTTTACTTACTTACTTACTTGTTCTTTTCTTTTTTTCTTTTCAAAATCTCGAGCATTTTTAGGGGCATAGTATAAATTTACATCCTCTTTTATGTGGTCATTTTTGAGGGGCTCCGTAGCGCACCCCTTTTCACAGTAACCAAACTTCACACACTTATAGATAATAGATCTTATAAAGCTGGGAAAAAAAATAGTGTCCATAGTCACGCCAGCCCAACAGGAAGTCGGCTATTATGGGTTGTTTGAAAAACACAATTTTGATGAACCTTTGATGAAGCTGTATGTTCACTGAAGGAGCCCGATCACATGGATGTAGCAGCAGGAAGTGTATATGAAATTGCCCTCTCATTTTTACCTGATAACTTCGTCAGAACAATGTCAAGACACAGCAAATGCAAAACTTTGAAATATCTTAAATACTGTTGTCATGGCAACGTGTCAAACTTTAATATTCTTTTTGGGTGTTCTTGAGACTCTTGTGCTTCATATTGTGTGAAACTCGACACACACGTGTCTCGGCCAGTAACATGGTTACTGAAGTGACACTGGCTATAACAAAGCCTTAGAAACAGGCATGGAGGATCTTCTGACAAAAGTGGATGGTTAGTTACACATTACTTTAATTATAGGCAAACTTCATCGAACTCAGAGGAACAGATGTTTCTGTCCATTTAATGGCTTATAGTCTTTAACCATAAGATGGCTGATGTATGTAATTACATCTTTCTGTCTCTCAAGTATTAATTAGGTTCTGAGCGCAGTAGCCTAGCCCTTATCTAAAACATGTCTGCCACTGTCTGCCTGTGAAAGAGTTAGTAGTCTGGCTCTGGCTCACAAGGACACATAAAAGACTATTTAGTTTTTATTCCAGAGGTCCTGAACTTCACAATGACACCAGACCTCGAGTGTGGTGTCGAAGAGGAATCTGGTACATTTAGTGTAGCAAAATATGACGATTAAAGGAATTATGGAAAAGGGTGTTTTTCTATGCAATATAGTTTTTTTAAACGGCTTTTCAGGACCTCCACTTGAATGAACATGCATCAAAAAGGTTTAAGTCTCATGGATTTTACTCCCATCCTTATCGCGTTCTAAAGTGCTATTACCATCACAGTCAAACAAGAGGCTTGCCAAGCAGACAGAGACACAACCTCTCCCACTTAGATCAGATTTAGCAATTATGTTATTTGATTAGATTGTGTAATTAAATCCCACAAGGTTAAGTGTGCACTACATCTCGTCGTCTCCACTACTCTCTTTTCTTTGTGACATTTAACCTTCACTGGTCTCTCTCAGTCCATGAAGACGCTTTTGGAAGTAAGGGACTAGTTTATTTGCATTAAGTACATTTAAATGAACTGTTCATTTAAGCCTTATTATTTGTTAGCAGCAGGGATCTATTTAGCAAATCTCAAGCTTTATATGGGCTGAGGTAAACTCATGAAATTGCCATCAAGTTTTCATTAAAGGTATAAACCAACGCTATCTCACGACCAATTCGTACGAATTTGTACGAATGATTAAAAGGTGGCTAATTCGTAGGAATTCATACGACCTCACTCGTACGATTGTCTAAACCCACAATTTAGGGGTAGGTTTAGGGGCGGGGTCAGGGGTAGGTCATTCGTATGAATTCATACGAATTTGGAATTCATAAAATATGTACGATTTAGCAAAAATCCTACAAATTCGTACGAGTCAGGTTGTATGAATTGTTACGAATTAGCCACTCGTACAAATTCGTACGAATTGGTCTTGAGATCGGGTTGGTATAGCGGAGGATCTTTACGAATTTTAGAGAAGACCTGCCCTCTCCCGCCCTCTCCAGGGCTAGCATCGCTAATCATAGCTTACATTAACTTTTACTAGCAGTGATTTTAAATGGATTTCTCCAAATAGCATGACAAACTTTACCTGTCTAGAAGAATCTTCGCGACTGCGGCATTAGTGGGAAGCCCAACCTGTGCTTTTAGTGCACGCCAGCGTGTGAAATATTCACCCAAAATCACTCTGGCCTTGTTTCTATATTCTGCAGCCTTTCTCTTCTTATACACTTCGTATACATTTTTTCTCTTTCAACCCTCAGCCATTTTCAAAGGAATGGCTGAAACCGTAACTCATCACATACACCTGAAAGTGAAAACTACATAGGGACGAGCACGTACGACGGCCTTCGTCTGACATAAACATATCACCGTCTGACGTAAACATATCACCAGAATGATTGACACTTAGGTGGACCAATAGTATAGGCTACCCACCCGGAAAAAGAAAATCCTCCGCTATACCTTTAAGTCATTCATTAAGATTTTGTAAGATAATCTCTTATGCTCACCAAGGCTGTCTTTATTTGATAAAAATATATATATATTTAATGTAGTAAAATATAATTACAATTTTTTTAAAAAAACTGTTTTCTATTTTAATGTATTTTAAAATAGTCATGTGATCTCAAAGCTGAATTTTCAGCATCATTACTCATTACTCCAGTCTTCAGTGTCTCTTGATCCTTCAGAAATAAATTCTAATATGATGAGTTGATGCTCATTGCTCAAGAAACATTTCTTGTTGTTATCAATGTTGATCACAGTTGTGCAGCTTATTTTGTAGATTCAGAATTCTTTGAAAAATAGAAAATATTAATGTTTAGTGAAATGATTTGTTTTGTTTTTGCTGCCCCTGGCCCACCCTTCCCTCTGTCTGGCTGCAATTTGATTCACTTTTCAACACATTACTTGATTTTCTTATTATGCTCACTGTTACACAAAACACATGGCTATATGCCACGCATGTTGGCTAAAACATGTCCTTGCAGTGTTAGTGTCTTTGCTGTTTCTTCTTGTTTATTTTTCCTCTTCTCAGAAAGCATGTATTCGATCAGCCCCTCCTTTTTCCGTCTGTTGCACAAAAATATCCTCTTTTCGCTGTCTAAACCAGTCTGTCTCTGCAGCTCCCATTAACCTGACTCACTCACTCACACACTTTCTCTCGCCGTCTCCACTCCTCCAGAGCCTTTTAATAATGCATGCTGCTATAAAATTCAAATGAGATAGATTTTTAAACACACCAGTGAAGTCTGAGCGCACACACTTTCTCCCTACATCCTGCTGCACCCCGGTCCCTCACTGTCCTCCTCGCCTAACAACCGTTGCCCTGGAAACTGTAACGTCCTGGAGACATATGCGGTATAGAGGGAGCAAGGAAACAGCGGAGAGGGAAAGAGTGTGTGGTCCAACAACGCAGGCACACGGAGTCTCAAATGTGTTAATAATGACAGAAGAGTGCCATAATGAGGGACAGTTTATTCACTGGACTCATTGATGCATAATCAGTGTTGGTACAGAGCAGAATAAGGATCAATACTGCAAGATCTATGCTTCGGTTCAGATACAGCGTACATCATCACATATTATTGTTCCAAAGCAATTCATTAAGGCATGCACAGGCAAATCTGCACAAAATCAGGATTATATAGCAACAAGAGTTATCATAATGCCTCTCAAATCATTTCATGTCACAGAGGAATCTTGAGTAGCACGGGTGCTTTCACCAAAATGCTGATGAGTTTGTAAGGGAAAGTTTCATAAACACAAATAACAGATTTATTCTTCACACCAAAAAAACAGAACAGCAGGTAGAACTTGTAACCCAGAGAATTGGACTCGGCTGTTGTCTTTGCAACATTTGTTTCATAATTATATATTATGCAGCACAAACAATCTGTAATCAGTAAGCAAACATGCTTGTATAAAGGTCAAAGTTTCAGCAAAGCACAAATGGCAGAAAACAAATGGGCTGATTTCAAATTACAATGAAAATACTCAAGAGTGAGAAAATTTGTGAAAGCACTGCAGTGTTAACAGTCAAGAGTTGCATTACGAACACTGTCCATGTCCATCAAAGATATTCAGATTACCAGATGCAATTGGAAGCGGTACAAATATGTACAGACACATATATAAATACACATATATATATATATATATATACACAAGCATGAACTGTAAGCGGGTTAAATACAAATAGCTGAGCAGAATAATTCAAGAGAACAAAGCTGGCATTCACTGACTGCACGCAGTTGGATCAAATGTGCATGCTACGGTCATTCCTGTTTGAGTGGTGGGGATGTGAAGTGGCCACAAATGGAAATGTATCAAAAAGAAAATAGTTGACGCAAGCCTAGCCCACTGCGAGACCCCAAAATGGATGGAGGCCTCTCACTACCCAAACTGAGTCAGCATGCTTATCGACATCATAATTCATAATTTGCATTAGATACAGAACATTTACAAAGTGCTAGCAAAGGTTTTGCCTTGTAAAAAAATAGCAATACTTGATTTCAGCGACTTAACAAGTGCTCCCCATCTCTGTCAAAAAGCTGTTGACATCAATGGAACAGAATCGCATTCTGCATGCAAGATACCTGAAGCCATGAAAATGAGGGATTTGTGATCATATCTGTAAAAGAACTCCAAATCTGTAGGGATGCACAATAATTGGGTATCATATTTGTTATCGTTTGGTAGTATTTACATTGATCAGTCAGTCAAGATTAGATTTTTCTTTTTATTTGGATGATTTTGAATTTTAATTGTGCATGCTCATTTCCTCGGTTGTTATATTTCTAAGTTGTTCATATTTAATTTGATCAGTTAGTCAATATGTTGTGTATGCTCAGTTCATCGGTTTTTAGATAAAATGTTTCGTTGTATTAATCGGTCAGTCAATATTGGAAATGTGTTGGTCAATATTGGAAATTTTTTGGTCAAATGAAAATGTTCTCGCTTTTAAATTATTTGGATACATTTAGATTAACTTTGTCATCCCACTTAGAGTTAATCTTTAAAAACATTTCTTGAGTATTCATTTTAAGCACAATTTTTTGTTAAACCTAAATGTATTTTTAGCATTTTATTCTTTATTTAATTATTTCAACAATTATCAACTATCGGCCAATTATCAGATTATCGGTATGTAACATTTTTTAATATTGGTGCATCCCTGCATATATATGCATTCTTAAAAATGCATGCTCTTATTTCCCACATGCCCACCTAAGCTGGAGTCTTGGCAGCATCTGAATTTTGGCACAGTCGGCCTAACTAGGAATGAATCAGGTATCATTATGTTGACTAAAACAAATCATTCCACCAAGCAAAGCGTTTTGGGCTGTGTAAAACGATTCGTCATAATCAAAACGTCCTAGCGTTCCTGCTGAATGTGCTGAAAGAGTCTGATTCTATTGTAAACATTACGGTGTAAAAACATGAGTATCATCATTTTGCTGATTAAAACACAATAATAAATCAACGGTTTGCTTTCCGTTTGCCTTGAAGGATCTGACCGAGCATAGCTGTAAGGAAGAGGGGAGGGCATGTTGGCGAGCGTTAAGATATTGGCTTCCTCACACACACACACACACACACACACACACACACACACACACACACACACACACACACACACACACACACACACACACACACACACACACACACACACACACACACACACACAAATGCAAGCAAGCAGCCAATCAGAGGCAGCTAGGATCCCTCTCAACACTACTGCATTCCCTACATCTCCCCATCTCTGGGGTATCTTTTCATCTGAAGCCACCGCCCCCCTCCTCTCTTCATCCTTCCATCTGTGGGAAACAAAAGACTGCAGCTTGGTCCCGATCCCTCCCACTTTCTCTTCACCTCTCCCTCCTTCTCTCTCTGTAGGATTCTCTGATACATCATTTTTTTTGTTTATGTGCATTAACCTGCATCTTAATACCTGTGCTTTATATGTGAATATTAAGAACAGAAAGAGAGAACTAAAAATAGAGAGGCGACTGTGCTGTTCTTCCACATCGTTTCATTCCTTTCCTTTGAGACAATCGTCTTGTCTGATAAAAAAATCTGTTGATGGATGCCAATACAGAAGGCATCTGCTGATTTACACAATCGATAACATTTTAATCTGAGCTTTTCTTTATGGATTCACACTTCTGAGCAAACAGAGGGTACTAAGCTGAACATGTGCCTAAAAGACTTCTATCTTTGTCCCAAAACAAAAAAAAATCCTCTCCAGCAATTCCCTCTGATTCTTTTCCTCCCTCAAATCCTCAAGGGGTGTGCGGCGAATGAAATGAGATCTTCTTTGTGGTCTCCTTACTGACATCATCTGAAACCTTTGAGTCCTTTGTTGAAAAAAAAAAAATATATATATATGCATGACTTGCCACTTCACTCGTGATCCCGTTGAGTGTGTTGTTTCTGAAAGTTCTGGCATGGTAGAAGATAAAGGTAACATCCAGCTTTAGAGTCTTTAGACAGAGTATAAAAAAGGTTAAAACGCATTCAGGAGCATTTAGATGTAGAAAGATGAATGACACATGGAAGAAGAAAATGGTCATCATGTACTGGTTGTTGGGTGTGAAGTTTAGTCATGAATTTGACTTCATCCTGAGTGTTTTGATGGTCGTCAGGTCTTAAGTATTACTGAAAGAGAAGAAGAGGTGTTCAAAGAGTGAGGCAAAGTGAATAAAAAAAACAATGATGATACAATTACAACTCGATAAGAATTCAAATATAAAAAAGTCGCTCAAGCTCTTAAAGCAGACACAACAAACAAGATTGCTTTATACAAATATTATGAATTAATTGCAATGACTTTTATTAATTATATATTTCAATAACTTTCAACAGTTACAACAAAGTCAGCTTGTGATGTTTCTGTTCTTTAGCATAGTATTATTTTTAATTAAAGCATAAGTATGTGCAGTTGTACTGTAGATGGATTTTCAACATTTTTAAAATAAAGCAGGATACAAAGTTATATACACCGTTTTTTGTTGAAAGAAAGAACTTAATGCTTTTATTCAGCACGGAGGTATTAATTTGATTAAACAATTTAATACCTCAAAACAAAACAAATTTGTTACAAAAGATTATATTCATCAAAGAATCCTAAAAAAAATCCACAAAAATATTAAGCAGCACAACTGTTTTCAGCATTGATAATAAGAAATGTTTCTTAAGCAGAAAATCAGCATATCATGATGATTTCTGAATGGTCATGTGACACTGAAGAATGGGTTAATGATGCTGAAAATTCAGCTTTACATCACAGGAATAAATTATATTTTAAATTGTATTTATATAGAAAACAGTTCTTTTAAACTGTGATAATATTTCACAATATTTCTTTATCTTTGCTAGTAAATTTTTGCTGTAAATGCAGAACTTTCAAAACAGTAAAAGTCTTTCCAACCCCAAACATTTGAACATTACTATATGTCATATTCCAACTCCTGAAATCTTAATCTGAACAGTAATCCTTCAAAATATAATATCAGATGTTTAAATGGGTTACCTGTGAAAAAAACTTAATTTACAAACTAAAGAAACATTATTTTTAATCTGGTCCCTGAAATGGCCTCAACAAACTTAGATCCATTAACAACGGGCCCACGGTCAAACTTACCTGTAATCAGATCTACTTCAAATCCTCACGAGCTAAAGTCAATCTGACATCGACCCAAATCACAAAGTCAGCTCTAGGCTTACATTCAGTTTCACATGATCTGGGCTCATGGGAAGGATACTCACCCCCCCAGTTGATGACGATAGTAAGAATAATGATGACAATCCCACCCACCAGCGACACGATGGACAGGACCTTTGCATTCCGGCCAAGACGGCGTGCGCCATCCAAGTTTCCCTGCTGCAGACTGTTACGAGACTGAGATTGGAAAGAGAAGTTGAATGAACAGGAGAAAAAGATACACAGGTAGAATAAATAATTCCATTATCATGAGAAAGAATTATGCATGATACAGTTTCTTTGCCAGTAAGAAATGTTTTCAGTTTACTCTCCAATGGCAAAAAAGTCACTTTCCGAGTTCTTGCATACACAAGTGAAATCACAATCCCTCCTTACTCGGCAGAAACTGTATCCAGACATCCCACCCCACGAACACACACACCCACACACACACCATGACTGAGAAGGTCAAGCCGACGATGTTGATGGGCCAGACAGGGCAGAGGCAGGCCAGAATAGCCCATATGAGATAAGTCGTTGGGTTTGGATCCGTCTCCTCCAGCATCAGTGGCTGCGCTGGGCTGTCGGGTGAGCGATGGTCGAGGTGACCCCGCGTAGCTCAGTGACCCGGAGCGGCTGCTCAACCTGGCGCGCCCGTTTGCTTGTGCGTGGTTGGGTTTGACATGCTGCTGACGAGGAGAAGCAGCGGTGGGACAACTGTCGACAGGAGCCGGGCAAACACCATTACCTGTGTGGTGGTGAGAGAAAGAAACACGTGAAAAAGCCAGACATTGGACGGATACATAAGCCTGCATTTCAGCCTGTCCTTTTTAAAAAGATCAATTCTTCCGTTTGTTTCCAAAGGCACAAACATCTCAGATTTTATTGGTAGATAGCTGCAACTGACTCATCTACTTGTTGAGAAAAAATGGATAAGAAAAGAGAGTGGGGGAGGATACAAATCTTGAGACGAAAAGGGAGTGAAAGTAGAGTGAGGCTCTAAATCATGTCCTTCTGACATCTGGTCTAAGATTAACACTAAGGAAAGTGAGAAAAAAAATGCGGAGAGGTCATCAAAGACAGAAAGGACAGCTTGTACATCACAGTGGGACTAAGGTCTAACCCAAGCGCCCAGGTCATTATAAATTGTATATTTTAAAAATAAAAACAAACTCTTTACTAAACAAAACACAATGCACAATGCAAGACTATAAAATATATTTTAATTAAATGTTTTTTTACTTATTTCCATCTTCTCGTCAATGACTGTCAGGTGATTGAGGGGTGGGGCATCCTGGGAGGGGGCGGAGTCTACAGCAGGAGTAGGTGTTGTTGCGGGGGTTGGATCTTGCTGCTCATTTTTTATTGGCTGAGAGGAGATGGCGGTGAGGTCTGACTCTGGTCCTGGTTGCTGACTGGTCTCTTGCTCTGACTGTTGCTGTTGCTGTTCTTCCTCCTCTGCACCAGAGGCAGCAGTGGGAATGCTGGCGTCAGCATTCAAATCCATTCCCAAGATGTTTATGACAACTTATGTGTGGCAAAATCAAGCTTTTATGTCCGGATTCTGAATTGTTTAGAACTGTTGGGTAAAAGTAAAATAAATGAAAACATATAAGGCATCACATAAATTATATAATGCTCATTCACATACCACTTATATTATAAAGTCAATAATGAACACTACCATTCAAAAGACTGGGTCATTAAGAAATGATTTGACAGAAATGTATAAGTAATGATCATTAGGGCAACTGGTCACTTGAGTCTTGTTGCCCAGGGCACAGGAAATTGTTAATCCGGCCCTGGTAATGATGCTGAAAATTCAGCTTTGATATTGCAGGAATTAAATTTCATTAAAATAGAAAACAGTTATTTTAAATTGTAATCACAATATTACTGTTTTTACTGTATTTTTGATCAAATAAATGCTGCCTTGGCGAGAATAAGAGACTTACCTCTTACAGACCTCTAACCTTCCTTGTCTGCTTAAAGGGGAAGTTGGCAATTTACACCGTCTGTTTTCAAACCAGTTTCCCAAACACTACCCTTGTCTCCCACATACTGGTTTGAAAGACAGATTGTTACGCCCCAAACTCACAGTTTGAACCAACATGATTATTTGGGTTTCTAAAACATACAGAGCAATGATTTGATGTGCTATAGAGCTATAGTGTCTGCATTATTTTTAAGGGGAAAAATTGTTGTTGCTGCATATTAAACTGTAACAGGACCGTTTACTATATTCACTATATTCTTTACTCCATGATTTTAGCAGGGTATGGCTTCATTTTTTTTCCAAGTAAACTGGTCTTGGGGCTCTGCACCTGTTTACCTGCCTACAATGAATCTCTCTCACAGCAGAATACGATCCTGAGAAATGAAAAATAAAGCCACCACAACCAGCTTTATTCGTGTGCTATCCTCACGTCATTATCCAGATGTGAAAGATGAGAGATTTTTCTGAACAGTAGGCAATGCTGGTTTGCCAACATAGCCTACTACACAACATACTGAATGTAAGGTCTTCAAAAACTAGCACTCTGTCACACCCAAGATCCCAGAAATCAAGATAATAAAACCACCAAAAAAAACCAAAAAAACATCGAATCATATTCATTACATTCAGATAGAACTAAATTCAAATATTGATTACTTTAAAGTCCACACGAGCATCAGATGTATCAATGTCTGTGAGAAAACAAAGAGCATCAAATGACACACCCATATCTGCAACTATATATAAAAAAACCTTTTTATGATTTATGACAGATATAGGCTACATACTAAATGAACACTTGTACACCATGTGGCCGTTTAACATAACGCTAAAATCAATGGAATAATCCATCAATCCCACATTAACGACTTTCCCCTTCGCCTGTCATCTGTCTCACTCTTTGAAATGGAAAGAGGTATCTGTCTAGAGATGAGCACACAACACACACACACACAGGAAACGCAGCCACGCGTCTTCTGCACGAAGGTGCCGAATATATATATCAATGTATTATATCTCATAATTCAAAGAGAATTGTGACAGATCACATAAGAAAAAGACTGATGCGAGAATCAAAATGCCAGTAATAAACCATTGCAGCATGCATGCAGATCGAAAGTATAGGCTACTCACCTTAATCTATTGCAAAACTAATTCAAAAATGTATCATAATCCTTTTCATTTTGAATTTAAATAAACACTAGGCATATGAAAGTTTCAGATGGTGCAAAAGAATCAAGATTTAAAAAGGTGTTGATTTACGCTACAAAGCTGCTGCGTTTTGGTATAAAAACGTGGGGTGATCTGTCTGCCTATGATGCTCTGCCTGTATGACTCTCTCTCAGTCTGTTCTTTCTATCTGCATGAACCTGTGTGCGCGTGCTCGACTGTGTATGCGTGCGCGTTTTTCTTTCTTTTTTTGTGGTCGTTTACTTGTAGAGAACCTCTGGATAATGGTGTGGATCCCAGTGACTCGAATCTTTTGAGTCGACTGAATAAAATCATTCAGACATACACATGATTCTTGAGTTACAGTACATCGTTACATCAGTAGCCTAGATTGTTTTCGCAGTCATACACAGTGACAAAAAAGGGAAAAAAGGAAGATCTGCTTTGTTGTAATTTGATAATAATGCATAATCTCTGCTTTTAGAGACTTTTCAGTGGATCTAAAAAAATTAGACATATAAAGGATGTCTTTTATTAAACGAAACGACCATGTAACTGGAAATTCGCCGTTAACGGACATGCCCCAATAGATTCACGAGTTAATTAGCCACTTATTAATTAACCAATAGAAGCCTGTTGGGTTCATTTTGTCACGTGACAAACGAACACTCGGGATGTAAAATCGGGAGTTCCCCTTTACAGTCTATGGGTGTTCCTCGTTTATCTTTAACTGCATTATAATGATTTTCTCATTTGTAATATTATCAAAGATTGTGTATGTGAACTTGTATTGGGCATTTTTGGCTATGAAAATATAACATTTAAATAAATTAGTTCACTTTGAGCGGGAGAGTCAGTAACATGATTCGAGTCACGAAAATGTCCGACCACTATTTATATGGCAGCGCCGACATGTGGCCAAACCCTGAAACAAGAATTCACAACCCGTATTCCAGGGGTTCTCAGCTCTGGCCCTGGAAGAACTCCGCTTTCGAGCTCCAGCCCTAATCAAACACATTTTAACAAGCTAATCAAGGTCTTCAGGATTACTAATATAGGCAGTTGAGTTTGATCCGGGTAAGAGCTAAACTCTACAGGACAAGAGTTGAGAACCCCTGCCATATTTATTAACAAGTTTTGGAAGACAGCTGATGCAAATGCAAAATATTTTATTTGATATTTGAGAAGACATTATTAGACAATTAAAAAAAAAGTTTTATTGCTGGAAATGGCAGAGCAAAGTAAAAAAAAAAAAAATTCTAGAAAGTTCTTTGGTATTACTACTGATTATGAATAGTATAAAGACACCCTAGGCACATTTCAACATAACAAATAACACAAAGTGAAGACTTGAAAAAGCAAATGTGTTAGTAAACCGTGAGAAAAAAAATCTTTTGAGTATCAGTTCACATGAAAAACAGGACAACAAGGGTACTGCTAAAGCTGCATATTCATATGTTTAATGTATTAATAGTGTTAACTACAACATGGAGTATAACATCACAGTTTTTATGCATTTCATATGGTATAAGGCCTCTTAACCTCTGTCTCCCCTATTTTTTATTTATTCATCTTGGTCTTTGCCCTGCAGAGCCCCCAGGAGGCCATTAGCAGTAGAAAAGAGATTAATAGGAGAGGAGCCATCTGTAATAAGAGTAGACTTCAGACCCAAAGACTGCAGGAGCTTCACCTGGAAAAAAAAACGGTGCATGTAGATAAATAGTTATATAACCAAAAATAGACAATATATTGCAACAGTAGAATATTTTCACACCTCACATCCATTCAAAATGGTATTATGAAAAACATTTGTGATGCAAAGCCTCCATAGAAAGATGTTAATTTGCTATTTCAATGTTCTTGAGTTCACTTACCTGTAGTTCGGGCCCGGCTCGGGCCATTTCCTTCAGGGTATCGGCGCCCAGGTTCTCGATCAACTGCTTCAAACGCAGACTCTCAATCTCTGCCAGCTTCTGCCGCTTCTCCACCTCCATTCGGTCCGTCTCCTTCCTGTAGTTCAGCTCCTGCTCACGTGCCTTACACAGACGGGCCAGCTCAGAGTCCTGACACACAGAGGAGAGAGGAGAATGGTCAAAATCCACTAGGGTAAGAATAGATAAAGATGAGATCTAGCACATTTTGGATGACATACAGCCTCGATTTTCTGAGCCTCTGCTTTGAGTTTGGCCTCCTTCGACCGCCGCCTCTCCATGTATACGTGCAGCCTCGGCTTTAGATTGTGCCTCGGCCTTCGCTGCTCCTGTGCTCTCCACTGCAGCACTGGGATGCACACACATTGATTATTATCTGTGAAAATGTTCCATGTGCACAACAGCTTTAGCATAGCACTGGCCCTCGCAGTGAACTCACCTCTGGGCCTCCAGCTCCAGCAGCTCTTTCCTCGCCTTCTCTGCCTCTGCCTGGTCTGAGATCTTCTGCCTCTCCAGGCGACCCCGAGCCTCCTGCTCCAGACGCTCTGCTTCATGTCTGAAAGAAGAGAAACGAGTGTAAATGGGCACGACAGACAAATGTGGAAAGCTGGAAGAATAACAGGAGCTCGATTCTTCCTCAAAGCGAAACAGAGTAAAGCATTCCTTACGTAAATTAAGATAAACGAAGAGACTGAGAATTAAATGAAAAGAAACCCATCAGACTAAAGGCCCGTTTACACCAAGGAGTCGGACGGAGAGAATAGCAGAGTCCACACCACAACTATCAACATGCACCAATGCTACATGTCATAATCATTTAACAAACAAGTATTCATTACTTCAATGAGCTGATTGTTTCGGCCTTAAATTAATACAATTTTTAGATAACTGTGATTTCGTATATGTACATTTCTGAAATACATAACTTAGACAGTTACCTCTGATAACAGATCACTCTAAATCGTAAGGTGGACTCATGAATTTTCTGTAAAGCTGCTTTGAAACGATGTGTATTGTGAAAAGCGCTATACAAATACATGTGAATTGAATTTAACCATAACGATAATGAAAATACACCTAAAAAATTAAAATAAAAATTACTTTTTCAACGGTTAATCAATGTAAATGGTTATAATTGTTATTTCTGACATACCGGTAATTATTTATATATTGATATTTAATCTGGATTTTGTTTCTCTGGAAGGGTTATTTTGTCTGTTTTGACTGCTTCTACATTTTGCTTTTACCTCACCTGTTTATTGGGTATTAGTATTTTGGATTTCCCTTTCAAAAGTTGTTTCATATTTGGTTTTAACCTTGTCAGCAGTATTATATCCTTCTCCAATGCTGTCAATTTCCCTGTCATTGCACAAGCTTTTCTTATTCAGTTTCTTATTGATTGCACGGAATTCTATTGTTAGGTTTTCAGATCTGAAACATGCAGTGCTCAGTATATGTTGTGGCTGCTTATGGGAGATCAGGTTCCCTCATCCACAATTTATTGCTGATTCCTTTGTTTCTTTTGATCTTTCTTTTTCGGTGTGTCATTTGACACAACATTGTCTGTGCGGTGTGAATTGGCCTTAAGATATTAAGTATGTAATAATGTTAAATTCTGTAAAATAAGAAATTTGAAGAATTTATATAATTATAACTCACATTTAAAAAAATAATAATTATTGGATGTGAAAAATATGAATATAAAGAATTTAAGGGGAAAATGCATCATAAAGAGAGAGAGATGAAGTGTTTGGTTTGTACCGTGCGGCAGCCTCCTGTGAGTTGGTGGTGATCTCAATGGCTAGTTGCACGCTCTTTTGCAAGGCGTCGCGGGTGCGCTGGTCCACTGGCTCCACAGACTGAATGTCCACGCTGCTGATAACTAACCCGTTCTGGTTAAAGCGCAGACTGGACCGCACCGCAAGCTTCTCATCAAAACCAAAGACGGAAGAACAGATGATCCTGATGGAGTTCTGAAAGAGAAATAGATTCATATGATCAGAGTAGACAAGGACAAATAAGACTTAGGCATGATTTTAAAGTCAGGATTTGAACAACTGAGCCAGATTTTTTGAACCATAATTGTCATTCATGTTTCCCACTCCCAGTCAGAAAACTGACCTTAACCTCCTCATTGTACATCGATGAAATACCTTAAAATTGCTCTCCACTGCCATTCCACAACAAACTTGGTAAAGCTCAAGGAATTTTGTGAGGACTAATAGACTAATATTGCCTAATTCCTGTATTGTTGTGCAAACTTGATGGAGATTTATCCAAAAGTCTTATCCAAAACAGCTGTAACGGCTCATTTCAGTTCTTGATATTGTAATCATTTGTAACTGTATTTATTTTGGGGGTCGCTGTTGCAGAGATAAGCAAAACATTTAATTACATCAAAATCAAAGGTTGTGAAAATAATTTCCTGGGCTCCCAATTTTTTGTATGAATTAAAAGTAAATGTGTTGTACTGTCATGCAAACTTATTAGCTTTGAATACATGTGCCTTGACTACTAAAGTATTCACTGAAATGAGACCTGAAAAGGAATTGCTGGACGAGTGTTCAAGGCATGTTTATGTACAGAATAAAAAAAAAAGAAACATGAAAAAATCTTTTATGCCATAACAAATTGATCTAATCCATATATTGATCTAATCCATTCGGAAAAAAATGTCCTCTAAGATACTGTGAAAGCTTAAATAAAGTAAACAGTGATACATGTAGTGTTAAAAGAAGTCACAGATTGTTTAGTTAAAAGCTATCAATCATGTGAGCTTCATTTTGTGGAAATGTATGAAATATTTGTGGTCTGTAATCACATTCTGCAATGTATGATGTATTAAAACAGCTGTCTTCTTCAACACTCAGAAAGGTCCTGTATTTACAGGTAAGGTTGTGATGTACTGATCTGATGAAAAACTCTGCAATTTTGTTTAAAGAATTGTTGAACTTTTCTAATTTTTTGCTGAAATTTTGTACAAAATACTTGATAAAAAAATGTAAGTAAGCCAAATGGTCATGATCCATATTTGAAAGTAATACTGTTGTTCCATTAATATGATTAAAGGTGCATAACGCAGGTCTCTGAGTTTTTGCAGAACTACACCCCCTCTGGCGACAAGCGAAACTGCAACCAGAGGTGTGCACGCTCATGGAGCACACGCACACGCAGGCTTGCACGAGCACAGCTGTTCATAACCAAAAGAGCATCAGCCGCACAAATCTTTTGTTCACAGTCATAATGTCTTCAGAGGTTATAAAGTTATAAATCTGCAAGTCATTTTACATATATGAAAGGAAAGGCATTTGAGTAAATTACACACTTATGTGTTCTCCATCGTTTGTGTTTGGAGCTCCGTCGATTTGATTCATTAATCCTTGATTTTCTTCTTTACCACTCAATTATAAACAGGCACTTTCTATTTTTATATCATGTGAACTTATCCTCGATACTATTCCTTATAAAAAACAATCGGATTGCTTTGATATCGCTACTTAGATCCAACTTTCCGAATCTCGGCTACTAGCCTTTAGCCCGCTAGCATTTCACGCGTGGCCTCGAGCGTCTCATTTTAGACCCGTTTCTCTGAAAGCTTCTCTGAAAGTACAGACACACGTTGATTGTGCTTAGAGCCTGCATCAACGGGGCATAAGCACATGCGCGTGCGGTCTGTGTTTGTGTTTGGAGCTCCGTCGAATTGATTCATTAATCCTTGATTTTCTTCTTTACCACTCAATTATAAACAGGCACTTTCTATTTTTATATCATGTGAACTTATCCTCGATACTATTCCTTATAAAAAAAACAAAAAACAATCGGATTGCTTTACTGATTACTATTACTACTAATTTACTGTTCATCTGTTATAATGGCGAACATATCGGATGTGTGTCTAACGTTACCTCTGAGTGCAGGTGAGGACACATTCGAGCTGATTTCGGTACGATTGGAGCTGGAGTCGGTGGAGAAGCAGATTCGTGTTCTGCTGGAGAAGCAAGCCGAGCTGCGAGATCGGCAATCAGCGCTTGAAACATCACGCGCCGATGCTCACAAGTCAGTGGTTAGTAACTTTGTGACTTTGACTCCGACTTCGTCTACTCCGTGCGTTTCTCTGCCCAGGAGGACGCGATCATCTCTGCCTTCAATCACTCCTGCACCCTGGGTCACGACACGAGCCAGGACCAGAGCAAGAACCTCTCCGCCCCTCCCGGTCTTCGAGATCTCCACCCGGAACCGCTTCTCCCCTCTTCGCGAGTCGGAACGCGACGACCATGTCCGTGCTACCTCGGGTAAAGGTAAGGTGCGCACTCACTGCTTTCCTGGTGCTCGTGTTCTTGATGTCGCTGCGCAGGTTCCCGAGATCCTGAACGGTGACGAGCGCGTCGGAGCTGTCGTGCTGCACGCGGGAACGAATGACATCAGGCTGCGGCAGACGGAGGTTCTGAAGAAGGACTACAGGAGCCTGATCGAGACGGTACGCAGCACATCGCCTAGAGCAACGATCGTCGTGTCTGGACCGCTTCCCACGTACCGACTTGGACAAGAAAGGTTTAGTAGATTATTTGCTTTAAATGAATGGTTAATGTCATGGTGTAATGAACAGAAACTGCTCTTTGTAAATAATTGGAATCTGTTTTGGGAGCGACCTAGGCTCTTCCGTCCTGATGGTCTGCACCCCAGCAGAGTCGGAGCGGCTGTTCTGTCGGACAACATCTCCAAGACGCTACACACCATCTGACTAGTAAGTCAAAGTCCAAATCATAGTCTTTGCTGTCCCAACTTAATTGATATAAGTACCAATGTAGAACATTATATAGAAACTGTGTCTATTCCTCGCTTAGTGAAGCCAAACAACAAATCTACTGTAAGATCTAGCAAGAATATTATTGTAATTAAACCAGAAAATCTAAATATCAGTGAACAAAAACAATTTCTAAAGCTAGGTCTTCTAAACATTAGATCGCTCACACCTAAGGCGGTTATTGTAAATGAAATGGTCACAGATAATAATTTCGATGTTCTGTGCCTTACTGAAACCTGGCTTAAACCAAATGATTATTTCGGTCTAAATGAGTCTACTCCACCAGGATACTGTTATAAGCATGAGCCCCGTCTGATCGGTCGTGGCGGCGGTGTTGCAACAATCTATAGAGATATTCTTAATGTTACTCAGAAAACTTGTCATAGGTTTAATTCGTTTGAAGTACTTGTGCTAAATGTTACGCTCTTAGATGTAAGAAAGAAATCCTTATTATCTCTAGCCATGGCTACCGTATATAGACCTCCAGGGCCATATGCTGATTTCCTAAAAGATTTTGCAGACTTTCTCTCAGACCTATTGGTCAATGTCGATAAAGCAATAATTATTGGCGACTTTAACATACACGTAGATAATACAAATGATGCGTTAGGGCTGCGTTTACAGATCTATTAAACTCTTTTGGGGTGAAGCAAAACGTCAGTGGTCCCACTCATCGTCTAAATCATACACTAGATTTAATTATTTCATATGGAACCGATCCAACCGATATAGATATTATACCGCAAAGTGACGATCTCACTGATCATTACATGGTAACTTGCATAATACGCACTGCTGAAATTTGTCATGTTGCACCACGTTATAGACCAGGCAGAACAATCCTTCCAACCACTATAGATAGATTCTCAAATAGCTTACCTGATCTATCTCAGCTGCTCAGTAAACCCAAACAAACAGATGAACTAGAGGAAATGACTAGCAGTATGAGCAACATTTTCTCTAGTACACTAGATATTGTTGCACCAATTAGATTAAAAAAGGTTAGAGAGAAAACTAAAACACCATGGTACAACAGTGCTACGCATGCTATCAAGAGAGAAACTCGTAACTTAGAGCGTAAATGGAAACGAACTAATTTAGAGGTCTTCAGAATCGCGTGGAAAGACAGTATGTCACGTTATAAAAGGGCTCTAAAATCAGCCAGGGCTGAGCATATCCGCAAACTAATTGAAAATAACCAAAATAATCCAAGGTTTTTATTTAACACCGTGGCTAGACTAACAAATAATCAGACATCTCCAGAGCAAAATATTCCGTTACAATATAGTAGTAATGATTTTATGAATTACTTCAATGAGAAAATAGAAAGCATCCGAAACACAATTGTAAATGTACAATCCTCTATGGTGTCTAATGACTCGGCCTCAATTATGGCCCCCCTAGAACAACTACACCGCTTTACAACTATAGGACAGGAAGAACTAAATAAACTAATCATTGTATCTAAACCAACAACATGTTTATTAGATCCAATACCCACTAAACTACTTAAAGAAGTGTTACCTGTAGTGGAAGAGCCTCTTCTCAATATTATTAACTCGTCTTTATTTTTAGGTCACGTTCCAAAAATATTCAAGCTGGCAGTAATAAAACCTCTCATTAAGAAACCGCAATTAGATCCAAATAACCTAGCAAATTACAGACCCATCTCAAATCTTCCATTTATGTCTAAAATACTAGAAAAAATTGTGTCCGCTCAATTATACTCTTTCTTGCAAGAAAATGATATCTACGAAAAATTTCAGTCGGGATTCAGACCGCATCATAGCACAGAAACTGCGCTAGTTAAAATTACAAATGATTTACTCTTAGCCTCTGACCAAGACTGTATCTCAATACTAGTTCTACTTGATCTTAGTGCTGCGTTCGACACTATAGATCATAAAATACTCTTAGATCGACTACAAAACTACACTGGTGTCCAGGGACAGGCATTAAGCTGGTTTAGATCGTACTTATCAGACCGTTACCATTTCGTCTGTTTAAATGGGGAAAAATCAAAGATAACATCAGTAGACTATGGAGTGCCGCAAGGATCTGTCCTAGGCCCTCTGCTATTCTCAATATATATGCTGCCACTTGGTAATATTATAAGAAAACATGGAATTAATTTTCACTGTTATGCTGATGACACTCAATTATATATCTCATCACGACCAGATGAAAACACTAACTTATCTAACTTGACAGAGTGTCTAAAAGATATAAAATGCTGGATGACGTGTAATTTCCTGCTATTAAATTCAGATAAAACGGAGGTATTACTTATTGGTCCAAAAAACTACCCACAAAATCCCTTACAATACAACTTTAATTTAGAAGGATGTCCTGTTACTTTATCCACTACAGTAAAAGATCTGGGTGTTATGCTAGACCGCAACTTGACTTTCGAAAATCATATATCATATGTTACAAGAACAGCCTTTTTCCACCTTAGAAACATTGCTAAGCTACGTAACATGCTATCTGTTTCAGATGCAGAAAAGTTAGTTCATGCATTCATGACCTCGAGACTAGATTACTGTAATGCTTTATTAGCTGGTTGTCCTGCATCCTCAATAAACAAGCTACAGTTAGTGCAAAATGCAGCCGCTAGAGTCCTTACTAGATCAAGAAAATATGATCATATAACACCAATTTTATCATCTCTACACTGGTTACCTATTAAGTTCCGTATCAATTACAAAGTATTACTATTGACTTATAAAGCTCTAAATGGTTTAGCTCCTGTGTATTTAACAGACCTTCTATCGCCCTACAATCCATCACGCTCTTTAAGATCACAAAATTCGAGGCTTCTGGTCGTTCCTAGGATATCTAAGTCTACTAAAGGAGGGAGGGCGTTCTCACATTTATCTCCTAAACTCTGGAATAGCCTTCCTGATATTGTTCGAGACTCAGACTCGCTGTCCCAGTTTAAAACTAGATTAAAGACGCATCTCTTTAACCAAGCATTCACTTAATGCTTACCTTTTATACTACTTCTGAATCAGTTCGAATGCATTAATATTATGAACATCAGCTATGCTAATTATTTCCCATCTGTCTTTCTGCTGTTATCTCGGGACGCTAGTCCCGAGGTAAATAGCGTTCGTCAGCTCCAGTTTGTATCCAGCCTCTCACGAAGACTTCAGATGCCCCAACACCTGTGATGAGACGACTAAACGCCGGTGGAGAGACGACTAAACGCCTGTGAAGAGACGACTAAACACCGGCGATATGTTATGCCTAAATTTATACATGATTAACTAACTGTATTTTTCTTTGTACATTTCTGAAATGCACTTTCTGTAAAGCTGCTTTGAGACAATGTGTATTGTGAAAAGCGCTATACAAATAAACTTGAATTGAATTGAATTGAATGTGTGAGGGGAAAACGGGGGTAGAAGAAAACAGTTTTTGTTTCCATTTATCTCCATGTTGAACTGTTTTATGCGTTTACTGTATCCACTTATGATTGTATTATTATGGAAACACGTTCATGAACAATATAAGTTATTAATTTGTAAAAGCTTAAAATAATAATCATACCATACACAGTTGGTCAACAAAGTACACTCAAATGTCTCAAGGTAATAAACAATCAAATGGCACTAGATCCGCTTTCATAACAAGTAGTTATAGGAACTTAGTTATAAGAACTGTCCACTTCTAAACAGTTCTAAGAACTACTCTCCCCCAAACTCGGTTTTGCTGTTTGCGGTCGCACCAGGCCAGTGGCCAGAACCGATGAGAGTGACGCGAGCACGGCGGCGGCGGCGCCACATACAACAACAACAAACCAGCATGGAGGAGGCTAGCGCAATGTTCCTGTTCTGCCTACCGGGACCTTAATAACGGAGTACGAACGGCGGCGTTTAAAGACTATGGTGGAAAGTCTAAAGTAATATGATGGAAGAAGATAGAAGAGCAGAGCGCAGGCAAAGGACGTTAGCAAAGAACACAAGGCTACCGGTAGGCCATACACAAAAACATAGTTAGCATCTTTTATGGGACATGTTTTATGTTTCATGTTGTACTATTCTTCCGAAGACCATTCCTAGTTTATGAACCTGTGGTAACGTTAGTCAAATCAATTCTGATTGTACATTGATCTACCTTAGGCTAAAGCATTACACATTTTACGCATCGTCATTTGTTGTCATAGATTTGCCGCATCAGACATTAGAGACTGGGGTATATTTTACCGTTTTATCAAGAAAACAGCCAACTGAGGATCCCGTTTGAGCCCTAGAGCAGACCGGAGATCTAGCTGCTATCCATTTGTTGAAAGCCTTCCCGATGCTGACTCTCCTCTCGTCTTATTCCGACGCCTGACTCCAATTTGGCCATTTTGGTCAATAACTAGACAAAAGTTTTCTTTTCTTTGTCTTACGTGGAGTTTGCGTTGGGGTTTGGAATGAACTACAAGCCGGTCTCTTTGAATCCATCTTCTACTTTTGTGGAAAGTTGACTAAAGTTTTGTCGCTCGAGTTGTCTTCGCTGATACGGAGAATGGCGGCTAACAATAACAAACCTCCGAGACATCGCCTGGTGAGCGTGAACGCGCATGACGTCACGCCCAGTCTCAGATTCGAGCCCGAATCCCTCTTATTTATTTTACTGTACAGGACTAAATCTCAGTGATCAGAGAAGGGCTCATTCAGCCCATCAGGCAATTGTTTACGCATGTATGGGTTAAAAAACGGGTATTTTTAACATGAAATGTTGCGCAATGCACCTTTAACAATTGCTTTTACAAACATGATTACTTTAATAGCTTTATATACTTTATAACAAACTGAATGCAGCAGCAGAGAGATAAAAAAAAAGTTAACAAATTGTGAATACGAAAATAAAGCAGTGGATTTTTCCTTGTAAAGTGAAAACATAAACATGAATGTGGATTTCAGCTTTCATTTTAATAATTTTAATTGTGGATCACCGATAAAAGCCATTGTTCTACTGGTTAATCCACAGTCTTGGGATGAGTATACAAAGGCTAATATCGTTATTAACAAAAACCTGAATGATGGCAACAAAGGCATGGACATGTACCTGGTAATATATACGTAAAAGAGCAAAACTGCCCTCGTGGTTTGAAAACACCCTATTAAAAAATCGAATCATTCCCAATATATGGCAACTAAACGTTTCATACCTGATTAAACCTTACCAATATTTTTTCACACAATCAACCAATTGACCCTTCGCAAAGACCCGCCCTCCTTAGTTACTGTCGCTATGTTCCGACAAGCTACGCTGCTCTCATGCTCTCACCATGTTCTCACGCAGTGAAAAATACATCGCGGAGCAGAGAGGAGACTGACAACACGCGGACAGACAGGACAGACCAGGTTACTTTTCGGTTACTTTTGATATTAAACATATTAAACAAAGTCTCAGCTTTCAAATGTGGTCATTTTTTGAAAGAAATTTAAACAAATACCGTTTTGGGGCTCTTTAATGTGCCGTGACAGATCGCTGTAGAGCTTGTGATCCGATCATCTCTTCCTTCTAGTTCATTTATAGCATCAAAAAACATGAACGAACATAAGAAGTAATGTTGTTTTAACCGCGGAAAGGCGTCAGTATATTCATTTTACCAAGTTAAAATCCTCCTAACTCTACTGGCTGCTTTTTCGGACAAAATGGCGGATGGCGAAGTATGATTGGTCAGAACACCTGTCAATCAAGCTCCACGCGAAGGGTCAATTAGTAATGGAATCACACTTATTGAGAGTAAGCTAGTTTTAGTGCAATCAAGGATTTGAAATCCACTGTCTTTTAACCAGGTTTTGATAATTGTTTAAAGCATATTGTGATTTTAACTTTTGTGTCTGTTATAATCCGTTGTCAATAAAAGTCAGCTATTAGCATTAATCATGGTATAGTGATTTTTTTCATGTGTTCTTGACTTATTTTTAGAGGCTTAATCATACATTGGAAGGGGACCAAACAACAGAAACACACAGTTACAATTGCAGCTGCTAGCTATATAAAAGATCTAAAATGTTGAGGGTTTTGTCTATGGGTTTTCAGGTTTGCACATAATCACTCATTGCAACACAATTATGGCTTAAAGTCAGGACACTAAACATGTAGGAAAGAGAAGTATCAGAGCAATAAAGCTCTAAAGGTGTGTCACATACCTTGTGGAAGTCGTCAAACTGCACTGAGGCAACTGCTCCTCTGATTCTGGAAGCGATGGCCTTGCATGCATCGCCCACAAAGTCTGGCACTGAGAACAGAGTCGCAGCCTGGGCCGCATCAGCAGGCAGTTTGATGTCAAAGTGCCTGATACCCGAAAGAAATATAGAAAGAAAGGTCACTGCTCTGCTCAGCTTAATGATATAGTCTATTTACACTTCATTTGTACTCCTCAAGACATTTCGAATAAGGCTTTAGAGCACACGCACACCACGTACCAGTTGTAAGAGAGCTGCAGCTGCAGGCGGGCATGGTCAGCCGTCTCTATGGTGATGATGTCGGTACAGAAGTCTGGGCCAAGCAAGAGACAAATGGTTTTGATGACATTAGGATGTTTGGGTTTGTCTCCGGAAAGGGAGAGCATCGTAAACTGTTCATCAGGGCCGAGCATCACCATCTCAGGTCCAAACATCACCCTGTGAGAGAGACAGAATGTGAAAGAGAAAATGTAGGTTTTTAACTTATAACTGTAACAAATACACATGAATAACACGCATAAGATTTTGAAACAAATGAAAACACTCATAAGAAGAACTGTACAGAAACTAAGCAAGATAGCTGTGTCGGTGTGTGAACAATGTCTTCAGAAAGATGCTGCATAACTATATGACTGTCACTCAAACAAACAACATGACATTACCTGGCCTTCTTCTCTCTGTAGTCGTACACCTGCACGGCCGCATTGTGCGGGATACGATAAGACACCACTCTGGTTTTATCTCTGTCAGCTTGCACAAAGTTCCTTCCTCGATCAGAGCGGTCAGCTAGCGGGTCACGGGATTGGGCCAGAAGAGACTCTACATTGGCTGGAAGCTCCTTCTCCCACAATTCCTCATCCTGCGTTAGCATGTATGTCTGACCAATCACGGCACGCACCTGAAAACCAGGCATAAGGTCAGCTGGGATATATAGCACTTTAATTCCATTATGTTGATGTTTGTTTGGTTTTACCATATAAAGTGTTAATATGAATTCAATTAATTGAACTCAAGTTATAGTTCTCCAATTAGAAACATGAGTCTTCCTTATTATCTTACAATCATTTCCAGAATGTACTAAACTGAAATAGAAGAATTTAAAGAATAGTTCACCTCAAAAAGAACAAATTGTCTCTCTTTATTTTTACCCTCATATTCCCCAATGCATATGACTTTTTCTTCTTGCGAACACAAAAGTTCCCCTCCGCAGTAGCTTTTAAATCAGATAAAATGTTATTAGATGCAATAAGAAATATGACATCTTTGCCACTGTGAACATAGACAAATGTCTATTTCTTTGACTGCTCTCGGGCCTACAAGATTCATAATATTTTTATGACGAGATTCTGAAAAACAAAGAAAATAAAAATTGTATCTTGCCTTTCCAGTTTTGATATCACGGACATAGATTCCCTCATTCTCATCCAGCGGGATAGCGTCTCGTCTAAGCATCACCTCCACGGTGGCAGGCGGCACATATTCGACTGGCCCACGCAGCATCCAACGGTCACCTGGACGACGTTGTATTCCCCTTATTTTGGTCCGCTTTTCCCCTTCTTCTTCATCTACCTTGTCCTGCTGAAATGGTACGGGGCGGAGAGATGGGGTGAAAGAAAGAAGGAGGGAGTAACAATGGCAAACATTAGTGTAGGGTGGGGACGGACTCTGCAGCACAAGTGGCATACGTTTAGACTGTGTGTGTGTGTGTGTGTTGTGTGTGTGTGTGTGTGTGTGTGTGTAAGCAAAAGTGAATAATAAGAAAAAAATAAATAAAGGAAATGCAACAGATTGAAATCATATTTATCGAGAAAAATTAGGATGAGAATTAAATCATTTATAACAGGGCGGGGGAAGAAGGGAATGAATTAATGAAGGAAGTTATTTCCCCCTCTGTCTATCATTAAAGTACTCTAAATGTCAGCGTTGAATGCGAACTTGCATTCACACAGTATCTTCAGTGATCCAGAATCAAGTTCTTCCTGTTCACACAATTTATGACAAGGTGAATTATGAGTTTCAAAAGCGCTCTATTCACAAACCCAGTTCACAAACTGAAGACCGAGAGAGTGAAAAAGCATTCTCTTGTCTGGTATGCGTCTTCTTATCACGTAAACATGAAGACAAAGATTTCGGGAACGCTGAAAGGGACATATTAACCATTGGGATCAAGGGGCAACAGCAACACCTTACGAAACAGGTAATATCCGTGTACACAAGGCAAACACAATACACCCACTCTCTATTTGTTTTCTTTTGTTCCGAAATCTCCAACAGCAGGTCTCCACCCTTCATTTTCACCCTATACTCTGTATTTGAATGAATCAGAGCTCTCTTGTCTTTCCTCTCACAGGGCGCAGGTGTTCAGAACACCTGTTAAACGCTGTATGCAAATGCTACAACTCTACCAGCTGTTCATATACTGAATTTCTAGTTAATCGTGTACTAAAAGGGTCCTTTTTTGTAACTCATTATAGATGATTAAAGATGTCCTGTACCCCCTCGGTGTCAATGAAGGCCTCGACAGCACGCAGCACGAGCCCCTCCTCCTCAGACAGCACGTACACATCCTGAATGCCGTTCTCCAAATACTCTCCGGGCCTGAGGAAGAAGGAACGCTCACCCTGTGAGACAAGGAGAGATAGAATAAGGAAGAAAGAGAGTCAATGCATGTTACACTTGAAATTAAATTAGAAACCTAATCCCGTTTATACGGCTCTATTAGAGTTTACAGTTTCAACATTCATTCAACATAAAAGCGGACAGATTAGGCTGAAAGTACAGTGGCTCCAAAAAAATTGTTGGTCAGAAATTAATATAATATGTTACAAAACATTTCTATTTAAAATACATTTAAATAAATTATTTTTCAAATACATTTTCATTAGTTTCTACAAAAAACAAATATTATGCAGCACAACTGTGTTCAATATTGATAATAATAAGATATGTTTTCTGAGCATCAAATCAGCATATAATAGAATGATTTCTGAAGGATCATGTGACACTGAAGACTGGAGTAATGATGCTGAAAATTCAGCTTTGACATCACAGGAATAAATTATATTTTAAAATGCATTTAAATAGAAAACAGGTATGTAATGTAATCTCAATTGTACTGTTTTTTAATTTTAAAAACATTTTTAAAAATTGTACACACATCTCGCACACAACTGCATTGAAATGCACACTTAATATTACTTGAAAGGAATAAAAACCCTAGACCCTCTCAACTGCTTTTCATTGCATAAATTCTAGCCAAAAATTTCAAAATTGGTTAAGTGAAGGTTGCAGATGCCATTTCCAATCATATATATATATATATATATATATATATATATATATATATATATATATATATATATATTTTTTTTTTTTTACCTGTGTGATTTGAGTGTCCTACTTATTTAGGCCATTGTTTATCTAATGCAGCAGCCTTCAGTGCACTTAACATTAAATGCTGTAGTTCATTCACCTTCACCACTCTCTTCTGTCCGAGCTGAGGTTTCCCATCGGCCCCCACGGGGTCCAGGACCACACAGTACTGCCTGCTGTTCAGAGTCGTCACATCAACCACCCCGACAACCTCCTCGGCAACAGAGGGTATGTGAGCTTCTCTGTCTGCCACAGTCACCAGCCACTCTTCTCCAGTGCGGCGCTCTCGGCTCCCGGCGTCCCGGAACGGCCGGATAGCGCGCACATGCAAAGCTTTCTAATGAAGGACGAAATGACAAGCAGGCATTGATAATTACATCTGGGGCAAAAGTGTGCTCTGAAGCTGTGACTTCATTAGTGAAGTGCTTTTATCCTTAATTAATGTGTGCTATACGTTAACCTTACTGTTGAACCAATTAACCCCCCCCCCCCCCCCCCCACCAATCCCTCATTACCTGTAGACGTAAGTGTGATTGGAGAAACAAGAGAGGAAAAACATGTGGTGATAGTATAGAAAAGGGACAGAAGTGGGTACCTTGTCCGTGAGGATGAAAGCATTGACAATATCCACAACCTCTTCGTGAGCTCCAGGCAGATAAGCTCCCACCTTACTGACCTGCCATTCCTCACCTGAGACAATATGCATGCGAAATATGAACTGTCAACTATGTTTGCACATAAAAGACAAAACAACACTGGACCTCAAGGATTATCATTGTATGGACATTTTTCAAAATATCTTCTTTTATGTGGCACAGAAGAATAAAAGAACAACATGATGGCGAGTAAATTATGACAATTACATTTTTTCTTTATGTATGCATGTCTGCAAGTGTGTCTCACGCACCAGTCACTCTTTGGACTCCACTGCGGTCCAGGCCCTCTTTTCGTGCTCGGAGGCGAATGGCCTGATTCTCTCGGATCACCGTGGCCTTTATGACTTCCAGTACCATCACCTCCTTTCTGGGAATGTACGTCCCTGCCAGGAAAGAAATGCTCGGCAGGTTAGACATCTTACATCATATGATGTCATCAATAATGTATGGATGCAATGCACTATACTGTGATCTCTCCTTTTTTTCTAATCAAAGTCAATGTTGTAGAAATTTTAATAGTCATTTATTCCTAATCTATTCAATGTGTAAAAGTATATGTGTGTACGTGCTTGTGCGTGACGTTTCAGGAATATATGGGACAGGACATCTTGACCTTAGGAATGGTCAGGTTTGGCTGGTTTATTCCAGTACCAGTTTGTGTCCTTAAGAAAACTGAACAGAAGTGGGGGCCTTATCTGGGTGGAAAAGTACAGCGGGTGAGAAGGAACCTTGAAAAGAGTATAAAAGCTGTCTCATGTCTTCCTGGTGCGCGCCACTCACTTCACAGAATGTAACGGCTGTGATGGCGACTGGGCCTTCTTGCAAGAATAAACATTTCTCTTTTTATTAATTTGACTCTGAGTGTCTCTTACGCAGTGATGATGTTTAACAGAAGTTTTTGCCACAACATTTGGTGTCAGAGTGGGATTCCTTGGCAGTGCCTCCTGGACCTGAGAGCGGACGGTGTTTGGCCACCTGGACTGAGCAGTTCCAGCTCTACCTCGTAAGTTTCAGAGAGAGGGGCCGACCGCTATCAGGGCCAGGAGAAGCTCCACTGGAATCAGATGAAAACGAACCCGTGGCAACTCAAGACATCTCTGGTAAGAGACGGCTAAAATATTTTTCTTATGGGCTAAAATATTTTTCAAAGTGAAACTGAACCATACTGGCTGAGGGCTGTTTCTGTGGTACGTAATCTGAGATTAATTGAGATCTATATATAGATCAAGAAATTTCAAACAGATACGAGGGAAAATAATCTGAGATTAATTGAGGTCTGTGACAGATCAAGAAATTTCAAGCAGATAAATAATCTGGGATTAATTGAGAACTGTGACAGATCAAGAGATTTCAAACAGATAGGTAACCTGAAAATGAGTTGTTCCACCACGGAGCAATTTGTTTTTAGGTGCTGAGGCTAATTAGGGGGAACCAGAACAATCGTAACAGATTTTTTTGGTAAACCATAGTTAGGAGGGCACTAATAGTGCAACCCGACCGATTTGGGTTAAAAGAAAAGAATCGGGTTTGTTGGGGACGCCTAACAGACTAAAGAAAACGCGCGTTGAAGAGAAATCCACAGAGAACAGAGAAGCAGCAGTATGGGGATGTCTCAAAAGCAAGCTTGCGAAATTTGGTATACCGGTTTTCTGTCAAATGAGATAAAATTAAGGGCAGAAATGTATGATATTGAGCGCCACAAGATTAAAGGTGGTGCGGGGAACAGTTGAACAGGGCAGTGAGAAATAAAAGTGTCTGCGTTCAACATGTGTGTAAAAATGTGAACAGATAATGAAATGTTGGCTTGAAGATAAAATGTCGAACTGCCAGGAGAAATAATGTTTTTACTTCTTCATCCAGTAAATGGATGCATGACATTAGATGTCTATAGAACTTAAAGTTATACGATAAGGATTGAAGTAGCAAGCAGCAATTAGGCTGTCTGTGTGAAATAGAGTGATAGAGTGATAGAAAAAGAGAGAACTGTAAGTGAGAAATTTGATGGAAGAGGGAAGTGAAGGGAAAACAAGAAGGTTGGTGTGTGAGATATGTTTATGTGGGGATTGTGCAAACAATCATGTACTGGTTAGATAATGAAGGAACTGGCATGTTTGAGAAAAGAAAGGAGAGGATACAGAAAGAAATGGCATGTAGGGGAAGATTGAGAAGAAATATAGTAGAAAACTATATGTGATGAAAATAAAATGTCTGACAGAATTTATGGAAGTCAAATTAACTGTTTAAATGGTATGAAAAGTCAGTTTTAGAATAAAATAAGGCATTGTATGATTGACAGGGATTAACATGACATGAAGAATGCAGTATGCAGTATGGGGAACAATTCTATATTTTTAATGGTAAAATAAAGATTGAAATTAGGTTTAGTTTTAGTTTGACAATCATTGTTTTGAACCTAAGGGGTCTATAATGGGGTAGTGAAAAGGAATGGATTTACCATCCATCTTCGTTTATTATGAAAGGAATTGGAAATTATAGTTTTATAAAAAACGAATGTGTTTGCTTATTCAGCCCGGCTTTTTGGATGTTAGATATGCACTTGTTCTGTAATCAGTGTTGATGATAATAGCAAATTAGTAAAATGTAAAGACAGCTTAGTCCAAAGATTCCGGAAATCAATAATGTATGTTGTGCCAGTAATAATGATGATTCGGCTATTGTTGTATCTGCCATTGGTGGACTGTAAAAGAATATGGAGCACTGCTTATCAGTGGCTCTGTTTGCATTCCTCAATGGAACACACTGCTTCAAGGGTGTGCAGTAAGTTAGAGCAGATGGAGAGTGTTTAAATTGTGGTCAGCAGGACCATTTAACATGTAAATGCCCACTAAGAAAGTGTTTGAAAATGTGATAGTGACACATTTCTGGTAATAATGTGGGTTTGAAAGTAGATCAGTGTTTAAGGGAAGACGATATTAACATTTCGTCTGAGAAAGAATAAGAGAAAAAAAAAAAACAAGGTCAAAAGATTGAAGTCTTAAAGTGAATCCTTTGAAAATATCTATAATAGTAATTATTATAAGTGAATTGATGAATACAGTTTGATGCAAAATTAATGACTCCAACAAATGGGAGTTGCAGAAAGGTAACTAAAAGTATGATTGTGTTTTAATGCAACATTTTGGAAAAGGATTCAGGTAATATAGAGAGACAAATCTCACGGATGATTTATAATGACTGCGAAAGATGCAGAGTAGCCTTGTCAAATTTAGTGTGAATCCTGATTGGAGATTGATAAACTCCTAGGAAAAAACTTTGAAGACAGATATTAAACTATGGTTATATAGAACTAGAATAATTAATTAAGATCAAATAAGCAGAGGCAGTAGGCTACTGAATTAACAGTTCCTAAAATGTAAAATGTAAAAAGGCATCTGATTAAACAAACAGCTTGAAAAGTGTTGACCATGAGAGAACTAGAAGCTGATGTTTTGCTTTTAAAAGATAAGTTTGTTAGGAGCTGTAATAAAACAGCTTGCTTATCTGAATCTGATGTCTGCTGTGGCTGTACACGGCCAGTACGACAGACACTCAATCTGAGTGGAGATCTGTAATGTCTAAATTCCCTGTATGGGCAAAAGACAACTATAAAATGATGTTTATTTGGAAACAAATGTTATTTCTGGCAAAGATGCCTTAAGCTGGGATAGTTAAAAGATTATAGATAAAAGTTTGATGATTAGAAGTATTTGAGAGAACAGTTTACCTGTCCTGAATGTCTCAGAGTCTCTCTCAGTCACTTTCAGCTAACAGGCTGTTATCTGAGTCTGTGTCATAAGTAATAATAAGCTATTTATAGTAAAAGCACAGTGTCTCAGTTGAAAAATCAGACACAGAGATGTTAAAGAAATCATTGCCATTAAGAGGGCAATTTGTATTTGTGAATGTTTTAAAACTGAATGACTTTAAAGAAGTCTTTAAAATAATAATACAGATCTTAAATGATAGAAATAACATTTTTGATTATTTTATTTTAGGACCAGTAACTTCTTTGTCTTATCTTAAGTCTCCACCATTTAAACAGGCCCGATGGCTACAGCTACAGATGTACAGTAACAGTACACTGAATGTATGGTTGTGAACTAAATTCACTGAGGATAATCTAAGTAGCTAGGTTGATGATTTTAAGATGGTTAATGGATTTAAGTGATTAAATACTGCTGTTATTAACCTGTCTCCCTGTGAACACTATTAGGCAATCAGAATGGCTCTGGTGACTCTTGAACGTGCCTTTCCTAAGCTCCAGAAAGCAGCTGAGTTCTGTTAAAGAAAACTGATTGTGTGATGGGAGAGAGAGGTCACCAGTTTGTAAGCGGTCACCAGTGTGTACGTGGCTACTCAAGGACGGGATGATTCTCCTGGCCAGGGGACAGCCTAACGCAGGGGGTCACGGACATTGGGCACCTCAGGACGGGGGTGTGGTACATGCAAGAAAGGTAGTGAGAGTTGAGCGCTGACTACTGGAGGCCACTGGGGTCAGCAGAGCATTGAGAGGTGAGATGCGCTGTGACGAGTTGCGGCAGTCTGACCCAGAGAATGTGAGTTCCTCTATACCACTTGCCAGAAGAAACCGCATAATCGTACGCTTGTTTTTCATTGTGACAAGTGTCTGCAATTAAGCCAGGGGGACAACTCCTTGAAGAGAAAATTATAGATAAAGAGCCAAGGGAGATGGGCTTTCAAGAGCCAGTTGAGAAATGAGGGGATTGCCATTATTTGTTGTGGAGACAGGAACAAAACTTTTTATGTATTGGCTGCCTCATGGGCAAGAATAAGAAAATTTATAGAAGTGTTGATTTTGAACTAATGTGTTTATAACATAGTTTTAACTCCTGAAGGTCGTTTGACATGGTGGAGGGCTAAAGATGAAGACAGCTTTTGATTTGAGAAAAGTCTGGATAACAAAATTTAATGGTAAAAGGATAGTGATTAATTTAATGTAATTATTATTTGTTAATAAGAGAGAGAGACTTCTCGAGTGGAGGAAGGCATGGTAAACTGTGTCTGTCTTTCTGTTGTCGGCCTGCTAGAGCAAGCTGAAGCAAAATAATGATAAGGAAAAAATTAAACAAAGCAACCCAGCAGACTGAAAATCTAATGAATAATGAACAGACATGCTTTGGAACTGGTTAAGAGATCATGTAAAATTAGGTAAAAGCTACAGAAAAATGCGAAGTTTAAAATCTTATTTAAAATTTAAATCTTTTTAGCAATAATATATAAAAGAAAGAGTTAATATTGAAAAAAGCGAACATTGAAAATGAGCAGTTAAGATATGTGTGTCTAGTATGAGTGTGTGTGATGGTGACAGCACTTTATGTCTTGTATGTATTAGTTTGGGGTACTAATATTCCGCCTGAAGAGGGAGTATATTGTTTCATCATTACAGATGGGTTAAGGGAATTGACAAATTTTAAAGAAAGCGATAATTGTGAGTGGATCCGATGAAAAGATAGAACGAGCTTTAAGTTGATTGGTCATCAAGCTCTGTCTGGTATTAATTACTTTTTGTTGATTTGAATTACGTTCTGAATCAGTTTAAGTATTTGTGTAAATTGGAATTGTGGAGTTGTAGATCACCATCTGGCATGGGCTGAGATAAATGAAAATGTTATAGATTTGATGGCAACAACAAAGTGACATATTGGCTAAGTCAAACATGAAATTATCAAGAGAGCCCTAAAAATGTAGGATTATTGTGGGCAGAAGGATGAGAATGTTATTTGACTGACAAGTGACCAAGTCTGAACAGCACGACCTGACTTGATAGAAACAATTGATGACTTTGAAAATGTTTGTAGATGACTGAATTAAGAGACCAAACAACAGGCCTGAAAAGCAGGATACGCTGTGAGGCTCAGGGCCTTTGCCCTTCAAATACTTCGTTGAGCAGATGATAATGTGGCTTTAAGTGAAGAATGTAATATTTTTGTTTCAGAGACAGCAAAAGATGTCTGGAGGAAATTTGTCTGAAGGACAACGTTTGGGTTAGTGTTGATGCAAACTTTATCAAAACACTATGTTAAATGTTATGTTAAATTGATGCACGAGTTGAGTCGTGCATCAAAAAGGGGGGACAAAATATGGTTTTATAAAGGGACAATATATGTGGGGAGGACACTGGGTTTAATTGGGTAAAGGCCGTCCCAAACAAAATTTGCTTTCTGTAAATGTATTTGCAGGACTGTTTCAACAGGAAACGCCGGGGCAGATGTGGCAGCGAAGGTCACGGGAGAACAGTAGACAAAAGAAACTACGTGTAGTTTTACTATCTGAAAATAACCTCGACATTTTGTTTTCTTTCCAGAGAATGGAACGGAGCATAACTTAAAATTTTCCTTTCACAGAATGTCAGATTGGATTGCAGCTAACAGAATGATTCTGTTCCAAAATGTATAAATATTGTGTTGTTGACATGAGTAAAGCGGGTTGAATGTTAATGTAATAGTTGAATGAGTTTCAGGTTGTTGGAGTGGCCAGATGTTGAGAATAAATTTGGAACTAATAATGTATATAATCAGTAAACAAATGGTGAAAATTCCACAGGTCACACCAGAAGGACGACCAGCAGCACTAACAAAACACTTAAGATCTCCATTCACAGGTGACAGAGGCTATGGTCCACTCCACAAACAAGGTTGCAAGGATGGAGATTGCAACACCACCGTCCAAACATCTCACCTTAAACAACGCCAACGAGATTTGATTGGTCACTGATTAATTAGAAAGTATTTTAGGAAAATGAATGGATTGTTTGATTACTCTTTGGGGTTTCGGGGGTAGGATTGTCAATATTGTGTGTTTCCAGCTCAGTTAAATTGGTAAAATGACAGTTTTATCCAAATGATGATGACAATGACAAGAAATGTGATGAAGATGATTCTAGTAGTGGAAGCTACAGTGACATGTGTTAGACATTTGGTGTTTGTTTTTCTTTTCTTTTTCTTCTTCCTATGAATGTTTTTGTTATGAACAGATGGTTAAAAGCTGTGCTTATCCGCTATGTGATAAGGTACAAGGAGAGGGTTTTGAAATGAAGGGTTTTATTATACTTTTCTTATACTTTATATTTTGATGTAACCACTGTGGATTGATGATTGTTGTTTTTCTAACTAGTCTGTACACTATTTCTTATTTAACTAAGGTGACTGAGGGTCAAGCTATGCTTGGGGTACAACAACAGTGATTGTTTATCTAGCCCGGCTTTAGTTGAATTCCTTATCTGCTTGCTAATACTTAAGGGCCTATCCTTACAAAAAACAGCCTAAGCTTTTTCTTTTCAAATGTTATTTTCACAAATGTTTAAGAAGAGTGATCAGTTATGTGAAAACAGATGAAGAGTAGTGTGATGATATGACTTAAAATTTGTCTTTTTGTTTATTATTGTGATTATGGGAAATCTGAATGATAAAAAGTGTGGAATTGTTGTAGAAATTTTAATAGTCATTTATTCCTAATCTATTCAATGTGTAAAAGTATATGTGTGTACGTGCTTGTGCGTGACGTTTCAGGAATATATGGGACAGGACATCTTGACCTTAGGAATGGTCAGGTTTGGCTGGTTTATTCCAGTACCAGTTTGTGTCCTTAAGAAAACTGAACAGAAGTGGGGGCCTTATCTGGGTGGAAAAGTACAGCGGGTGAGAAGGAACCTTGAAAAGAGTATAAAAGCTGTCTCATGTCTTCCTGGTGCGCGCCACTCACTTCACAGAATGTAACGGCTGTGATGGCGACTGGGCCTTCTTGCAAGAATAAACATTTCTCTTTTTATTAATTTGACTCTGAGTGTCTCTTACGCAGTGATGATGTTTAACAGAAGTTTTTGCCACAACATCAACATGAAATTAAAATTCAAGTTAGGTTTATTTGTATAGTGTTTTTACAACACACTGTTTCAACGCAGCTATATTATATTGTGATATGTATCATTACTGTTATAGAAAATTACTCATTTTGTGGTATAAGATTAGAAGTAGAATTATTTATATAAGTTATACCATAATTCTTGAGCAAGCAAATGGACTAAGTGACTCCTATTTACTATGTGTTCCTGTTTTATTGTGCATAATTTATCTGTGAATTCTATTCCAAAAAAAAATGTCTCTCTTTGTATTGAATTAGCTTTTCTTTTTCAGCAAACTTCACAAACTGGCTTCATTCTGGTCTATTCAATTGATCTTCAACCTAATCAATTCCTAATGAAGTTTCACTCAGAAATGTCATATTTTGGAGGTAAATTGTGTTGCAATACAAAGGGAATTTCATGTTGACTTTTATTTCAATCTATCAATTGATCAGCATCTGAAGCTACCTGCCTTTAGCATAATGTAGTTAATATCTGAAAATGAATGCAGAATAAACCCGCTTCCCTTTTCATGGCCACCTCCTCAAACACATGTTTTCAATTAAACATAATAATACTAGGAAAAGCAACACTGAATAAGAGAAGAACCTTCTTGAAAGGTGTTTGCTCTTCACTCACTATGTATGGGGAACAAAACAACAAACAATGTGCTTCTATATACTGTAGCATTTCCCTTTGAGGAATAACTTTACTGCCTTTATTTTCCCCTGATAACTTTATTACTTCATTATTTTCAACTGCTATTTGCTTTGAACAGGAAACTACTCCAGGCTGACTAAAGCTAATGTTAGTTGTGCTGCAGTGATACCTGGTCCCTCAAACAGCCACTCGTCTCCTGCTACTCTCTTCTCTCCTCCCTCCTCGTCAAAGTCCAGCAGGGCCTGCAGACGCAGAGCTGTGTCCGGGTACACAATCTGCAGCGGTGTCACATCCTGCGAGAGTTAAAGAGAGAGAAGAATATGCAAGTAATACTTTTATTATAATTCTTAGGGTATATCTTACATATGTTAAAAAAGAGAACCAATGGTGCTTGTTTTGACCTACTTAATGTGAGCTAGTGGGAAATTCATAGGTTTGGTACACAGATTTGAGTCATGACGGAAACCACAACCTGTTGAAACTACCCACATGTCTGAGCTCTGAAGCCACAAGCTGCAAAGCAACATGTTTCCCATCCCAGACATATAATAACTCCATACCTTTTGAACCTCTTCACCAGGGTAAAGAGGGAACGGATCCTGGGTCAGGCGAATCTCTAGGTCAGCATGTCTGAGTTTAGCCTGCCCTGATACATCAAACTGAACTCGGCCTTCATCATCACGGGTGACAGGGTTGAGCACAACACAATAATGCCTGGGCGGCACCATGATCATGCGGACAGGGGCAAACAAAACCCTGGTGGAAAATGCGAGGATGAGTTCAGTGATAAGGGCATGTAAACACAATCACATACAGTAATACCATACATACACTACATTCAAAAGTTTTGGTTCAGTAAGATTATTTTTTTTAACAGAAATAAATACTGTAAAAGTGACAGTAAAGAAAAATATTAAGTAGCACAACTGTTTTACAAATGGATAATAATCAGAAATATTTCTTGAGCAGGAAATCATCATATTAGGATGATTTCTGAAGGATCAACACTGGAGTAATGATGCTGAAAATTCAGCTTTGACATCAAAATAAATGTAATAAAAAGTAAATTACATTTAAAATATAGTTAAATCATTTTTTATCGGTTTTTTTTTTTTGTGGTTAAAAAAATGTTTTTAACCACAAACATTTGAATAAGTCTATGGAAAAAAAAAAAAAAAAAAAGTAAAAGAGACTAAAACTAAATCTATATGAATCATAAAACATCAATCCAAACACTATTATTAAATAGTTCATGTCAGCTGTTGTTTGAAATCTGGACAATAGAGGATTGGAAATAGGCTTGATTACACACAGTCTCCCAGCAACTCTCCCTCGCCACAGTTTGAAATTGGATAACACTACTAATATGCAAATGCCCTACATTTAATGCCCTACATTTAATGCCCCTGCAATTTCTTTGTAGACATCAAAATAAAATAAAAATCTAGTTAGGTCAAATGTAAAAATCTAAAGCCAGCCAGAACCTGTATTTCAACGGTATTTGCACAATACAGTAGTTAACCTGCAGTTTTCTAAGTTACCTCTCATTGTCCTGGCGTATGTAGGTGAGAGGGCCGATCTCCACCCGTGCAATGTTGGTGTTCTGATCCAAGACATGGATATAGTGGTGAGGCGGGATCCTGATGATCGAGGCACCCAGCAGCTGATTAGCATCCATATTTGTTCCTACAAGCATACCCTCACAAATGAGTGACCAGAAATTCAGGGTCATGTGTAATACAGTGATATTACTCCCACAATGTGATTAAATGTTTTCGACAGCTTCCATTTGCCCTCTGATATCTAAAAAACGTTCATTGTCTATGTCAGTTAGTGTTGTGCATCAAAAACCCAATTATATAATGGTCAGCCGAGCTTTCGAGAGCAAACACACCTCAGCTTCTTATCTCTTTAGGGCAAATTCATGATAACGCTGCTATGGGCCAGATGACAACACTTAGCTCGTTGTCTTTTTAAACTGGGATTATAACTGATAAAATGTTGATAAGTTGTTGATTTCAAGTCTAAAATATGGATTTTTAGTTGGAGCAGAAAATTCTGTCAATCACACCCACACAATTACAACACCAATCTCGAAGGATGTTGCACAACTCTTTCATCACTCCTTGCCCTAAATCGGTGATATCAATGTAGCTGACAATTTCAGTTATGCAATGTTGTCATGTAATCTAAGTGTTCTTTAAAGACGTAAAATTTTATCTTTGATTAGGATGGATGGTGTGGATGTTGTTTTTTGACAAAGAACATATTCTTTGGAAATGAAGCAAGATGGCAAAAAATATGGCATAATTCGAACACTATTATAACTTATTTATATAAAAACTTAAAACTTCATCAGTAACAGTTTACTGTTAAAGTGAAGCGGAGAAGTGATCTTAGTTCAGTAAGCCATAATATCATATTGAAGAGTTTAATTTTGTACACAGGTTTTTTTTTTTTTTTTATCTGATTTGAAGCCTATGGCAAAACTGCTAGATGGACATTAGTAATAGTCTGCTTCACAGTGGACATATTTTGACTGACCCTTGCCACCACAATTTAAGTCTTTTATCATGCATGACAAAAGTGACAAAATTAACAATAGAAATAATTAAAACATCATAAGTAAATTATCTGAGTATTTTTAATGGCTGCATTCAAAATAGAAACAAAGCATGGTAATCTCTTTCGTGTCGTTTTTTGTTTGTTTGTTTGTTTAGAGGGTGTTGTACAACAAGTTCGCATTTGATTTCAGCACCACAGCAACCACCCATAAAGCAAACTCAATTGTCTTCGAGTCAATCAATCAACGAAATCTTCCGCATGCTATGACGGTAGGGGCCACAAGTGCCACCAATCGTAAAACACCGAGGAGGATGAACCAGGGTTGAACGCGGAAATTAGAGACTTGCACTGCCTTTTTTATTTGATTGATTTATATTTTAAACCTGAAGAATCCATCACATCTGAAATAATTGCCTGAGGCGTGGTACCTAGATAAGCTGTGATTAACGACGTCACAATTAAAACTAATGTTTACTCTATTCGATATACTGTGCGTGTAAAGATTACTTTGTTAATTTGAAGTCCAAGTAGGCAACACTACGAAATAAGTCTACTGCAATTAAAAAATGCAAGCACGTACGTCAATGTTTTGCTTATGTGCTGCGTTGCTTTACATAAATGCTTTGCATCGTCCCCCTCGCTTTAGATCTTCATTCGTTCGCCTGATGTCATCAAGATTACAACCAACTAATTAAGCAACATTCACAACTAACCAAGTAAGATTAATGTAGGCTGTCTAATTAAGTTATCGTCAAAGTTATGGCGAATCGTCTTCCAATTATTGCAAAATAAACGAGACTTACAGTTTCAGAAGAATACGTCCTTAAAACTGCCAGGTTGAATGGATCCGTCAGTTTAAAGGCAACTGAATGAATGCTGCGCAATGCTCTATAAACACGCACTGGTAGGGGTGTGTCATCCAGGGAAGGAGGGGGGGATTTCCCGGAGCAGGAGTCACTGCGTCCCAAATGTGCATACTATGCCCTAAATAGTATTGAAAATTACTAATGTCACATACTATTTAGGATGGATAGTATGCACATTGGGACGCAGCTACAACAGTATCACGTGGCTTACTGTAGCACATCTCAGCAAGTATTTTATTTAATTTATTTAATACTTTAAAGCAGTGAATGCGATGAAATGATTGTCAGTGCCACTTTAAGTACTTCCCACAGTCAGAGATGGGCAGTATTTCAGATAAATGTATTTATGTATTTGAAATACAAAATACTATTTTGTATTTTGAAGCCTTTGGGAAAATCAAATGTAATTTGTATTTAAATACATTTAAGATGAGTATTTTTGTATTTTCAAAATACATAAAATACTTTTTGCCAGTCAACCTCTTTATCAGGGTACTGGTTTCATGCATGCAACTAGTTCAGACCTATGGTTCAGACACGCCTGAGGAGTAAGCAAATTTATCCTTGCAGCTTTTAGTGGGAAATTTAGGAATTATTGGAATGCTGTAAAAGAAGCACTGATGCATGATACATCACAAAAATCTTCAGCTTTTAGTTGTATTGTTCATTGGGGGGAAAAAACTTTGGGAAAATAGTGTCAAATGAATTCTAATTTAATATTTTAGATAAAAATGTATAACTTTAATGAACTAAGAAACAAATAAACTTTATATAAAATAAATATAAAATTACTATACTTAAAAATAGGGGTGTAACAATATCGTGTCACAACATATCGCAACAAAAATTCAACAATATCGTGGATAATTCACCCAAAGTAAAAACTACTGTGTGAGAAAAAAACACGTTTTCAGATGAGTGTTATTATTAAACTACTATATAATGTTGAATATAATAATAATGCAATGGGGAGATATTTGTGGGTCCTGATAATGCCAAATGTTGATGTTAACAGTAAAGTATGTGGCCTACATTATTTTAAATATATCTAGTCAGTGAAAGAGTGCAATCATATTCATCTAAAATAATTCTGTATTTTCAGATTCAGAATCATGAATATAGTTATTCTGGTGTCTCTATTGTCCTGTGCATTGGGTTTCCAGCACCAAGTCCAAGCCTATTCATTTACACACACAATGTAATATCAAATTTAGCATTTTAATCAACAGTACATTTTTTTTAACCTTTTACCATATGTCTTGGAGTGTCTCAATAATATCGAATCAGTATCGTGATATGTATCGAATCGTGACATGAGGGTATCGTTACACTCCTACTTAAAAAGCATTGGAAAAAAAGCCTCAACAGAGTTTGAAATTCAGTTTTTGCTGTTGTATCAATATTAATAGTAACTGATATTGAGAATTGTGAAACCATGATATATATTGTTACTGTGAAGTCAAATTAAGATTTTGGGTCATATGTTTTGCTAGATAGCAGAAAATGTTCCCACAGTTTTACATACAGTATGCATTTTTTAATAGTGTTCACCACAAGTAATCGACTACATTGTAACCTGGTCAGAAATAAGTATTTAAATGCCTGCTATTTTGCTATTTAGTTTATTTGTAAAGGCCAGCAATAGGCCTATGTAGTTTCTTCATTCACTGTGACCTATACATGCACTGGATGGCCAATTTCACATGTATTTTGTGTATTTTCAAAATACAAAATACTGTATTTGTATTTAAATACATTTTTCCACACAGTATTTTTTATGCCCATCTCTGCCCACAGCACTTATCAGGGCCATAGGGCTAAAACTTTTCCATGAGTATACAACTTCCTGTTTTATTGAGGTTGTGGTAGACTACTGGTTAAGGTTATTGTTAGCATAGACATCTCTATATGATGTATATGATTGTTAGTAGCTACGATGTAAAAGTTGTCTATGGGATTGTTTTTCTTTCTTTTTTTGTTGCTACATCAGTATACCTAAATAACCTGCAGCAGAACAGCAAACATCACAAAACCACAAACCATTACAGATCAATCTAAACAGACTACAGCTACTATGTTTAACGAAATGTTTAAGTTCAATTGTAAAAAGCCATCAGTCAGTGCCAAAGGTCCAACAGAAACACCCACATTCTGTGTTCCATAAGTCCTCATTCTAAACAAGCAACGAGCAGACGTACACCCAATACAAGTTATTGTTACTCACGGGGGCGTTCTCTTCCGTGTCCCCCTCTCCAATCAGAGCAGTCTATGTTGAAGGTTCTGCGCATGCTCAAACTCAACCTTTTCATGTGTTTCTCGTGCGCAGCGGCTCTGGTGGAGGTCACTGTGATCTAACAGCGTAGTGGGTGAGTGGTTACGTTGGGAGAAATTATTTTAATATGAATTTGATGTATTTGTTTTATTTACACAGCGCCAATAATTACATTGTGACTATTGAAAGGGAAACGAGCATGATGGGTTCATCTTTGTGGGAAGGTTGGCAGCAGGACTTGATTGCATGTCAGTTGCAACATTAGCGTGTAGCAGGCTAATTAATTAAACTTCACTACGACGGAAGTATTTTAGTAACCTGACTCCGCCAGATGGATTTGCTCCGCATATCCATCTGGAAACCTTCCGTTGAAGTAGTTTTGGTAAGGGGCGAAAATACTGGTTAGCTGATTGGCCTATGTTGGTGATAGACGGGCCAAATCAACCAATCAGATCAACGAAGCATATGAGAGCGACGACGAAAACACAACCACAAGCCAGGCTACTCTTGCTGCTGCAGGTAAAGGCTCGTTAGCTCTGTAATTCCGTAATAACTCTGTAATTCCGATAAAACTTGCTCGATAGCCACACTGATGCTAGTTTCATCCGCTGAAGCCGCCATGTTCTTAAGACTGAACTGTCGCGCTTCTCGTTGCGTCACACCTCAACCCGCCTCAAAGCCAACGCTGATTGGACGTTCGTTTGGTGAACTGCTCCCAAATTTTCTTTAACGGAAAGTATCCAGACTGATCTGCGAGTGAAACCTTGAAAGCTCGCGAGATCAGGATGGTCTCACGAGGCTAGTATTTTAGTCCCTGTTGATATTTCTCATATAAGTTACTGTGTTAGCAAATGCCAATTTATCTGGAGTGTTTTATAATTGTAAGGTTGTTTTACAGATGCTTTTCTCTGACTATGTGTCTGACCCTCTCAAAGTGAGAACAGCTTAGCACGTTTCATTCATGTCATGTCACTGCTGAAGAGTCAAGGCTAACCGGACGCAATGTTTTGATTATTTAAGGGCTTTTACATTCATAAGTGATCATCATGAAGCGATAATTAAGATGAGTGTCCTTCTCTCATTAGGACTGTTGCCATGGCGAAACTCTTTGAGTCCATTGGAAAGCTGGGATTGGCCTTGGCCATCGGAGGAGGTGTAGTTAATTCTGCTCTATTTAATGGTAAGTTCAGTGGTGCTCAACTACTTAAATTATGTGTAATGTACCTAATAAATCAGTATTGAGTTTATAAAATTGATGTGTCAAGCTACGTGTTTTAATTTAAATGTGAAGATCTGTTGATGTTTCATTGCAGTGGATGCAGGACACAGAGCTGTCATCTTCAACAGGTTTCGAGGTGTCCAGGATGATGTTGTTGGGGAGGGCACACACTTTCTTATACCCTGGGTGCAGAAGCCCATCATCTTTGACTGCAGGTCCCGTCCACGTAATGTGCCAGTCATCACTGGTAGCAAAGGTACATCATGCCATTCTTTTACTGTTTTTGTCTGACTGCCATAGGTGTAATTTGAGGGTGGGACGTGTCCCCACCACTTTTTGCCAGGGTCCATATTGTCCCCACCACTTTTTGTAACTTCTTGTGGCATGGATGTACCTAACAGAAAAAAAACATCTCCATTTAATTAGTTTGTGTTAAAGGATTAGTTCACTTTTTAAAAAACTTTTGCTGATAATTTACTCACCCCCATGTCATCCAAGATGTCCATGTCTTTCTTTCTTCAGTCGAAAAGAAATTAAGGTTTTTGATGAAAACATTCTAGGATTTTTCTCCATATAATGGACTTTACTGGCAGCCAAACCGTCCAAGGTCCAAATGACAGTTTCAGTGCAGCTTCAAATGTTTTAAACGACACCAGACGATGCATAAGTGTCTTATCTAGCAAATCGATCGGTTATTTCTAGGGATGGCCCGATACCATTTTTTTTCAAACCGATACGAGTACGAGTATTTACATTTGTGTACTTGCCGATACCGAGTACCGATACCGATATTTCTACAGCAAAAGTAACTAAAGGCTCCCAGAAAAGAAGACAGAAGACTATTTCAGAACACAGGTTAGAAGACTGTTTTTATTTTCTTCTCCTACTTGTTTTAACAAGTCTAAAAATAAATAATTATGAGTAAAATAATAAATGTATTAGCAAACCACTGTTAATTTAACATAAAAGCAAGCAGGCTACTGCGTGCATGGTCTGGCATGACTGAATGCGTGCAATTGTGCGCTCCCATAAATAATCCCTAAAAAGCTGATAGATCATCGCAATCTCACACATCTATATAATTATCAATGAAGCTGACTGCACAATGAATCTTTCATAATATCCACAATTTGTTTGTTAAAAATCTATAATTATAAAATTATTATAATTATAATTTGCCAGCATACAGAATTCAGCACTGAACAAAAGTCCGTTTTGAGCATTGAGGGGAGTCTATCATAAATGCTTCTGATTGGCCATTGCGTTCAAGAAATCAACACATATGTCTGTGATTGGCTACATCGCTGAAAGCTGCAGACATGTTATGAATAGAAACTCTGGCCTGTAAATCGTTTCTATTTTGTTTTAGTTGTTCTTGTTGCTTTTCTGCAACAGATGAATAAAAATCTATTTGTTTTTATACGTTTTATTCATAGATATTTCTAGTTTGCGGGACTCCCGCGAATCGTTTTTCTCTCCCACAACCCGCACACACAGAGTGAGTGCATTACCGCCCGCGCTCGCGCTCGGCCATCAGATCTAGTGCCGCGCCGCACTCTATTGCGTTGAGAGTGCACGTCTCTCAAGGGCTCGGCCCGGTCCGAGGATAGTGTCGGGAAGTATTGGGCTCGGGCAGAGAATCTAAGCTCTAGGTCACTCCTTCTACGCTAAGGAACCGAGAGTTGTCATCCAGGCTCTAGAGAGACGAGGAAAACAAACAAGCATGCAAATGGAAATTATCGCGGCCGGAAAAAATATCGAGCTCATTTTTTTTTATCGTTTTTTTTATCGTGCGATTTATTTATTCACTATCGATTTGACTATTGATTTACAGGCCTAGCAATTCCTTCTGTTATTGTTAGTTCCCATGGATTATCTCTGGACATCTTCTCGCGCTTCTGTGAAACCTGTTGGCTGGTGAGTTGCTTTAGCTTTACTAAACTGTGTGTATTCAGATGTTTAATTAGATTGCTTCCCTCAGTGTCTCGACACCTTAGCTAAACATAACTTACACTCTGCCTTGCTGTTGTCATCATCCTTTATCTTGAAATGAGCCCAAACTGCCAACATTATACTCTCCTATATGCCTCAGTTCACCACGACAAAGCACTCGCGGCGGCCAGTTTCGTTTCGCAAAATGTACGTGGTATCAGTGCGTGGTATCGGCAATTTTTTATGAGTACGAGTATGAGTATATGAGGACAGTATCGGCCCGATCCCCGAGGCCAGTATCGGTATCGGGCCATCCCTAGTTATTTCTAAAAGAAATAAAAAAGTTAAAGTTTTATTAGCACAAATGCTCGGCTTGCTCTGTTCTCCTGTTCGAACTCGTTCATCAAAATGAACGAATCTTTTTTCGAGTCATTTCATTCATTCAACGAACAAAATGAACGAAATGACTCGGAAAAAAAATTCGTTCATTTTGATGAACAAGTTCGAACAGGACAGTGACGACCGCGCATCACAGAACAGAGCAAGGCATAAAACTTCGTTTTTTATTTATTTATTTTAGAAATAACTGATCGATTTGCTAGATAAGACACTTATTCATGGTCTGGTGTCGTTTAAAACAATTGAAGCTGCACTGAAACTGTCATTTGGACCTTGGACGGTTTGGCTGCCAGTAAAGTCCATTATATGGAGAAAAATCCTAGAATGTTTTCATCAAAAACCTTAATTTCTTTTCGACTGAAGAAAGAAAGACATGGACATCTTGGATGACATGGGGGTGAGTGAACTAATCCTTTAAATAAGAGGGGAATGAGTGGTTGTTGCCGCTGATATCAGTTGTCTCTTGGCGCTCGTGCTCAGTCTTCGCACAGATGAGTATTATTGGAATTGATTTTCTGGACATTGTAATGTTTTTTTTTCTGCAATTGTTGATATTTGTACATATCATTGTATTAGCACCCCGACCCCCTTTTTAAAACAAAGTTATGCCACTGACTGCTGTTCTTCATTTGTTCTAGAATTTTTGTTTTCTTCAATGTTTATCTCATTCTGTTTCTCTTACATGTTGAGGTTTCTTGCTTCTCTGCTGTTCATTATTTTGTCTTTACTAATAAAACTGGCTTATGGTCTGTCTTTGTCCTCCTCAGATTTGCAGAATGTGAACATCACGCTGAGAATCCTGTTCAGACCAGTTGCTGGACAACTGCCACGTATTTTCATGAGTATCGGAGAGGACTATGATGAGAGAGTGCTGCCCTCCATCACCACTGAGGTTCTGAAGGCTGTAGTGGTGAGTGTCATACATAACGTTATGAAGACATGTACACTACTCTTCAAAAGTTTGGGGTCAGTAAGATTTAGCCAGGATGCATTAAATTTATCGAAAGTGACAGTGAAGATATTTTTAATGTTAAAAATAAATTCTATTTCAAATAAATGCAGTTCTTTTGAACAAAAAACATATCAACACATTATTTTTATAAAAAATGTTAGGCAGCATAACTGCGTTCTTCACTGTCGCCGACGAGGTCGTCAAAATTTGCTTTTGCCGCCCTGCCAACGCTGTAGAAAGATTTGTGAACGCTTTGACGTAGATCGAAAGCTTGGTCTTGTAAACTTTATTTAAAGGGGCCGCAAAGCAAACAAGCATGTTGATCGTATTTGTGCAGACTGACCACAAGTAGGGTAGAAGTTAACCTCATGAAATCTTTTAAATGTAAAAGTAAGAAATTGATCGATGGAAAGATCTTAATGGTAAATGGACTGCATTTATATAGCGCTTTCAAAGACCCAATGGCCACCAAAGCGCTTTACATATCTGCCTCTCATTCACTCACTCATTCACACACCGACGGCGGTGTCAGCCGTACAAGGCGCCATCCAGCTCGTCGGGAGCAGCTGGGGTTTGGTGTCTTGCTCATGGACACGACACTTAGTCAGGTGGAACCGGGGTGTAAGGGGTTTACAGTCAAAGACCCAGAACCAGATATGAAGAATGAAGACCCGGAGTCAGAATTATAAAAAATTAAAGAACAATTTTACTGAAGATAGTTTGCAGTTTCATCAGCAGAAGTCAGCTTCAATACTCACACAGGAGTTCGTAGGCCGCCCCGCTTACAGTTACAAAGATCACAGCAGTTATACCATTTTCAAGGTCTAAGCTACGTCATTGCTTACAGGTTGAATGGTTCTCATTGGCTTAGAAATAGATAAACACAGTAATTTTCCACACACATACAGACAGACGGAAGCATATCTCCATCGATTATGCATCTGACACATTCGGACCCACGTCATGACCTTCCAGGTCGCAGATTTGGGTTGTTGAGCGCCAGCATGTCTCGAACAACAATTCACTCAATCTCCAATAATGCCAGTGGTTCTGTAACCAAGAAGACTAACACACACACCGACACACAGCTTTTCCAAGGTTGGATTTAGCCAGGCTCAAACTATAAACATGAGAGTCATCTCAAAACATCAAGATAATGCGTTCTTTCTCTTAACTTTAGTATAACTGGAAAGTAAGGCTTTAACAAAGAAATGGTCCATTAAACTATAGGTTTTAACACGTTGAAGATCTTTCTCAAACACAAAACAAGTGCCTATTTCATTTCTGGAAGCTGGGATAAATAAGCAAGCACTTTTACTGCATTCAGATATCAAATACATACATTAAAGAATACATGAAAAGAATATTTCAGTGATTATACTGGTAACTTCTATAACAAAGTGAAATCTCAGAAGCCTAGAGAAATCATTCAACTCATTTAATATTTAGAAAGAAAAATATTGATTAATAATTTGATTATAATTACTCATCATTACATATACATTGAAGCAGCAGTGGATTTCAATCCACCCCCATCAGGGGATTGAACCACCAACCTTTCGGTTTGTAGACAACCTACATGAGCCACTGCCGCCCCAATGATCTTAACAATCATAGTTTGTTTGCTATCAAAATGAAATCCATTTGTGGTTTGGCTTTTGTGTTCATGGTTAAGTGGAGACATGCAGTTTATAGGAGACATTTACTAGCCTTGGTCTTTAATTAAAGGAGTAATTCACTTTAAAATTAAAATTACCTCATGATTTACTCACCCTCAAGCCATCCTAGGTGTATATGACTTTGTTCTTTCAGACAAATAAAATCGGAGTTATATTAATAAACACCCTGACGCTTCTGAGCTTTATAATGGCAGAATATTGCAACCATCATTTTGAAGCTCAAAAAAGGTGTTTGGCCAGAAGCTAGAATTTTACTTTGTTAAATATGAATAATTTTCTTACACAAACTCATCACTTTGCTTCAGAAGGCCTTTATTAACCGCCCGGAGCCGTGTGGAGTTCTTATATAATGGATGGATTGACTTTTTTTGGATCTTCAAACTGATGGTTGCAATCTACTGCCATTATAAAGCTCATAAGCATCAGGGAGGGTGTTTATTAATATAACTCCGATTGAATTCGTCCGAATGATCAATCATATACACCTAGGATGGCTTGAGGGTGAGTAACTCATGGGGTAATTTTCATTTTAAAGTGAACTATTCCTTTAACATGAATTTGTGTGCAGACTACATTACAATAACTGTCCTGGTTGAAGTGTAGCCTGAATGCTTGGGACACGTCGTATGGGACACTGCTTGGAAATGGGAACTAATGTTTGGTCGGAACCAAAGTTTACACGACTGTGTTCTCTGGAATCTTCTCAACCGGAGGACTTCTACATTCCGATTGTTTGCCGCCGAACCACGCATAGATCATTACCATAAAGTTGCCCTGACTTCAACTTTCCTCTTTCCACACCGTCCAAGACGCGCCACACCGCTACTCGCCGGAGCTCACCGCCGGCTCACACTAGCCGCGTTTCTACTGCCGGGCCAGGGCCGAGCTGTGCTAGTGCGAGCCAGGGCCAGTCGCGTTTCCACTGTCACTTCCGGGGCTTGATCGGGGCCAACGGTCAGGATTTCTGGCCCGTCGAATACCTTGGGCCAAAGCGGGCCAGCTCCGGCTAGAGGCGTGCTCAAGGTAAAAGGCGGAGTTTATCGGTGTTATGGAACGTTATGATCTGAAGCAAGATGCACATTTCACTGTTTTATATCGCGCAAAATAATCGACATTCGTTCACATCGTGGTGTGAACGAACAGTAACTGTTTTCAACACTGATAATAATCAGAAATGTTTCTTGGGCAGCAATCATCATATTAGAATGTTTTCTGAAGGATCATGTGACACTGAAGACTGGAGTAATGATGCTGAAAATTCAGCTTTGACATCACAGGAATAAATAATATTTTAAATGAATTAAAATAGAAATCAGTTCTTTTAAATTGTAATAATATTTCACAATATCACTGATTTTACTGTATTTTTGATTAAATAAATGCAGAGCATAAGAGACTTCTTTCAAAAAGATTTTTTTTTTAAAATCGTACCCACCCCGAACTTTTGGATGGTAATGTGCATAGTGCTGGATGTTGGTAACGTCTACGGAACATAAGATGAAACTAAAACCTGGCATAGATTAAATGAAAATAAGGTGTATCAATTTTCCGCAGGCCCGTTTTGATGCTGGTGAGCTCATCACTCAGAGAGAGCTGGTGTCCAGGCAGGTCAGTGAAGATCTGACAGAAAGAGCATCCACCTTCGGTCTCATTCTAGATGACGTCTCTCTGGTAAAGACCTCTTTTTTCTTCCTCTGTTGATGCTTCTGTTTCTCTCTCCTCCAGTGTCTCACCTTTTGTCTCTCTCCCTCAGACACATCTGACGTTTGGTAAGGAGTTCACTGAGGCTGTTGAGATGAAGCAGGTTGCTCAGCAGGAGGCTGAGAGAGCCAGGTTTGTTGTAGAGAAGGTAAGAGCCTCAAAATGGAATGGTCCCTTGTAGTGTTGCACGGTTGTACCGATACTTCAAAAGTATCGCGATACTCGGAAATTAAAAACGTCACGATACCTAAATTTATTAGTATCGATACTTTTTTCTCCTCACGCATGCAGCAGAAGAAGCTGCAGCTCTCATGTGACAAACACTACAGCGAATTTTTGTCCCGCCAAAGTCTTATTTGATCGGTGAGTAATGTAACTTACTTGCGCGTGTGACAGGGCGAGTAATGTAACTTAGATGCGCGTGTGACAGGGCGCATGTCTGAGAGAGAGAGAGAGAGAGGAGAGAGAGGAGAGAGAGAGAGAGAGAGAGAGAGAGAGAGAGAGAGAGAGAGAGAGAGAGAGAGAGAGAGAGAGAGAGAGAGAGAGAGGAGAGGAGAGAGAGAGAGAGAGAGAGAGAGAGGAGATGAGAGAGAGAGAGAGAGAGAGGAGAGAGAGAGAGGAGAGAGAGAGAGAGAGAGAGAGAGAGAGAGAGAGAGAGAGAGAGAGAGAGAGAGAGAGAGGAGAGAGAGAGAGAGAGAGGGGAGAGAGAGGAGAGAGAGAGAGAGAGAGAGAGAGAGAGAGAGAGAGAGGAGAGAGGAGAGAGGAGAGAGCTGCATGGTCGCGCGCGCACGCACTCTATCTGCGGAGCCAGGCGAAAGTAAACAAGGCTTCCGTCTCAAAACTAAGCGCTGTCTTGCTCTCTCCCACATATTAATCAAAATAAATCGACACGATGGTATGGTCTGAAAACTAAATTTTCATGTGGAGCATTCGGAGATTTGTTTTCCTGAATTACCGCTGGGTGTGAATTGTGCTAAAATATGTTGCCTTAATTATCTTCTCTGAAAAGCGTTCCGCACATTCAGCTGATATAAACCACACTTTAAATAAACGAAAACAAACCTATCCAGTGATGATGTTTTCTGTGATGACACAAATCTTGTGGGATGTCCTAAACTGCGGGGATAATCACACAACGCGCACACGTCCGATAATGACACGTCCAATTCGCAAACTAATGACTCATTTGAACCGATACGTTTTAATGAATGGTTTAAACAACGGATCTGTCCAACACTGAACTCACGAGACATCTGAATCGGTTTATAACTAATTGGTAACACTTTACAATAAGGTTTCATTTATTACATAAATTACATAAAAATACAGTTTGCTTACTCAAGTGTAAGCTTTAAAACAAATAAAACCACTTGTTAGCATGAGACTACTTTTTTCCACACACTGCTATCAGGAATCGATAAGAGAATCGTTAAAGAATCTGATCGATTAGCAGAATCTTCAGTGGCATGGATATTGATAAAATCTTATCAGTTCCTGTTAACTCTTATGTTGCTTATGATAACTGAGATAATGGTGCTAAATTTATTATTTTTTTACCTTGAATGTCATTGCTCTAATTTATTTTTTATATTTTGTTCAAATGTTTAACATATCTGCTGTTCATATGTTCATTTATTAGTGTGGTGTGTATGATTAGAATGTTGTCCCGGTTTTAAAATAAAGCACAGCAATGATATTTGAGAGTGTTTCTCCCTTTTCAGGAAAAGTATCGAAAAAGTATCGAAATCGCAATACTTGACTTGGTATCGGTATCGAAACAATAATTTTGGTATCGTGACAACACTAGTCCCTTGCATAGTCTTAAAGGGATACTCCACTTTTTTTGGAAATAGGCTCATTTTACAACTCCCCCAGAGTTAAAATGTGTTTTTACCGTTTTTGAATCCATTCAGCCGATCTCCGGTTCTGGCAGTACCACTTTTAGCATAGCTTAGCATACATCATTGAAGTGGACAAGACCATTAGCATTTCTCAAAAAAAAAATGACCAAAGAGTTTCGATATTTTTCCTATTTAAAACTTGACTCTTCTGTAGTTACATTGTGCACTAAGACCGACGGAAAATGTAAAGTTGCAATTTTCTAGGCTGATATGGCTAGGAACTATACTCTCATTCCTGCGTAATAATGAGTGCAGCAGGCGTAATGATATGACGCAGCGCCTGAAAATAGTTCCGTTATGTTGACGGAAGGTAGCCTATTTTCAGGTGCTGCGTCAGAAATGCTGCGTGAGAAATGCTGGGGGAGTTGTAAAATGAGCCTATTTCCAAAAAAAGTGGAGTATCCCTTTAAATAAACACATGCCAAATGCAAGAAAAAATTGTCTTTGAGTTACTCCCTAGTTCGATACCAAACCTATTAGGTGTTTATATAAATGACTCTCAATGTTTTGAGTTATGCGCAACCCAAAATTTATTATCAACACCAAAATCACCTGCTAAATAAAAGGTGCATTTTGCTTAGTGCAAAATTGATCTGATTTTAACCCTCAGAACAATGTGGCAATGTAATGTATGTGGAATACTCCCTGCATTAAGATAATGGTGAAATAATTCCATTGTATTTTTTTTTATTTTAAATATACTTTACCATTCAGTAGTTTGGGGTCGGTAAGATTTAATGGTTTTGAAAGAAGTCTCTTGAAGAAGTCCTGACCAAGGCTGCAATCATTTGATCAAAAATACAGTAAAAACAGTCAGTCATTACATGATCCTTCAGAAATCATTCTAAAATGCTAATTTGCTGCTCAAGAAACATTTCGTATTATTATCAATGTTGAAAACAATTGCTGCTTAAAGGGGGGGTGAAATAATCAGTTTCACTCAATCTCATGTTAATCTTGAGTACCTATAGAAGTAGTATTGCATCCTTCATATCTCCAAAAAGTCTTTAGTTTTATTATATTTATAAAAGAAAGATAGGCTGTACCGAGTCTTTCCGGAAAAAACCCGAGCGGGTGGAGGCGTGCCGTGTGGGCGGGAGCGCGCAAAGCTTTTGCGTGTGTTGTAAACAGACAGACTCGTGGTTTATGAGGACATGATATATTTTTACAATAAACAAACTGACACCTACAGTGGCCATCTAAACAACTGTATTTAAACACACGCACACACACCATACATCGCATGCTCCATCGATACATTAACTGTACGTGATCGTTGTTTACTTGCTACTTACACGCCGATAGTTAACAACACACAGACATTTGAAGCAGTTTTACTCACCGCCTGCGGTTCCGTGAACCTTTATGGTTGGGACTGCTCCATCTTTAAAGGGGTCATATAATGCCATTTTTGTACAAGTTAATATGAATCTTTAGGGTCTAAATGAAAACTTTGTAATATACTTTTATTAAAAATTCTCATTAGTATTTTAAGAAAACACTCATTTTACCTGCTCAAAAACAGCTCTGTTTTCAGCACGCCGTTTCAGTGCATGTGCCTTTAAATGATAATGAGCTTTGCTCACCCCGCCCCTCTGTTCTTTGGGGCGTTTTTGACACAAGGCACTTGGAGTGTTGCCTTGACGACAGTTTATGGTGTATTTTGGCGAAAGAATGACAGCTGGAGTCTCTGAGGACACATCTGTAGTGCAACCGAACCGTATCAGTTTGAACCGGAGTCGGACCCACAAGATGACGGCCCGAATAAGTTCGACAATAGCTTGTTTTCATATGACGTCGTTTTCATAAGGCTCGAGCAGGACGTTTCTGAATGGTTGGTTAACAATGTCACTTTGATTCTTTTTTGTATGTACTGGCAGGGTAACGTTAGAGTTGTGAGATACAAACGCTATGTGTTTAACGTTACTAATGTAAGTAATAGGTTAGTTCGTTGACAGATTTATGTTGAAAAACTTTTTTTTTTTTTGTAAATGTTGTCAGTGATGCGTGAAGTTCTCAGTGTTAGGTACAACTATCGTGACTGAAACACTGACTTGAGGTCATGTCAGTAATGATTCTAGCAGTAGTTGAAGGATACCTAAGAATTTGTATTATGTTTATGTTTAGTGCAGTACGAAAATGTTTTATGTTTTAAGAAAACTTTTAAGTACATCTATAGTATTGTAACTGCATTGATATTCCTGTGAATATTCCTGTTACCTTAACTGTAACACCTGTCTACACAGTTTTTAATAACACAATAACTATAACGCGTTTTTCATTATAAACGTGGGATTATGGATTATATTGAGAACGTCGTAACGTTACATAGAATACATGCCGTAATGCACCGTAAGTTTAAACATTAGCCACATTCATCGTGAAGCGTGCAAGGGATTTGCAAAGATTAATATAAAACGTTACACTCACTTATTCTGGAGGTCCAGCAGGAACACAAATAGCTGGTACAGATTCCTTTTTCAGTAGCAGCTTCTTAGCAAAATAATAAATAATAGCAAAATTCTTAGATTTATATTGACCCTCCTCATTTAAAAAGCAGTCTGGTGAGAAATGATTTGAGCAAACATGAACGCATTTACGTCGATCGTCGGGAATATTCCCTTCATAAACAAACTCAGCCACTGCGTCTTCAGCGGTTCGGATTTAGGAACATTAAAATGACTGCTGTGTTCGTTATTACACGCAAGAACAGAACACCACAATCGCTTTGGGGCCATTCTGCTCCAGTGTATCAACAATGACGGACTATGATTGACATCTCACTCATGAGCGAGGGCGGGTCTGTGTTGAAACGCTGCTGTCAATCAACCATCGTGGGAGGGGCGTGCGAGCTTGTGACGTCACAGGTTCGAACGGCTCGATTTGAGGCAGGGGAAAACATATAAGGAGATTAAAACAAAACCACTGGATGGATTTTTATCATTATATGATGGCTGTGTACAGGCACTGCCAACACACATTTCAGTACAATCAACTTGTAAAAGTGCATGTACCATTATATGACCCCTTTAAGTATTAGGCGATCTGCAAATCGTCAAACTGTGCCTTGTTTATAAAACTATTAGCAGCTACCGCCGAAATGAAGGGAACAAACAAGAACACTTGCGCAACTCCGTTGCTGCTCTGGAAAAACAAAATCCATCCACAGGTCCCTTAACTCTGGGTTCTTTGGAAATTTGTGCAGTGTTGTCTTGCCCTGGCAACCAAAAACACACTTTTTGGTGCCATTGTTTTGATTGCAGCGCAGCAGAGCCCGACGCTCTCGTACGCTCTAGGCTACAGCTGCGCGCGCGCCCTTCCGGGAGAAGTGCGTTAAGACCCGTATAAGGAAATTCCGCCCACTCTGACGTCACGTAGTCCCGTATTCGAAAAAAACTTTCCGAAACTTGTGACAAACCGGAAGGAGTATTTTTGGAACAGACATCAAACTTACAACTTCATTTTTGAAACTTTGTCCATGTTTACCATGGTAATCCAACTCTTTAACAGTGTAAAAAAACTCACTATGCATGAAACAGCATTTCACCCCCCCTTTAACATTTTTGTAGAAAGCTCGATAAAACAAAATTCAGGATTCTTTGATGAATAAAAAGTTCAAAAAGAGAATTTATTTGACAGAAATCTGCCTCCTTGAATGGTAGTAAATATTAGAATTGTATGTATATATTTATTTGTTTAATATTTTAAAAGCAAAATTAATGATTATTTTTTTATTTTTTTTGCATCTAAAATGGAAAACTGTTTTTGTTTTTCCCATAAGCAACAGGTGATGTAACATGATTGTCTCTGTAATTGTCTCTCAGGCAGAACAGCAGAAGCAGGCAGCCATTATATCAGCGGAAGGAGACTCCCAGGCTGCGCTGTTGATCGCTGATTCTCTAGCAGTAGCTGGTGACGGCCTGGTGGAGCTGAGAAAGCTGGAGGCCGCTGAGGACATCGCCTTCCAGCTCAGCCGCTCTCGCAACGTTACCTACCTCCCGTCTGGACAGGGAACGCTCCTTCAGTTACCACAGTGACAGGGAAACTAGAGACACACTCACTTCTCTTTTTTTTTTTCCAAATTTGGCTACTTTTGGAAAAGATGATGTCTGTAGACCCCATGCAACTATCTGATCAGCCTATAGGCAAACTTTATAGAAGCAAAGACAACTTGGTTTTTCTCTCTTCTAGTCAAAGAATTTACTTGCTTTCTTCCTGAAAGTATGGACTGCCACAAGGTGGTTACAGCAATTGAAAAGAGTCTGTGTGTATGCAAATGTACTGCCGGTGCATATATATTTGCATTGGAAATGTTTTCTCTGCTAAATGTGAGCTGATATTGTTTGAAATTAAATATGAGTTGTGATAGACACAGACTGCACTGTCAATGTGTGCACTGTCAATCTCACTCTGCTCCTGCAGGTCCGGCTGTTGTGTTTTTGGTTTGAAAATGTTTTATGTATGTGGCAGAAGGAATGCTCTTGTATTCTACAAATAATCAATAAACAGTGATTCATTTATATTAAACCAAAATACAATTGAATGTGTCTTCAAATTAAATTCAATGTTTTTTTATTGTCTTAGAAATTGTTTTTCTTAATGTTCTTACTTGAAAATGAGAAGCTAATGAGAGATCCATTATTTTAATTTATAGACACAGAAAGTCAAAATGTATGTCATTCATAATTTAATAATATATTTCGTATTCACTGCTTAGGCCTAAATAGTATTTATTAATATAAATATATAGGCCTAAATATTTTTATTAACAATTTCACAAAATCTATTGTAATTACAATTACATACAATAAAGGAAAAAACAAAATCCTAGTTGTATTCATACCAAACCTAAAATTTGAAACTTGTAAATAACGAAAATAGAAAACAAACTATCCAACACATCTCTTCCACCCCAAACCCTCAGAATTCAATCCAATAGTGATATCCATTGGTAAGAGGAGGATATAGAAATAGAAGACATATTAATATTCCCAATTCTGAAGAAAAGAAACAAAGCAAAGATGAGGTCACCACACACACATTGGAGTTATGATGGGAGGGAGTTGATAAAATTATATAAGCTGGATTGTCAAGGTATTCTTTTTATGACTGACCTAGTAAGACATTTAATAACATCTGCCACTCTACAAATCAGTGCTTCATACATGAAAAATAAATAAACTTCACAAATGAAAGTAATAAAGATATTTTTTGACAACTGGAAAAATACAGCAGTGCACTGGTGATGACTTGGGCCCATCAGTCCACAGTAAGCAGGCTCTCAAATAACACTATTGTGGCACACACTAAACATACAGTAGTGGCCAAAAGTGATTTCCAGAGGAGATATTTGTTTTTAATGACACAAGTTTGATTAAACCATCAAAATATGAGTCAAATATTTGATATATTTTAAAACATTTTAAATATTAGGGAAGAATAAAACACTAAACCTGGTTAAGGGATTTATCTGACAAAATTAATTAGCAAAAAAGACAAACTACGACTAAAAAAAAGCAAGGCAAAACTTGGGGAAAAGAATACACTGACTACAACATAATTAGTTAGATTTAGTTTTCTCTTGTTTTTGCATGCTGTGTATATAATTTCTTTGTATGACAGCCTGGTAAAAAAATATGTACATAATTTGGCATGTTTCATTGCATTAATATCACAAATAAAACAATTGACTCCAAGCACAACTCATTCGACATCATCAGTACTTGTTCATGATAATTTTGTACAATGCAGAGCAATTTTTTTAAATAAATGTAAATATTAAATGTTTCAGTGTCTTAATTAAAGGATTTTTTATTATAATGACTTTAAATGATTGGTTGTCAGCTGCCATGACCACACTTCCAGGCTCACTTCAGAGGTTGAGGCAGGGGCGGCGTTTGCGTATGGCAGAGTATGGCCATTGCCATACCCTAGCAGTCAGAGTTCAGATAAAACATCAGCTGATGATGATGATGCTCGTTAAATATTTTAGAAGGGCTTTTTAAACCCCCTAAATTTTCACCCCAGCCCCCCCAAAAATATGCGTTTCGTGATCGCTCAGTCAGTCGTCACCTTTAAAAGTCATTTAAAAAAAGCTCATCTCAACCGGCTTCTCCGCAGCGTCAGCGTCAGAACAAAAGCAGATGAAAACGTGCATGCATTTATTGATAGACCGTATAGGCCTATAGTATATACATCTGTGTAGTTCTTTGTTTGTCATAAATGCAGTTTACATTAAATATTGCTGGAGTAATTAAACACGGTTTCCCACTGTAAAATCTGGGCTTATTTATTTATGAAATATTCATTTCATATAAACGAGTCTTAATTTCTTCACTTGCAAGAAATAAAGCTTTTATTTTGGAGATCACCATGCTGATTGCGTGAGCAAAGTGTGCACTTTTCTTTAAATCACGCAGCACAAACAGAATGGCTATATAGGCTACTTAATTACAGTCTTGTGCTGTTTTATAAAGGCACAAAGCCATATCACGGTTTCGGTGTTGGGAGAAGAGAGAGTTCGGCAAAAGGTGGATTCGAACTCGGGTCGAACGCGTCAAAAGCTACATTCAAGCACCCCACGACGCCCTCGCCCTACGCCACTGTAGATATTCAGAGACAGGTATCTTGTTGCTAAAAAGACAGGCACGTAGTGCAAATGAACGCTCTCAACTCACGTTCATTTTACTGTATCTGGTTTTGTTTGTTTGATAACGATGTGGACGGAGCGTGGTACAGATAGTTGAAAAAAGTTGTTGTGATGCCAATCGCCTCCGCGATTCTGTCTGGCCTAATAAGCTGTGAGCTATCCCTATTTTCTTTCCCTCCTGACACAACGCGTTACAAGTTAACAGTGCTTTGTGCATTTTGTTAATGTGAGGTATATCGTTCGGTAATGTCGGTAATTTAACGTTATGCCAGAGGGAATGCCATACTCTAGGTTTTTGTGAAACGCCGCCACTGGGTTGAGGGCGGCCATTTTTGGGTTGACATCACTGTAGTCCTTATAGTTTAAAATGGCTAATAATCAGACAGTTGATGGCCCCCATTGACTGCATGGTATATGGGAAAAAATACTATGGAAGTCAATGGGGGCATCAACTGTTTGGTTTCCAACATTCTTCAAAAAATCTTCTTTTGTGTTCAGCAGAAGAAAGACGCTGATACAGGTTTGGAACAACATGAGGGTGAGTAAATAATTACATAATTTTCATTTTTGTGTGAACTATCCCTTTAAGTCAAAGTTTAAGTTTATTCTTAAAGGGTTAGTTCACCCAAAAATGAAAATAATATCATTATACTCACCCTCATTTAGTTCCAAACCCATAAGACTTTCTCTCAACTTCAGAAAACAAATGAAGATCTTTTTGATGAAATCTGAGAGCTTTCAGTCTCTTCATTGACACCTTCGCAACTGACACTTTGATGCCTTAAAAAAATTAATAAACAGATTGTAAAACTAATCCGTTAGCCTGGGTTTCCCCATACTGCCTTACCGCAGCGCGATTCAATTCACGCTGAACGAGATTCACAATTCACAATTCACGAGTTCACGAGTCTCAACGAGAATTGGGTCTGGCGTTAGCCAGGCTACTAATCCGTATGAATTTGGGTGTTTTAGTCCAAATTTTCAGAAGAGACACGATCAATTTATATGATGAACAGATTGAATTTAGTCTTTTATTCACATATTATAAATATTTATCAGCGAACATAAAGAGAAGCTCAACGGTATTTGTTTGATGCACAAGAAACCGCTCGTGGAAGCTCAAATCATTTGTGAAACACACTTCAGACTTGGCAAATATGCCTTTTAGTGTCCACTAGAGGGCATCAGTGCTTTTAAATCTGAAATCACATGCCTTCGCATTCACCTAAGAGACCATGAAACATAAAGAAATGACTAAATGTACATATTGAGTTTAATGCAAGGAGCCTGTATGTTAAGAGTTGTAAAATAATAACAATAATAATTGAAGTTATTATGACATACAGATTTTCTTTATTGGGAATAAAAACATCTACCACATTCTTTTGCCTTTCTCATTTTACACATATTTTTTAGGCCAAATCTATAAGCTTACTTCTTTTCAAGAAATCTTCAGCGCATTTTGTAACAGATTACACACAATCTGTTGCAGAACGAGCATTTATTTTCTCACTCTTCTTTGTCATTGTCTTGTTCCACTTATTTCTTCCACTCTTAGACGCCTGGAAACTACTAATCTCTGCAACATGAACACAGATATGCTTCAACCGAGTAGAAGAAGCTTTTGGTTTCAAATCAAAAATACTACAACACAAACGCCTACGTTATTAATTTAAAGTGAGCTTTAAGACAGGCAGCAAACTTCACTGCAGGAACACATACAGTTATGTGTAACTGTGTCATTAAATGTACTGTATTTGGATAGAAAGGAGAAGCATGTTAAATAGAGAGATAAATTACAAGTGGAAATCATAGTATTTACTATAATTTTACATTTCACAAACAATAGTCTTCACACACAGGATGTCGATTTTTCTTTCCTGTTTTACACTTGTGCTCAAAACACTTTTGTGGGCACTTACGAGAAAAATGTTCATCTAAGACAAGCCAAATTATTTGGAGTTTGAATAAACTAAGTTTAACTGTGAGATGACATGCTGAGAGAATCACTCGGGTTCTCAACTCTGTCCTGCGGAGTTTACCCAGCCCAGATAAAACTCAACTGCCTAACTTTCTAGTAATCCTGAAGACTTTGGGTTATCTTGATCAGGTGTTTGATTAGGGCTCGAGCTAAACTCCGCAGCAAAGTGGACCTCTAGGGCCAGAGTTGAATGAGCCTCTTCCCATTAGTGCTGATCTCTATATCAACAGCAGCTGCTCTGTTAAACCCAGTTTGTCAGTCATCTCTATGGAAGGAAAGAAGATGAGGACAGGAGATAATTTCAGATGTTTAGCTGAGGTCCTCATATATGTCATCATCCCTGGGCAGGTGTTAGTGCAGCAGATGCTACAGTCCCGGAATGCCAAACACACCCACAGAATATATAGGCCAAAAAACACTACTAATTTAGCTTATATGAGGAGACAGACGCGTGTAACAAACTATTTATGGAAGCACATGAATGATAAAATACACAGACAACAAATCAATTAAATCAATTAAACACTTGCATCAGTGCTAAAATGTCTCTGTCTTCGCTGGAAAGAGATTAAGACACCTTTTCAAAAAGCCTGTACCGCTCACATAGTCTGGTCTGGAATGCTTTGAAACTCTTTCAATGCCAATCAAATTTAAGGATTAGAAGATTTCACATTTAGCTATATTATATTTGACAGATGCTTTTATATAAAGCAACTCACGTTACATTCACATTGTGAGTTCATGCATTCTCTGGGAATCGGACCCATTGAACCCAAAACATGCTGTTTGAGCTATACAGGAAATATAAAACAAAATAAGAATTAGGGCCGGTTTCACAGACATGGATTAGATTAAGACAGAATTAAGCTTTAGTTCAAATAGGTAGCTTTATAAACGTGCCCTAGAAAAAAAAACATTACTGGTGACCATCTTGAGACAAAACAATGGCACTGACATATTTTAAGAAATGTCAATGTAAGTTGCTTTCAGTTAAAACAGCTCAAAATGTATTTTAGACTGGGACTAGTCTTACGCCTTGTCTGTGGAATCAACCGGGGGTTCGTTAGTTAGTGTAAAGTGCCTTACTTACCTCTAAAAATACTCCAAATACTCTTTTCATCTCGATTAGCCTACTGACAGTTCTCGGTTCACAATGTGGTGATAAGACCCGCTTAAATAAAGTTCTCAAAATTGCTACAGTGTTAAACTGGCATCTGCATTTTCTCATTGAGTTTAGCAAACGTTCCACTAAGCGAAGAAGTCACTTTTGTCGATGTGCTTCACCGCAGGGAGGAAGGCGGGCGCGCGCACTGAACCCTGTCTGGTTTTGCTGTTTGAGGACGGGAAGAAAAAAAAACAACGCCACGCGCGCTTTCTCCAGTGCAGACAGCGGCGGCTCGGGCGCCTCGGATGAACTCGGAGAATGGTTGATGCGCGAGACCTTGGCCACGTAGCGATGGCTTGTAAACCAGAAAAGCGGTGAGCTCGGACCGTCTAGAAGCAAACCAGAGCGATTTACGATAGTTCGTCTGCGCGTGCATGCGAGTATTCGCTGTTCGTAAAAACTCACGGTGTCCGCTGAGGAATAGTTTATCTGAAGCAAATCGGTTTTTTGTTGTAGATTTGTGTTTTATCCGACCCCTACACAACTTGATGTGCACAGTATGAGGGAGAGGGCGCTCGTGTCTCGGGTGAGTACTCTTCGCTACAAGTTAATTTCTGCTTTTGCATTTATTTACAGCGATGACAGTTGTTTGTCGCAGGCATATAAGCACCCCTTGAACATCTGTCAAGGTATGATGCTGTCACCTTGACAAGCAATGCACGGCACGACTCATTTTTACCGCTCGCTTTGCAGGGTTTTGTTCAGAAAGAAAATGAATCTTCAGAAATGTTATTGTTTTCTTGGCAAATGGCGTTTTGCATACAAATGCATTGAGAGTCTTCTGCAACTAACTGCTCGCAAACCGTAAGGGCATGTCAGTATGAATGAGAAAAATCTCTGAAGGAGTATAAATCTGGGCGGTTTGGGGGTGTAAAAAAGTGAAAGTCGTACACGGCGAGGATGTTAGCTTGCTATGAGCCACGGGCTTAAACAGCCTAATTGCCGCTACATGCGCCTAATAAAGCGGGTCGATTAAAATCATCTCGATGGGGCTTTTTTGCGATTGCATTAAAAAAATGTCCAAAAGCAAGTCCTGCAGTGGCTAGAGTCCATTGCACGCAGCTGTATGTGCGCGTGCACTCGGGCTATTAGCTCTGCTAGCCGAACGGCCTGCACGCCTGCCGTCCCGACCAACCAATGTTTCCTTCTGTTTAACCCTTTCTTTGCGTCGCTTTCCCAAAAAAGTTACTCTTTGCCAGTGAGTTGCCACACACCCTTTGCTCCTTTTCTAACTGTTCTGACAGTATAGTCTGACCCAACTGCGCTCTATAGCAGTATTTCCCCTCATTTTTGGGGTGGACGTGGTGGGGTTTGAAGGTGTGTTGTGGATGCGCGCGCTAGGCCCTTCTCAAACGACTGCGTTAGCTCGAGCTGCTAGCGCTGATTTTAGGAGAATGGGGCGAAGGAATTTTGCTATTTGTTTTACGCCTTTTTAAAATTTAATGTCTCTTTTTATGTTAAACGTAGTCAGTAACAGCCGTGATGCATTTGGGTACCTGACAAGCCAGAAAGCACATTATTTTGTGAGATTATTTTCCCGCTTCCCTTATCCAGTTTCCGAGCTGGTAATGGAAGTCTCACCAACTTCATTGGAGAAGAGATTTTCTCCAGAGCTTGTGCACTTCACAATGTCATTTGAGACCCACAAATCAAGGCCTTTCAACATTCAGAAACGAAGAAAGTTAGTATTAGTTTTCTTCACCTTATCTTTTTCTTCTAAACATCTTCACGATGCCGGTTTCATAACATTTCATTGACACATTCAGGCTGCGATGTGGTGGTGAGGTGGTAGATGCAAATTCATGTGTCCTAGGTATCATATCATATTCGAGTATAATATAATTTTTATTCAGGGCCCTCCTGCTATTAAAATTATTATTAGATTTTTAAACTGCACTATCCCCTCTTAACTGAAAAAATATATATTTTAGTAATAAAGCTCTTTACAAATTGTTTTATGACCAAACAGACTTGATACACTCACAGTTGATGGAACATTTTGTAGACTGACAGTATATTAGGCTTCAAAGTGTCTGTGTCTTTGGCGGATCTGTAATGATGCTCTCCTGCTGTGAAAATGTGTTTGAATGTTTTCATGAACATGCATGATTCATCAATAACTTCCGTACTAAAATGCATTCTAAAAAGGGCTTTTCACACCGCGCTTAACACCGTGCTATCGTCGTTCTAAACACCGCTTTTAACCCCGGATAAAGGAGCATTTCACACTTATAATTTAAGAAGCGGGATTTGCATTGCTTTTTACTCTGGGTTTGAAAACCCTGGTCACCGTGATTTTGCCAAGTAGCCTAAAACATGTTCCTGGATCAACATATGTTGTTGATCCTGGATCAACATTCCTGTCCCAAAATGTAGTCCTTACCCAATCCCTACCCCTAAACCTACCCCTACCCATAACTTTTCCCTAAAATCAGAGGGTAATGATAGGTGAAGAACACTGATGTTTAAGAACTTCACCCTGGTTCTAAGCCTAAACTTGACATAAACTGTAAACTTGTCCCTCAAATCTGATTGGTTGATTGGAAGGTTGATCCAGGAACATGTGGTACTTCACGAAATCACGTTCACCGAAAAGCCTACTCAAAATTGTGTGAAGTTCTGCTGTTAGTACAAAAACAAAATAATCCACGCGATTATTAAAGGTAGGGCAGGCTATTTGTTTTATTAACACTTTTTGTTACTGGTTGAAACTCTCTTTATATCCTGATTGCAATCAATAATAGAAGTGACCTAAATATGAAAACATGTACATATATCATCTTTGGAAGTCTCAGGACCAAAAAATTTCGTCCAATAATTGCATTCGCTGCTAGTCAAGATGTTTCCATATCTCTGCGCAGAAATCACAGCAAACGCACATGAACACACAGCTTTGCAGACTCTTCTGTGTGCGTTATGACTATATATATTACTTTAAAAATTCTATTTGACTCTAGTGTTCCAGTGATGCACACTTTGCCTTGGAAGTAGTTGACATCTCTTCTTCCGTATATTTGAGTTTAACAGACTTTCAAAAAAAGAAAATGTATGGGGAAGTGACTTGGTTCTTGCATTTAGAATATAGATGGGGTTCATTTTCATTTCGACTTTAAGATGTCATCTCATTTGCAACCAATTCTGACACATTTTGTATGCCCTCAGTGTCTGGGCCATTCATATCATCTGCATTAGAATGACCTGTATTAAAGGCTTTGGGTTGGTTGGTTAGTTTAAGTGCATCTGGAATAGAGTGACTCAGCTTGGTTGTGGTTAATACAGTTGCATAACAGCACTCATAGAAGAACCTGGCGGCCCTTTCTGAGTCAAAGTCAGATTGTGGATTCTCAGTGCTGTCTTGGTTGAGCTCTCTCGATTTATAAATAATTAAACAAATTATCAGTGGTCTGTTGCTATTCAAGTTCAGCACAAGGCCAGAAATGTTGGTGACAGGAAAGGTTTTTAGTTCATTTTCAGCTGTTGTAAGTTTCGCTTTCAGTCACTTGAATGTAAAGTTTGCTTAACCTGCATAAACCAGTCCTAAAGTCATTTCTTGTGCACTAAATCCACCTTAAAATCTGATCATGAAAGGTTATTCTGGCTGCAATATCAATTTAAAGAGATTAAAGTGGTTTTGGTAATTAAATGTGTTTAATTTGTTCATGGTTGATTGGACAAGGTGAGATAGGGGGGCTTATGCGGTCATATTCTTGATCCTCAGTCCTTGAATCAGTAACAATTGATTGGGTTATTTATGCTAAAAGGTGAGTCATTTCATTGGTCGTAGAGATTTTGATTCTGTGATTGTCACCCAATCAGCAGCTTGTTTCTCATGTGCGAGGAAACCCAGGATTAGTCACCATTATCATCCACCTACTTGCTCAAGATGATGAGAGGAGCTGCCCGAGGCGTTGCGAAACTTCAGTTGCACATGTTAGTCATGAAATGAGAAAAATTAAATCATTGAGTTTGTCATCACGCTTTCACACCAAATTTCTCCCTTCTTTTCTTCATTGCACCACAGCATGCAAACTCTAGGCCTTTACGTCGCTGTACACAGACAGATTTGTAGATACGAACGCGTGCACCTTGAATTCTTGTGCACACGTGTAAATAGCTGGTGCCTTTTCCTTCCTTTCCTCAGATGTGTTGGTAGATTCTGTTGCAGCACCCAGAGCACCGTGAGAATCTGCATTTCTGGAGTCCCTCTGATGGGCGACTCAATTTATGAGTGACAAAGCTGTTTTAACTAGGCTATCTTTTTGCAGATCTTTAGCAAAGAATTTACATTACAAGTCTATTTAACATGAATGTTGAGCATAATTTGTTATTTAAAGTGACGATTTTGCCTAGATTTGAAGCACACAACATTATTTACACATAGTGGATAGTTTGCCAGGCGTTTGAAGTATATGTACAGTAATATATGCGTTAGATGTGCCGGCTACTTTCCTGTGACTCCGATGCACACGCTCTGAGGTGTGTGACCCCTTATGCACCCATCCTGTGGTCACATATGCTGCGCTTTCCAATTCTCAGAAAGTTGCAAAGCGCACAGGAAGAAAGGTGGAGGTGTGTGTGTATATGGCTGTATCTGTGTGGGTATGTGTTTGTGTGTGTATAATTGTATATGTGTGTAGGCGTTTGTTTGTGTATATGGTTTTGTTTGTGTGGGTAGGTTTATACGCGTGTATGTGTGGCCAATTCAGTAATGTAAACTGATGCTGCAGGAGAGCAGCATGATGCAGGGAGATTTAGACACCCTTAATAGTTAACATGCAAGGTTTTAAACGTTTTTTTTATATATATTTTTGATCAGTTGTGCTTCTGTAAACAACACAAGCATGAATCTGAGTTTCATGCACTGCTATTGAATATAAATCTGAAGAAATTGTTCCTGGAGTTGTTAGTCTGTTGAATGAATTGTGTATAAAAAGCTGAAATAATACAATCAAATGAGTATAAACAGAAAACATAGTTCTATTGTGATGTCTTTACTGGCTGCATCCAAAAACTAGCGTACACCTGATTAATGAACTGATTTTTTCAAAGTCTAAATGTAACGGAAGTAGCGACATTTTTTCTTCCGTATTGGGACGTGCATCTGAGTCAAACGGATTTTTCAAAATGAAAAACAAAATGTAGGCGGGGTCTTGGTAAAATCCATTGGTTGTTGATTGGGTGGAGGCAGATCTGAATTTGAAAGAAAGGGGCGGGGTTGAAACTGACTGAATGAATGGAGAAGTCAACAGAGAGAAGTTTTGTTTCACTGGAAGGTTGAGTTAATTGATATTTTGATTAAAAATGACATGGTCAAAAAAAAAAAGAAACATGCATGGATGAATCATTTACGATAAGATCAATAACATGCATTTAGAAAATAGGGTGAACTTTCATTTGTGTGACATCAATCATTTGCCAAAACAACTCACCATTTATTGATTTGAATTAGGATTTATGACAATGTGTAGTTAAAACATGAATATCGAGATATTGGCCTTAAAGTAATAGTAAATGAAAAATCTTATAATTTACTCTCGTGCCGTTTCTTTTCTCCTGTGTGACTTTTTCTTGTGTGAAACACAACACAGGTTTGGAAGTCATAGTATCCCTGTCCTAAAGGAGACTCAAAGGTCAAACGTATACGTTTCTACGTTATACACTTTCTCTTCTGACTTTACGTTTCGGTTTTAACTGGCCTAACTGTTTCTTTTTTCGCTTTTTATCATTCAGATGCCGCTTCCTCCCCGTCAGACACATGATAGTCATGACCTTTCATATCAGACAGTGCATACATTCACAGTATAGCTCACTATAGGAACACACACACATATATATATGCATACGCAGTGTCAGCCATCCTTTCCTGCTGCCACAGGATAGAGTGAACTCACTTTCTTTTATATAGATGTTCGCACGCACCTTGATGAGTCAACAACGCTTGTATTGAGAAAGTTACAGACGTAAATGGATCCATTTACGTCTGTAACTTTCTCAATAAAAAATGTGCCATTTGCATCTGTGCAGCTCTCAGACAGTCAAAGGGACCAGTGTTGCCATGTGTCTGATGAACATTTAAAGAAAGAAATCAGAAGTAAAGGTATGCTTTCCTAGCATGGCGGTGGGTTAATGTGAGTCACACTGTTGGTCTCTTCTCAGATGCTGCATGCAGCATTCTGACTAGACAGTGATTGTCTTGGTTGTCACAAGGCTTTAGATTTTATCATGTAACACATGTTGTCCACAGTCAATGCTTTACAATGCATTATTGTTCTAAAGACTCGTGAATATTTCACAGAAACTATTGTTCAGCTCACACAGACCACTGGCGCACACACACTCAAACGGAACAGAGATGTTCACAGAGAGCCAGGAAGTCAAGGTTGAAGCCGTTAAGAGCAGCAGTGCATAAACAGATATATTTTTCCTGTTTGTGGCTGCTGTTTACTTGTTGTTTAGGTGTTGTTGTTTTTGATCGTGTTGAGTCAGCATGTGAGGTGGGGTCTTGTGTTGAACTTAGTAGGGTCACTCTGACTTCTGATCCCTTGGTCTATTGTTGCATATTGTCATATAAAAGAGCCATTGATTGGGGATGACCATTCCTTGAGCGCACACACCCTCCCCACACCCGTTACAAATCACTCACACTGAAACTTGTGGTCTCATTTTGGTACTTGAATGTATAACCGTCTCCTGTTTCGGTTGAATCTCTCTCTGTTAAATGGATTTCATACAGATAAAAAAAAGGTCTCAAACATTTAGTTGAATAGTTATTGTAATAATTGTCTTTTCTGCAAATTTTGTTTAATTATCCGGGGGAATTATACATTGTTAAACTTTGTAACAGGATGAATACATTTTTCTTATTTTGTTTAAAGGTCTTTTTTTCTTTTTCTTTAGTACTGCCCTTCAGAAGCTACTACAGAAGATACTTGTTTTCCAGAAGATGAAATATGACTACATGTAATGTAGTTAAAGACAAAATGTTGCCTTCTGGAGCATCAATGAATGTTTGCATCTTTTGTAGTTGTTGTCTGTAGTAGTCCCTCAATTCTCCTTAGTGTGAAAAGATGCATCTCAAAATCATCAAGTCACTGCTGGAAAGTGTTCAAATATGCAAACAATGCTGGAAGGATTTTAATGAAGAACATTGCTCAGTTTAACAGTTCAGGATGAACAAAGGACTTAAAGAGGTCCCTATGCCCTTTTATGAAGTCTTGATTTTGTTTTTGGGGTGTACTAGAATATGTTTTCATGCTTGATTTTTAAACTTTTTTTGTGCACATTTTGCATTATTATAGCTCCTCTTCCCCGAGTCTGGTTGAACGCATTGTTTTCGATGAAGCCCCTCCTTCCAAAATACGAAATGTGTATTGGCACCACTTAACACGTGTTCGAGAAATGTCACACCCCTTCATAACGCGCTCTACCCGGATGTAAATATTAACGATGGTGTCAATTTCAAACCAGTTCGAGCCTGATTCAGTTTTTCAGACCCTGACTATGTTTAATGACAAGAGGATTGTGCTGAACAGATTTCAAGCATGGACTTTGCAAGCACGGATTTCACAGGACATTTCAGAGTGGTATGGTTTTTTTTTTTTTTTTTTTTTTTTTATATAGATACAATGTTATCCACCAATTAATCATATTTGTCGGAAAACTATGGTACAGACAGTAACCGATCACGAAATCATGGATAATTTTCCTAAGGGGCGGTGTCTTACAAAAAACAAGTCTTACAAAGCAAGAGTAAACACTACATCAATTCTGTAATGTTAGTTAGCAGGCTAGCGAAGGCAAAGCTTTGCCCTTCGTTTACATCATAGCTATCATAGCAACTACATAAACTTATAATTGGAATTGTTAATAGAAAACACAACTACAAATAATAAGACATACTTACAAGTTGGGATCCATAAACAACAGATTGTCCCGATAAAATGGGAATGGCTCCGTCTTTCAGGAGGAGCTTTTGTGCATATAGCCTGGATTGTACTCTCTTCTGGAAGCTGTTCTCCACAAAATGTGCAGCACACAGACAAACGTTTAGGTTATAATGGTCAGGAACAGTGTTAAACATTTATTTGAACCTCTCTTAAACTCGTCAGCCAAGGGACAAACTTGTTCTGGGGTGTAAAAAACAGAGACAACAACTCTTCCTCTTCTCTAAAGCAGCGCAACATGGCCTAACCCCCTTTGTTGTGTGTTCCCAGGGGCGGGGTTTATGTAAATTTTAGGGTTTGTGATGTCAACAACCCGGGAAGAAGCTCGTTGTTGTCCCTACCAGCCATTTGTTGTAGTCCTTAAAAAGCGATTTCTGTAAAAGAAAATATCTCCCTTGGCATTGAACTTTGAACGTCACAACTTTGCAAATATTGTTTATGCTGAAACGTTACAACCTTACACACTAACTAAAAAGTGAAAAATGTGAAATCATAATCAAGCACCCCTTTAACCCACAAAATGAAAAAACAGTCATCATGGATCATGCAGGTAACATGCAGTATTAAGAATCAAGTGTATGTAAACTTTTGAATAGGGTCATTATTATAAATTCAGCTATTATTTTAAGTTAAAATGTAAACATCTTTTATGTAAAATATCTTATTCAAGACATAATGACAAAAAAAATGTATGATTCCTCTTATTTTGTTCAAATAATTAACATTTAAGGTGTATGTATATTTTTGACCATTCTATACCGGTCAAAAGTTTTGGGTCATATAGAAGTCTCTCGTGACACTTTTTTTGCTGATCCGAAAAATGATCTGATTCGCGACTAAAAGAAAATGTAATATGATCTGAACTGTAAGTTTTGTGATCAGTTGCACCCCAATTTTCAAAAGCTGTATTGTCACATGATCTTTCAGAAATCCTTCTAATGATGATTTGATGCTCAAGAAACGTTTATTATTACGATCAATGTTAAAAAACAGCTTAGCTGCTTAATATTTTGTGTAAACCGTTTTCTCAGGATTTGTTGTTAAATAGACCCAAAACTTTGAACAATATTGTACACTACTGTTCAAAAGTTTAGGGTCTAGTAAGAGTTTTTATTTTTATTTTATTTTTCTAAGAAATTTTTTTTTTTTTTTTGCAAAGAGGCAATAAATTTATCAAAAGTGAGAGTAAAGATTTTGGTTTCAAATAAATGCTGTTCTTTTGAACTTTTATTCATCAAAGAATCCTGAAAAAATCTATCACGGTTTCTTACTTAGCCATTTTTTGCACATGCATGCATGTAGAAGTATATTTGTGTGTGTGTGTGTGTGTGTGTGTGTATTAAATGTTTATATATATATATATATATATATATAATATATATATATATATATATATATATATATATATATGTATATATATATATATATATATATTCTTTTTCATGGGTTAATTATTTATTTATTTATTATTATTTCAATAATACTAGAATATTATGCATTAATAAAATATTTATTTCCTATTATATATTGACTTTCATGTGTTCAGATGGGTGCCCTTGTAATGCACTACTGCACCAGAAAGAGAGGCATAAAAATGCCCATTTGGCCATTTGGATTGCAATATGTGACGGTAATTTAAAGTGTACTATAATCGTAAACATTCATGATCAGATTAAATAATCACTACAGGCCGACTTGTTTTTTTTACCCATTGTGTGACTGTTTTCTGTACTCAGCTTCTTGTGGTTTAATTTTGAGTTGCTCACACACACTTACGCTGAGAAGCGAAATGGTTGCGGTCTGGTGTGTGTATCTGATTAGTAGTGAGATTCTAGATGTCTACACCTTAACCAGGCTGCAGTTTCGTTTCTCTTTCTTTTTCCCTCTCTTATTCTCTTGCTTTCTCTCTCACTCACTCACAAATACATATAAGGATGTATGGCACCTGATTTGGAGACCAGAAGGTTTTACCAGGTAACAGTCACTGCAATGACTGTAATTGCAGAGGTGTTGTGTTATGCTGCCACGTATAAAGCCGTATCGTACCGTTCTTGAAAATCTGTTTGATGACACACTGCTCTTGTTTCAATGGTAGTTGTGGTTCATTTACCCGCTTTGATGTACTGAAATAAATGTGACATCTCACTTGACTCCTGAGATAATTGCTTTCAATTGTCTTTCATTCCTTTCACAACCTTTTACGTAATTTCTTCCTCTCTTTCAGGTAGTGTCTGGCTGCAGGGTGCTGATTCGGAGCAGCTGGTAATGACTGCGAGATCTAAGCTTTGAGTTCAGCGGTGCAGAGACGCCATCACATCACTGACTGAAAGGAGGTGGCTTTTGTGTCTGAATCAGCAGAGATTGCAGATGAGGTGCCGCTGTTGTCTTTCCAAGTGAAACCGAGATGCTGTTGAGAGAGTGAAGTTTGGATCTAAAGCCAAGACAACTTTCATTTGGATCAGGATGAAATCTGTGCATGTAGTTGCACAGTGAGGCAGACTTCATGTGAGTACTTTGAGGTTCGAGTTTGTACGTTATATTGACATATTTTTAATAAACGATATGGAATGAGGCAATGCAGTTTATATCGATATACAATAGTTTGATACAAGCACATCTAAAAAAAAAATAGCAGAGAGTGCAGAGTGAGCTGCTGCGTGGAAAGTGCATCATCCAATTTGTCCTAAATATGAGACATGCTTTATATTAACTTGCATTTCACAGGTATATTCTCCATCTGGAAATGTTAGAAACAAAAATGTCCATTTTGCTGTCAGGAGTGAATCTCTGCTAAACTTCACTGAGTTCAGTGAACGAGCGCCGCCACGCGCATGCGCAAAAAAACAGACAGAGCACAATTATAGAAGAACAATATTTTCGACTAAAATATACATATTGCTAAAATATGCAGCCTACATGGTTACATTCACTATATCTGTTTTGTTTTCATAGCCTTCAATATGAACATTGTTTGTTGGACATCATTGGGCAGGATGTGATTTTTTTTTTTTTTTAAATCTAAGTAGAGATATGATTTTTTTGGCCATATTGCCAAGCCCTATTATGAGGTGAAACAATTTAAAAGCACAATATGTAGCTTTTCGGCTTTCAAAATAGCAAAAATAACTGTATCTATGTTATATATTTCTTTTAGTTGTGTACTAACATTATCCCGAAAGTTTCCACCAATTTTCAAATCCGGAGAAATTTATATTTTAATTTGAAGACACGGGCCGTTTCTTTATTTCCGTTTCGTCGCCCGTCTATGACGTCATATAATCTTTGACTCCTCTAGTTTTTCTAACTTCCTGCGGATCCCGGCGAAAAAACGCCAAACACAAATGTGAACGGACGCCCGTCACTAAAATAAAAGAAGACGATAAAGAATCAATAGTTGGATACCAATAATGGACCATGATTATGCTTTGCCTGCACGTTCTGCTGCTGGAGGAAGATCCGTGAAGCGGAAACGCATGGGTGAAACTGCAGTGGAAAAGCGAGCCGAGCCGTGCCGAGCTGAGTTGTACCACGCAGTGGAAAAGCAAGCGAGCCGAACCGTGCCGAGCCGAACCGTACTGAGCCGTACCATGCAGTGGAAAAGCGCCAAAATAAATGACCTGAGAAGGTTTTGGGACAGGTGAAGAGACCTGATTCGGGTTACCATTGGAGTCAATGAGAGCTTTGTGACAAGCTAGAACTACAGAGAGATGCCGATCTCGCTTGCATTCCTATAAACAGGTAGCATCCATTTCAGCTAACTATATCTATCCGTAACTTATATGTTGTGAAACGATGATGGCATGTGTAAAACGCAGACGGACTAGCTCTCATGTATATTATAATGTAAATTCACATTTGTTCTAGATATAGCTGCAGAAAGTAGCTTCATATGCAGTTCACCATCTTTTTCTACATCATAGTATAAACGTAATTATAATTATTAACGAAAGGTGACCGTGTTTTTTAACATCTATTAATACTAGCTAGATGGAATATTGATTTAATAGCCCTGATAATTCATATATCTCTCCGTTCGAAAAGACGTGATTTTAAAAACACTAAAGAAGAGAAGAGATCTACAGCGATCCAACAGCTGCAGGATAAAGACAGTGTTACCTCGCGGCAATTTCATTACAACGGCATTACATAAAGTGAATAGCCGTAACTAAACGTAACAAGAATAGAGATATAATATAAATAACAACACATTACCTCGTCAGTGAACATGTTATCTGCTGGAGATGCTAGATGGCTGGTTGTCATCGACAACGACAACAATTCCCATGAGCTCACCGCTCTTTCCCGACGTCATCAAATACGTCTTTTGCTATTATTTTGATTGAGTGACCCCTGGTGGCCAAAAGTTACATACTGTACGTTTAAGGGGTTAAAAAAAAGATGCTCCTGTTTTTTTGTAGGGCTGCACAATATGGCCATAAAATGACTTAAACCAAAATAAGAAATATTCCTATTGTAATATTTCACTGTAAAATAAAAAAAAATTAAGAAAAATAACAGTACAACTGTACAATTATTATACTAAAATGATCATTTATTTTCCCATTTTAAGAGTTTAACCATTAAGCTTTAACATTTCTTATTATACGTTTTTGAAGATGGTTGACGCATGTTGCGTTCCCAAATATATGTGACCCAAACTCAGAGCACATGCAGAGATGCGAACCAAGCCGCTCTGAGACACTGGAAACAGCGGATCAGAAGCTGCTTGCGTGTAAAAAAAACACAATGCTGCACTTCACTCTTTTAATTAAGTCATTGCAATATCTATATTACGATTTTTGGTTTCATCGCAATTAATATGCAGTCCTATATTGTGTTGAACTATTAAGTCTTATTCACTGTCTTAAGGCCATTGCACACTGAGTCCGAAATTCGCATCCGAAACTTTCGCACGTTAAAAAATAAATACGACCTCACGTTATGTCAATCACGCTTGCACACTGTCTCCGAAACTTTCGTCCGTCATAAAAACAATCGGATCCGGTTCGACTTTCTGCGTTTTTCGCATCCGTGGCAAGCAGTTTGAATGGTGTTTGAATAGTGTTTTGACAATTCAGAGCCACCGAATCACGAATACGAAAAAACGCATACGAAAATTTCGGACTCGGTGTGCAATGGCCTTTAGTCTTCCAGTTTCACTTTTATCTTATATCTTTCTTTGTCTTTAATGCCCTAGTGAACGTAATGGAGGCTCAGTTTGGCCTAGGCTAAGGCATCTCTGATCTTCTCTCCTCCTTTACACTCTCTTGCCCTCCTCTCATTCACTCGAGAGGAGGGGTACATTATCTCCTGTACCACCCTTGACAGCAAACAGTGGTTAATTTCAAACGTAAAGAGGCAAACACTCTGATTCAAACAAGCAATCGGCTGCCGATGAAGTCCTGCCAGACATTGAAGGAGGAGGTGTCCGGCCCAGAGACGATGTCGCAAGAGGAGGGGCAAATGACTCAACCCTCCCAAACATACTTCCACAACGCTTCTGCTCCCGATGCCGAGCTGTCGGCGAAACTGTACAAGCGAGAAGCCGCGGCCAAACCTTACTCTGTGGTCATTGACAACACGATGGCTGTGAGGCCAGAGTCGCATATGTCCTCTGACCTGAGTCCCCATCCTGCCCCGACTCAACCGTTTTACCGGGAAGGGTCCGGAGCAGCTGTGACGAAGAGTGGAAATGGAGGAACGTCAGAAGATTCTGAAGCTGAAGAGGGAGCCGGGGCAGAGGACGAATTCAAACGAGGGCAGATCATCGTAGAGGTCAACCTCAATAATCAGACTCTGCACGTATCCAAAGGAGATGATGCGGAAAGTACGAACACTGCAGGAGACGACAAGAGCAATAGTGAGGAGGAAGAAGAAGAAGATGATGAGGAGGAGGAGGAAGAGGAAGAAGAAGATGACAGCATTGAAGAAGACTACAGCGATGAGGACGATCAAGATGAAGAGGAGGAGAACAACAATCGGCGAACAAGAGCGCAACGGGCACACAGGGGTCGAGCGGCTTCTTCGCCGCGTCGTAAGAGTCGTCGTGTAGCCCCTTCGTCGACAGGAAACGTAACCACAACGAACGCCGGTGTGACAACCAGGGGGCGGAGGAAGAATGCAAACTCCCCGCGCCAAAAGCGTAGACCTGCCAAGGAGGCCAAAGGCTCCGTCGCCTCTGCCTCCGGAGCCAAGGGAGAGGGTGAGGAGAAAGAGACGCTAGTGTGTGAAAAATGTCCACGTGTGTTCAACACCCGCTGGTACCTGGAGAAGCACATGAATGTGACACACAGACGCATGCAGATCTGCGACAAGTGCGGAAAGAAGTTCGTGCTGGAGAGTGAACTGGCTCTTCACCAGCAGACGGACTGCGAGAAGAACATCCAGGTAAGAGGATCATCCCGACTCTTTATGAAATTGCCTCATGTTTAGTAAAGGATCTCAATCAAAAGATATGGCACTGTACACTGTTCACAAGTATTCTTAATAATAATCATATTGTTAATAATCTTTCATTATGGTAGAGGCCATCTTTGATCACCAAAATGACATTTAAACCTGTGAGAAAAATTTATTTCCACTCACACCAGTTTCTAAACTGATTCACTCGGGTCAACTTTACTGTAGTAAATGCTGCTCAATGGCAAGTGGAAATACTGGTTTAATTCAGCCATATATGTTTAAACCAGAAAGTGATTCAGAAGAAGTGGAAGAGTGAATTATACAGGCTCATCTACAAGACGATGTATCAGAATGGTAATGGGTTTTATGTATCACTCTATACAATGTCGGACACATAACGGTAATTAATATGATTAGCCTTTTGCTTACTACATTATCAAACAGCTAATAATGTGCTGGTAATGTTACACAAACCATTTTCCCGTTCTCCACTTCAGACAGCTGCCTTCTGGCAGTCAGCAGCCAGAAACGCGTTGAACAACTCAAAATATATAGTTCATCATATACATAATTCACCTGCTATATTGCTAAATGATTTTTCATATCAACAGAAAAATATACCAGGATAACCTGGCTTCTAACACTTTTCTGGCTTTGAAAACCTTGGTTCGGTTTGGACATCCAGACTCTCAGGCTCTTGAGACTCCACTGCTTCAGAGCATAGTAATGATGATATGCTAAAGCCCGCACATTGACTGATTGTCAATGTGAACCATTGTGATTGGTTACAAAGTAGCTTGTGACGTCAGAAACACCAGTGATTGCAAACAGCATTTTTGAGACTGTCTTTAGTAGGGGTGGAACGGTACATGTATTCGTATTGAACTGAAACGGTACGGGCGTCACGGTTCGGTGCATGAATTTACATGGAGAATACACGGTATAAAAATAAATAAAACTCGCGTGCAAATTAATGTAATGCGTAACTAAAGATACGCGGGTTCTTTAGGGACACATAATCTGTAGCCCCGCCAGGCGAGCTCCGCCTATTTATGCAGTATTGCAGTTTTTTGTCAGGTCGACGACGGTCCAGTGAGTGAGTCAGAGATAGCATTGTTCATTACCGTGTTTGGTTTACGGTGTTAGGAAGCCTCAAGACACACAGAGCTGACTTTTTTTTCTTTTTTTTTGACACGCGCTGTACACAAAAAATCACAACAGACTGAGCTGCCTGGCCAATCAGAGCAGAGTAGCTTGCGGAAAGGAGGGATTTAGAGAGATTGATTCATCTGACAAGTCGTTTGAGAATCATTGAAAATGTGGTGATTATTAAACAGTTTTTGGAGCTTTGATGCATGTAAACATGTTGTAGGAGACTCCAAAACAACATTAGGAAACTTTAAAATAGCATTATAGGGGCAATTTAAACACTTGGTTTTCACCACAGGGGGTCTTTAACTGTTTCCAGGGGCAGAGGGGCAGTCGTGGCCTAATGGTTAGAGTCTCGTGGCATTATGGATAGAGTGAGACTGATAACCTGAAGGTTGCGGGGTTGATTCTCAATACTGGCAGAAAATAACTGAAGTGCCCTTAAGCAAGGCACCGAACCCCCAATCACTCCCCGGGCGCCACAGCAAAAATGGCTGCCCACTGCGCCGTGTGTGTGTGCGTGCGTGTGTTCACTACTTACTGCTACTAATGTGTGTGCACTAACTTGGATGATGGATTAAATACATAGGACAAATTCTGAATATGCGTTACCATACTTGGCTTCACATGTGACATTAAAATATTATATTTATTGTTACTACTGTAAAGCATATACACTGTATACATCTCCTTCAATGCTTTCAGATTCTTTACTTTTTCTTTTTAAATAATTTTGTTACTGTATTTTTAAAAGGCACATTTTATTGACAGTATATTTATTGAACGAAAATAAATTATTTTATTTATCAAAATAAAGAGAAAATAGTTTAGACATTGCTGAAGTGATTGTTTTGAACCAGCATTAACTCAGATATGATTGAAAACATTTTGCTAAAGTATTTGTATAAATACTTTGTCTTTTGCCCCATGCTGGTGAGGTAAAATGCCCACCTTGCGACCTCTTACATTTATTTTATATAGATTTTTAAACCAAACCGACCACATTTATGATTTTCTTTTTACACTATGAGAGTAGTGAAAATAAATGTTTTGTTAGGTGTGCCTTTAGCTCCTTTGTACCCTACTGTTTTTAATGGCAAACCTATTGGTGTTTTGATGGCGGCAAAGGTAATCTAAAATCTGTAAAAGTCCAATACAGATAAATGTATAACTGAGATCTGTAAACAAGTAGATTTTTAAATTTAAAGGAGTAGTTCACTTTTAAAATGAAAATTCTGTCATCATATACTCACCCTCATGTTGTTTCAAACCTGTATGAATTTCTTTCTTCTGCTGTACAGAAAGGAAGATATTTAGAAGAATGTCAGTAACCAGGCAGTTTCTGGTTCCCATTGACTTCCATAGTAGGAAAAAAATATACTATGCAAGTCAATGGAACCAGAAACTGCCTGGTTACTGACATTCTTCTAAATATCTTCCTTTCTGTTCAGCAGAAGAAAGAAATTCACACAGGTTTGAAACAACATGAGGGTGAGTATATGATGACAGAATTTTCATTTTAAAAGTGAACTACTCCTTTAAGTGCATTAGAGGTTAGAAATGTTAATATCAGTCCTGACCAGCAGAGGGAGACTTCCTTCTTAGAATGTCATGGAGACTCAAAAAATGGGTCTGAGAGAAGATATACTACTAAATATGTTATTCTTGTACTGTATGACAATGTATCTTTTTGTGTCCCAGTGTGTGTCATGTAACAAGTCCTTTAAGAAGCTGTGGTCCCTCCATGAGCATATTAAGATTGTCCATGGATTTGCAGAGAAGAAATTTGCCTGTGAGATTTGTGAGAAGAAATTCTACACCATGGCCCATGTCCGTAAGCACATGGTCGGTAAGTATAGTATAGTAAACATGCACACAGACACACTTCAGCACTGCCCTAGTGAATACTTAAATCTCAAACACCATCAAGATATCTTTTCAAATGTCTTTATAGCCACAAAATACACTAGAGAAACATACTTGTGCCTAATACAATGTCTTCTGTCTGTCTGTAGCTCACACAAAGGACATGCCATTTACCTGTGAAACCTGTGGAAAATCTTTTAAACGCAGCATGTCTCTGAAAGTGCATTCACTGCAGCATTCAGGAGAGAAGCCCTTTCGCTGTGAGGTATGAACACATATGACACACTCCATAACTGATATTGTGATTGAGAGAAGGAAAAGCAATGGAAATACAAAAAAAAATGCAACTAGCCATATAATCATGTATACTAAGGATGTGTTAATGACATGCTCATCCTTGAAAACCATAAATTACAAAATTATAAATTCCTAGATTATGCAAGGTAGAAGATATAATTCTGGTTACGAGGTTGGGTATAGTGTTGAGTCATTGTTTGATGTCAAATGTAAGGTCTTGGTACTGAACCAGTTTTCTACATAAACCCTTCTTCTGCTCCAGGAAATCCTCTTTTCACTTAATAGGAGCACAACTAAAGCTGTTTTGATATTTACATCCCTCTCTGTTGACATTAGTCTCCCATTTAGTGTTTGACTGTTTCTTGCAGTTTTAAACACCAGTGACACCTTTATTAATGTGCCAGTTGAAAACAAAAAACACTTTACTAATGTGTCATTTGAAACTCTAAAATACATTCCTGAAGTGTAATAATGTGTTAAACAAACAGTATTAAAATAATTAGATTCATAAATGTTTGAGTTTCCCGCTTGTCCATATTTACAGCTTCAATTTGGGAATGCTATAAAACGCTATATCCACAGCAGAATGTTGACATGCACAAACAACACTGTATTTCTGTATATTTGAAAAAGAGCGTGAATAAAGATTAGCTTATTACTGTTTATAGCATTTTGTTTGTTGCATTTGTTTACTGACATCTTTTGGCCCATTTATGTAACCAGACTGGAGCTTTTCTGAAAGTGCTGTTTGGCAGTCTGTGACAAGAGCACTTGTTTGTGTGTTAATACACAACAGAAAATACAGTTGGACTTTAGCATTTTATAAAATATCCATTTTTTTCTATTAAATTATGCTTTTGGCTTCGGTTTTCCTGTCTTTTTTAAGCGATTGTCCCAACCAAGGATTTTAGAAAACTAGCCGTTAACAGACTACAATTTGATGCTACAGTCTGAGCAAAATATATATGTTGACTAAATTTGAAGGATATTTTTTCTCAGAATGCAAAAACTATGATCATATAATTGTATGCACTTCATTTTAAAATTCTCTAGCGGCTAAAAAATAAAACGGCATGCGTCTTGTTTTTGTTGCGCTACTGCTCGTCTCTGCACAGATGAATGTGGTTCGACACACTGGACATCTTATCAGAGAGGATGGACAAATAAATTATGGTTTCTTTGTCTTTACAGCCGGTTATTCCTTTGAAGTTTGCCGTTTAATTTTTTCTCATTTATTTATGACAACAAACTTTTAACTTAACGCTACCTGCAGCCGGAGCTACATTTATTTGTGTATAAATATGACCTGACAACTCTATATAATATAAATCATTATTATGGATCTATCAAAGTGTATCTTGGTAAAGACACAGTTTAGAAGATGGATTTTTTGCACTCTAATTAATAACATTTTGTTATTTTATTCCCCCCAAAAAGTTACATAGTGTAGCTTTAAAATAAACAATGTAACCGCGTTGCTGTTTGATTTTATATTTATTGCGTCCTCTTGTGGACTGTCGATTTAAAAATCTGGTGTTTGTTGATCTTTTCCACCTTACTGAAATGCAAATATTTAAGTGAAAAATTCAAACTGTGGACAGACGAATTGCTTGTCGGTGGAAACGTGTTTCATACCTCTTCGGATCAGTGTGAGGATCAGTTCACTCTGTACAGGTTCATTTTGAATCTGTATTTTCTGTATTCTCTTTTTGTTTTTTAGGCCATCTTTTCCATGAAAACGCATTATGGGGTGTGTACATTTCGTGAGGGTGGTCAGGGTGGGGCTCATTGGTTTCACTTAAAGGTGCCGTATGAGAGAGTCTGAATGAGAGGGATTGGCCTGCTTCCTATAAATAGTATGTTAATGACAGGCTTATGAACTGTAATGACAGGTTATTATGATCATATTACAAAGTTGGGATTGCTTCAGTCTGGCCCTGATTTAAAGTGAGGCTGAACCAGCATCCACCCACACGCTGTCTATTTCTGTTTGTGCATGTGCAGAACTGCGACGAGAGGTTCCAGTACAAATACCAGCTGCGGTCTCATATGAGCATTCACATAGGACACAAGCAGTTTATGTGCCAGTGGTGTGGCAAAGACTTCAACATGAAACAGTATTTCGATGAGCACATGAAGACACACACAGGTGAGGTGCACAAACACAAATATTTAAAAGTTGTGGAGAGTGAATAAAGAAAGACTGTCTCTCTTGTTCTCTTTTGAACATATTTTGTGGGTAATTTTACTATAATAATGATTATTCTAATCTACATGGCTCCCCCAAAACGTGGCACACTTAAAAATAAATGCCATTGCGTTATATATCAAACAAACCAAATTAATTTTGTAGCAAATTTTTTTTTATATATTTTTTAGCAAAACTAGAAAAATGTTTAGGTTTTCAACAATAAGTTAGTTACACTAAGTGGAGCATGTCAATATTGCACTCCAAAAACTCATGTTTGTTCAATTTAATTAAAAGTTATTAAAATGAAGAACTAATGTAACACAATTCTTGAATATTGGGAAGTTACTCTTATTCATGTTATTTAAATAAAACTTAATCCATTGCTATTAAATAAGCTTGTATAAGTTCATAAAACAAGACTAGAACAATTCCTTCAAAAGATTCATTTGTTTAGTGTTGTTGAAAAGACCTAATTAAAAAATCTAAATTAAAATGTTTCTGTAAGGTTTATTGAAGATTTTATTCTTCGAATGGCTTGCTGGTTAATCTACATGTGTAATTTTAGAGTTTAACCTTGTAGCGGACACATTTAAACTCTTGTGGTTAAACACTCCCAGATGTTCTCTATAATAACGCCACACACACCACATGTTTAACGCATACTACTCTTGTTGCCCGTGTGTCTTTTTTGCCAGTGAATGAAACACGATCTCATTTCCCTCTGCCATTCTTCTGTTTCTCTTCAGGTGAGAAGCCATTCATCTGTGAGATCTGTGGGAAGAGTTTCACCAGTCGGCCCAATATGAAGCGGCACCGCCGCACGCACACTGGGGAAAAGCCGTACCCTTGTGAAATCTGTGGCCAGCGTTTCCGCTTTTCCAACATGCTCAAGGCGCACCGTGAGAAGTGTTTCCGGGTCACCAGTCCGGTGACCCTTCAGCCTGCCAGCATGGGGCTTTCCATTCACCTTACCGGCCACACCCCTTCTTCAAGCCACACCCCTACCCCAACCCAGCCCGCTCAGTCGGCGCCCGTGGGCCCCGTAATGATCAGTCCTGCCACGGGAGGGCCTCTGCCGCAACGAGCGGTCACCGTTCATGGCTTCTCTCATTTGCACATGCAGACCGTGCCCGCACAACATCACCCTGCCCACACTCACACTCCTGTCCATCACACAGGACACGCCCCTCAGCCAATTTCAGTGCAGCCTTCTGTCCTGCCTCCTCCCCCCGCCCTATTTAAGAGCGAGCCAATAAACCACTGCGCCCACGAGGACGCCTACCTGCGACAGGGCGCCGCTCCGCAACACCACTGAAACACTCTCTTGAACACAAACTCACTAATGTGAAATCAGGTGCTCGCTGGAGAATAGGGCGGACAGACTATTAAACATCAGTTTAATTCTCACCGGAATCGGAAAGCTGGATCTCGGTGAAATGCAACATGTGTATGTGTGTGTGTGTGTGTGTGTGTGTGATACAAAACTGATACTACAAACCTAATTGCCACTAGCACTCGTGACCAAACAGGATTGTTAGACAGCTAATCTCTGTGAACTGATTTCAAGAACTTTATAAAGCATTACTAGGATTCACTTCACATCACTTCAAACTTTTGTCACAATGATCAAGATGCCATGGTTTCAATGGCACAACACGTTTCTCTCTCTTTCTCTGCCTCTTTATCGACTCTGCTGCTGTTGCAAAGGTTCTACGGGTTCAAACGTCCACATGTTATAGGTCTACATTTCACAAATGCCGTGTCTTTAGAAATGCAGGTCTTCCCGACAACAGAAAATATTCACATTCTAGTACACAGGTTGTCACACAAACATAGTATACAGCACTTAAGCAGTTAACTCAGTGTAGTCTATATGACTGAAACTTTTCTGTTGCCTGATTGTTACTGTCAGTGATTTTATTAAAATATTGGAGTTTTCTTTCTTTTTTAATACAATAAAAATATGCTTACTGGGTAATGCCTGTAGCTCTCCGGCGTGCTCAGTCGGAGGTTGAGACTGTTAAAGAAGACCGATGCTGTGATGTGTCATAGGTAGACTGCAACTAATGGTGAAAAAAAAAGATCATTAATTAGTTTTACTGTATGTTCCATACAATCTAACTCACTTAACCAATATTTTTATTTGTATAATGTTGATAAACATCCTCTGTGATACTTTTTAAAAATGAAATTAGATTTGTTTAAATGAGATGCTTGCTTGTGAGAGTTTATGTAATGGGTTGGAAAATGCGGGAAGGGTTTGTTTCTAATCATGTCATCAGCCGAATGTAGAAGGTGTGTGTGTGTGTGTGTGTGTGTGTGTGTGTGTGTGTGTGTGGTGTGTGTGTGTGTGTGTGTGTGTGTGTGTGTGTGTGTGTGTGTGTGTGTCTCTCTCTCTCTTTGTGGCTAATCATATGCCTGTGGTGCTGGTATCAAAAGCTGCTTTTTAGTTGCTCTCTGTCTTTTCCTAGTACATGGTTCTTTATCATGCTGATGAGTTGTGTGTGTGTGAGTGAGAGAGTGAGTGAGTGTTAAAAGGAGCAGCACAGATAAAGTGATGGGAAGTCTTGAGTCAATCAGACTTGATTGATTGTGAATTTTTTTTTGTCCTCTCTCATTAGACCATCTGTCCTCTGCACTTTACTGACAGGTAAAAGGTTTGTGTAACTGACAAAGAATTGTTTATCACGTGTCTGACACGTGAAAGATGGCTGACTGTTGGCAAATGGGGAGAATCACATGGGGATTTGGTTGGGACCCCTTGTTATACATCAAATAATTAGTTTGTCCTATAAGAAGTTGTGTTTTGCCTTCATGCTCCGCCCTCTTTACCTGAGACGTACTGTCATTGGTTCAGATGGCTGTCAATCATGTTTTTTGTTTTGTTTTGGGCTACTTGTTGGATTCTCTCCATTCTCCATCAGTTGATAGAATGCACTTTCTAATAAAACCTTACTAGATACGAAAAATAAGCAGACCGTAATAATGTCTATTCTTGTGAGGTGTTTTTAATCAAATCTCTTCTCAGCTTAGTCTGTTTCAACCTCTCTACCCTCTCAATTTCAGCAGTGTTTTATTCTTAGGCTTGTGTCTGGTACAGAAACGTCGAATCTTCATTAAGTTCTGTTTTAGATTGTTTTCCTGTTTTTGAGACACCATGTTTGACCTGCATTAATGTTTGGCCTTTGTTATATTGTGCATTTAACACTTTCTGCTAACTTTAAACTAGTAAAAAATGAATTAGCCACAAGCCACTTGTCAATTTTTACATTTTAAAGTTTGTTTTTGAGAGAGAAAGAAAGCAGTATATATGGGAAGGATTTTAATGACTATAATGGGCCTGTTTCATGATATGACCTCAATCTCTTTATACCTTTGACCTTGTTTAGTCTAGTGAAATCTGTGAATAGATAAAGTTATATGCTACTTGCTTTGGGTTTAGTGTCACATTGATATTTTAAAATCATGTTTTAAAAAAAAAAGCACTTTTAAATGTTAAACTATTAAACATTTTTTCGCAAAAAATGGGTTAGTTTTACATAAAACAATAGAACTGTGTGTGTGTGTGTGTGTGTGTGTGGTGTGTGTGTGTGTGTGTGTGTGTGTGTGGTGTGTGTGTGTGTGTGTGTGTGTGTGTGTGTGTGTGTGTGTGTGTGTGTGTGTGTGTGTGTGTGTGTGTGTGTGTGTGTGTGTGTGTGTGTGTGTGTTGTGTGTGTGTGTGTGTGTGTGTGTGTGTACAGACATCAAATAAGCACGTGATTAGAGAGTCCTGACTGATTGAGTGACCTCATTGAACTGTTAATGAAAAAGAAAACAGAGGACATCTCCGTTCAATGTTCTTCACAATGTCATGCATTTGACATCGTTATCTGTGAAGAGTTACGTGTTTGATTGCATTAACATGCCCTTATGCTCTCAGAAAAAATCGATAGTCTTCTTTTTATTTTTGTATCCTCTGCCCCACTTAGACTTGGAGAGAAATTAATTTGGATCTAGAATAGATCTTCTGTTAGGCTGACATAAATTGGCATCAAGTAGCCTATCAAGACTTTCCTGTTTTGGGAATGTTGATAATGACACACAAGTTCGTTTTCCACTCCACCCAAACATAGCCTTTTTTTTCTTTTATTAACGTTTCTACAGAAAGAACTGTGAAGGCCTGCAGGATATCACTAAACTTTGCGTCCTGAATGTGCTCGCCTAAGATTCAATTTTACCCACTTTAAATCTTTACCCATTACAAATTCTCAGACTTATATTATACAAATAATGACAGAATGTCTATTTCAGAATGTCTATTTTAATATTCTCAGAAAATAAATGCTGTTGTAACGTAAATATGATTATGCAAAAAAAGTAGTGCTGTCAATTGATTTAAATTAATCACGATAAATCGTAGCCTACACCGGAAATTAAAGTTATATTTTTTTATAATTAATAAAAATTTCGGTATATGAATGAACCCTAGTGCTTGAAAGGCTAGCCTAAACCTGATGAATTATTCTAATATAAATTAATATCGCCAAAAAACACAATTTCATTTTCCATATCCACGACGAGTAGCCTAAGCTGGTAGTGTTTCTGATCAAAAGAGATCCCGAAGATGATGAAACTGATTTAAGCAGGGGTGCGTTTACCAAAGCCAACATGGTCGCAATGTGTCATTGAACTCTATTGGTAACGACAGAACTTGCGACCATAGTTGGCAAACGATGCTTTTGGGAAACGCACTCCAGGATAACAGGAGACACGAGCAACGGGAGATCTGTCAGAATCAGACATCGATGTAATAGAAACGCAACGACATCGTCTGTGAGAGAACTGAATGATGTTTGGCCAAATTGGCCTAAACAGGCCTACGTTACAGAATAATAGCCTACACTAGGCTGTGTAGTTAGGGCTGTGCAGAAACTTGTGAACGATGCCGTCACTGTTTAGTGACGTCATTGTATGTTCAGGGAAAACTTAAAGTAACACTTAGTAGTTTTTCAACCTTCATAATATATTTCCAAGACCCTGATGGTACATCGACTTAAAATGTTAAATGACTCGTCTGCCATAGCCTGACGTGGTCCGTATCGCTTTTACTGGCACTATGTAACTTCGAGTTTCGTGTAGGAACCCGACCGCAAAAAAGAACTACAAAATTCGACTGCTTTACGTCAAGCGCTACAATAGTCATTATTTCGTTTTTCTTCGTTTCTGATGTCGCAATACATCATCCTTTCATGAAATCATGTAACATACTCTACTGTGGACATTGTTCATTCTAAAGCCGGTGCTGGATAAACAGCGAGCGTGCGTGCGACGGTAGGCTAAATTATTTACGACAGCGGCAATGGACAATTTCGTTTCCAACCAGTAGGGCGACCAAAGAGGAACATTTACTTGGTGTTACTTTAAGTTGTATGCTAGGCCAAGTTGTGTCGGTCACAGTGCCTTTTAATTGCTGTTTTTGATCCGACAATTATTTATACAAATTAAGCACTGCGTGTAACCTTATAAACCAGGTAACCAGTGCTTTAAGAATTTCAGATAGCCTATACCTGAATAGCTATAGGTCAAACACTGGTAGATATTGACTGCATACATTATTACTGGCATCGCTGACGAGGATGTCAGTGGTGTTTGGATACAGTGATGAATGAGAGGCGTGGCCCATCCGACGCGCGTCACTGTGGTTGAATAAAGCACGATCGGACCATACATCTCCAGCAGTTTTGAGCAGCCGGGCGGACAGTCGCAGAAACAGCGATCGGTGATGACCTAAACAGCGAAAGGTAATTTGCTGCTTTATTGGGCAATTCCATTACGACCTGTCCTGTTTTGTATATGTATATCCTGTGGTTGGCTATTCAACATAGCCTACCTTTTTAAGCATATTTGAAAATATTTTGCAACATAAATATTTGCTGAACTTATCAGCAATAGGCTACATTGAGCCAAACGCACCAAAAATCAGGTATTTCCGATTTGTTGCATGCAATGCACATAAAGTGAAAGCAAGGTCATAGAAATTTGCTGCGTAACTGCTTTTGATTACAATCCATTAGAATATATGACATAATCACGCTGTCATCTAATAACTTGTGTAAGGCTGTATCGTTGAACAGTAGCCTAGCTATTTGTCACTAAAACAGTCACTAGAAACATTTCTCGCTTACTGAAAACATTTCTGCTTCTGTTGAAAACAGTGAGTATTTGAAAAAATGTAAAGTTATATTGTGCTGTATTTGTCTGTTAAGGTTGACACTGTGCAGCGGAGCGTTGAAGGTGAACACAGGTGAGTTGCATAAGACTGAAAGATTAAAAACTCCGGTGAGTCGATTCACTGATACTAGCCTACTGGTTTACATGAGGGGGAATCGGCAATATTTCAACACATTAAAATTAATTAGATGATAATGTTATCGTTTACTAACCTACATCTTAAAACAATGTCCTCGGACAATAAATCAAGGCTTTACATGAATTAATATATTAAATAAGAATTTTTTTAAAAAATGGGATATTTTAAAGAAAATGGTAGAAGGAAGAGATTAAAATATACTGTAAGCTCTGTTAAACCTATGATTAACTGTCTTGACAATTCAAAAGATAATTGCATTATTAGAAAATCAGGTTGAAACCATAATGTTGTCTCAATTCATTAATTTAACATTTGTCTATATTTAAATTAAATATTTGACATTCTATATCTAATATCTGACAGAACCAGTTTGTGAGAGAATGGAAGAAGCAGGAGACTCTGCTATTGATTTTTGTCTTAAAACCTTTGGAACATCAATGGCTGGAAATATATTTGAATACATCTCAATTTAGAATTTTTTTTGTTGATAATATCAAAGTTAAAGTTTTATCTAGGCTACTTCACTGCTTACTTTCAGTGTTTGTCCTTCCTGATTCTTTATCATTTCTTTTGTCTGCTTGAAGCTCTGGCATAAATGCATTGCTCTTTTCTTCTGCAGAGGAGGAGCAGAAGACAGAGAAGAAAAAAACATCTGTGCTGTTCTTCCCTCCTGTCCATGATGCGGGACTCTGTCTTTAACTGCTGTGTTTCCCCAGCCCACCCCCCTGCAGGAGTGGAGGAGCACCACCAACATAGAAGCAGAGCTCACACTCCGCCGCCTAATGATAGGCGTTTCCTTATATTCTTTGACTTTGACGAGACCCTGGTGGATGAGTGCACTGACGACTCTATAGTAACTGTGGCGCCAGGTGGAGTCCTGCCCGGCTGGCTGAAGGACACTTACCGTTCTGGCCACTACAATGAGTACATGCAGCGTGTGCTGGCCTACCTCGCCGAGCAGGGCATCACCCCGGCAGCTATTCGAGACACAGTGGAGAAGCTCCCTCCTTGCCCAGGCATCCCCACTTTGATGCAATTCCTGCTCTCCCAGCCATCAAGGGACTTTGAAGTGGTTTGCGTGTCTGATGCCAATGCTGTCTTCATCGAGACGTGGCTGCAGCACCTAGGATTCCGCCCACTGTTTCTGCATATTTTCACCAACCCGGCTCACTTTGATGATAATGGCCAGCTGCAGCTTCGGCCCTTCCACTCCCATGAGTGTCTGCGGTGCCCAGCAAACATGTGCAAAGCGGTGGTGGTAAGGCAGTATGTGGCCCAGCGCATGCGTGAGAGAGGCGGACGGCCCTATCAGAAGGTTCTGTATGTGGGCGATGGGGCCAATGACTTTTGCCCATCACTCACTCTGTCACCGGGTGATATAGCGTTCCCACGCCGGGACTTCCCAATGCATAAACTGATTCAAGAGATGGAGGAAGCCAAACCTGGAGAGTTCAAGGCAAGTGTGGTGCCCTGGAACAGTGGAGAGGATGTCATCAACACCCTGAAGAAGATAATAGAGAGGCCCTAAATATATAATATACCTAAATAAGGCCCTCAGTGTGTTCACAGATTTATTGTTACATTCCAAACTCTAATATGCATCACCTTTGTTCTGTTGATTGAAACTGCCAAACCGTTAAGGATATTTTAATATGATCCACAGTTAATGACTGTGTACAGTTCAAATGACACTAATAAACTGTACTTTGAAAATGTCAAGCCATCTAAAAGCTTTACACACACTTACAGTATATTCAAATATTACAGATATGAGCATGAATATATGTGTGACTATCTCTTTTCTTCTGATTGCATTAACATGAATACTGGCCAGTAGAATATCTCCCTAAATGCATTTTGTTTTCATATGTGAACAGTTGCTGTCTAAATATCTTATATTGTTCTTTTTGTAGTTTTAAATATGCAAATCTGAAAGGTGCCGTAAGTGATTATTTATGTAAAGAATGCTAAAATGATCATCTTATTAATGAGAAATAACATACAATTGTTAGTATTCGCTACTGAAATATTGTATGTACTGTATGCTATGTATTTTATTAGTAAACTTCTGCTTGGATGTGCTCTGTAGTTGTTTTAACCGGTGTTTGGTTGTATGTTTGTTCCTGTTTCTTATGCAAAGTCTGTGAACTTTGGATATGGGACTATGGATCTGATATAAATTAACCTCACCAGCAAAATAATTTACTCAATTCTGTGTCCGAGTGTGTTTTGACCCATCGCCCCAACACCTGTCATGTGACTTACATGGTTTTAAGGATATCTATGAACACAATGAACCTTATGCACTCTGTTGTGTTAGGCCTAAAGCTAAAGTAGGCTACAGCTAAAAAGAAATGAACTGACTAAATACTTCATAAATTATAGGCCTATTTATCTCGGTGAGGCAATAAAAAAGAACAAACAAAAATAGCTTCTATTTTTATCTGAACTGCCTTGGCAGTAAATTCTAATAGTTTCTTAAACAAATTCCCGACATGCCATTGGAAATATCGACCAAGAAGTAAAAACCGAACAGAAAACATTTTTCTCCACCTGGTGGCCGCATAGGGAGATCTTTTTAAAGAGACCGCGCGTATCAAAACAATACGTCCTTCCTCATTGGTCAGCTACGAGCACGTGACTTCACAGCTGATTTCCGCGGATGGCGTGTTTTTGCAGGATCAGATGTTCGTCCTTACCTCGGGGAGGCATGAATGCGCCTCTCACGATCGCAGTGGAATCAGCCGTGGCACACTGACACACAGCTCCCCTGCCCTGACAGTAGACTCACTGTCGTTATGGCCCAGGCTGCACAGATAAACGTCCTCGATATCAACACTCCTCTTAGAGTGGAGCACGACAAGAAAAGACGACAATTCAGCATCCGACTGAACGGTCAGTAATGCGTCAGATAACGAGATGGGGGAGGAGGAAAAACTACCGTCCTCTCGCCTGCAAAATGTGCCTTTGTTTATTACATTTCGCTTCTCAACACGATAAACATGTTATCTAATAGAATCCGTCCTAGTTGTATAGTAGGGGTTGGCTTGTTGTTTATGTAAACGTCGTTACGTGCTTTGATCAGTACGTTAGTTAATTGAATATGACATGAACTAGTTGTTTTGCTCGAGCAATTTTTTTTTTCCAACACACCACCAGCTTATTCTTTATCTTTCTGGTTTGTAGTAGCCTTTTAACAAGCGTTTCATAGGTAGGATTCATCCGATGAATCCTGCAGTTTCAGTTGTTTTGTTTTGCCGTACAGAGCCGCAGTAAATCTCGCCTGTCACTATAGCCACAGTTTGTGCATTTGATCAAATGCGAGCTTTGTTTTCGTTTTCTCTGTCTGAATCAATAACTAAATCGCTAGCCAACCCGCTAGCCATCCCATCCAGAATTTATTTTTAGGCGACTTCCTGTTCCATCATCGCCACTGATTTCTATCTGTACAAAACAAACCCTGATCGTTTCGTTTCTGTTGTTGTGTAGTAGATAGGAGCAGCAGAGGTTTGCAGGAACAGTCGTGCGGAATTTCACGTGAAAATAAAGGGGTTGTATTCACAGAAATTACGCTTTCATAGAGACATAAACCAAATCCACGACTAGGCGACTATTTCCCCGGAAAGCGACATGCATGCTGTTAAACAGCGCAGTTCATGAATTACATTGTTTACTGTATGCTGACTTCTATATTTGCATCTATTCTGTTGCATATTGAAGGTTCCCATGACAGGGCTGTGCTGCTGTATGAATATGTGGGGAAGAAGACGGTGGATCTGCAGCATACTGAGGTTCCTGAAGCTTACCGAGGACGGGAGATCGCCAAACACCTGGCCAAGGTTGTAGGACATTACTCAACATCAATGTGAATGAGTTTATGCACAGTGATATTACCTTGTTCACTGGCGTGCATTAAAATTTGCTTTGCGATTGTTTTTGCTAGGCTGCAATGGACTTCGTGGTAGAGGAGGACCTGAAAGCCCATTTAACCTGCTGGTACATCCAGAAGTACGTCAAAGAAAACCCTCACCCCCATTATTTGGAGCGCATCCTCCATTGAGAGCATTGAGGATCTTGATTATGTTTATGTTTGCGAGCGAGCGAGAGTGAATGCGATCGAAGGAGGGGAGAGATCTGAAACTACAAAGCCATGTAAACGTTTTCTTTGGAAAGAGTGTGGACTTTGAGGTGGGCTAGTTTCCCCATAACTCAAGCAGACTTTTAAGCCAATCTAGAGAAGTGAGAGGATTATGACACCCATTATGAACTCAAAATATCAATGGTTTGATATGATCATAAGAGTGACGTCAGACTCCATATGCCTCTCTGGCCTTACACCTTCAGATTAAGTGGTGCTCACGAGAGAGATACACGCGCACTTGTGTTCCAACATGCACAGGACGTGCACAGGAGTTTTAGGGACATCCCAATGTAACTGTCCTGTCAGAAACAGCTATTTTCTTCTGTGCATGTTCTAGGCTGGTTTCGTGTTTTTGCAGTGTGTGTATCGGTGTATACTATGGCCAGTGAAGAGCTCAGACTCTGGAGACAATCGCCTGCCCATATATTTTGCAGGGCTGAACCTCTCAGGATGCACACTTTATAAACACAATAAAGCACCTCTGCATAGAGGATTCTGTTACAAGTGTGTGTATGAATAACAGTATGAGCGTATGAATCCGTGTATGTTAATTACTCCCATATATACCAGGGGTCTTATCAAGTCAGCTGATGAACTTCCTTGAGCAAGATCGGTTGTTTGCATGGCATATTCTGTGCCGACACAAACATCCGTGACACCATTAATGACAGTGATATTCCTGGCGAAGATAATGATGGTCATCTTTTTCACGTTAAACTGGGCTCTGTTACGTCGATTTATGATGTAATACAGCTTAAAGATGCCTGACACCCATCTGTTTTACACACTTATGTACTCTTAATATTACTATTCATGGTTTTGAATAAAACATTTTAGATAAAACTTGGTTTATGAGTGTTTGTGTTCATAAGTATGTGTTTTAATTGTGTGTACTTTCGAATAAAGTTTTTTTTATTATTGAAACATTTTGCATTCATTAATCATTAATTTATTGTTATTTGTGCCACTTCTATACTTATTTCTGACCAGGTTTTACTGCTACCTATTAGTTGTGGTGAACACTACTAAATTAATCATAGGGAAGGGCAGTATGACAAAAATCTCATCACAATAACAATATATATATATCATGATAGTTTTTTTTTCTGGAAATAAGGTTATTAAAATACCCAAAATTTATATACAAGTGAAATTTCACTCTTCTCAATACCACAGCAAAAACTTATACTAGGCTAACTAATGTACGTAAAAAGTTCTCAAGCAATTATTGAAAAGTTAACAGTCAGTAATAAAATAAGAACAAAGAAATGACAAACAGTAGGAAAAATAATTACAATAGAAAGAAGATACAAAATAAATAGAGTGCTATTTTTTTCAGGTAGGTCTAACTTTTCAGGTTGGTCTAACTCTACTTAAAGGGATACTCCACCCAAAAATTAAAAAATTCTGTCATCATTTACTCACCTTCAAGTTGTTGCAAACCTGTATGAGTTTCTTTCTTCTGCTGAACACAAAGGAAGATATTTTTGTTTTTTGATGTCAATTGATTTAACTTTTTCTATATTGTTTTAATATCGCTGTATGCAAATATATCCATGCACATAGTGGGCAGGAGTTATTGACACTTTAAAATGATAAAGAAACATGGATGAATGAGTAATAAAGAGCTGGACATGTTTGATGTTAAAAAGAGTTCTTAAAAGCGCAATATGCTGCAAAAGAGAACTCATTCGCACACTGACAGGTAGTTTTCTGTGCACGGCTAAACAGTCAAATACACATAAAACATATGTTGAAATCTAAGTATTTACATAAACACACTTGGTTTATGTCTTGAGTGAAGGTAAACAGTTGGGAGAATCAGATGTGTATCAATATATTGGGTCCATCCATCCGCTCTTTAAGTGATTGCTTAAATACTGCTGCTGTCTGTCATTAATGTTAATCAAACAACAAAAGAAAGAGAAAATCACTCACTGCTCTTGACTGAATAACTTTTGTAGCTTTAATACATATGTGTGTATTCAATGTATACAATGAGGATTATGCAGTGTTTTATTTTGCATTTCATTACTTTATTCAATTTCTTTATTATTTCTTACTTGTTAAAGCAACACCAAGTAACTTTTCCTCTTCGGTCGCCCTACTGGTTGGAAACGAAATTGTCCATTGCCGCTGTCGTAAATAATTTAGCCTACCGTCGCACGCACACTCGCTGTTTACCCAGCACCGACTTTAGAATGAACGATGTCCACAGACAAGGTAGAGTATGTTACATGATTTCATGAAAGGATGATGTATTGCGACATCAGAAACGAAGAAAGACGAAATAATGACTATTGTAGCGCTTGTCGAATTTTGTAGTTCTTTTTGTGGTCGAGTTACTACCCGAACTAGGGCTGGAAAAAAATCAATCGCGATTAATCGCATCCAAAATAAAAGTTTTGTTTACATAAAATATGTGTGTGTAGTGTGTATAATTATTTTGTATATATAAATACACACACATGCATGTGTATATTTAAGAAAAATGTGTTATTAATATAAAAAATATGTATATTTATATATAATATAAATGATGTATAAATATATATACAGTATATACATGCAAATATTTCTTACATATATACATGCATATGTGTGTATTTATATATACAAAATACACACGACACACACATATTTTATGTAAACAAAACTTTTATTTTGGATGCGATTAATCGCGATTGATTTTTTTCCAGCCCTAACCCGAACCCCGAAGTTACATAGTGCCATTAAAAGTGACACAGACCCCGTCAGGTGATGGCAGAAGTGCCTTTCACCCTGTTACGACTTGATGAACCACTGATAAGATTTTGGAAACATTATTTTAAGGTAAAAAATGTTACATAGTGTTGCTTTAAAGGGAAACTCCACCCAAAAATGAAAATGCTGTCATCATTTACTCACCCTCAGTTGTTGCAAACCTGTATGAGTTTCTTTCTTCTGCTGAACACAAAGCAAGATATTTTGAAGAACGATTGGAACCAAACAGTTGTTTGGCCCCATTGACTTCCATAGTAGAAAACAAAAATACTATGGAAGTCAATGGTGCCAAACATCATTGCCATGATATAAATCATCATATTACCCAGTCCTAGCAAACAATAGGAATGCTTAAATACATTTGACTAGCTAGTTGATAAAACCAACAACCAATTGACTATCAAGACTGACTCGCTAATGCTTGCAATTTTTACCCCTTGCTAGTGCTGTTTTATTCCTTCATGTTAAATGAAGGCAAATCGGAATGATGTTCCGTTTGAACCTTAATCAAGTCAAATAAACTATCCTCACCATATCTTATTCCTTATTAATGCAGACAATTTCCTCACCCAATGCCAGATGGAGTTGTACAGCAGCAGCTCGTGTGCTGAACTAGTTGATACAGGAAATCAGCAGCCTAATAAAGTGGACTTGTGCAACATGTTTGATGTAATTTGAAAATCCTAAACTTAAATGTATTTAAATCGATTTTTTTTTTCCCATATAGTATTTTGTATTTTAAATTTGTATTTTAAATACATGTATCTAAAATACTGCCCATCCCAGTCCAAAACCATATGTTGGAATTTTTTGAAGATATGAAGATATTTTGAAGCACAAATGAAGATATTTTGAAGCATGTTGCAGTCCATACAAAAACATATCAGCATGTTGTATTTTTTTCACAAAATAAATAAATTCATACTTTTTTGAATGACATGAGGGTAGCAGAAGTTAAATGATGATAAAATAAATGCATTTGGGTTTGACTACTACAATTACAGTGACTCGTTAAATGCTTTTTAGAAGAAAAAAAATATGTTTTTCTGTAAAAATCTGAGAAAAAAAAATATTTAAAGTACTGTGGCATTCCAGCAGTCCACTGACACCATGCCTAAAACTATTGCTTTGATTATAGTTCCCTTTCTTAAAAATATTTTAATGTATTTTTTTCCTCAATTTAATTAATGCACATATTTATAAAACGACCGGTGTTGATGCTTTTATGTTATGCAATCCATCACAACTGGGGGAGACACAAATATGGGATGATTATAGTATCAAAATGATTAACACGTACAAGCGCACTTATCAATGAACTTGATACATGTTGCAGAAATGTTTTATCCATGCCTTTCAACTTGCGTGTGTAAAATTCAAAATTGAATGAATGTGAAGCAATTTGTACAAATAGAGACATTTTTGTGAATACAAATGTTTTCCTTTGTATTAGTGTATCATAATTTGCACATACAACACAGAAGATGTGCATGTGTGGATCAGGTGACACGCGTGCATTCATTGACTCGTTTCTGAGTCGATCCTATTTTGATTCATTTGGATTTTGAGACTTTCATTTCGCGGGTTTCGCCTTGCACGATCCACACACAGCTGTCTGAGAAAACCTGCTACCACTAGATGGCAGTATTCTGCTAAAACAGACAACGGCAGCATAATCAGGCGTTCTTCCGCATTTAAGACGCTTAATGAGAGTGATATTGAAGCACCAAATTTAGTACACAATAATATAGGCCTACCCTATTAATAAAGCATACGTTATAGAGGCAAACATTAGATCAGATTATGAACAACACCCATAGAAAACCATTATAAAACGCTTAACGTGCAATCGCGCGTTGCATGTTCAGGAAGGTGTATTGGCTACTGAGTTTAAATATCACCGTCTTACTGCATTGACGTTAAGCTTTTTCTTTATAATATGCTCTATGGGAGGAAAACTATATAGCCTACAGACAAGAGACTATGAACGCAACGCACGGCGTTTCAAGTTAATACAATTTTAGAATTTTAAAATTGTAAAATTGCAGCTACAGGCCAGTTGATTTAATTAATATTTCATGTCGATATACAATGGTTGCATATTGTTAAAACTCATCGTGCTATACTATAGCCTATAACAGTGGCTTAAGGGTCAAGGGAAAACAAATGTAGGCCTACTGCGAAAATCGTCTTTAATATTTAAAAACAGACATTTTCAAATTCCAAAGCTTGTATACTATGTATACAATGTGTAGTCAGATAAAAAATAAGCATATAATATGAACGCAACTGCCAAATTTTACCCTTTTTTTTAACAGGAAGGAAAATTGTATTAACTTGAAACGCCGTGCTCAAATTCACTCAAATGAATCATGTCTGTAGGCTATATAGTTTTCCTCCCATAGAGCATATTATAAAGAAAAAGCTTAACGTCAATGCAGTAAGACGGTGATATTTAAACTCAGTAGCCAATACACCTTCCTGAACATGCAACGCGCGATTGCACGTTAAGCGTTTTATAATGGTTTTCTATGGGTGTTGTTCATAATCTGATCTAATGTTTGCCTCTATAACGTATGCTTTATTAATAGGGTAGGCCTATATTATTGTGTACTAAATTTGGTGCTTCAATATCACTCTCATTAAGCGTCTTAAATGCGGAAGAACGCCTGATTATGCTGCCGTTGTCTGTTTTAGCAGAATACTGCCATCTAGTGGTAGCAGGTTTTCTCAGACAGCTGTGTGTGGATCGTGCAGGCGAAACCCGCGAAATGAAAGTCTCAAAATCCAAATGAATCAAAATAGGATCGACTCAGAAACGAGTCAATGAATGCACGCGTGTCACCTGATCCACACATGCACATCTTCTGTGTTGTATGTGCAAATTATGATACACTAATACAAAGGAAAACATTTGTATTCACAAAAATGTCTCTATTTGTACAAATTGCTTCACATTCATTCAATTTTGAATTTTACACACGCAAGTTGAAAGGCATGGATAAAACATTTCTGCAACATGTATCAAGTTCATTGATAAGTGCTCTTGTACGTGTTAATCATTTTGATACTATAATCATCCCATACTAAGAGCGCAAACCCTGCACGTGTTACCGAGCACCGTGTAGTTGTTATAACACAACACGGTTCACCCCCTCTCCTCCTATGCGCCAGCGCCGTACGAGGACGGGACTCAGTACATAAACGAGAACCGACCACATTATGGGTGAGTGCCTTCTCTGCAATACCCTCGCATCCACGTGCATTACATGACCGAAAGTTTTGGACACAGTACAAACCAGTTAAATCATTTAGTCAGACCAAATTCTTTATGCAACGTTTGCATACGCTTTGGCGTGGGAATGGTTTGTCCTACTGAAAGCCCCATAGTGTTGTCCTTGCTTTCGATTGGTCACCTCCGCTATTCAAAAACATAAATAATATAGCCTCGCGGAATAAACCATAATCAAAACCAGTTACTTGTTTCTTGTACGAAAGAATGTGTTCCATACATTACAAACAACTGTCTTTAACAAAATAAATCAAATATTAATATCGTTACAGATTCTGTTCAGGTGGTAGAGTCCTCAACAAATTTCAGATTCACGGGATTTGTAGTCTCTTACATGTGATCGAAAGCTTTAAGGATTATTATTAGAGCTGAAGCCGCGAACTACATTAACTAAAGTGCACCGCGACAAGTTTTGCGTCAAGTCTAGTCCGTTGCTTTTTCAAGATGGCGTCGCTGGGAAGGAGGCGCGGTGTCCCAGTCAACAGGGAGAGGTCAGTTAGACTAAAACCTGTCATTATTTCATGATACTTGACGTGAAATGTTTAGGCTTTATGCACATTTTAAGTTCGTTTCCTATCTTTAAAACATTAGGTCTTTTGACGTTATGTGAAGCCATATATACTAAAGGAACATAGTCTGAATGGAGCTCATGTGTTGTTTTGATTAGCTTACTGACTCTGGAGTCCCTCAACTGATTAGCAGTTCAGAGAGTACCACAGATGTAATTATATGCCAGTTACATCTGAAATCTTAATATTGACATTATGTTTTTTGCCGTATGTGTTATCCATTTTGACAAGAGAGGGACAAGTTAAAATTGCGCTTCACACCCATGACAGCGGGTTTCAAGGAGATATGTAACGTTACAGCTAGCAAGCATTGTTAGTTGTTATAGTAAGTTTAGTGTAAATGTCTTGAAAACAGTCAGAAATTGTATGTTTGCTCCAAAAAATATGGCCGTTTAATGCACAGCCTGTTAAACTGACAGTATGCGTTAAATTTTAAGGCGGACCGCTCTCGCTTATTTTATCAAGTTAGTTATCAGTCCGTGTTTTCTAATACAATAACTAGTTTGAAATAACAAGATTTTATCAATATATCTGATCAAAGTGTCTCTCATTGTACATTTGAAAATTTACCGTCAGCTTTTTCGCTTCTATTAAAACATCACTAAGAAGTTTCTCACTCTGTGAACCCAGGCCGCAGATGCTCTGGCCGATGGAGACAATGCGATACAGGTCGTGTCGAAGCAAGACCAGACCACAATATACAGTCAATGTTAGCAGAGGATCTTTATAGCAACTTTACCATTTTTAAACCAATTTAGAAAAATTTGGCCAAAAAAAAAAAAAGTCAGCACAGGAAATAAGCAATGTTGACTGGTCTTAAAGTATCTGTCTTGTCAAATCAGTTTTACTTTTTGCCATACACAGTACATCTCAGTAGTCCCAAATAATCAGATCAGACTGACGGCTCAATCGGGCTGAAAAGCCTTCATTTAAACGCCTCATTCGATCTGAAATTTCGATTCTATTGAAAGGGGTGGTGTAGACCTGAAATAATCAGTATTTCTTATAATCAATAGGAAAAAGTTAAGCATTTAAACGCTTAAATCCAACCTTTTTCCTAGATCAGAATATAAAAAATGTCTTGCACACATGAACAGTGGTGTGCGTTTATGTATGTCTTACAAGCTGATCAGTGGAGGAGACTAAATATTTACTAAATGTTTGCTAAAAAAGCTCTTCTGACATGTCAGGTATGTCATCAAGACAAAAATGGCAATTATGTTACTGCAGCGGTATTATTGTACGGTTTTGAATAGTGAATTTATATAAACAGAACTTTCAGACTTTGAAATCTAAATTAATTAATTTGCACCTGGTTTGACAGACAGGGCTCAGATTAAGCCAGGATTAGACTTTAGTTCATTTAGGACATTTAAGTAGCTTTTATAAACGTGCCTTAGGAAAAAAAAAAAAAACATTACTGGTGTGCATCTTGAAACCAAAAAATGATACTGACATATTTTAAGATCGGTCAGTGTAAGTTGCAAAACAACTCAAACATGCATTTTAGTCTAGGACTAGCTTAAGCCTTGTCTGTGAAACCAGGTATTAGATTGGCGAACTCACTTTTTCCTCTTCTTCTTTTATCTTTCTCAAGGGGAGTGATGGCGGCGACGGAGTGTTACATCGTCCATGAGATCTACAACGGCGAGAATGCACAGGAGCAGTTCGAATACGAGCTGGAGCAGGCTCTGGAGGCGCAGTACCGCTACATCGTGATCGAACCCACGCGCATCGGGGACGAGACAGCCCGCTGGGTGGCCGTGGGAAACTGTCTGCACAAATCCGCCGTTCTGGCCGGGGCCGCATGCCTCCTGACGCCGCTCGCCCTTCCCGCCGACTACTCCCGTTATGTGGCGCTGCCGGCTGGCGCTCTGAGCCTGGCCTGTGCCGCACTCTACGGCATCTCTTGGCAGTTCGACCCCTGCTGCAAGTACCAGGTAGAGTACGACAGTCAGAAGCTCTCGCGGCTGCCCCTGCACACGCTCACCTCCTCTACGCCGGTGGTTCTGGTTCGACGGGACGACGTGCACAGAAAGAGACTGCACAACACGATAGCGTTGGCGGCCCTGGCGTACTGTGCCAAGAGGATCTATGAACTGTACGCTGTATGAGCGCTAGGCCACATCCACACACACGCATACAGATACTGACATATGCATACACACACAAACACGCGGCAAGGAGGTGAGAAGCACTACTAAACACCCGACACTGGCAGATACACACACACGTACACACCAAACAATAACATACGGACGGGCCGACAGTGAGAGTGATCGAGGATACGCGGCGCTTTCTCTGTCACAATTTTTCATCGTTTTGATTTCAACTGGTCAAGGATTGGACAGATTGATGGATGGATGTATGAGAGGAGCGGTTTGGGGGGGGGGGGGGGGGGCTTATAGTTCTGAATGAATCTTCCTCTTTTCTCTGTACTTTAAAAGTGATATCACCAGTGCACTTGAGCCCCCTTTTCCCACTTCTTCCCTGCGCCTGTCCAGCCCCTTCCTCATCCCGCTGCCCTCCCCCAACGGTCACCTGCAACCCACATGGAGCCTCCGCACCCGGGCAGCGACCTGTCGGACTGAACGTGTGGTGGACAGACAGACGTGTTTTAAGAATGACCTTTTGAATCCTCTCTTTTCTCCCTCTGTGTAGTTTTACTGTACCCTGCCTTTGGTGCGTCACCTTTTCATTAAACAGTAGGAGATTTAACCTCACTGGTATCTCTGACGACCTTTATTTTGACCCTCAAGGGCTTGGGTTCTCTTTCTTATTGCACATCTGAGTTGTAGCCTTCATGCAGATCTCTGTCAGATTTATTTTTCAAGCCATGGTTTGTAATGGATCAGTATAAATCCGGATCTTCTGATGAAGTTATGAAAAATAAATATAAAAGTAAATGTTAACTCCTCTGAAAGAGATGGTTCACCCCAAAATTGAAGTTTTGTCATTTACTCATGTTGTTTTAGGTCTATATGCTGTAACTTCATTTTTGGTTATAACTATTCCTTGAATTTGCAGGCAAACCAGTGCAATTGAATGAAATTGACTTCAATATAACAAGCAGTTATTCACAGCCTATTTGCAGAGAAATTGTGAGAAATATAGTTTTGTATTAATGGCACTGTGTTAAATGTTTATGCTGTTTTTACAAATGCATCTGGCCTGTGGAGCTTAAATGAGTCACCTGATGTTTTATTTTCATATTGTAGTGTATAATATCTAAAACAGAAAATTCAAAGAGAAAAGGGTAAGGCTTAATTGGCTCAGTCTTTATTTTATGTGGGTTTAAGTGTCGTTTCTGCTCAATAGACTTGAAAATAATGATATGAAAAAAGGGGTTTCTCCAGCAGTTCTTGTCTGCAGTTGGTCAACACTTCACCTTTAGGAGTAAGTGTTTTACAGCCACATAACTCATAGCATCTTCTGCTTTTGACATTTCAGATAGATGTCCAGTGTCTGATTCCTAAATATGCATTTTTTGGCCTTTTGATAGTTGTTCAGGTTTACTGGAATTGCACAAAGATGAGCCAAAACATGATCGTCACAGGGGATATAATGATCATCTCCTAACAAGGCCACATATTATGGACTGGGTAGATAAGATTGTAAGCAAACAATCAGTTCTTGTAATCAATGTGTTGGGGACATGAATAAAGATCTGAGTGACTTTGGCAAGGTTACTGGGTCAGAGTTGCTTTGAAACCACAAGGTTTGTGGGTTGCTCCCGGTCAGCAGTGGTCAGAGGAGGGACAAACCGGGAACAGGACGTTGGGCACCCAAGGCTAATCGATGCACAAGGGGAATGAAGGCTATCAGTCTGGTCTGAGCCAACAAAACGTCTACAGTGGCACAAGTCACAACATTTTAATGATCGCATGGAGTAGTGGAAGGTGGTCACGGTCTGATCAATCCCATTTTCTTTTACATTACTTGGGCGGCTATGTATGCATGCACTGTTTACCAGGGGAAGTGAAGGCAGCAGGAAGTAAATGATGACGATAAGACAGTTGAGGGAAGTGATTCTCTAAGCAATGTTCTGCTGGGAAACCCTGGGAGAACCTACCTAGGCAGTCGTGGCCTAATAGTTGAGTGAGACTGGTAACCCGAAGGTTGCAAGTTTTTATTCTCCATACTGGCAGGAAATGACTGAGATTCCTTGAGCAAGGCTCCTAACCCCCAATCACTCCAGGGCAAAAATCCATGGCAGCTTCACCTTGTAACCTACAGGACTTGAAGGATTTTCTGTGCCAAATACCACTGGACACCTTCAGGGGTCTTGTAGAGTCTATGCCTCAGGGTTGGTGCTGTTTTGGCAGCAGCAGAGGACCAACAGCATATTAGACAGGTGCTCATAATGTTTTGGCTCAGTGTATGTGTGTGTGCGTGTGTATATATATATAATATATATATATATATATATATATATATATATATATATTATATATATAAGAAGGTGAGTCCATATATTGTTTTAAAAATTCTATTTAAAAAAATAAGCTTATTCAGAAAGAGTGAACATGAAACTAAAACTGTCAAATATCAAATTTAATTAGTGTAGTATTTTAAGGGGACTGGAATGGGGCTATTCTTTTTTTAAAAAAGATAAACTTTTAGTGCAGAGGCGTTGAACGGGTTCTTAATGGTTTATTCAGATTTCAAAGGAAAGTGGTCTGAAACTGAGAATGCTTAACTCATGTTAAGGCATCTGAAAGGTAAACATGTGGAAAAAGAATTTGAAAAATACCATATATTTCATGCACGTGGACATTTTTTTAAATGTCCTGTATGTGAATCGGTGGAAACGAAAGAATGAATATAGGCAGTGAATTTTCTTCTGTTTAGACTGACCGTTTGAACACCATTTAAATAGCATTGCCTAGACAGAACTGTCTGGAGAGTTTCCTCCATCAACCATATTTGGAGACAAACATTACCTGGGCTAGTACTGCAAACTCCATATTTTTTTTAAAGTTCAACAGTAAACATAGCAAGGTGCAAATATAGAGTTTTAACTTGGACCAACATCATGGTCTCTTGAGGAAAACAAATCCCTTTATATGTCAATTAATGCACAATTTAGAATAGTTTTTCCTCCAAGGCACACCTGCTTGATCATGCACATCCATCTCCCAGGATCTTATTGAGAGCGGCATATGTGTGGTGCATCTGAGTCATTAGCATCTTTTATAACCAGATTATCATGATGCATCCTTGCAGACTTTAGTGACGTTCCACATCTATTTCTATTTTGTTTTGTTGTTGCTATAGAGGAATTTGGGACAAGAGGCAGTTGAAATCTTCATAAAAAAATATATTTCAACTTCATGTTAGCAAAAGGGGCACCAGAATATTATGATGATAATTAACTGAATATTATGATTTATAACTGTAGGCAATTAAAGGTGACCTGCAACTGTGGAAAATTGAGTTCATAATAAATTAAGGTTAATAAATGGTCAATATATTAACAAACTATTTAATCCAGGACAACATAAATAGAATACATCTTAGAATAGAAAATAATATGATAAATGTTTGCTCTGCTTATCTAAAGACTGGTCATCTGGCTGTTGTGTTTTTCCCAGATCAGGAATGATTCAATTAATTTTTAGATATTTATTAAATACATTCCATGAGTATTCACCTTTAGACTTGTACAAATTAAAGTTTTTGGTGATGAAATCTTCAGCGGAAAGATGCAAAGATTTTTTCTAATACTGTTTTGTCTTATTCTTCTTTCAGTCTCTGTTCTTTTACGGCCCGTGAAGCCATCAGTCTGAAGTAGAGAGCAGGCCAGAGTGTGCGCAGATAGACGGCTACAGTCGGCAGCGGCCCAGCCAACAACACTCTTTCTGTTTGTGACAGACAGCCTTCAGAACGGCACGTGCCACGTCCGCTGGATCCCACCCCTTAGCTGTGGTTTTGTCCATTACTTCAGACCCAAAAGAACAAAACAAAAAGAAACGCTTCTTAATATTATGGAGGACCAAACCTCTAAAAATAAAAAAATATGCGAAGAAATGTAAAAAAACAAAAATAAATGACTATTTATACTTTTATTTCCTTATTTATGTATAATTATATTTTCCCACATTTGTTTATTTTTTCATTTATTTATGCATTTATTTTCACTTTTATTTATGTATATATGCATTTACGTCTACATGTATTTATTTATAAATGTATTTATTTATTCATTTTTTTATTTATTTATTTATACATTTCTTGCTCTGTATGCTAATGAGGGGGGCGTGTTTTACCTCAGACATAGCAATCGAGCTCAGAGTGGCAGTGCTGAAGCTTTGAGGCCACAGTGACACCTTGTGGTGTGACCAAACACTACGCAAGAGTTTGTGGACGTGACTTTACGGGTGTCACAGGAAATAAATGACTTAGAGATGGGCAATATGGCCAAAATCTCATATCATGGTTTACCTACTGGCTGTTTTAGTTTCATATTTAAACGTATAATTGCGTCGATTCTATCATTTCATATTTCCATATTCAAAATGTTATATAAAAAAAAATGAATCTCATAACATTATTTATGCCATTGTAATTGCAGTGTAAATGCACCCATGGCTCCTCTGCATTAACAGTCTGTTTAAATTACATCTAATGCCATTCAGAGTCAGCGTCTGCACGTCCCACATCTGCAGTGCAAAGATGGATTTTGTTGAAACAGATTTTTATTTGCCTGGTAACATCCCTATAGTAGTGCCTTATTAACTAAATTGACCAGTTAAACTTAAGAACTTATAGGCTACATGATGATGTATATAGCCTACTATTTAATAAGGTTTTTAAAAATGCCAGAGGAAATCAGTTTATAGTGGAAATGTCACCTGGAAAAGTTTATTGCTGTCAACATTGTTTTTGGAAGACACATTTAAAATGCAGTTAGCTTCTGTAAACGGATTTACAATACATGGCATAAAATGTAATCAATAGTGGATAATTTGACGTGCTTCCGTGTAAAAGTGTCTCTTATCAGTGGATTCTGTTCATGTATGCCCAGACATTTTAGAAATCCCGACCAGCTGATGGTTTACGACCATGTCCGGAAAAAGCAGGAGACCTATGTATGGTAGGCCTAAACCTATATAGCTAAGAAAAGTTAATGGACATAAACCATGATATGAGATTTTGCCCATATCGCCCATCTCTAAGTCATTTATTTCCTGTGACACCCGTAAAGTCACGTCCACAAACTCTTGCGTAGTGGTCACACCACAAGGTTTCACCGTGGCCTCAAAGCTTCAGCACTGCCACTCTGAGCTCGATTGCTATGTCTGAGGTAAAACACGCCCCCCTCATTAGCATATAGAGCAATACATTTATAAATTTATAAATAATGTAGACGTAAATGCATATATACATAAATAAAAGTGAAAATAGTCATTTATTTTTTTTATTTTTTTTTTACATTTCTTCACGTATTTATTTATTCATTCATTTTTTATTTTTAGAGGTTTGGTCCTCCATATAATAGAGTGAGAATAAGAGTTTGGTTGACAAGAACAGCATTCTCTCACCTCCATATTGAGAGCCGTCCCCCGTGACTGCATTGATGGACAGGTTAGTTCTGATGTAACCCGGGCTGATGACAGACACCTGCAGGCCGAACCTGTCGACCTCTGCCCTCAAACAGTCAAAGTAGGCTTGCGTCGCATGCTTAGATGCAGTATCTGATTAAAAGTATTAGAGATGCAACCGGATCACTTGTAATACAGAGTTTTAAAGACAGAGTTGTAAGGAATAAATTGAGGGGGAAAACAATACGTCAATATGTTTTCTAAATGTAAATGTCTAGGGAGAAACACAATGAGTAGTATTAACAACACTTCAAAGTTTGAAATTACAACTTCCAACAGATCTCCATTACTTTTTAATTCATAAAAAAAGCTTGAATCACTCTGCTCCCAACCACTAGAATATGGAAACATCTTTTACTGTACCTTCTGATTACAGTGCAAAAAAGCCATGTTCTTCCTCAGTATTTTTGTTTTGTTTTGCATTTACTGGAGATAGAAAATTACATATAATATGAAGTCTTGTTTTCTGTGAAATTGGTCAAAATGAAGTAAGTTTATTATTAAAACAAGATCAAGAACATCTGCCAATGGGCTCAGAAGAATTTCAACCAACAAGTTTTGAGAACTCATTGACAGATATGTATTCTTCTTTTAACCCCTTAACCACAATAATGACATACCCAAAATTAAATGGCTGCAGCTTTTGAACCCTTGGCTCTACAGGCCTAATATCCTGGTCTAGTTTAAAAGGAGACAGTTGACAGTTTCTTGTCTCATAGTAGTACAGGAACAGTTTAAGAGAAGCTCATAAATGACTACCATTTTTATGATATACTATCAATTTTTTTTTATTAAAACTAGGATTTGAAATGTTTGAAACATTTGAAATAAAGATAAATGTTTTACCAGGTTCTGGTTTAAGTTTGAGGATGATTCTGACAAAAGGTAAATTTTCGTTTTTAAGGTAAATTTAAGTCTTTCCAAAAGGGACACATGGAGACTCCAAAAGGACACCTGATATTCAAATGATATAAAGAGACCATTTAATTCAAAACTACTGAGCACTACTTTTTTTTTTTATTATTTAATGCCATGACTTTATGAATTTAAGACTGTTTAAGGGCAAATTAAGTCTTTTTAAGACACGCAGAAACCCATTCATGAAGAAAAATATTTGAATCCCCTCATCAATGAAGAAGTTTTACTGCAGCGTAGCAGTGATGCACCTTGGTTTCAACAGACTTGGAATGAACCGAGGATCGTAAACTCAGTCCTTTGGTCCCGTGACAGTTTACCAGCACTAATGAAAATGAAGTTGCTCCTGTTGTAACAGCTGTGGTCTGTATGCTAATGAAGTTGAGATGGTTCTGAGGGTCCCTCACCTGCTCCCATTTTACAATCGATGACCATTTACTCACGATGTGTAATCAGAAACAGTAAAACAGTTGACTTTGTTCAACTCTATGATAATTAAGCCATTTTGGGCTTGTTCTAACGCCTATCTTGGAGTGGAATCTGCGTCATTGTGATTTCTTACATATGAATACGTGTTTTTTGTGTATGTATACTCACATGCAGATCTGTACGGTATTGAAATCTTTCCCTGCACACTGCTGATGACAACAACATGTCCACTGCGTCTATCCACCATTGAAGGCAGAATGGCTGGACAGGACAAAAGAAAATAGCCTGATCTTTATATTATACATAATTTCATTTCATTTTTGATAATGATGTGATGTTAGGATATAATGTGATATATACTGAATTATATAAAATTTATCTTCATGTATAATATTATAACATAATAATATTTATAATATATTTTACATTTAATATCATCTTTAAATTTATTTATACAAACACACTACATTTCAAAGGTAGTTGTCAGTCATTTTTTTTAAGGAAACGTGACCGTAAAGAAATTTATTTTATAATGTTACAAAAGATTTAAATTTAAAATAAATGCTGATCTTTTGGACTTTCAATTCATCTAATAATCTTGAAAACGTTTTTTATTAAAATTTGCACAAAGCATTAAAGAGCACAAGTGTTTTCAACATTGATAATAATAAGAAATGTTGTTTTTATAAAATGATTGTTTGATTATTGTTAAAATGAATTAAATCAACATATTAGACTGATTTCTGAAAATACAGCTTTGCCATCACAGGAATAAATTACCTTTTAAGATACATAATTTTTGATCAATTAATAAAGGTGGGGTATGTGATTATCTTTTTTGACCATTTTTTCAAAATCACTTGAAATCCTATTCCTAACCCACTTACTGGCTGTAAATTAGAAACACTGAATTGAAAATTAAGCAATTTAATCATCTGTGGAACGGGCAGGACTCGAAAAACTCCAGCCAATCATTTTCAAGACCGTCTAGAATCATTGGACAGAAAATGCGTCACTCAAGCGGTTGTACCATGCCCCCCTCCCCCCTTCGCGCGCGTGAGACATCTGTGTTTTCGCTCGTGCTTGATTGCGCGTCTATGTTTTTCGAATGGGTGGAGTCAGGGCCAGCGTTGGAGTAGAGAAGGTAGGACCTTATGAGTTGTGTATTTTCAAAATCTGCCGGCCGTTTTGCAAATCACATACCCCACCTTTAAATGCAGTCTCGATGAGCATAAGAGACTTCTTTGATTTCTTTTTTTAAAGATCTTTTCAACCCCAAACTTTAAACTATATTATAATTTCTCTGATCTCTTTCTTTGACTCCTATTCACTCACCTTGTGTAAGAGCAACAGGACCGAAGTAGTTGGTCTCCATGACATCTCGCTGAACTGAGACGTGGGTGTCCAGGATGTTGCCACGGTAACTAATACCTGCATTGTTGATGAGGACATCAACGTGACCATGGCACTTCAAAATCTCCTTGGCGGCGCTGGAAACCAGGGATGTGCTGGAGAGGTCAAAGGTGACAGTGCAGGGAGTGTAAGTCTGTAAAAGACAGTAATAAATAAACATAGTTAAGAGATTGGGTATGTTCACACCTACATTTTTGTCTAGTGTAAATAAACAACACATTATTTCCCCTCTGATTCACTGTATAAGCACAATCACATTTTTAAACAGCCTTAAAAGATAACTGAACATCAAAAGGAATAAGAGATTTGCTTGAAGGTTTTCACCTGTATTTTTCCATTATTATTTTTATTTCTCAGCTCCTCAACGACCTCTTGTAGTCTCTTCTGGTCCCGTCCGCAAAGGATCAGTCGCGCCCCCGCCCGTGGAAGACCCGTGCACACTCTGAGGGTGAAAAGACAGATTAAGATATTAAACAAGCAATGAAGTAATATATACAGTCAAATGGCATTGATAAGACATTATGAGAGAGTTTATGTTCATGTAACCTTTGCCCAGGCCTGAGCTGGCTCCAGTGATTACCACCACTTTATCCTGTAGATTCTGCTTGTGTCTCAGTCTCTGGATCACTTTCAGCAAAATCAGCAGCCCGACAGTCCCAGCAGCCAGTGGCCCAACACCTAAACCTAGCACACGCTCCATGTGTCTGTGAACACAATGCATATATTCATTTACATTTATAAAAAACTCAACTCAACTCAGCATCTTTATCTAGAAGTAACAGCATTCTGTGAGACTGACCTTGGCTTGAGGTAAATGTGGATATCTTTGACATGCTATTTCACAGAACTGAACTGAAAAAACTACATTGTAAACAATATTTGAAAGAAAAACAGAATTGTTTTATTGTAAATGTATTTAATAGGCTATTTTATAAGTCAAGTATTTTTAGCTCACATTAAGAGACTACATGGAATAATGCAGACTACATGCAGGACCTTTTAAAATTAACTAGTGAACCCCTCAAAAGATTAAAGTTGGCATGAAACGGAGGTTCAAATACTCTTTTCTTCCTTATTGTGTCGTATATCTGAGTAAAATGGTATCTGGAACGAGAAGAAAATATAGGGCGGGACATGATTTCGTCCTCTGGAATGGATCGTAAGGAAGTTGGATGTTGCTAACCATAGGGCTGAAACAATAAGTCAACAATGTCGACAAATTTCTTTGTTGTCGAGTAATCGTTTGATCTCATGTGACCTAATGTAAGGGCCTGCAATATCGTGATTTGACCGCTACGGCGCTGTAGTGCTAGAGTGTAATGCAGCCCTTACAAATGCTATTGCAGTAGAAGAAAAAACTATGCGAATTATGACGGAGTGCAAACAAATCTGAGAATGTTCATTAAAACAACTATTTCAAAAGCTGAACTGATTTTCTTTTTTATATTATAGTTACTTAGAATATATGTATAACTCAATGTTTTAACTAAATGGAAAAGCTGAATAATCGTTCCAAACTTACTGATTAGTTGGCGAAATAATTGGTGATTATAGTTGATTAATCGGTCTAATAATCGTTAGATTAATCGATCATCAAAATAATCGCTTGTTGCAGCCCTATGAACACAGATCTGAATGGCAGATGAATGGTTTGGAGTCAGCAGTTGTGGAGGATATTTTTTTTTTTATTATTTAGCCCCACACGCCGCCGAGACATACGTCATGAAGGGAACAGATGCAGTTTCGAGGGGGAGGGAAGGTTCATGTTTTTGATTAAAGATTACAAATGGGCATAAAAATAACGATGTGTTATTACGTTTATTCAGAGCATTTGACTGCATATTCCCAGAGAGCAACACACTGTCAGCCCAGATCAGGCCCACATCTGGGCCGACAGTGTGTTGCTGCCTGGGTTGTTGTAAACGGGGTACAGTGTAATGGACTTTCTGAAAAATGAAGCAGCCAACGGATCTTACGGCAGCGACATCAAAAAACTTAAGTTAAAAATTTCATAATGCTTTGTCTGTAAAGGACGGTTTTAAATGTATATTGTTTTCAAAACACTTACTCACATGGAATGCCTGCGTTCCTATACAATGACTTTAGCCAATCATAACAGTGGCTGTTTACTGACCATCCTTAAAGGAGCCATTGCTTAAAAATTGATAATTTCAGACAACGTTTTAGTCATTGTAAAAGACTGCTGTCAAGCCAGCCTCCACCTCGAAATGAGCGGTCAAACTAGCCGCCCCTATATTTCTCTATGCGCTTATACACTAGGTATTACGGTAAGACCGTCAACCATTCTGAAACCATTCAGTCAAGCAGTCTTCCAGCGAAGGCTATTTCAGTTAGTCCGCCCGTCCGTCCGTCCGTCCATCCGTCCATATTTTACAAAATAAGAGCCCCCAAAACTCATATATCACCTGTTGTCTGCATACATTCAAAAAATCATAAAAATAAAAGTCCTAATTTCCACAGACCAATTCCACCTCAGATGGAGAGGACACCTTCTCAAGGTGTCCCTTGCAAAGTTTCAGGACATTCTGATGTTGTTTTACAAAATAAGAGCCCCCAAAACTCATATATCACCTGTTGTCTCCATACATTCAAAAAATCATAAAAATAAAAGTCCTAATTTCCACAGACCATTTCCACCTCAGATGGAGAGGACACCTTCTCAAGGTGTCCCCTGCAAAGTTTCAGGACATTCTGATGTGTTTTACAAAATAAGAGCCCCCAAAACTCATATATCACCTGTTGTCTGCATACATTCAGAAAATCATAAAAATAAAAGTCCTAATTTCCACAGACCAATTCCACCTCAGATGGAGAGGACACCTTCTCAAGGTGTCCACTGCAAAGTGTCAGGACATTCTGATGTTGTTTTACAAAATAAGAGCCCCCAAAACTCATATTAGGCCTACCTGTTGTCTCCATACATTCAGAAAATCATAAAAATAAAAGTCCTAATTTCCACAGACCAATTCCACCTCAGATGGAGAGGACACCTTCTCAAGGTGTCCCCTGCAAAGTTTCAGGACATTCTGATGTTGTTTTACAAAATAAGAGCCCCCAAAACTCATATATCACCTGTTGTCTGCATACATTCAAAAAATCATAAAAATAAAAGTCCTAATTTCCACAGACCAATTCCACCTCATATGGAGAGGACACCTTCTCAAGGTGTCCCCTGCAAAGTTTCAGGACATTCTGATGTTGTTTTACAAAATAAGAGCCCCCAAAACTCATATATCACCTGTTGTCTCCATACATTCAGAAAATCATAAAAATAAAAGTCCTAATTTCCACAGACCAATTCCACCTCAGGTGGAGAGGATACCTTCTCAAGGTGTCCCCAGCAAAGTTTCAGGACATTCTGATGTTGTTTTACAAAATAAGAGCCCCCAAAACTCATATATCACCTGTTGTCTCCATACATTCAAAAAATCATAAAAATAAAAGTCCTAATTTCCACAGACCAATTCCACCTCAGATGGAGAGGACACCTTCTCAAGGTGTCCCCTGCAAAGTTTCAGGACATTCTGATGTTGTTTTACAAAATAAGAGCCCCCAAAACTTATATATCACCTGTTGTCTGCATACATTCAAAAAATCATAAAAATAAAAGTCCTAATTTCCACAGACCAATTCCACCTCATATGGAGAGGACACCTTCTCAAGGTGTCCCCTGCAAAGTTTCAGGACATTCTGATGTTGTTTTACAAAATAAGAGCCCCCAAAACTCATATATCACCTGTTGTCTCCATACATTCAGAAAATCATAAAAATAAAAGTCCTAATTTCCACAGACCAATTCCACCTCAGATGGAGAGGACACCTTCTCAAGGTGTCCCCTGCAAAGTTTCAGGACATTCTGATGTTGTTTTACAAAATAAGAGCCCCCAAAACTTATATATCACCTGTTGTCTGCATACATTCAAAAAATCATAAAAATAAAAGTCCTAATTTCCACAGACCAATTCCACCTCAGATGGAGAGGACACCTTCTCAAGGTGTCCCCTGCAAAGTTTCAGGACATTCTGATGTTGTTTTACAAAATAAGAGCCCCCAAAACTCATATATCACCTGTTGTCTCCATACATTCAGAAAATCATAAAAATAAAAGTCCTAATTTCCACAGACCAATTCCACCTCAGGTGGAGAGGACACCTTCTCAACGTGTCCCCTGCAAAGTTTCAGGACATTCTGATGTTGTTTTACAAAATAAGAGCCCCCAAAACTCATATATTAGGCCTACCTGTTGTCTCCATACATTCAGAAAATCATAAAAATAAAAGTCCTAATTTCCACAGACCAATTCCACCTCAGATGGAAGGACACCTTCTCAACGTGTCCCCTGCAAAGTTTCAGGACATTCCGATGTTGTTTTACAAAATAAGAGCCCCCAAAACTCATATATCACCTGTTGTCTGCATACATTCAAAAAATCATAAAAATAAAAGTCCCAATTTCCACAGACCAATGCCACCTCAGATGGAGAGGACACCTTCTCAAGGTGTCCCCTGCAAAGTTTTAGGACATTCTGATGTTGTTTTACAAAATAAGAGCCCCCAAAACTCATATATTAGGCCTACCTGTTGTCTCCATACATTCAGAAAATCATAAAAATAAAAGTCCTAATTTCCACAGACCAATTCCACCTCAGATGGAGAGGACACCTTCTCAACGTGTCCCCTGCAAAGTTTCAGGACATTCTGATGTTGTTTTACAAAATAAGAGCCCCTAAAACTCATATATCACCTGTTGTCTGCATACATTCAAAAAATCATAAAAATAAAAGTCCTAATTTCCACAGACCAATTCCACCTCAGATGGAGAGGACACCTTCTCAAGGTGTCCCCTGCAAAGTTTCAGGACATTCTGATGTTGTTTTACAAAATAAGAGCCCCCAAAACTCATATATTAGGCCTACCTGTTGTCTCCATACATTCATAAAATCATAAAAATAAAAGTCCTAGCTTCCACAGACCACTTCCACCTCAGATGGAGAGTACACCTTCTCAAGGTGTCAACTACAATGTTTCAGGACATTCTGATGTTGTTTTACAAAATAAGAGCCCCCCAAAACTCTCTGTTGTTTCCATACATTCAGAAAATCATAAAAATAAAAGTCCTAGCTTCCACAGACCAATAGACTATGTGCACGTTAGCATATGCTACTTCCGGCTGCAAAACCGATATGGGGTGTCTAGTTTCCGGTAGCCTGATGGACAACGCAGATTATGTATATTTCTCCAGATGTCTTGGACATTAACCGAAGATTTCAGTCGATATTATAATATAATATTAGAGTCGATGATGTTCATCGACTGGTTAGTGATTTTTCTCCAGCTCCCCAGAGCAAGAGAGAGAAAGGGGTTTAAATATTACATCTCTCAGTATGTCATACAGGGAGTACACATGTAATACAGGGAGTAAAGGTATCCGACGTTGGGAAAGGGAACTAAAAAAAGTCCTCGCTCTATACTAGGTACTAAAGAGTTATAGGAACTTAGTCCGGTCGGAACACGCGAAAAAAATGGTTATAGGAAGGTTCTAGGCACTGCAAAAGTCTCTCCGGGCGGAAAGCGGCTATAGACACCGTGAGTAGTGACTTTTCCCTTGTCAGTGGTTTAAAATATGTAGTTGGATTGTTTCATGTAACTTAGTTCTTCTCCCTCGCTGTGTTATGGCTTTGCTATGTGTGGATACATGTGCTGGTTACGTTCGTGAGACAGCTGATTAGTACTCTTGTCATTGACCGGAAAACAGTAACGTTACAGGAATCACCAACCCGTCGATCGCGGTCGACAAGTCGATCTTGGAAGCATTTTAAGTCGATCACGAAGAGTTTTCAAAATCAGAGAAAAAAGCCTATTGTGTGTAGTAAATGGTGTTCTAATCCATGTTGCTGTTACAATCACGTCATTTTTGCGGCGCGCACCTTTGGGCTCATGCGGACCCGTCGAGTTAAACAAGGCTTTACGCTTTAACCATTAAACCAGCTCAGCCACAGTAAGTTTTTTATGTTTTAGGTCCATTGCGAACGATTAAACTAAGTTAACGCCGGTCCACTGATGTAAACAAGACGGCAACCGGAAACGAAGTACCCAACGTCCGCCCTCAAGCCGGAAGTTAGCATTTTTCTCGTGCACAGAGCGAATTCCACCTCAGATGTAGAGTACAACTTCTCACGGTGTCCCCTGCAAAGTTTCAGGACATTCTGATGTTGTTTTACAAAATAAGAGCCCCCAAAACTCATATATCACCTGTTGTCTGCATACATTCAAAAAATCATAAAAATAAAAGTCCTAATTTCCACAGACCAATTCCACCTCAGATGGAGAGGACACCTTCTCAAGGTGTCCCCTGCAAAGTTTCAGGACATTCTGATGTTGTTTTACAAAATATGAGCCCCAAAACTCATATATTAGGCCTACCTGTTGTCTCCATACATTCATAAAATCATAAAAATAAAAGTCCTAGCTTCCACAGACCACTTCCACCTCACATGGAGAGTACACCTTCTCAAGGTGTCAACTACAATGTTTCAGGACATTCTGATGTTGTTTTACAAAATAAGAGCCCCCAAAACTCATATATACACTGTTGTTTCCATACATTCAGAAAATCATAAAAATAAAAGTCCTAGCTTCCACAGACCAATTCCACCTCAGATGGAGAGTACACCTTCTCACAGTGTCCCCTGCAAAGTTTCAGGACATTCTGATGTTGTTTTACAAAATAAGAGCCCCCCAAAACTCATATATACACTGTTGTTTCCATAGATTCAGAAAATCATAAAAATAAAAGTCCTAGCTTCCACAAACCAATTCCACCTCAGATGGAGAGTACACCTTCTCAAGGTGTCCACTGCAAAGTGTCAGGACATTCTGATGTTGTTTTACAAAATAAGAGCCCCCAAAACTCATATTAGGCCTACCTGTTGTCTCCATACATTCAGAAAATCATAAAAATAAAAGTCCTAATTTCCACAGACCAATTCCACCTCAGATGGAGAGGACACCTTCTCAAGGTGTCCCCTGCAAAGTTTCAGGACATTCTGATGTTGTTTTACATAATAGGAGCCCCCCAAAACTCATATATACGCTGTTTTGTCCATACATTCAGAAAATCATAAAAATAAAAGTCCTAGCTTCCACAGACCAATTCCACCTGTGATGGAGAGGACACCTTCTCAAGGTATCAACAACAATATTTCAGGACATAATGATGTTGTTTTACAAAATAAGAGCCCCCCCAAAACTCATATATACGCTGTTGTTTCCATACATTCAGAAAATCATAAAAATAAAAGTCCTAGCTTCCACAGACCAATTCCACCTCAGATGGAGAGTACACCTTCTCACAGTGCCCCCTGCAAAGTTTCAGGACATTCTGATGTTGTTTTACAAAATAAGAGCCCCCCAAAACTCATATATACGCTGTTGTTTCCATACATTCAGAAAATCATAAAAATAAAAGTCCTAGCTTCCACAGACCAATTCCACCTCAGATGGAGAGTACACCTACGCAAGGTGTCAACTACAATGTTTCAGGACATTATGATGTTGTTTTACAAAATAAGAGCCACCCAAAACTCATATATACGCTGTTGTTTCCATACATTCATAAAATCATAAAAATAAAAGTCCTAGCTTCCACAGACCAATTCCACCTCAGAAGGAGAGTACACCTTCTCAAGGTGTCAACTACAATGTTTCAGGACATTCTGATGTTGTTTTACAAAATAAGAGCCCCCCAAAACTCATATATACACTGTTGTTTCCATACATTCAGAAAATCATAAAAATAAAAGTCCTAGCTTCCACAGACCAATTCCAACTCAGATGGAGAGTACACCTTCTCACAGTGTCCCCTGCAACGTTTCAGGACATTCTGATGTTGTTTTTAAAAATAAGAGCCCCGCAAAACTGATATATATGCTGTTTTGTCCATACATTCAGAAAATCATAAAAATAAAAGTCCTAGCTTCCACAGACCAATTCCACCTCAGATGGAGAGTACACCTTCTCAAGGTGTCAAATACAATGTTTCAGGAGATTTTGATGTTGTTTTACAAAATAAGAGCCCCCCAAAACTCATATATACTATTGTGTCTATACATTCAGAAAATCATAAAAATAAAAGTCCTAGCTTCCACAGACCAATTCCACCTCAGATGGAGAGGACACCTTCTCACAGTGTCTCCCCAACATTTTCAAGATATAAAAGTAATGAAAAAGTAATCTAAGTTACTTAATTTTGCATTACTGTTGCAGTTAAATTTTCTACGCAAAATGTTGCAGTTAATTTTTTATTTTAAAGTATATATAGTTAAAATAATGAACCACTTTTACCGACATTAAGCTTCCAGTCCTGAAACGATTTATTATGCCCCCCTCTAGTGGACAACAGCTACCACCAGTCCAACTTGGCATATGCATACAACCATGTAACAGTGGTTCCCTTTCGAACGGTCACTTCGTATTGCGTAGCTATACGCAGTGGGAAAACTCCTTTTCCTCGATTTACTGAACCTCTATGTAAAACACATTTGCAGCTGCACAGCAAGCACATGGAGCGTCTCGCTCGCTCATAGGCTGTGCTGCAGCAACTGCACATACAATGGCGTGGGCGCCTCTGACGTGCGACCAATGAGATCACTCTACGTCATTACACGTCAGAACCCGTCATAGGGGCGAGGCCTTAGCCTATATAAGGCCCTGAATTCGCCATTATTGCAGATTTTACTCCTTCAGCGACAAACTATACGTCTCTGTCTGTTTAACTGAGCCTTCGCTGTCGAACAAGCCCTTCAGCCTGAGCGAGCATTATTCAGCAGATTACGTCTTCTTTAGCCGTTTGTCTCCTGACGCCGTCTCATCTGTGGCTATCCGGCGATATCCTTTCTATTGCTACACGCGAGGCGTTGTTTCAAATGCCTCGTGTTTCGAACTGCGCCACGTGCGCACGCAAGCTGCACAAGGCCGATCACCATGCGCGATGCATTTCATGCCTTAGACTCGACCACGCGGAGAAGGCCTTCTCCTCCGGCAGATGTGCGGCCTGTGAGAGCATGTCCATCTACTCTCTGCGAACTCGGCTAGCTCTCGCCAGGGAAGAAGACGCCGCTTCGCCCGCGCCTCCTCCCTCGGCCCGTCTTCAGCCGAGGAAGAAGCGCCGCAGCCAACGGCAGCCCGAGAGCATGGATGTGAGGTCCCCGCGTGCCTCACTCTCTCCCGCTCGATCTTCGGGACACCAACAGGCCCCTCGTCATAAAGCAGCGCCATTTTTTTCTAGAAGTTCACGAGGAGCTAACCAAGGCATCGCACACTCCTTACTCCACACGAGGTGCTGCAGTTCCCGCGACTCTCTCCTCTGTGGACGGCGCGGCGGAGAAGGTGCCGCCTCTAGAAGAGGCCGTAGCCGCTCATCTTTGCCCGAACACGGCCGCTAGCTGGCGGACCAGAGCCGTGCACCCAAACAAACCGTGCAGAAGCATGTCAGCCCTCCTCGGACGCGCGTATTCCGCCTCCGGGCAGGCTGCTTCAGCCCTGCACACGATGGCTGTGCTGCAGGTCTACCAGGCCAAACTCCTCCGGTCTATGGATGAGGCAGGCCCGGATCCAGAGGCCTTTCGGGACCTCCGCAGCCTGCCCTGCAGCTGATGCGCCAGTCAAGAGCTGCGAAGCGCTTCCCGATGCCCCGGCGCCAAGGCCCCACCGAAGTCATCCTAGCACGCGGCACGAAGAGAGAGGGCGAGTGTCCCGCGCCGGCCGGACCACCCTCGAAAAACCACACAAGACTGCCCACAGCCCCCTGTTCAGTTCAGGCGGATGGGGATTTTATTTCTGTAAGCAGGCCCGCAACAGTAAGCGCGTCTTTACAAACAAACACCATTTTCACGGCGACCCAAATAAAGCAAAAAAAGAGCATGTTTCACAAGCACAACACACAGGTTCACGGTCCCCCTCAAATAGGTGGCCCCTCCCTTGTTGTAACACTGACTTCCCCACACGAAAATGCCTGTACAGTCAGTCAAACACTCAATGTATGCATTAATCACATTATAAGGGTTTCAGGTCCCCCTATGTTAGTCCCCCTCTGGCGGGCTCAGGACTGGTACCAAGAGGGTGTGACAATGGGGACATTTTCCAGAAGGAAAGTGTCTTTACAGATGCGTCCAACCTGGGTTGGGGGGCATTACACGAGGGCACGCCTGCATCCGGCCTCTGGTCGAGCGCGGAGCAGAGCTTACACATCAACTGTCTGGAAATGAAAGCAGTTGGTCTGGCCCTGAATGCATTTCTGTCGAGCCTCAGGGGTCATCACGTCTTAGTCCGTACAGACAACATGTCAGTGGTGGCCTACATAAATCGCCAAGGGGGCGTCAGGTCAGACGGCCTGCATGCTTTGTCGAGAGATCTCCTCTTATGGCCACAGAACAATCTGAGCTCTTTGAGGGCTGCACATATCCCGGGCATCCAGAATTTGGGCGTGGATATGCTCTCACGGGGCAACACTCCCCTCTGCGAGTTGTCCCTGAACCCACAGACGGTCAGTCTAATATAGGAAGTGTTTGGCAGGGCCGAAATCGACCTGTTCGCCTCGAAGGACAGGGACGCGTTGGCCCACGCCTGGCCCAACCGGCCCATGTATGCTTTTCCCCCCGTCTCGATGATTCCGCAAGTCATCAAACGGGTCAGGGAGAGCGAGTGCCCAGTCCTTCTGGTGGCTCCTCATTGGAAAGCCGTAAACCGTGGTTTCCGGAGCTGGTTCAGATATCGGACACAGCTCCATGGCCTGTCCATGGCCTGTCACACAGACGAAGGGATCATTGTGGCATCCGCAACCCGACCTATGGGCCCTCCATGTGTGGCCCTTGAACCGGTATCCAGGGACCTTCCTGTGAAGGTGTTGAACACCGTCGACTCGCCGCCTTTATGCTTTAAAATGGGCATTTTCTTCCAGCTGGTGCTCGAAAAACCATCTAAACCCAGAGTCATGTGAGATATCAGGGGTTCTCTCATTCCTACAGGAGCTGTTGGATGCGGATCGTTCCCTGTTCACACTCAAGGTGTATGTGGCGGCTATTGCAGCGCACCATGTTCTGGTAGCTGGCCAGTCACTGGGAAGAAACGACCTGGTCGTGAGATTTTTGAAGGGTGCTAGGAGGATTAACCCCTCCAGACCTCCTTCTGTGCTGTCTTGGGACCTCTCTACGGTCCTAGGGGCTTTGAGGGGTCCACCTTTTGAACCGCTCCAGTCAGTTGATCTCAAACCTCTCTCGCTGAAAACTGCTCTCCTGTTGGCATTGGCATCTATCAAGCGAGTGGGAGATCTACAGGCTCTCTCTGTGAGCCCGGCATGTCTGGATTTGGTCCTGATGACTCCAAAGTCATCCTCAAGCCCAGGCATGGTTATGTACCAAAAGTGCTCTCAACGCCGTTCAGAGCACAGGTGTGACATTGTTAGTCCTTCCCCCTTCCACAGAGGATGGGGAGGTTAATCTTCTCTGCCCTGTCAGGGTGCTGAGAATCTATCTGGAGCGTTCTGCATCGTTTAGGCAATCAGAACAGCTTTTTGTCTGCTTTGGTGGTCGATCCAAGGGGGATCCTGTCACTAAGCAGAGACTGTCTAGATGGATAGTGGAGGCCATTTCTATGGCTTATACCTCAGTGGGTCAGGTTTGCCCTATAGGTGTCAAAGCCCATTCGACCAGAGGCATGGCCTCGTCGTGGGCGTGGTCATCTGGGTTTCCCATTCAAGACATTTGTGATGCGGCCGGCTGGGCCTCGCCGTCCACATTTATGAAATTCTATCATATGGAAGTATCTTCCCCGCAGTCGATGGTGTTTTCGGTATGATTAGGGCCCGACAGAGTCCGGTCTTATCATTAATTGTTACTGTGCACAACCACATTCACAAAGGGAACTACTTGGTTACTCACGTAACCTCAGTTGCCTGAGTTAGGGAACGAAGTATTGCGTAGCCGGGCGCACTGTTTTAACTGGATATTTGTCACTTCAGTCGAATAAACCTGCTATAATGGCGAATTCAGGGGCTTATATAGGCTGAGGCCTCGCCCCTATGACGGGCTCTGACGCTCGCGCCATTGGATGTGCAGTTGCTGCAGCACAGCCTATGAGCGAGCGAGACGCTCAATGTGCTTGCTGTGCAGCTGCAAATGCGTTTTACATAGAGGTTCAGTAAATCGAGGAAAAGGAGTTTTCCCACTGCGTATAACTACGCAATACGAAGTGACCGTTTGAAAGGGAACCACTGTTACATGGTTGTATGCATATGCCAAGTGGACTGGTGGTAGCTGTTTTCCACCAGAGGGGGGCATAATAAATCGTTTCAGCACTGGAAGCTTAATGTTGGTAAAAGTGGTTCATTATTTTAACTATATATACTGCAACATTTTGCGTAGAAAACTTAACTGCAACAGTAATGCAAAATTAAGTAACTTAGATTACTTTTTCATTACTTTTATATCTTGAAAATGTTGGGGAGACACTGTGAGAAGGTATCCACTCCATCTGACGTGGAATTGGTCTGTGGAAGCTAGGACTTTTATTTTTATGATTTTCTGAATGTATGGACCCAACAGCGTATATATGAGTTTTGGGGGGCTCCTATTTTGTAAAACAACATCAGAATGTCCCGAAACAATGTAGTTGACACCTTGAGAATGTGTACTCTCCATCTGAGGTGGAATTAGTCTGTGGAAGCTAGGACTTTTATTTTTATGATTTTCTGAATGTATGGACAAAACAAGTAATATATGAGTTTTGGGGGGCTCTTATTTTTTAAAACAACATCAGAATGTCCCGAAACTTTGCAGGGGACACCTTGAGAAGGTGTACTCTCCATCTGAGGTGGAATTGGTCTGTGGAAGCTAGGACTTTTATTTTTTATGATTTTCTGAATGTATGGAAACAACAGCGTATATATGAGATTTGGGTGGCTCTTATTTCGTAAACCAACATCAGAATGTCCTGAAACGTTGTAGTTTACACCTTGAGAAGGTGTACTCTCCATCTGAGGTGGAATTGGTCTGTGGAAATTAGGACTTTTATTTTTATGATTTTCTGAATGTATGCAGACAACAGGTGATATATGAGTTTTGGGGGCTCTTATTTTGTAAAACAACATCAGAATGTCCTGAAACTTAGCAGGGGCACGTTGAGAAGGTGTCCTCTCCATCTGAGGTGGAATTGGTCTGTGGAAATTAGGACTTTTATTTTATGATTTTCTGAATGTATGGAGACAACAGGTAGGCCTAATATATGAGTTTTGGGGGCTCTTATTTTGTAAAACAACATCAGAATGTCCTGAAACTTTGCAGGGGACACCTTGAGAAGGTGTCCTCTCCATCTGAGGTGGAATTGGTCTGTGGAAATTAGGACTTTTATTTTTATGATTTTCTGAATGTATGGAGACAACAGGTGATATATGAGTTTTGGGGGCTCTTATTTAGTAAAACAACATCAGAATGTCCTGAAATTTTGCAGGGACACCTTGAGAAGGTGTCCTCTCCATCTGAGGTAGAATTGGTCTGTGGAAATTAGGACTTTTATTTTTATGATTTTCTGAATGTATGGAGACAACAGGTAGGCCTAATATGAGTTTTGGGGGCTCTTATTTTGTAAAACAACATCAGAATGTCCTGAAACTTTGCAGGGGACACCTTGAGAAGGTGTCCTCTCCATCTGAGGTGGAATTGGTCTGTGGAAATTAGGACTTTTATTTTTATGATTTTCTGAATGTATGGAGACAACAGGTAGGCCTAATATGAGTTTTGGGGGCTCTTATTTTGTAAAACAACATCAGAATGTCCTGAAACTTTGCAGGGGACACCTTGAGAAGGTGTCCTCTCCATCTGAGGTGGAATTGGTCTGTGGAAATTAGGACTTTTATTTTTATGATTTTCTGAATGTATGGAGACAACAGGTAGGCCTAATATGAGTTTTGGGGGCTCTTATTTTGTAAAACAACATCAGAATGTCCTGACACTTTGCAGTGGACACCTTGAGAAGGTGTCCTCTCCATCTGAGGTGGAATTGGTCTGTGGAAATTAGACTTTTATTTTTATGATTTTCTGAATGTATGCAGACAACAGGTGATATATGAGTTTTGGGGGCTCTTATTTTGTAAAACAACATCAGAATGTCCTGAAATTTTGCAGGGGACACCTTGAGAAGGTGTCCTCTCCATCTGAGGTGGAATTGGTCTGTGGAAATTAGGACTTTTATTTTTATGATTTTTTGAATGTATGCAGACAACAGGTGATATATGAGTTTTGGGGGCTCTTATTTTGTAAAACAACATCAGAATGTCCTGAAACTGTGCAGGGGACACCTTGAGAAGGTGTCCTCTCCATCTGAGGTGGAATTGGTCTGTGGAAATTAGGACTTTTATTTTTATGATTTTTTGAATGTATGGAGACAACAGGTGATATATGAGTTTTGGGGGCTCTTATTTTGTAAAACAACATCAGAATGTCCTGAAACTTTGCAGGTAACACCTTGAGAAGGTGTCCTCTCCATCTGAGGTGGAATTGGTCTGTGGAAATTAGGACTTTTATTTTTATGATTTTCTGAATGTATGGAGACAACAGGTAGGCCTAATATATGAGTTTTTGGGGGCTCTTATTTTGTAAAACAACATCAGAATGTCCTGAAACTTTGCAGGGGACACCTTGAGAAGGTGTCCTCTCCATCTGATGTGGAATTGGTCTGTGGAAATTAGCACTTTTATGTTTATGATTTTTTGAATGTATGCAGACAACAGGTGATATATGAGTTTTGGGGGCTCTTATTTTGTAAAACAACATCAGAATGTCCTGAAACTTTGCAGGGGACACCTTGAGAAGGTGTCCTCTCCATCTGAGGCGGAATTGGTCTGTGGAAATTAGGACTTTTATTTTTATGATTTTCTGAATGTATGGAGACAACAGGTAGGCCTAATATATGAGTTTTGGGGGCTCTTATTTTGTAAAACAACATCAGATAGATAGATAGACAGATAGATAGATAGATAGATAGATAGATAGATAGATAGATAGATAGATAGATAGATAGATAGATAGATAGATAGATAGATAGATAGATAGATAGATAGACGGACGGACGGACGGACGGACGGACGGACGGACGGACTAACTGAAATGGCCTTCGCTGGAAGACTGCTTGACTGAATGGTTTCAGAATGGTTGACGGTCTTACCGTAATACCTAGTGTATAAGCGCATAGAGAAATATAGGGGCGGCTAGTTTGACCGCTCATTTCGAGGTGGAGGCTGGCTTGACTGCAGTTCTAAAAGTGTCATGACATGGATCTTTTATTAATTTAATATGCTTGAGGTTCACGTATAATGTTAAAGTTTTTTGCATATGTGGAGAAATTATTATTTTCTATGGAGCCGCACACATGACATGCAGAAAAAAATAGTAGGCTAAATCGTGATCACAATTTACTAATTCGTTTCCTCAATTTATAAATTGTGCAGACGGTTTACTAATTCACTCCCTCGATTTGCTAAATAATTTGTACTTTTTATAAATTCGAGGGAACGAATTAGTAAATTGTGCGTGCGGTTTAGTCTATTTCTTTCCTGCATGTAATGTGTGTAGAAAATAATCAATCAATCCATGTCATGTCCTTTAGAATGACTAAAACTAAAATTAAAATAAAGCTAAACTGAAATATAAAATAATTTTAAAAAATGACAAAAGCACATAACAAAATTACTTAAACTTTCTAATTAAATAAAAAATATATATATATATATTGATTAAAAAATGTATAGCTGATTTAAAATATTAATAATTACTTATACTAAAATAACTCTTCTGTCATGGTCATCAGCGGTAAAGTGTTGAGTAATTTTAGTGATTGAAAACCCCATAGTCTTTTTCGATAATAAAGAGCCACGTTTTGTGATGTGTAGTAGTACAGAAACTAATCCACCGCAACCATCTCTATCATGCAACCGAATTCATTTTCACAAAACATACATATTCATTTCTAACGTCTCTGTATCTCATAATAATCATTCTCTCTAAAGACTGTTGTATCAACATGCAATGTTCAGTAAATATATAAAACAAACCTGCAAGGATAATGACATTACCTACCGAAAGTTGAGACCCTTATGATGGAATGGAGAATCCGGAAGTCAATAACATCACGTGATTTTGGCTGTGCCTGAAAGGGGCGGGGCCACAACGCCCTCTACCGAATCCAGCAACAAGGTACAGATACACCAGTTTACTTTTTTTATAGTTTATAGATTATAGTTTACTTAAAATTGTTTGCTATATATATATATATATATATATATATATATATATATATATATATATATATATATATATATATATATATATATATATATATATATATATAAAAATGTTTTTAATATATTTAAATTTTAAATTCTAATTTCTAATAATGAGCATTTCTAGTGTTCAACAAAATTACTAGAACTTTAAAAAATAAAATGGAAAATATTAAAAACTATAATAGTATCTCAAATAACACTGACACACATGGGTTTGTTGTAGATCTATTTATACACATTGGGTTTAAAACCCCATTTTAACAACACAGAGCTCTTTAAAACAGAGGAGAGGAGCTCCTAAATGCCCACATGTGGCATGTTAAACAACAACAAACACTGTCTCAGTGAGTTATCAATAAATAATCCAAATGACAATAATTTACAATATGTTACAAAAGCAGTAAATACTGGGGTCTGTTATTGTCTATTTACATCTGTGCAAACACTCATATGAATGCGCGCACGCATGCGCGCACACACACACACACACACACACACACACACACACACACACACACACACACACACACACACACACATACACACACACACACACACACACACACACACACACACAAGAAAGTCTCACATAAGAAAACTCAGTTTCAGAATCTACCACTTATTGGCTTCATATTCATTCGACAGGAAATATAAATCCTAGTCTTTGGGGGAAAATAGCACAATAAATTGAAGGGAATAATTATGTTCAATCTCACTTTTGAGATTGTTTAACTACACTGCATTTGTGTTATCAGTAATATTGTTTAGTGTGTGCGTGTTAGATATTCAGTCCTTGTAACAATCTCACAAAAAGAAGCCCTTGTCTTTTTTAGTAGTGTGGCATTCACCGACTAAAAACATTCAAATGATGAAAAGAAACCAGAATCTGAGGTCTCATAGACGGAGGGTGTGTGCAGATACACTCCTATGGCTTTAGAGGGTTTTGCACAAATATGTTGTGTACAATAGAAATAAACAACAAAAACAGTCTGCGGCTCCACTTACAGATGCATGCACATGTACGCACACAAAAGTGAAACAAAGATATTAGAGAGAAGATACAGGTGAGATACAGGTGAGAAGACTATATTTCCTCAGATATGGCAGGTCTTATTTTCTCTATACATGAGGTTGCACTGTAAACTGGAGTTTTTTAAGTGTCCTGGGTGTGGCTCATGAGACAATAGCCACATAATAATCAACACGCACACTCGAACTAACACTTACTCACTCCCTCTCTCTCTCTCTCTCTCTCTCTCTCTCTCTCTCTCTCTCTCTCTCTCTCTCTCTCTCTCTCTCTCTCACACACACACACACACACACACACCACACACACAAGAGCCCAAAGGCTGTCGTGGACCCTGCCAGTCTATTGCACTTCCTACAGATTAACCACTCTCTGGTTAACATTCTTCTGTTCAAAATGAAAGGGGCGTGGCAGTGAAAGGCTCCGCCCAGTGCATCAGTCCCCTGGAGGAGGTGGGAGGGTCGGCTCTGTGACAGAGAGCTCCTGCGCGAGGTCATTGAAGCGGGCGATGTAGTCGACGCTGCTCTCGCTCATCATACAGGCTAGCTGGGTATCTACCTGTAGCAAGAAAATAGCCTATCAGCATCTCCAAATGCTTTTTAGGGCCACAGCAAGGGCTGCACAATTGATCAAAATAAAACCGTAATCACAATATGGCTTAATGTGATTGTCGAAACGGCGAGGTAGCAATTTAATTAATAATTACAGATAACAATTAATATAAAACTCTTTTAAAGATGAGTATGGATGCTACATTTAATAGATTTATAATAGATTAATAATAGATTTTTGATTTTGGCTTACAACGATTATGGGAACAAGATAATGGAGGTAAAATGATTATTGTGCCGATGCCGCATTCAGTCCAGCGTATTCTGAATGCGCAAGGTTTCACTTCCGGTGCTTTCCGGAAAAGACCGAAGCGCCGGCGCCCTTAGAACACTTGGACGTGGCTGTGTTTACAAGAGGTAAAAACGATATAATACTGTTCGTTTTCTCACACAAACCGCTCGTTTCGTGTCTTAGGCCTTATATTTACTTATATTTACGAGTCATTAAATCATGTTTAATTTGGACTTCTCTGTGTATGCTCTTTGAGGTGGACCCCATAGACCTGCATTATATGACTGACAGACAAGAACGGTTTGACCTAAAAATATCAAAATTGAAAATACCGTGGAAACAAAGACACCTACATCTTGGATGCCCTTGAGGTAAGCTAAAACACATCAAAAATTAATTTCAAAGTGAACTATCCCTTTAATTTCTTTTTAAATGAATAGGAACACTTGGCGACAATGTGCCATATCAAATAACATTAAGCTACCAGACAACAGTTGGGTACTTTCTGTGTTTGTGTTCTGTTTCTCTGTTTCCTCTCACCTCGGCTGCATCCGGCAGGCCGCGGGACTGAAAACAATCGTGGGAGTTGCTGTCCAGTAAACTGGGTCCAAGTAAGGCTGTGCTACTAGAAGGGGGCAGGGCTGTCCTTCTTGTCTTATCAGGAGATGCCAGACTTGCTGCAAATCAGGAAAACAAGGATGCGCTTGTCAATATTGCTGAGACTAATGAAGGTTTGCTGTAAGAACACCGATAGGTGACTCTGAACATTTTGGCAACAGTATGATACCAGCCTCTGGTAATCACAGCATCAATACTAAATACCGGTAGATACCTTAAGCAACATATACAATTAACTTAAACTACGGTTGCCAATAATAAATGAATAATACATTTTTATAATCAGTTCTTGACACTGGACAGCAAAATATTCACATTTTTCAAGTGGCATCAAATATTGAGCTCATATTATATGTTAAGGTTTGGTAAGATTTTTGAGTCTCTTATGTCACTAAGGCTGCATTTATTTGATAAAAAATACAGCAAGAACATTAATATTGTCAAATATTATTACAATTTAAAATAAGATTTTCTATTTTAAACATGACCCTTCTGAAATAATTTTAACATGCCGATTTGCTGCTCAAGAAACATTTCTTATTATTATCAATGTTGAAAACAGTTACTGCTACTGATCAATTTGTGTCGGTGCTGAAAAAAAAGTTTATTTTTAAATAATTGAATACTGAGAGTAAACCTTTGAACTGTAGTGTATATACATGATAATGTGTATGTGTACATTATCAATTTGTTAGCTACTGTGTTACTGGTCTAAATTAGGGATGTGCAAGAATATTCGATCTGTAATTATTATTCGAAAAATAAAATTCTATTCAAATTTTACAGTGAGTGAGTCCATGATAAATCCCAAGCACTAACTCACAGTTATAAATGCACTGGGTGGTGCTGTAGAGCGTGTTAACAAGTTGATTGTATTTGATCACATAGTATCATCGTCTGCCTTAAAGGGATACTCCACTTTTTTCTGAAATAGGCTCATTTTACAACTCCCCCAGAGTTAAACAGTTGAGTTTTACCGTTTTTGAATCCATTCAGCCGATTTTCTGATATTTAGAAGAATATCAGTAAGCAGACAGTTTCTGGTCTCATTGACTTCCATAGTAGGAAAAAAATATACTATGGGAGTCAATGAGACCAGAAACTGTCTGGTTACTGATATTCTTCTAAATATCAGAAAATCGGCTGAATGGATTCAAAAACGGTAAAACTCAACTCTTTAACGCTGGAGGAGTTGTGAAATGAGCCTATTTAAAAAAAAAAAGTGGAGTATCCCTTTAAGTTTGTAATTACTTGGATGAAAATGATATTACAAAATGGAATTACTTTTAATCAAATTAATGAATGAAATGGAGTTATCATAATATCACCACCACAAGAGAAATCACATGAAATCCAAACAGCAGTCGAATGATGAAAAACAGCTCTCCATCACTGCAGGTAAGAGCAGCTGTACCACGAGTGAGCCGAGATGATACCTTGATAGCAAAATGATTTTGAGACATATGCTACCTTTAAGTTTCGTCGAGGGAGACGGGTTTATGTCACAGAAAAGTGCAGTAGCAAACCGCTATCTGTGTCCCTGCAACGTCTGTCAGCGCAGCGCGTTTTCTCACTCGAGCATGTGGATGATATTGTTTTTCTCACATGAAACAATATAAACACGATAACCATATGCTGAAAAAGGTTAAAAAAAACCTTGAACTTAAAAAAAATCGTCTTTCTCGTTAAACGTCATTTAAATAAACGAATATTCGATTTTTATGAGCCCGAATATTCGAATACAACATTTTTGACAAATGCCCATCCCTAGTCTAAATAATGTCTAAAATAAACAGCCTTTGATAACAGGGTATTGAGATGAATCGTGTTTGATACTTACAGAGGAGGCAGCCGAGACTTGAATCAGTAGAGTCATTGGGGTACCACTGAGGGTCGTGTGTGGGGGACGGCATCCAGCTGTCACATGAAGAGGGAAGGAGCTTAGATCTATCACTCCCATTCAGTTTAGGAGGTGAGAGCAATGATCCATCACCTTGGAAAGAGACAGAGAGACCAAAAGTGAGTGAGTACCCACTGAGATAGACATTCCTCTAATATCCACGTTCAATCCCACAGGTCATACCATAGTGCGAGTTGATGGCGAGCTCAATAATAGAGTCGCTGATTTGAGTTTGCGGCTCTCCAGATGGAAGAGACTCCTCTGGGGGGCCCGGTAGAGAGATATCCAGTAAGGAAGCAACACTGGGAGGGGCCAAGAGGGAGTCCCCGCCCCCTGGAGAAGGTGGAGAGACACCATTTTGCAGGGATTCCTGCAGACAAAGAGAACAAACAGATCAAGATATGATCAACTGTGCATCCAAAAGTGAAAGAGGATCTAGGGAGAGGATTATTTCTTACCTCAGAAGGATCCTGATCAAGTAGATCAGGCTCTAGCTCAGGTGCAGCAGGTGCCGAGTCCATGGCCTCCTCAGACTCCACAATGGCCTTTTCTATACTAGGGGTCTCCACTTCCCGACAGGGACTGCCAGGGATAATGCCTGCAGATTTTGCAGCCAGGTCAATTGCACCTGAAACAAATTCAAGAGAAATTCAAGAGTTTGTAGTTGTGGGATTCAAATGATCATTTAGTTTCTTATTTGATTCTTACTGGACAGCTGACTAGCGGGCACAGGGTTAGCTGTAGTGGACAAAGCTTTTGAGGAAAGTTGGCGGTTGGATGGGGCGAGACGAGTTTGTATTGGACGAAAAGAACCAGTGCCTGACAAAAAGAGAAAATGTTGGAATTAAGATCAGACAGACAGATACAGGAATCCTGAACGTATTTCGACACTTCAGCTGTGCTCAAAAATACATACATCTCACTGCTTGACTTCAAGTCATTTTTATCATTTAAACCAAACTTTTTTGTTTATTAAATGTTTTGCTTGAAAAGAGTTTTTGTATCTTTTTCTTTTTTAATAAAATGTCACTTAGTGTGATATTTTGTTACGTAATGACAATAAAGTGTGGCATAAGAGTCCAAATACTTAGGCCACTCCATGTGTGGCCTAAAGGTGTATTTAGTGTGTGCATTAGTGTGGTTAATCACCTGTAGCAGATGAATTGGAGAGAATGGAGAAGGAGCACACATGAGGCGAAGTGTCTCCGGTGGTTCGTGGCAGCAGTGTTCTCTGCAACAAAAAAAAAACATGTACAAACTATTATAATATCTAAATAAACACAAACAACAGAACAACAGCTCCAAAGTGAAGAGTATAAAGAAAGCAAAAGTCCCAGTTCCTATTAGTTTTTCTTTCCATTAGCACTCACCTGAACCACAAGCGGTTTCCTTAGTGGACGGCCCCTCCCGATTTTCCGCTGCTTTGAAAATATATCTGACTGAAGACAAAAAGCATAATTAGAGGAAAAAGGCTGTACAAATGAAAAAAATGGAAAAAAATGAAGAAAAAGAAGAAAACAGACACAGAGAAAAAGAAGAAATTATTACATTTCCACACAGATAATAAATATCTAAATCATCCTTGAAATATATATCATAATGTACCAGGGTTCCCACTCTTTTCTTGAAATGATTTTCCAGGACTTTTCCAGGACATTTTCAAGACGTTTTCAGCTGCTACAGCGCGAATCATTTACTGATACATTTATGGTTACCACTTAAAATCATATTATTTATTAATTCAGTCAATTAATTTATGTTAACAACTGTGTTCAAATGAACATGCAAGTCTTCAGTTCTCTCTGCCTCTTATCTGCGGTCTGTGTATCTAGCTAAAAACAGCATGAAAAGTTGGGGCTCTGTGCACATACACAGTATTTTGATAGAGCTGAATTGATGACGTTTTTCTCATTCACATGTTTTTTGTTTCTGCTGTCGGACAATAGAACAAGTATGAAATACTGACTGGAACGTGGCCCGGTAAGAATACCTGTTAACTTTATTTTTGGAGTAAAGTTCATAAATGATTGTTCTTTCCCATAGGATTTTGGGAAACTCTATGTTGGGTGGACCTCTGTTCCTCTAGGGGGGTTCGGGGGCATGCTCCCCCGTAAGAAAATGTTGTACATTTTAAGGTTAAATGCATCAATCTGGTGCACTTTGAGGGCTCAACATTAAGAGCTTTAACCGGCTTCAACCCATGAACTGTGACATTGAACAAAGGAAAAGCATTGACTTGTACCTGGACATTAAAGAGGGATCAAACATCTTTTTAGTTATGATATAGAGTCTCAGTCTACATTACATTGTCACTGGTGTTTTAGGATGCCAAACAAATATTATAATAATGTAATAATGATTTATATAATTATTCCTATTACGTAAAATCCATATAGCCTATAAATGTACTGTATAAATGAAAATGAATATTTCAAAAGTATATTTTACTTACACTATTGTATAGGAAAATTACACTACTTTTGTCCTAATTTCTTCACTTGCAAGAAATAAACCTTTGAGCTTTTATTTTGGAGAAAACATCAAATCACCATGCTGATCGCGTGAGCAAAGTGCGCACTTTTCTTTAAATCACGCAGCACAAACAGAATGGCTATATAGGCTACTTAATTACAGTCTTGTGCTGTTCTATAAAGGCACAAAGCCATATCACGATTTCGGTGTTGGGAAAAGGGAGAAGAGAGAGTTCGGCAAAAGGCAGATTCGAACTCGGGTCGAATGCATCAAAAGCTGCTTTCAAGCACCTTCACGCCCTGCGACACTGTAGATATTTAGTGAAGGGTATCTTTTTGCTAAAAAGACAGGCACTTAGTGCAAATGTACGCTCCGTTGTCGGAAATGTAAAAAAAAAAAAGAATAATTCTTCCACTCGCTTGGGCTCCAAGTGCGTATGGGCCCCCTGGGCCCGTGCCCATAATGCCCATTGGGTAATCCGGGCCTGTTGCTACACAAAATGCGTACATATTGGCAGGTTTGTGACACGTGAGGCGCTGTCCTGGCTATATGCAGAAATGAAGGCAGACAAGCGCTTCAGCTCAATATTACCCGTTGAAGGCAGCTGAAAACAGACATTCATGCGCAAATGTTTAACCCATTTGCATTCATCCACAAGGAGGGAAATTATTTTCCAGGACAACACAAACGTTTCCAGGACATTTTTGTTTTTTCCCATTTTCCATGTGTTTTCCAGGACTGGAAAATTGGTCTTTCATTTTCCAGGTTTCATCCAGGACTCGTGGGAACCCTGTGTACACTACGGTTCAAACGTTTGGGGTCAGCATCATTTTTTTCAGAAATGGGGCCTTAAAGTAACACTAGTATTTTTTCAACCTTCATAATATATTTCCAAGACCCTTGTGATGGTACATCGACTTAAAATAAGTTAAATGACACATCTGCCATCGCCTGACGGGGTCTGTATCGCTTTTATTGGCACTATGTAACTTCGGGTTTCGGGTAGGAACCCGTGCACAAAAAGAACTACAAACTCGACTGCTTTACGTCAAGCGCTACAATAGTCATTATTTTGTTTTTCTTCGTTTCTGATGTCGCAATACATCATCCTTTCATGAAATCATGTAACATACTCTACCTTGTCTGTGGACATCGTTCATTCTAAAGCCGGTGCTGGATAAACAGCGAGCGTGCGTGCGACGGTAGGCTAGATTATTTACGACAGCGGTAATGGACAATTTCGTTTCCAACCAGTAGAGCGACCGAAGAGGAAAAGTTACTTAATGTTACTTTAAATTAATAAAAAGTGACAATTTTAAGAATTCAGAAAGAAATGCATCACAGTTTCCACAAATTTATAACAAATATAAAGTTTTCAAAATTGATAATAAGAAATGTTTCTTGAGCACCGAATCATCATATTAGAACGATTTCTTATGGATCATGTCACATTGAAGACTGGAGTAATAATGCTGAAAATTCAGATTTGACAATACATTTAAAAAAAATTAAATAAATTACATATAAAAATATATTTAAATAGAAAATAGTTACTTCAAATTGTAAGTATATTTCACCATATTACTTGTGTACATGATCTGGCCGACTGACAACTTTAAATACATTTCAATATTATATTTAAATTAGGGCTGTCAAATGATTAATCGCGATTAATCGCATCCAAAATAAAAGTTTGTGTTTACATAATAAATGTGTGTGTACTGTGTAAAATTATTTTGTATATGTAAGTACATACACATGCTTGTATATATTTAAGAAATATTTGCATGTATATACTATATATAGATTTATATATAATTTATATTATATATAAATATAAATATTTTATATATAAATAACAAATTTTTAAATATATAAATGCACGTGTGTGTACTTACATATACAAAATAATTTTACACAGTACACACACATTTATTATGTAAACACAAACCTTTATTTTGGATGCGATTAATCGCGATTAATCATTTGACAGCCCTAATTTAAATATAACATAAGGACTACATGTCCTTCTGCTTTCTAGAAACACTGGCACTACTCACACTGATGGAGTCCAGCTGCTGGCGAAAGGCTAGCTCCGCCTCCTTATTAGGAGAGAACATTCGTAACTGGCGGGAGCTGTTAGGAGGCAGGGTCGTTGGGACAGCAAACCCTTCGCTGTCACCTCCAGAGGCCAGCAGAGAACGCGGCAGATTCCTCCCACCTGCCGAGAAAACATAAATTTAAATTCCAGCTGGTCAATCTGATACAGAGCAGGACCACTGTCACAATACTGAGTCAATATGATTTTTTTTAAAATTTTGATTCAAGAAGAGATGGTATGAAACTTCAGGATTATGCTGGACTATTGATTTGGGAACAATATACTTTGCTCAGTTTTGGGAGAATGTTCATTATACTCGCTTTAAAAGTAAAGTGTTTCAATATTTCAATATTTCTTCTTTACCAGTTTAATGTGCAACCAAGTAAACCATTTACAACCAAATAAATCACCTGCTAAACCAGTGTTGGCGCAAAACTATCTGCCAAACAAAGGCAAATGGTCCCAGTCCCAGATTTCAGAAATGGCACAGTTTAACTTAATAGACACAATTTTGTCTGTGTACCTGGGATGACTGCATTATTCAGAATCATTTTTGAGCGTGCCGCATGTTGCTGCCGCCCCCAGCTAGGACTGCGGGTCGCCCCAGCTGGAGTTCTGCCTGGAGGTGTCACAGATGACTCCTCTTGACCTGATTTAAACGGTGAAGTGCCCACTGAACACACCTCTGGAGTCTAGGACAGAGAAAATAAAAATATATTACTATAAATTAAAACACTTTTTGTAAATTAATTAACATATCTCAGTTTTTAAAAAATAAATAAAAGTTTAAAAATTATTTAAATAAATACATGTAAATACAATACAAATACACACATAAATGAAGAATTAGTGCAAACTGGTCTTATATTTATTTATATGCACAGTATTCAAAACAAAAGCTTGTTTTGTGGCTTTATTATGGTGGGGTTTGTGTGTAAGTATAGAGGTGAAAAGGTCAAGTTTTAAGAGAGAAAAAAACAGACTCACAGGTTTGGGGTTGACCTCTGATGACACTAGTCTCAGGAGACACCGAAGCACACTTTGAGTGCTGGGTAGGGCTGAGGGCTGGGGCTTAGGTTGCCATTCATACTCCAGCTGTAGTTTCCCAGGCTTGCCCAGCATGAGGTAGAGTTCTGCCAGTGTCACATTCTCAGAGCCCTGTGAGCTCCAACCATCGTCTCGGATTTGTTGAGGAGATCGTTCAGTCCCGCCCAATTCCTCACCACGGCTTGAGGTTCTGATTGTGGCGGTGCTTTTTCTGATGCAACTCCACCTGCCGTTCCAGGCTCCTCAATCCGACCCTCTATAAGGGTGGGTTCTCCCTGAGTGACAGTCTCCTTGTCCCGCACACTAGCATCAGTCTGACTCACTGCCTCTTGCTCCACATTTTCCCTCCTGTCCAATGGGAAGAGATGGATTGATGGTTGGACTGACTGGAGAGGTAGTGTTCAGGGTGGGATTTACACTGGTCTCCAAACCTGGTGCGGAAGTGCCACAATCAGAGCCTTCAACAGGATGTCCGTCGCTTCTTTTCGGGTCTCCTCCCACAGGGCCTGACTTGCCTGATTTTCCTCTAGCAGGCTGAATTCCCAGAATGTGAGCTGCAGGCAAGTCCCTAATACCTGTCCGTCCACGCCCACTCTCCTGCCAGTGTACCGTGCAGGAAGCCTTGGAGTGCACAACACGAGCCACACCTGGCAAAGTAGTAACTGTGCTGTTCTCTGCAGGAAATAGGAACAGGTCCTCTGACTCACTAGACTGGGCCAAGCTGTCTAGAGCTTCTCGTTCCGCTAGGCTCTTGCGCTATGCGTGGCAAGTTAAGGAGAATTACTGTTAAAAAGCACATGAGCATGAGTACTGGCTTTAGCATGCAGATCTCTGACAAATTTCCCAAACAAAGCTAACAAATCTATCAAAAATGTATCCCATAAAATAGAGCAGGCAGGAAAAAGGAAGGAAATTAAACTCTTGACTGCATGCTGATATCTGAAATCTGAATGCAAGGATACAATTCTTTGATCCTGGACAGCCCACTTTTGCTTCAGGAATTCAATGAGAGTGGAGACCTTCCGGTGCAACTCGACGACCATCCTACAAACACATCACAGGCATGGGTGAATATTACAAAATTTGTTGTAAATTTAATGTCGCAATGAAATTGTTCCGTATGGTGGCGTACATAGAAGTGTAACGCATTATCGGGAAAATAAAGTGGTTCTTGGTTTTATGTATTGGTTATTGATTGGATTTGCTGAATGGAAGCAAATGAAAGCAAGATTGGAGGGGTGGGTATAAGTGGACAAAATGATTGGAGAAATATAGCTGTTTACCAGTCTGTTCAGCGACAGAACGAATTATGATATTTTTATTAAAAATTGTGTGGTCCAAAAAATTAAACATGCATGGTTGAATTGCTCACAATAAGATCAATAACATAGATTTTCTAAATTAAATCAAAATACATTTTCATGACTCAAAAATGATAATGAATTATTAACATGAACATGATTAAATGTTGTGACATTTCAAATGCTAATACTAATTAAGAATATTTTTTTCAAATAAAACAAACTAAAACACTATGCTAATAAAATATGCAATAATGACAGGAAACTATGTGGAATAAAAAAAAAGGAAATACAATTTTACAAAATCTATTATAAATTATTCCTGCATACTTTAACAATCCAATCACTTCCCAGATTACAGGAGTAAAAAAAACGTCATATTGTCTTTGAGATTTCAAAATAATACAACTTTTGCAATAAGCAATGAAATAATAAACCAAGTGAAGGTTAGATCTAAAACAGGTGGATCAGTGAAGTATGTGAGAGAGGCATTAGGTGTGTAAGGAAACACACCTAATTCTTAAAAACACTGTATCGATATTTATTTGTTTACATCTAAGATTCATGTCAGTGGCTTGTGTTATGGAAGTGTTATCTCAGAAAGGGTGCATGGTTAGCGTTAGCATAAGCAAACCCAGCTCACAACAAGATATCAGAATTATACTGGCTCCCGTCGCGGTGTTCAGAGCTGAAGTGTGGACTCATTTTGGCTTCCACTATAAAGAAATCGAAAAGTGTTGATTGCAAAATAAGCCATGCTAAAATGCAGGAAACGCTCTGAATCTGAAGCTCACTTATCCGCGCTGCTGAAAGTGGCGTTTCGATAGAATATACAAATATGTGCTGCACGCTTTTCTCTCAATAACAAAATAAACACAACAAAAATTACAGTGGTGAGAAATCCTCAGCCAGATAGCATCTGATTATAGTGATGTTTGCACCAGCTCTGTTATTCAAGCACTCCAGTTAAGATACACTTATTTATATAGCACTTTACAATAAATAAAGATGCTTTAAAACAAGCAGCTTCCCAGTATTAAATATTTAAAAAAAAAAAAAAAAAAAAAAAAAAAAACAGTGTCATGCAGTCATGGAGTGGACTATGCATTTTCTGTTATTAAATACTAAAAAATTGCTATGCTGTGAACCTTTAAAGCAGGTATTTATATAATATACACACACATACATACAAGTAAATGCAATATAATATGTAAGTTTTTGTGCATATGGTGGTGTATTCTATATAAGTTTTTCTAAAATTAGATCCTCTTCCTAAAAAACTAGAAATATCGCAAAATATCGACTTCAACACAGTATCGTAATTTATCGGATAGTGATATGGATAGTATTGCCAGATTCACAGCCCTATTGTGTACTGGTGAAGCTCACCTGAGCCGAGGATTATGGGCTAGACTCTGAACCCGAGACCAGGAGTGGATTGCTTCGTGGCTGAAGTTCGACGGCCACCTTCAAAGGTAAACGCACAGGCTTCTGATCCTCCTCATCACTCACACCTGAAACAGAGAATGAAAGGAAGAAAAATTACGATGAAGCCTACTACAGCTTCTCCATCATTTTGATGGTGGCCTAAATCTGCATCACCGCTCATTTCCAATCAGTCCCACAGCCTGAAACCATGGAAACCATGAAGAATCACTCCTCCTACACCCTGGAGAGCAGCCTTGGCACACTCATCCGTCGCCCCGGTCCACCTAAATACCCATGGTGCTCCATTTTTTCCGCTTTCTTTTGTTACCTTCTATTCCATCAGTTTAACTCACTAACTAAATCGATCTTTTAAGAGTGTTTTTGCTTTCTCTCTCACACACACCATCTGGATCGCAGAGCTTCTTCAGCGCGCGGCACATGGGAGCTTTAATCCTCAGGTTTCGGCCTTTGGAACGCACTGTGGTGGCCCTGAAACACATACACACAAAATTATAGATGTACTCCAATATCATCACAACCTATAAAGATGTACAGTAGATGTTCCAATTAGAAATCATCACAACTGTGTATTATTATTGAAATTTCTTTTTCTCACACACACTTACCCCTGTTGGATAAGCTCATTAAGTTTGGCTACATTTTTGTCATCCATCACTAGAAGGAACAGGAAGACACCAGGGAATGTTAGATTCAATATGTCCCCATATGCAACCATTTAAAATGTCCCCCCTTGATCCAGAAAAGCAATGGACTGATATACTTACAGCCTCCAACCTTCTTCCTGAGTTCAGCATAACAGATGAGGCCATAGAGCTCCTGAGAAGACTTCTTCAGGACACGTGAATACACTGAGAAAGATGGACAAAAGGAAGCAATAGGATAGGAGAAAGAAGAACATGAAATTATTGAGCAAGTCGAATAATAAATACAGTAATAATATATATATATATATATATATATATATATATATATATATATATGAAATATTAATAGGAAAAGTTATTTTAAATTGTAATAATATATTTTAAAATGTATTTTATTCCTGTGATGTCAAGCTGAATTTTCGTCTCATTACTTCAGTCTTTCTACTACAATCATTCTAATATGGTATCTGATGCTCAAGACACATTTCTTATTATTATCAATGTTGAAAACAGTTGTGGAAAACATAAAATAATTGTTTTCAGGATTTGTTGATGAATAGAAAATCCAAAAGAACAGCATTTATTTAAAATAGAAATAAAAACATTATAAATTCTTTACTGTGACTTTATGAATCCTTTCTAATTATATAAGTATTCGTTTTTTTAAAACCAAAAATCAATCGTACTGACCCAAAACTTTAAGAGGTACTGCATGCTTTTATTATCATTATATTATCAGCAATCAATCGATAAAGGCAATGTACCACAAATATATAAATATAGAAGTAGAGTTCAATGCCGTTAATAATACATTTATATATGCTAAACATGTAGCTTCAAATCACAATAGGATGCAATATAAAATCATTAACATGCAAGCAAATGTGGATAGCGTGGGCACACTCATTATTTGATAATGCCTTGACTGACAAAAAACAAGCGGTGTGGCAGCCAAGAAGATTAAACTTCAAAGATGAACGTGACAGAATGAATTTAATTTGGATGCTAGGTACATCTTTGTTGTGTCAAGTTGACTGATGGACAAACAATTCACATGTGACCCAAGGGGAAACAAAACCTAATGTGTGTTATTAAAATGGGGATGCACTATCCTGGAGTTCATGCAAAGAAAATAAAGGCTCAGTTGGCATGGTAGTCAACAGATAATATGAAAAAATGGCTAAGCTACTGTTGAGTTTTGAAAAAGGCAGACTATTTAAATTTGCACTTGATTGTACCTGCCATTTTTTACTTAAGCAAACATTACCTTGACATTTAAGAAGTAAAGTTTAGCCTAACTAATCAGTCATCTTGTAGGAATCACCACTACATAGCAACATACATTTATTAAGCTTGTTGGTCTGGGGATTTTTTTTTTTTTTTCATTTTTAAATTAGTATAAGACTACAGGCTGTTTTTGGTGGCAAAAACGAATTTTACATTAACTAAAAACAGGACATTACATTTAGATATTCAAACTAAAAATCTGTATCAGATTTAAATCCCACACAAAAAGTTCTACATGCATGTACTACTACACTATGTTTGGGGTCTGTAAAAGCTGCTAATGTTTATGAAAGAAGTCTCTTATGCTCACCAAGGCTGTATTTATTTTATTATGGCAAAAACAGTAATATTATGAAATATTAAAATTGCAAATAACTATTTTCTATTTTAATATATTTTAATATGCATTACAGTTTCTAATAATAATATCAGGATTCTTTGATGAATAGAAAGTTAAAAAAATCTGCATTAATCTGAATTAGAAATCTTTTGTAACATTATAACTATCTTTATTGATACTTTGAGCTAGAATGCATTAAATTGATCAATGTAAGTATTAATAAAAAATGTTTAAACTTATGGTAGTGTATATATTTAAGAACTATTATGGACAACTAACCATCTGATGAGAAGCTCACCCCTATCAAAAAAAGGACTCTACCGTGGTCTGTAAATGTCATACAAAGTATAAACTGTGCATCTGTCAATCTCACCGTTGGTGAAATCGATGTGTTTAGAGATCTTGTGCCAGGTTCTGTAGTAGAAATGGCGCACCTGCTCCTTGTTCTTCACCATACTTGCCGGTTTACCCTTTTTCTTATATTTAAGAGCAATATTGTTCTGAATAGCTTCAAAATCCTTCCCATGCTATGAAAGAAGAGGAGAGACAATGACAAACAGTTATCCATAGCTGTAGATTTAAATAAAATATATGAATCTTACAAAGAAATAAATCAATATAAGATATCACAGGCCACAACTGTACTTTTAGAGATGACATGTACATATATGAAAACTATTAGGAAAGTTAAATAGCAGTCTGTCCCTTGCAAGTCAAGGAGGGACGGAAACTTTAATAATGGAACTTATTCAGTAATTCTGAAAATTCTTTTGTTCAATATGATTAACTGTTTTTTTTTTCCAAATCACCATTGAAAAAAACCTACAGTTTACTAAACGTCCAGAAATTTCATTTTCATTAAAACTGACAAATTACCTCATAAAGTCCTTCAAAGAAACTGTTCTTGTCCTCAGTGCTCCAAGACTCCCACTGTCTGCGCACTCGTTTTTGACTCCCCCCTTCCTCCTTCTCTGCAGGGCCCTGGCCCTTTGGGGCCGATCTGGATGCTCCAGCTGTCCCAGAGCCGGCTGAACCCGCGGCAGCTGTCAAACACACGGAGGGACCTGCTTCTGCACCTGAGAAAGAAAGGGGAAAAGAAAGAAGGTTAGTATGTCAGTTCTAACACATGCTGTAATTCTTGCAGAGAAAAGCAATGCAACAAGTCCAAGATCAAAAAGTACTTCTGTATATATTATATATATATAAAATCCAACACTAAACAAACTGTCACTTATACACAAAATATATAAAATAAAGTGTGATAAAATGAACAAGCTTAATTTGGATGGTTGTGCAACCAATTACAATTTATTCAAAACATTTTGGGCAGTTAATTTTTGGCTTAACATAACAGATATTCAAAACCAAGGGAAAATGTCCACTCTTTTTTTTTTTTAAAGAAGCAAATAATCACCTCAAACTAATCAAAATTTAAATTGCATAAAATTAAAATGTGTGCATGTCAGGAAGTATGTGTGGAGTCCCGACTCCCTCTGAGGGTGTCCAGACCTCCCCACTTACACACACTCAAGAGCATGCAACAAGTGCACCCCAGAATACATTACAGCATGCTTTGCTATTGTCTACATTTAAAATAAACATTGGTTCCCTTATAACCCCAGTGTACAGTCAGATCACAAACAGATCATTCAAGCTTGTGACTTGTGATCGTGATTCACTGTAGAGGAAGAGTGGTCACTCATCTCCTGATCAGATGCACAGCTGGCTGTTACATCAGAATGAAACTCCTGACAGTGATTTGTCACAGGCTGCTGAATGACAGCTGAATGACAGGGAAATAAATAACCATTGAGTCTGTTCACTTAATATAGTGCACTGATACTCAAGTCATTTAATATAGCTACAAGCAACCAAAACATCCCAGTGCTGAGATTAAAGAGGCTTCAGTGCGAGCAGTTAAAGTCACTTTCACTCCAGAAAGCGTGAGAGCTTCCCCGCGTTACGTCAAATCAAAAGCAGCACACAAACTCACAGATCACTGCACAAATGCCTTAAACCACGATCAAAAGTGAGATAAAAGTACAGAGAACGGATGAGCATCGCACACATACATCGAGAGATGGCCACTCACCTTTCGCTTTCGCACCGCCGTGACCGTTCAGCGCCGGGGACGCGGCATCTTTCCGTATCCGCTTGCTCGGAGGTCGCACGCTGGAGCGAAGAAAATGATGCTGGTCCTGGTTGTTCGGGGCAGCCAGGACCGGGGAAAGGGCTGTCGGGTTTAGCTGGACTCCGGGTGGGCTTGATGTTTGGCTGGAAAGAGTCGGAGCCAAACCGGGGCTGGCCGCGGTTGATGGATTAAGTGTTTCCTCTCCGACTCTCTTTGTACTCGTCTCCTCGCTCGCCTGATCTGCGCTCTCTCCATCCTCGCCTCCTTCGGGCTTTCGGTCCGGTTTGCTCGGCCCCTCGACTCCCGAACCGCCCCCTTGGCCCACTGTCATCCTGCGCAAACACAAACCAAGCATATTCGTAAACATTTTCCGCAACTCAAAACAACGATCAACTTGGAAAGACGACATTCTGCTCAACTCAACATGGCCGCCGCTGTTTGTTTCAAATCCCCTCTCACCGTCCCGACAAATCGCATCGAAAAATATCCACTCGCTTATTCACGAATGTGACCAAAAACACATATTCTGCTTTCGTCGCAGCCTCCTTTTTGTGTAGTTTGGTGTGACTCGAGTTGCAAGCTGCCCTTTATTTACCTTGAAATTCAAGCGCGAGCGCCTACACTTTAGCGCCCAGCAGAAACGACAGACGACAACGCAAATCTTTCGCGCATTCGACCTCTATCTAAAGTGCTTGTTTCTCAAGCACTCTTACCCATTCTCGAGCTCTTCGGAAGCAGACGGCGTCTTCTTTCTCTTCACCATGAGTTCGGAGATTTTCGAGGCCAAAACTTGACTAATTTGAACATATTCAAAGCGCAAACGAGGTCAGGCAAAGTCGTCCTCTCCTGGCTGCTGCTCCTACTGGGGTTCAACTCCGCGCAGCGCAACTGGGAGCTCTCGTAGCCACAGCAACTCTGACTCACAAACTCACTAGTTTTATCACAACAACAAACACCTGTCATTTAGCATATGTTTATGATAAAACACTGCACGATGACGCCGACGTTGAATCGACTGTTCACCAGATCTGCTTTTGAGGCATTTCGGTCAATACAAACCAATGCACGCGCACTGCTACTATTCTCTCTCTGGACTTTGCTTACACTGTACGTCATCATAACTAACAGAGCAGAAGCATTTTAACATGTAACATTTTAATTTTGCTCAGTGACACCCACAGTCTCTATACATCCCAAGATAAAATGGCTACAGTGTTAGTTGATTTCATCATCTCAACAACAAGCAGGACAGACTTGATAGAGCACATATAGATCACGTTCTTGAGAGGGGGTGTGGTGTGGTGCTTTGCATACACAGCAATAAATGAAACAATCGCAGATATAACAGTGACTACTTCTAGAATCTTTCATTTTTACAGCTTTTTTAAATAAAAAGTGTCACTAGTCACTTGACAATGTGTTGCTTGATAAGGGTGTGTCTTTGGCTCATAAGAGCTTCAAATCGTTTGACATAATAGGCTGTCAAAAATAATAAATGTCAAAACACGTGTTCCTTGATAAATGTAGCAAACATGCATGTTTAGATGTTAGAGTTCCGTTGCTTCCAATTATATTTTAAACATTATTCCAGCCAAGACTGAGACCTCTATATTGTGGGTGCAAAACAACTATTAGCTTGATTTATCCCATGGATTACATTGTCATAATTTCTTTATGAAATAAAATACAGTTAGGCAATGCCGATACAAGCTGCTCAACCACTGCTACCAACAGCTGCAGCTGTCAATGTCCCTGTGTCCAGTCCAGTTTGAAGAGAGCAGTTAGATTTAGATTCATTTCCCCCTCTTTGATCAATAAAGTTATATTTTTAAGTTATATAACAAGTATAAAACATATCACATTTAGTTTTTTTCTAGAAATAACCCCATGTGACTGAGGACCAACAGTGACAGGTACAAATAAACAATCTGAAATACTTTGTCAACTTGATTCAGTATCAAGTGCACAATTGTGAATACCACACAATTACCCAGGTTATTTAGCTATCAAACATCTTTTGAGGTGCTTAAAATAATGCATGAAGGAGAGGCTGTTAGTCTGATTACACCATAAACGAATTGCAACAGCTGACACCTAACCAGCAGTGCCAGCTGCACATTCATTGACAAAGTTGCTCCGCTAACTTGCTAGCTAAACAGTTGCCGTTTCGTTTGCGGTAAAGTCATATAATCAGCTCAGTCATGTAATCAATATTTACGTACTGACAAATAATTGATTTTTACAGGTTCTATACCTGTTTAGGAGATTTCTTGTTGGCCTTGAGAAACTCCACGGTATCCAGAAAGACCAAACAGAGGGGTAGCAGGAGAACCACTGAAGTGCTCTCATCCCTTCCTGTTTTCCTCTGCTGTCAGGCACGCCTACCACAACTCAAAAACAAATCCTCTGATTGGTCAATGGGATGCGCATCGACGCGTTCGTAAAATGATTGACGGAGGAGTTATCCAGTCAATCATTAAAAACAGAGGGGGCGTTTTTTCAAAGCAGCCAATCAGAACTTACGCTTAGCTAACGTCATTCCATTCATCTCGCAAATGTTTTAAAATAACGGTCCCACCCAAAATGAACAAAGACCGACAGACACTCAAGGAAAACACGAGGGAACCGGTTATTATTGTTAGTGAAAGAAGTCAATGTAATTTACACTATCACTATATGTTAACATATACAATGTTATTTAAAGTATATATACATATATAATATAATAAATATTGACTCTGACTATATATATATATATATATATATATATATATATATATATATATATATATATATATATATATATATATATATATATATATATGTAGAGTCACAGAGTCAATATTTACATATAAAGACACAACAAAGTCTTCCCATTTCACAGAAATCATAAAAACATTGGGGAAAAAATCATAGTTTTAATAGTTTTACTGTTATTACTGGTCATGATAAAAATGTACAGAAATCATACAGAAAAAAAACGGTTTGGTAAATTTATACCTATGAATATAAAATGTACTATTATAATAGATCACATACACATTTTTAATACCCTTGTCATAATTTGTCATAACAAACATTAATATAAATAATATTTTTCTCTATGCATTGATGTATTTTTATAATTGATTTGACGACGGACAGGGAAGTAAAAAGCACTTCAAGCTAACCAATCAACTCACTCTGCTGGCCATATATAACCTGACAGCCAATAGACTTTTACTTCAGTCAGATTGATTTCTAACAGAGCCATTCCCATAATCATATTTGCAGGTCTGCATTTCAGCTGTCCAATCCTCTCTGGGCGTGGCCAGTCAGACTTCACTTTTTTGGCCCAGTCTTTTAGTTCAGCGGTTGTTGTGGCAGAGCACTAGTTCCTGCAGGAGGGCTGTCTGTTGTTAAAGTTACTGGGTCACGTCGCAGTAGACCGAGACAAGCAATCATGACTTCAACCAACATGTTTCAGGGACTTGAAACTAGTGGCAAACCAAGTTCAAGGTATGGGGTGTGTGTGCTGACAGTTTATCTGGAACAAACCAGTGTTTATTGTGAGTTTGGTGTTGACACTTACATCTGTTTATCTGAATCAGTAACGTTAATCATGATTATAGGGGTGGAAGAGAGCGGAACTTTAGCATGGCCTAGCGCTACATGCTAACTCAGTAGCTAAGAGACAATACTTGTATTTAGTGCACCGAGTGAGGTCACATTTCTGGATATAATAATTTAAATAAACAGCCCTGGAGTGTGTGGTGGTAAAATACGACATTTCAAACTATATTGGTTTTAATTTAGTCAATATTGTTTGTTAGCCGTTAGCGGCAAATGTCCCGAGACTCAAAGAGAAGTTTTATCAGCCACATAGACGTATTTTACTTTTAATCAAAGACGTATTTGCAAATTAAAACGATGGTTACGCTTTTAAAACAACGATGTTTTATGTTTAAAAAACGGTGTTTTTCATAATAAATGCAGACTTTAAAGTAGGCACATTTCCTGGAAACGTTGTTGTTCGGAAACGTAACGTTAATTATTGCGCAGTCTTTCGTTTTGTTTATTGTGTTGGGCTTTTATTTTCGTAAATAAATGCACGAATGATATTAAAATTCAGCGTTTGACGGTGGGTAAAACTTTATGGCCCATAAAAGCAGGACCGCCTAAACTCACAACTGCAGTTGCGATTTTCAGCCTCACATATATGGTGGCGCTGTGCTGCAATGTTACGTGTTGTTTTAGGTCATTTTATTAAATTCTCAGTATTGAGAGAAAATATAATATTCGTGTGAATCCATGTACATATTTGTATGTCTGTGTTTAGGGTACTAAGACCTCCAGGTGGAGGGTCCAGCAATCTCTTTGGTGGTTATGAAGAAGACACTTCTGCCTCCAGACGGCCGAACAAAATGTCCTCCTCTATTTTTGCGCCTGCAGAAGAATCTCAGGGGTGTCCCAAACGCTCCAATCCCCCAGGTGAGCTTTCATCAGACAGTCTATTTTCTGTCTCAGGCCTCTTGCACTCTCTGAGTCAAATTCATCACCACACTGTTACTCAGTTTTATGTGTTTGAGTCCCTCTCTCAGCCACTATGCAAACGGGCACTTTTGCATTTGTTATCCTGTCATCAATAGCAGCATCAAAGCCTTTACCTCAGTCTGATAAATTAACTGGTCAGTTAACTCTGTGAGCTCATACGGTCTGAACCGATGAAGTTGCATATCTAGATAAGGTTAAAGGTCACATTGCAAAACACTAGTGGCTCTGTCACAGGATAAGTATTGATATGAAGTTTAAAGTGCCCTTAAATATTATCTAGTTTTGAGACTAAGTTCTGAGGTTATAAGTGGTCCTCTTCTGTTAGAATAGTAAGATTATTTCATGCTGTTCGCATGCTTTGCCCTGAGGGAGCAGCTGCTGAGCATGTCTTTTTTTTCCCTCACTGACATGCATAGAGTTTTGTAATTGAACAGGAAGAAACTGTCACTGTTTTAGAAATGGCCAAAAAAATCCTGCAAAGGTTTATTGTTAAAATTATAAAGATAAATGTTTATTACCTGAAATAAACAATTAGTTTATTCTTAACATACTGCCTCACAGGAGGCTGCTCAGGAGCTGACAAAAAAAGAGAGCAGAGAATATCATTGGCTGCCTTGAGTGCCCTCTCCCATTACTACAGGACATTGTAAACACCGCTACTTATCCAGAGCAAAAACATTGAGGACTCTTCTCACCAGAGTCACCACCCGTTTAACCTCCTGCCCTCAGGAAGGTGATACAGGGCAACTAAAACTCGCACTACCAGATTCTTGAATAGTTTTTATTTTTCCAAAAGCAATCCAGTCCCTAAACTAAGGGCTAACTTCCACTATTGATATAAATGAAAACTTAGTGCGGACTGTGCAATATCGGTTTGAAACCTTTAACTTGCACTGCTGTACTTAGGTTTTTTTAATGGAATGTGATTGTTTACATGTGTGATGCGTGTATGTATTATAGCACAGCTGAAGAGTCTCTGAAATTTTGTTGTATCCTGATGCAATGACAATAAAGGCTAATTCTAATTAACTAAAATGGAAAAACAAATTCTAAATATTAATAAAACTATAGTATCTCAGTGATACAAAAATACTGCTGCAAAGCTGTCATTCACTTGTGTAAATGAATATTGTTTTATTGAGAATGTAATTGTACATGATTGTTTGAATGTATTAAGTATAAATGATGTTCCAGTAATTGCCATAACTAGCATTAGTGCATCTTAACAAGCTCTGATTTATGTGTCTCTTATTGTCTCAGGTGGAAAGAGCAGTGGGATATTTGGGGAGCCAGAGGCTCCTTCGACTCGGAGCAGGGCAACTCATCATGGTGGAGGATCCAGTAACATCTTTGGGGGTGCAGAGTCGACCCCGTCTGTGAAAAGTCATCCTAACAAACCAAAGGTAGACAACCCCTAGCCAACCAATACGCTTCTGCTTTTACATTGTTACTAAAAATGTATTATGGTTTCCACAAAAATATTAAGCACAAGCACAAGTGTTATCACCATTGAGGATGATAAGTGTTTATTGAGCAGCAGATCATCATGTAAGAATGATTTCTGAAGGATCATTTGACACTGAAGACTGGAGTAATGATGCTGAAAATTCTGCTTTGTCATCACAGGAATAAATTGCGTTTTAAAATGTATGCAGTTATTTTAGATTATTCCATTTCTCTAGCTGAAACCTACTATTAGACCTGCCGGAAAAACAGTTTATTTCATTTGTATGTTTGTTCTATTGCAGGGGTCTCCAACCCTGCTCCTGGAGAGCTACTGTCCTGCAGATTTCAGCTCCAACCCCAATCACACACACCTGGACCAGCTTATCCAGCTGTTCAGGGTTACTTGATAATTACAGGCAGGTGCATTGGAACTGAAGTCTGCAGAACAGTAGCTCTCCAGGAGCAGGGTTGGAGATTGTATTTATTTGCGCTATTCCTCGATTTGATTTTTTTTTAGTACAAACAATTTGCATTGTATTTAAGATGGGCACATTTTTAGTGTCATACCTTATAATAATATAAATATAATACCTTATTTAAGGTAACATGGGTCAAGAACGATAAATTATAACTATTTATAGTGGGGCCAGTAGAAAAATCCTTGCTACTGATTTACTGTATTATTGCTCAAATAAATGTAGCCTTGTTCTTTTAAAACCATTAAAATCTTACCAACTCCAAACTTTTGAACAGTAGTGAGTCACTTAATACAAACCACAATTGAACTATGAAAGTCTTTATTTACACCCATTTAAACTCTTAACTCCCTTATTTTCTCTGTAGGACAGCTTTAGTGTGGGTGTACCTGCTACTCCAGATCCACCAGGTAAAGAAACCCTGTGATTTGCTAAATATTCGTCATCTTCACGCCCTAGTTTATTTCTCCTCAGTCTGTTGTTGGCATGCAATTCCTTTTCCCATGGATTTAAATCTCTCTTGCAGCCCCGGTGCCTAAGCAGGTGACTGTAGTTGAGGAAAAAGTGAAGGTGCAGCCAGTGTCTCCTCAACCCACACCTGAAAAAGAAGCAGCAGCCCCTACCCCTGTCTCTACCCCTACTTCTACCCCTACCCCTGCCCCTGTCTCTACTCCTGTCTCTGCCCCTGCGCCCATAGCCAATCAGAAACCTGAGCCAGCCACACAGCAACCAACAGAAAAAGACCATGAGCCACGCCTTGGACCACGACCTCGCTCTCACAACAAAGTGCTCAACCCACCAGGTGGAAAGTCCAGTGTGGTTTTCTATTAGCCACAAGTGCTGCTTTCTATCATTGTCACTGTCCTTCTTCCATCTGCTTTTAACATGTACTAAAACTTATCCTCTCTCATTTACTTTATCTTTTGGTTATTTCTTTCCCCTGAAGTCTGTCACTCTTCATTCCTTTATTGCTTTTGCACTTTCTGATTCATTCCTCACTTTCCCTTCCTCCTTTCCATCTAATTAGAATCAACTGTCACTCCAATAACTGAATGGTTATGTTTCCTATAAAATGGTTTGCATATACTGTTGTTTCTCTGTATGATTATGTTCTCTCAATTTGCTAATGTATTAAATGCAAGTTTGCCTCAAGAAACTCAGTACAGTCTATGCCGTGTTCAACTGGAACCACTGTTGGTCGCCAAAGCAAGCTCTTCAGTATCAGTGTGTTCAGATCTTCCTTTGAAAAAAGTCGATGTGTTCTGATGGTTATGGAAAATGTACTATTGTGCAATAAGGTGACTTCATTTCTCCTTTTCCCTCTTGCTATTTTTTTGTTGTTGTGTTAAATAAGACACCAAGCCAAATGTAAAAGTAATAGTTCAGATGCAAAACCAAACGCAGTTAATTGATAATCGTCGAAGCACATATGTATGGCATTGTAGAGAATATGTACAATCAGACATCACTAACATATCACACTATTACAGTGTCCATACATGCATTTGAATGTAATCAGAGACCCTTTAAACGAATCCTCTGGTATGCCTGATTCTGTACTTGAAAAGAGTTGCTGCGCCATGATTGTTAAATACTTTGTTGAATTTGGCCTTTGTTCCCATTAGCCATCTGCTTTATTCTTTACATGGCAGTTGGAAGGTCAAATATGACACGTGTGGGAATTTCCCACATTACTAGTGCCATCCATGCCCAAAATACTTCAGTGGATGCTTGGCAATGTGACTGGCTGCGATGATGTCACGCAGAGGCCTGTCTATACAATACACTTCTGTATTGTTCATGTGTATGCTGTATTTTGTTGCTTTTTTCCATGACAGTAAAATGTTTTACCATGTTGCTCTAAAATAAACAGAAATCTTCATTTAAAGAGTTACTTGTGTGCATGTGCTTGCTGAATTTTAGCTTCCTGAGTCGGTCTTTAAAGGTTTTAGTTCACTCAATGAATATTGTCATTTACTCTTCTGTCTAAAATTAACAAAGACCACCAGAAGGTTAAATACACACATTTACATTTCCTTCTGTTAGGACACACTAATTACTTGTAATTATTGATAATTGGCAGTATTCTACATGAGATATTGAACTATGATGTAGTTTTATAATTGACTTTTGTTCAGGAATCAGTGGTCAATACAATGTTACACAAATGCAAATGAAATGAAATACTTTTTTCATGAATTTGCAGGCTATGCCACATTGACAGGCTGCTCACTGCAGAGCCAATGGGTGGAGCTAGACAGTTAAACCACAGCCTATCGCTAAACATAACTCCACCCATTATTAGGTCCACTGTGGCAGGTCGACCATGATCTGGAGTAGAAAAGCTCACTCATTTGGTTCCAGAGAGAGCAAATGGGTGGAGCTAGAATATCAACCATACCCTACCCACAACTCTATCCCTCCGCCCCATTAGTGTCTAGAGACGTGGAGCTGGAAGTCATTTGACTGCAGTGAGCACAACTTGGACAGAGGTGGATCTGGACTAGAAAAGCTCCAGCCATTAGGTCCCGTACAGAGGTGGAGCTGGACGTCATTTGGCTCTAGCTTCACTTGCATTGACGATTGTCTTTATGGCAATGCCATTTGAAGCCGCGTGGGGGCTAGCAAACAACATGGTGCATTCTGTGATGGGTTTGGCAAGAACTTTTGCGGTCGGCTCTGAAAAATTGTTTCTGTGATGCCTTAAAGCGATTATCTTCAAATGGGAAAGTGACCTAATATGTGCGGTTCCCTGGACCTCTGATTTATTTATTAGTGTAGACAGGACGCTAAAGAAATACATAAAATATCAAGCCAAAAGAAGGATTAACACGTTCAAATATGTATTAATTCATTCATTAATGTTTACATTTAATAGGCTACTTATTTACGGGATAGGGTATATTAAATATAACAATATAATTTTTGCTACTATAAATATTGTCGTTAATAGGTGTTTGATAGCAGCAATGACAATGAGACATCACTATTCCGGCCTGCTCCATGCAGGCGTTGTGACGTCAGCTGGCCCCTCCATCATCATCATCATCAGCCTGCGAGAGAGAGTCACCGACGGAAACAGCATCACGAACCCTCGCCGCCCTGTCAACCACCACCGGATTGATTTTAAATGCCAAAAATGAGCAGTCTGACATAACGCTAGAAAGCAGTATCCGAATTTGGTACGGTAGCGGTAGCCATTTATTCCCGTATTTATTTATTTATTTATTTATTTATTTATTTGTTGTCCGGGTTTTTTTCCTCCATTGATTTTCCAGCAATCGCTGGGCTCGCGAGCTGCGGCTTTTGAGAGGCAGGTGCGTCGTCAGAGACAGACGCGCGTTGGGCGTGATGTGATGCGATGGATTTCGCTCCAGCGCTGCGATGAGACAGACGCAACCGGGGAATAATCGAGAGCAATAGCGAGGCGCGTGTGATCGCGCTGCCGACACTGGCGCAGGACGCACGGGCGGGGAAGAGGGCTCGTCCCCTCGCGAGCGCTCTGTCTGATCAACAAATATCGAATATTAAACGCTCGTGCGTCCCAAAATCCGGCTGCTGCTGGTGAAACCGGGCCGTGGAGCGCAGCGGCATCATGTGCACCTGATGACATTGTCATGAATTCTTAGAAAAGATTTCGCCATTTCGATTCGTGTCGCCGCTGATTTATTTATTATTTCTCTAATAACGAGCTTCGATCAAACGTCGCCAAGATGATGGAGCTGGACGAGGTGGTGTACCAGGACGATTACGGGGCCGTGTCTGTCATGTCCGAGCGGGTGTCGGGCCTGGCCAGCAGCATTTACCGGGAGTTCGAGCGCCTCATCAAGAGCTACGATGAGGAGGTGGTGAAGGAGCTGATGCCGCTGGTGGTGAATGTTCTGGAGAACCTCGACTCGGTTCTAACGGAGAACCAGGAGCATGAGGTGGAGCTGGAACTTCTCAAGGAGGACAACGAGCAACTCATCACGCAGTATGAACGGGAGAAATCGCTGCGCAAACAGGCGGAGGAGGTAAATAATAATAAGATGATCTCATCGCTCATTATTTTCATGCATACGATGTCCTATTCAAGCAGGAGAGTTTTGTTATCTGATCATAAATGAAAAAAAGCTAAGACTACTTACATAAAATGAAGATATCAGTTGTCACTCTTTATCTCCCAAAAAATATGCCTTCGGATGACAGTTTTATGATCATAGCTCTGTAGTTTTAAACATATAAAGTAGGCAATACAGTGATGACTGAGAGATGTTCAAAAAAACGTTCCTCAAAAGCATGTATCACATTCGATGCTCACATTTTAACACGATTAACAAAATTTGTATATATATATATAATGCATGAATGATCAATTAAACCTAAGTTGCTTTAATACAGTAGCTAAATGTAACATTTTTAAATGTTCTTACAATATATTATGTTTATTTTATAAAAATCATTAAAGATGCAAAATGCAAATGATAGCAAATAGGCATGTGTACCACTGCCTGAAGGTGGACATTTTTTGAATTATACTAAAGGCATTTTACATACTAAAAATGTATGAAATATCAATCAGATGGCAGAAGGCATGTAGTATTATTTTTTGCAACAGGTTTTTAAGCAAGGTTTTGTTGTCTTTATTGGGTTAACGCTTCTATCTATGTACAAGAAGTACTACCTTCTTGCTTTATTTACACACAGTAACTGATGTCGTAAACAATTATTTCTGCTCTTTGAGAAGTAATTATGTTGTAACATCTGTGTTGACTTGACCTGGTCAATTCATTGTCCTTGACCCTGGGACATCCACTTAAGAAACTTTATACAGTCCTGTCATGTCCACTAGAGTTCCTCCAGAAACCCCTCTGTTTTTTCCCATAATGAATTGTATGTGTTTCTCTCCCTATTACTGCTGGAAATAAATCTCTAAAGATTGTCTCATACACACGTTTCATATGCAGACAAACACTCTTTTCTTTGTGCATCAGCACAGGAACTACTATGACCAGACAGCTACAGGGAACAGATACCCTTTATGACCCCTCACAAGCATCATAACTACATGCTAACATTGCCAAAACATTTTCCAAATGTAACTATATTATCGACTGCACAACTAGAGCATTATTGGCATTCTAGTAGTGTTAAGTGTTATATCGATTTTAAACAGTGTAATTAGGCTGTAATAAAAATGTGAGTGTTTTATGGTTGTAAGTATAAAGATTTAGTGTGTGAAAATAAAATGGAGAGTGATGATAGAGTTGTCAAAACTGAGAAATGTAACTTTAAGAGCAGAAATTATTGTACCAGAAAACAGAAAGCAAATACATAAGAAAGCAAAAGAGAAAGCAGAGGCTGTTTTTCAGTATCATGATTCCGAGAAGGAATATGTGCTGATGGAGTGCAGTAAACTGCGGTGATGCTTCTCACTTCTCATTACTTGGTTACTTCAGTTTCTACAGTGTGAATGCTGGGATTTGCTATGTCGATCCACACATGTGTAATAGTCTATTTTTTCTTCTGCCTAGATTTATGTTATATTTTTCAACATTTTTTGTTTACAATTTTTATTCCAGAGAAGCAGCATTTTTAAATAAAGTTTTTTTTCTCGTTTTATCTCTAGACATTCATGCTCTCATAACATATGTTGATACTAGACACTATATAATAAACTATACTATATAATAATTGTTTCACAATTGTTTCGTTCCTGTCCAAAAATAATAGATGCAGTTAGGGAAATTTGCATGTAGCAGGCTTGTTTATAATGCATAAAGAAAAAGGCTGTGGTTTAAAATAATATGATTCATTGAATACAAATAGTTAAGTGTTAGGGATAGCTATTTTCTGTTTCATGTTTTAATGCAGCAACACAACGATTTATTTACTTGGGGTCTAGAGGACAAAACTGGGAGGATGATGGGCAGGGGGGGGGGGGGGGGGGGTGATTATGGTTAATCAATTTTCTCATAGAAGGAGGCTGGCTGACGCTGTAACCCGATTCTCATGTTATGAGACAGAAAGAAAGCACAGAGTGAGTGAGTGAGAGAGAGAGAGAGAGAGAGAGAGAGAGAGAGAGAGAGAGAGAGAGAGAGAGAGAGAGAGAGAGGAGAGAGAGAGAGAGAGAGAGAGAGAGAGAGTAAACAGCATTCTCTAGTTTCGCATCCTTTGGGATTATGGCAGTACAGTGGCTGGCTAGTAAGAACATCCTTCTCACTAGCCTGTATTAACACACACATACTCACTCTTAAGCCTGTTTTATGCTTCTGCGTCGAATCGACGGCGTACCCCCGCAGACACCTCTGCGTCGCCGCGAACCCCTCTCCGACCCCTACGCCGTAGCTCGACGTGCACCTCCAAAAAATTGTAACTACGCGTCGAGGCGACGCAGACCGCAAGGGCTGTGATTGGTCAGATGCACCGCGATGCAACGCAACCTGACGCAGAACCATAAAACGGCAACGACGCCGTAGGAGTGACGGCATAGCTACGCCGTGGAGTTGACGCAGAAGCATAATGAGGCCTTTAGAAGAAAAGGTTCTATATAGAACCTTAAAGGGTTCTTTGAGGCCTGTCATTGAACACACACACACACACACACACACACACACACACACACACACACACACACACACACACACACACACACACACACACACACACACACACACACACACACACATATATATATATATATATATATATATATAGAACCCCATTGAACTTGTGTATACGCTGTATCATTATCAATCCTCATGAGAGAAATCAGAATGTCTAATGACAATGATTAAACATTAAGATAAACTTGCAAGTTTAGATGTAATTTAGCTTTGGAAAAACCGACATATCTAACAGTATAAAAGCTATAATAGTACAGATTATTTACAACATTCATGATTTTTAAGAATGTTTTTTCTTCAAAGGTTTTTTCTTTTGCTTCATTGCTGTATCATTCTAATGCATGGTGACATAGCCTAACAGATGACATGGCTCTACTCCAATTTGTCATATGTAATTTAATGGACATAATTGTATTAAGTGTTAAAATCTCCTATGTCTGAATTAATAAGATACCATCAATCACTGAGAAACCAGTGAAGAGCTTGGGAAAGGTGTTCGACTGCAGCCTGAAAGACACTGCAGCCATCCCTGCAACCAACCTTGAACTGGAAGGCTGGCTAGCCGCAGTGGACAAGTCAGGCCTACCTGGCAAGTTCAAGGCTTGGATTTACCAGAATGGCATCCTCCCACGGATTCTCTGGCCCCTCCTGATTTATGAGGTTCCAATCGCCACCATCGAGGGCTTTAAGAGGAGAGTCAGCAGGTTTCTACGGAAGTGGCTGGGTCTACCTCGAAGCCTGAGCACCATCGCTTTGTATAGCCAGAGCAACAAGCTGAAGCTCCCTATCAGAAGCCTGAATGAGGAGTTCAAGGTGGGCCGTGCCAGGGAGGTGCTGCAATACAGAGTCACAGGACCCGAAGGTCTCCCAGGCTGGGATTCAGGTGAGGACAGGGCGGAGGTGGAGGGCAGCAGAGGCGGGGAATATAGCTGAGTCGCGGCTACGGCACAGGGCACTGGTGGGAGCAGTGACTCATGGAAGAGCTGGCCTGGGTAGCGGCACAACATCTCGCTACAACAAGGCACAGGGGAAGGACAGGAGATCACTGGTGCAGAATGAGGTGCGGGCAAGAGTAGAGGAGGAGCGAGCCAGCAGGATGGTTGAAATGCGGCAGCAGGGAGCCTGGACAAGATGGGAGCATGCAGTGGACCGCAAGGTCTCATGGGCAGAGCTGTGGAAAGCAGAACCCCATCGCATACGGTTCTTGATCCAGGCTGTCTACGATGTACTACTGAGCCCATCCAATCTGTTCAGCTGGGGATTGGTGGAGTCACCAGCCTGCAACCTCTGCCTGAAGAGGGGGACCCTGGAGCACATCCTCAGCTGCTGTTCGAAGGCACTGGGCGAGGGGCGCTACCGTTGGCGGCGCCATGACCAAGTCCTGAAGGCCGTAGCAAATACCATCAGCTGTGGAATTGGCCACTGCTTCCGCCCAGCTAAGAACAATATTGCTTTCGTCCGGGCTGGGGAGAAGCCATCATTAGCTGCCAGGGCCACCTCATCTGGCCTGCTAGCAACAGCACAAGACTGGGAGTTGAAAGTTGACCTAGAGAAGCAACTGAATTTCCCAGAAACTGTCGTCACCACAACGCTGCGGCCTGACATGTTGCTCATCTCAGAGACCTCCAAGCAGATCGTTCTCCTGGAACTCACCGTACCCTGGGAGGACCGCATCGAGGAGGCCAATGAGAGGAAGAGGGCAAAATATGCTGAGCTAGTGGAGGAGTGCCGGAACAATGGGTGGCGAGCCCATTGAGGTGGGATGCAGAGGGTTTGCTGGCCAATCTCTATGCAGGGCATACAACATCCTGGGCATCATAGGGGCCATTAAGCGAAGGGCCATCAAAGAGGTCACGGAGTCAGCAGAAGTTGCCTCAAGGTGGCTGTGGATAAGGAGAGGAGAACCATGGGTGAGGTAGGGCTACCTGGACACAAGTTGGGGGCTGATCAACCCCAGCTGGGTCGCCTGGGTGAGAGTGTATGATGCTTGAAAGACCCGAAACACTCCGTGACCCCAGGTAACATCACTGATGATGTGTCCAGGTTGCATCAAGTTGATGGATGTTACAAGAATATGCAGAGACAGCTCCAAGCCAGTTTGAAAGATATTTCCCCCAAAAAAGTTCAAAAACTTTTAACGTTGCACGTTATTCAGATTGTTTAGGCATCGAACCAGCCTGACGTGGCAACGTCAGCTCAACCAATGGGGAGACCTGTTTGAAAACACTCATTATGTTTGTGCATTTAACTATGAAACTAGTGATGTCGAAAATAAACATTTCACCTGTAATGGCTTTTCATGATTAAACTGCAGTATTGAATGAGGGATATTATGTCAAAGTATAGCAAGAACTAGCATTCTGGGATTACATTATACTAATCTTTACATAACATCCTAATGTCAATATAATTCCAAAGATAGACATGCTGCTAATACGGGGTACAGTACTGTAGAAATGACTTTGTCAATCAAAACTCATTAGAATGACATGATCGGACTTGTATGATGTTTTCATTGAAGGGGGATTTGAAGTTTGTAGTGTTAGATGCAGTGTGTTTGGTTTTTCCCTCTCTTTGCAGTGCTGGGATTACTGAATTCCAGGAGGCTGTTTGTGGCTGGGCCGCACTGCAGAAAGAGCCTATTGTGTTCCACTTAAATCCTTGCAGCTCAAAGTCACCACACACTGCACTTGGAGAGTGTGTGTGTGTGTGTTATGTACCCTGGAACTGTTTGTGTGTGTAAATGTGACTGTATTGTATTCAAAGAACAAATCCTTCTCCAAATGCATCTTTTTGTCCATCTGTCTGTCTGTCTCCCATCAATCCAACCATCCATCTATCTATATATCTATCTATAATAATATATTTATTTTTTGTAATATATTTATTTTGTATAGCGCCTTTAAAAGTAGCTTTCTCAAAGTGCTTTACAGACAGACATAACAGCAGAGGAGTAAGACAATATAAATACAAAAATAAACACATAACATTATGATCATGTAAAAGCAATCCTAAAATAAAATGTTTTAAGAAGAGATTTAAAAGTCACTAAAGATTTTGCTTCCCTAATGTTGGCCGGAAGAGAATTCCAGAGCTTAGGAGCATAGACAGAAAATGCTCGGTCACCCCACGTATGAAGCCGTGTTCCGTGTTCGGAACAACCAAAAGACCACTCTGCGAGGAGGGCAGATTGCGACGTGGTGTGTAAGGGATTAATAAATTAGTCAAAAACTGAGGTGCCAGATTGTGCAGAGATTTATAGGCCAGCATAAGGATTTTAACATCAATACGGTACCTATCTATCTATCTATCTATCTATCTATCTATCTATCTATCTATCTATCTATCTATCTATCTATCTATCTATCTATCTATCTATCCATCCATATATCCTAATATCTGTTTGTCTCCCATCCATCCATCCATCCATCCATCCATCCATCCATCCATCCATCCATCCATCCATCCATCCATCCATCCATCCATCCATCCATCTCAGGCTTTCACCTGATTCAAGCTGTTAGTTAAAGGATCTGACCTTGTGTGAATGTGTGTGTTTGTGTAACAGAAGTTTATTGAATTTGAAGATGCCTTGGAGGCAGACAAGAAGGAGTTGCAGTCCATGGTGGAGACTTTGGAGCTACAAACAAAACAACTGGAGCTGAAGACCAAGAACTATGCTGACCAGAGTGAGTGCACTACATTGAACTACATTCATTCCTACGCACTCATTGACACAAACAGAGATTTGAGTATCTTTCACAATGTATCCGTGATGTCCTTCTCTTGTAGTCTCTCGTCTGGAAGAACGTGAATCAGACATGAAGAAAGAGTATAATGGCCTTCACCAGCGTCATACAGAGGTCAGAAGAACCCCCGTCATGCAGTTTTTCTTTTCTTTTTTTTTATCTGCTAAAAATTGCTCTTTGTGATTATGATCTTGATAAAATGATTTTTGGCATGGAAAATGAATGGAAACATCATGGAAATTCATTGGTCTAAAGGTGTGGGGACACTATTAGCAATAACTCAGAAGTTACAAATACAAAGCTCCACTTCTCGAAAAAGTCAGCATATTCACTAACAGTGATTTTATTTTCTCCAGATGATACAGACATATGTGGAACACATTGAGCGCTCAAAGATGCAACAGTCAGGCAGCAACCAGTCTGAATCCACAGGCTGCGGACGGTCGTGAGTAACTTGTATAATCAGCGTGATGCAGCCATTCCAAGCCTTTGTTTAAATTAAGAGTTTGGAATGTGAATTTGGAATTAATTTGTTCCTTTTAAGGAACATGTTTTGTGGGTAACCAGTTTAATTAAACTGCAAACTAATATTCTCTTATTTTGGGACACCAGCTATGACGCTGTATTGCAGTTTGGATGTATGTATCAGAATAGTTTAGATTTTGATGATACAAAATGGCCCATTATTGGAACAGTTGTCTTGGAGACAGCGTTGCTAGGCCCTGGGTGATGATGCTCAGTCACAGGTTGTCATGTCTTGCTTAGTCAGATCTAATTTTGTGGCTAGAACAGAGTCAGCTGATTTCAACTAATTAAACATTTTCATAGACACACTTACTGGCTCAAATTTTGGTACAGAATTTCTGTCTTTTGCCTAAGAGTAAACAAGATTTCAAATGCTGTAAATAAAATAAAATATATATGTAATTGAACTATTAATTTATCAAATATGGAGCTTTTAAATCACTTTAGGAGTTTTAACTTGACCTGTCTGATGTCAGGGTTTGTGCAGGTGCTGAAGACGAGGACACGGAATTTCCATATAATAGGTTTAATAAACAAAATGAAACTTCCAAAAATGAAACAAGAACAAAACTCCAGGAAATCAGGATTTACACACAACCACACATGGACGACGATCGACAAACACTCAGGGAAAACACAGGGCTTAAATACACTGAATCAAATGAGATAATTAACAGAACACAGGTGAGAAAACTGAACACTAACGAGGAGCGGGAAAACTTAACAGGACTAAACCAGAAACCACAAAGACAGGGGGAAACAAGATCTCAAAACATTAACAGAACACATCAAAACGTGACAGTACCTCCCCCTCCCCGAAGGCGCGTCCTCGCGCCGTATAACATCCAAAGGGGTGGGAGGGTGGGCGCCCTGGAGGCTGACGAGGGCATGGTGCAGGTCCAGGAAGCCTCCAGGGCGGAGCAGGCTGTGGGCGTGGCCACGGCGGTGCAGGCTGTGGGCGTGGCCACGACGGTGCAGGCTGTGGGCGTGACCAAGGCGGAGCAGGCTGTGGGCGTGACCAAGGCGGAGCAGGCTGTGGGCGTGACCAAGGCGGAGCAGGCTGTGGGCGTGGCCACGACGGTGCAGGCTGTGGGCGTGGCCACGACGGTGCAGGCTGTGGGCGTGGCCAGGGCGGTGCAGGCTGTGGGCGTGGCCACGATGGTGCAGACTGTACCTCGGGCGTCCAGGGCGGAGCTGTGGGACCCTCGGGCGTCCAGGGCGGAGCTGTGGGACCCTCGGGCGTCCAGGGCGGAGCTGTGGGACCCTCGGGCGTCCAGGGCGGAGCTGTGGGACCCTCGGGCGTCCAGGGCGGAGCTGTGGGACCCTCGGGCGTCCAGGGCGGAGCTGTGGGACCCTCGGGCGTCCAGGGCGGAGCTGTGGGACCCTCGGGCGTCCAGGGCGGAGCTGTGGGACCCTCGGGCGTCCAGGGCGGAGCTGTGGGACCCTCGGGCGTCCAGGGCGGAGCTGTGGGACCCTCGGGTGGCCATGGCGGTGAGGACCCTTTAGGTGGCCGTGGCGGTGCAGACCCTTCAGGTGGCCATGGCGGTGCAGACCCTTCAGGTGGCCATGGCGGTGTTATCTTTTCGGGCCTCCGTGGATCTTTGGCCGGCCACGGCGAAGGCGTATGGCGCCCCCCAAAATTTTCTTGGGGAGGACAGGCTCATGATCGGGAACTGACTTGACATCAACGGGCGCTGGGTCAACGGGTTCTGGGTCAACGGGCTCTGGGTCTGGGTCAACGGGTTCTGGGTCTGGGTCAACGGGCTCTGGCTCTGGGTCAACGGGCTCTGGCTCTGGCTCTGGGTCAACGGGCTCTGGCTCTGGGTCAACGGGCTCTGGCTCTGGGTCAACGGGCTCTGGCTCTGGCGCTGGGTCAACGGGCTCTGGCTCTGGCGCTGGGTCAACGGGCTCTGGCTCTGGCGCTGGGTCAACGGGCTCTGGCTCTGGGTCAACGGGCTCTGGCTCTGGCGCTGTGTCAATGGGCTCTGGCTCTGGCTCTGGGTCAACGGGCTCTGGCTCTGGCTCTGGGTCAACGGGCTCTGGCTCTGCCGCTTCATGGGACTCGGAACTGGACGGGGCCAGCACATCAGGGGACTCGGAACTGGACGGGACCAGCACATCAGGGGACTCGGAACTGGACGGAACCAGCATTTCGGGGAGCTTGGGGCTGGGCTCAGGTTCTGGCGGGCAGGCGACAGGCTCAGGCTCTGGCGGGCAGGCGACGGGCTCAGGATCTGGCTGGATGTGGTTGACGTGAACCCCAGCCTTGGGAGCCTTCTTTTTGGCCAATCGCACCGATATCAGTGGGGGATCAGTCATACCGGATATCATCCGGGGAAGTCCAGGGACCGATCTGGCGGCAGGGCTGATGCGGTGTGCAGGCTCTGGTGGGCAGACGATGGGCTCAGGTGTGAGCGTGCAGGTGATGGGCTCAGGCGTTGGCGTGCAGGTGATGGGCTCAGGTGTTGGCGGGCTGGCGACGGGCTCTGGTTGGATGGTCTCTGGCTGGAGTGGGAGATCCTCCAAGTGGTAGCTGGATCCACAGGCCCACAGCGTGTGATCCAAAAACTCCAGGAAGGATAGATTGAGGTCCCTTACCAAAATTATCTGGGCGAGAGGGTCCCTTAGTCCACCCCAGAAACTTTTTTTCAGCTCCTCTTCCTCCAGCGTCACATCATCGTATAGACCCAGGTAACGCCCCACATATTCCTCAAGTGAGCGCTCCTCTTGGAAGAGGATAGGTGTTTCAAATGGGCTCACCTCTTTCTTCCTCCTTCGGCCCATCTTCGGGTTTTTTTTTTTGTACTGGTCGATCGTTCTGTCAGGGTTTGTGCAGGTGCTGAAGACGAGGACACGGAATTTCCATATAATAGGTTTAATAAACAAATGAAACTTCCAAAAATGAAACAAGAACAAAACTCCAGGAAATCAGGATTTACACACAACCACACATGGACGACGATCGACAAACACTCAGGGAAAAACACAGGGCTTAAATACACTGAATCAAATGAGATAATTAACAGAACACAGGTGAGAAAACTGAACACTAACGAGGAGCGGGAAAACTTAACAGGACTAAACCAGAAACCACAAAGACAGGGGGAAACAAGATCTCAAAACATTAACAGAACACATCAAAACGTGACATCTGAGCCTATCTGCACTGATTACTCATTTACCCACAGAATGTAAAAATATTTGTGTAAAATGTTATATATATATGTTATATTTAATATTAAATATAAATATTATTAAATAATAAATTATTCAATGACAAATACTTTTTTTTAAGTTTTCCAATGACAGTACCACTTTGAGATAATTAATGTGTTATTTGCAATTTCGTCATGTTTTCAACATGAATCATTTCCATCTATTTTTTTTTACATACTGTATACTGTATGTAACGTGACTTTATGTCCTGTGTAAATATTGTGTCACTGTGTTTCTGTGAGTGTGTGTTCACATTCATTTTGTCTCTTTCTTTCTTTCTGTGCATGTGCCGCTGTGTGTCTCTGCAGTAAACGGCACAACTGGAGGAAAAGGTAAAATTGCCCGCAATCTCTGACAGTTTCCCAAACCCCTGTCTCTGCAGTCCTTTTATCTCCAATTTTACTCCTTTGAAATAAAAATAAAAAAACCTGCCCGTTCACGCAAACGCCCTGCCTAGTTGAGCAGTCTTAGTGCCAGAGACTGAGAAACCTGTACCTCTTTCTCCTATGTGGTTTTGTGTCTTTATATGTTTTCACCCTGCCCATTGAGTTTTTTGCTCATTTTCATGTGCCAATTTAGTATAGTGGGAAATATTTGACCTTCTACGTCTATCTGTTTCTTGTCCTGCAGTAAAACAGAACGCCCCCCATCACTGAGTTTGTTTCCTGGCGGAGATGGCATGGTACGTGGGGGTCTTGGGGGGGCTAGAATGGTTTCGTCAGACGTCTGGCATTCCAGCGATCTCAGCAGACCTGTCTACGCCCCTGGCTACCAGGTGTGACAGATATGACTCCACCCGAAGCGCCAGGGGAGGAGTCATGATAACCATCATTCTGTCAGAAACTCCCCACCTAAGCCTGCTTGTGTCGAGACCAGGTTCATGGGTGGTTGTTCGATGGTCGCAAGCAGGCCTCCAGGGGGTCCATGATTTTGGCCGTCTGTCCTCTGCCTTGCTCTCTGACGTTTTTGTCTTATTTTAGCCATCTGAAATGAACAGTTAATAAACTGAATCTCACCTAGATGAAGCATCTGTCAGCTGTGCATGCATAACTAATAATCTGTTCTTTGAAGGAAGAGAAGATATGAGTGATTCACTTCCTTTTTTTCAAATGACTCAAGTCACATGAGTATAAAGCAATTTAAGTTTGTTTGACAAAGCTTTTTATCTGTGGACCTTTCATGTTGCCATTTCAGCTTCTAGGATTTTTGACTCAAAGATAAATATCTTTTTATTCGAAGGATATAGTGTTATTGCACAGACATTTTATCATTTATAAATGTTTTATAAACAGTTTTACATTTACATGTTTGAATTTGTATGACAATATATTTTTGCCTTGCTAGTAAGTCTAAATATTTGTTTATCAAACAAGTCAAATCAATATCAAATTTACTAGTGTAGAAGATTTAAAGGATTAGTTCACTTTTTAAAAAACTTTTGCTGATAATTTACTCACCCCCATGTCATCCAAGATGTCCATGTCTTTCTTTCTTCAGTCGAAAAGAAATTAAGGATTTTGATGAAAACATTCCAGGATTTTTCTCCATATAATGGACTTCAATAGTAGCCAAAACGGTTCAAGGTCCAAATGACAGTTTCAGTGCGGCTTCAAAGGACTTTAAACATACCAGACGATGAATAAGGGTCTTATCTAGCGAAACGATGCGCCATTTCGAAAATAAATAAAACCGTTTGAGTATTATTAGCACAAATGCTCGCCTTGCTCTGTTCTCCTGTTCAAACTCGTTCATCAAAATGAACAAATCTTTTTTCGAGTCATTTCATTCGTTGATTGAATAAAATGACTCGAAAAAAGATTTGTTCATTTTGATGAACGAGTTCGAACAGGAGAACAGAGCAAGGCGAGCATTTGTGCTAATAATACTTAAACGGTTTTATTTATTTTTGAAATGACTGAAGTTTCGCTAGATAAGACCCTTATTCATCGTCTGGTAAGTCATTTGAAGCTGCACTGAAACTGTCATTTGGACCTTGAACCGTTTTGGCTACTATTGAAGTCCATTATATGGAGAAAAATCCTGGAAAGTTTTCATCAAAATCATTAATTTCTTTTCGACTGAAGAAAGAAAGACATGGACGTCTTGGATGACATGGGGGTGAGTAAATGATCAGCAAAAGTTTTTTAAAAAGTGAACTAATCCTTTAAGTTTAGCAGAATATATTTACTATCAAAACGTAGGTGTGATTTGTGGTTCCCTTTCGTTTAAGGAGGATGGTTCAGATTCAGACTCCGTCGCAGCCACGCCCAGCAGCACAGGCAGCAAATCAAACACTCCCACCTCGTCTGTTCCCTCGGCAACAGTTACCCCTCTGAACGATGGGCTGGTGTCGGTGGAAGAGTTCAACAAGCCCCGGGGCCGGGGCCGCAAGAATGCAAAGCGTCTTAGTAGAAACATAGAGGTGCAGGTCTCTCAGGAAACCAGGAACGTCAGCATTGGTGAGAGGAGAGAGAAGGAGAAGAATTGAGGCAAAGAATAATCACTGAATAAAATAAAAAATATATATTTCTTATTATTATCAGTGTTGAAAACAGTTGCGGATATTACTGATATATTTTTTTCAGAATTCTTTGATAAATAAAAAGTTCAAAAGAACAACATAATATTATTTTTCTAACAGTGTAAATGTCATTACTGTCATTTTTGATCGATTTAATTGATCTTACTACATTTACATATTTACAAACAATGCAAAATTAAAATTGTGTGTTCTTCTTTTCAATTGTGTGTGTAGGTATGGGCAGTAGTGATGAATGGTCAGAGTTTCAGGAAATTATAGACTCAACACCAGAGCTAGAAATGCGCTTGGACCCTCGAGACTTCGAAAGAGGCAACAGGTAGATGGATGCACATCATTCACACCATTAAAGCGTGAACAAACAGTACAAAATACTCAAGTTTACGTACAAAAGGACCATCAAAGTTACAGATCATTAAGAATACTGTTTAGAAAGTTGCTTTGTGTAATGTAAAGGATTCAAGCTTTGAAGTGAAATAATGGCGATAACTCTTGTTCCTTTGAAGTCCTTCTCAGGGCATAGTGAATGAGGCATTCGGCATCAACACGGACTCTCTGTACCACGAGATCAAAGACGCCAAGTCTGACATCATCGGTGATGTGGACGCAGGAGCAGAACTTCTCGGTAAGCTTCATAGTTCAGATTATGACCTTTGTTGAACATTTTACCTCAGGAGTTGATTGACACTTAGCATAAATGCAGGTTATCTTGTTTTATATGTGACCTGCAATAAATATCAAGGATTTTTCTTTTTTCTATATATATATATATATTTCAAGTACCATTGCTAAGCTCATGGTGGCTAAGGGCTTTTCTTGCTGCACTTTGAACCGCATGCCTTTTGTCAGGAAGCCCACACTGCTGGATGTATCCTCAAAGCAAGGTCTGGGATATCATGCTTGCTTTATGGCTGTATCTCCTGCCCTTAAGCACATTTTGGTGTGATGCAGTTGTTTAATTTGAGTACTCTCCGTTATTTACGTTGCCGGTTTCTGATTTGTTTTGTTTCATTATCAAGGTAGAGCTGTTGATTTGTTTATCTCAGTGTGAAGGTGGACCTTTCTTTTGATTGGCCGTCTCACTCACTGACCCTTGACCCCTCTCTGTGCTTCCTTCCCGTGTGTGCTTCTCTCGGCCACGCCCCTAGGGGAATTCTCAGGTGTGTATCTGATCACTGATTGGTTGGTATTTTTATTTCTCATTCTTTTTTGCTCCTCATGACCTTTGCATGGATTTAACAACAATACACATTAGAAAACACAATTAGTCACATTACATTACAGTTTTTCTTACAATTGCTAGGACACATTTCTCAATACTTTTCCCAAAACTCTTCATACAGTTCTCCTAACCAACTTTCAACTTTTTCTCATTCAAATGCACTAAAACTACCAAAACACTTCATACATGTATCAAATCAAAAAAAAGTTTTCATCTAACAAACACAGTCACTTATAAAACACAGACCTAAAAAACACTGGTAGTGTTATACAATCTTTTCTTTTGTAAAATGTCTTCACAAAACATGAATGACACTCTCTACTGCTTATAAATGACTGCAGTATGTGTTACATAGCCCATGTTTACATTACACAACATACTGTTTCCTAAGTTTTCTCATTTTGAATGGATGGTAAGGAAATTGAAAGAATGTAGGTGTTTAGTTAGATCTAATTGCATGGATCGTATTTGATTTTTTTTTAGATTCAGAATATATTTTAATATGGCATTGCTGTAGAAATGTTACAAATTTCTGTCTTATTCATTTTTATGTTGTACTAGGTTTTGAAGTTATGTTTAACAGTTTTGTAAACAGTTTTGAATTCATGTCATTTCAAAGAATTAGTCATTGAATGCATTTTGTGCCAAATAAAATGATCCACACTTTAGCCCACATAGACTGATGTTGTGATCACTGAGTGAAGAGTTGTGAAAAACTGACCTAAGTATCGAGAAATGTGTCCTAGAGATTTAAAAAAAAGGTAAAGACCACCTTAAACTATACTTCAGAAACACATAACACTTTATTTTAAAGTGTCATTGTTACAGTGTAATTATAAATTTAAATACTGAGTAATATTAATTAACTACATGAATTTAAAATAGTTTTAGAGTTATGAGTGGGTTTGGTTTAGGATTAGTTGCATGTAATTGTGCATATTTTATAGTTATTGCTATAGAAACTACATGTAACATGAGTAACAAGGACAGTTTAAAATAAAGTTAACCATTAAAAAATAAAAAAAGAACATTTAAAACACTTAAAAATGTAATACTTTTCAAAAGTTTGGGGTCAGTAAGATTTTATTTTAAAGAAATTACTGCTTTTATTCAAGGACTCTTTTAATAAATCAAACGGTACAGTAAAGGCATTTATAGTTGTTACGAAACATTCTATTTAAAATAAAGGTTGTTCTTTTGAACTTTTTATTCATCAAAGAATCCTAGGGAAAAATTTATCAGTTTCCACAAAAATATTAAGCAGCACAACTGTTTTCAACATTGATGATGATAAGAAGAAGAGTAATGATGCTGAAAATTCAGCTTTACCATCACAGGGAAAAATACACTTTAAAAAATTCTCTAACAGAAAACAATATAGCAACAAATTTTCATAATCTTTTCATTTTTGATCAAGTAATTGCAGCCTTGGTGAGCATAAGAGACCCCAAACTTTTGAATGGTATTTAACATATATCTCCTTTGTAATTGTTAATGACAATTATTTACTTAAAGATAAAGGTCTGATATATCAAAAATACATTTTAGTGTAATAGTGACAGCTGATGATATATTTTATAATTTTTTATTTAAAAAGAGTTTATCAGGTGTGTGTGCCTATTTGTATGTGTGTGATGATAAATATCTAACATGTGCTTGTCCATCTTTCTCTCTTGCTCTCTTCATCCTATTTTTAATTTCTTCCCTTTCACTTCCATCATTATCTTCCTCTTTTAATATCCTCTTCTGTCTTCAAATTCATACCTTACTCCTCCTTTCTTTTGACTGCCTCCTCTTACCTCGCCACTTTCCCTCTCGTTCCTCCTCGGCTCTCTATTTCAGTCCGGGATGATTTCTTTGGTAAGGCTAATAGCCTCCTTTTACCCCTCACGTTGTTTTCAGTAAGACATTGTGACACTTTCCTGATTTGTAGCAGTGCATTTTGTGAGATGTTCTCCTGTGCTTCTGCTCTTCTAATCCTATTATCTTCTGCTGCTCAGTGCTGTGCTTTCAAATGCATGGCTTTTCGGCTCATATGAATCATATTATTTTAATCAAGTCTGTTTGGATGTTCTACAGTCCACTTATCAATTTAGACTGTGATTATGTCCCTGTAGATGTCCTGTTAATCAAACCTTGAAAGGTCATTAGTTAATGCAACAATAAAGAATTGAGCTGATTTCACTCACCTTTTTTATTGGGCCTATTAATAAATGTACTGTAATTATTTGTGTTTGTGGTGTAATTTCAAACAATTGTGATTTTGTAGTTTTGAATCAGCTGTACCTTAGTCTATTCATCTGAGATTTACCAAGTTCATGGTGGTCTGTACTCCTGCTAACACTGTATATCCCACAGGAATGGGGAAAGAGGTGGAAAATCTACTAACGGAGAACAAACAACTACTGGAGACCAAGTAAGAGATAGAGACCGTGTTTGTATTTGCACATGTACGTATGCGTCTGCATGCCTGACAAAGTCATTTGCCTTGTGTAGGAATGCACTAAACATTGTGAAGAATGACCTGATTGCTAAAGTGGACGAGTTGTCGAGTGAACAGGAAGTTCTCCGGGAAGAGCTGGAAACAGTGAAACAGTCCAAGACCAAAGTGGACCAGAGAGTGAAAGAACTGGAGGAGGAGCTAAAGAGGTCTGGAACTTTTGCCTCTGGTTAGTTGTTTCCCTTGAAATTTTCTGTCCCAAAATTTACATTTGTCAATTGATTTGTCCTTAGGACATTAAGGGAGTCCTCCTAAGAATGAGATACGACCACATTGTCTCCCCAAAATGTGATATTATTGATGGAGATCTGCTGCACTCCATTACGCACCATGTTGTTAGGATAACAAAAATTTTAAAAAGATATATTTTTAGGGTGATCTGCCCAGTAGTCTAACAGTGTTCATCAATGTCAAAATGATTGAGATGGCGTCCAGTCCAGCTATCGCATGTTTACATAGAAAATCAATGGAAAAGCAGCAGAGTTGAATTCAAAAATGTATTCTGTGTGAAAAGCCCCTTTAGTCTGTGCCTCTGAAAGTGGGTTGTGGTGTTTTTTAGAGTCTCTGTGAGTCTAAGGCTTTGTTTACATCTGGTAGAAGATGGGTTTCGGTTGATCGGATCACAAGTGGATGACGCCAAATACAGGTGTAAACGGGGCCTAAAACATTTTGAGCTTGTCCAATGTCAACCACTTCCAGAGGTAGTCGAAAACGCATTTGACAGGATTGCTTTCGTATGCGTCCAAACAGCCACAAAAGTCCGCCTATAAATGGGATCATGTTGCTTTGTCGCTACGTGTGAATGGGGCTTTAAGGTGCAGTCACACTACAAGCGACAAAGGAACATGATCCCATTCATATCAAAGAGTGGGCGATTTCCGGCGACACGAGCTACAGCGACCGTTGGCGACCGGATGTGATCTGTTCAAATTTATGCAAATCAAGAGCGACTTTCGAGAGCAACAACCAATAGGAGTGAAGACAGTGGAGTGCACATGATCCGCCGCTCTTCAGTGCCAAGGCAAGATGAATGAGAAGCTCATTTTAGCAGTCAGCAATAATGTCCTATAATTTATGATGTCTCCGTGTACATACGGTGGTACTCGCCGTGTTGGCGACAAAAAAACGTACCAAGCACAATGTTCTCTCACCATTTCTGATTTCTCATGCACTCACAGTTTTCTGCGGTTTCCAGAGCAGAAACGAAAGCTGCTGCTCTCTGTATGTTTTTCTGTCATCTTCTGTTCACGTCCATATGTAAATTGCGCATGCTTATTTCATCCAGAAGATCGAAAGATCTGAAAAAGCCTATAAATTTACCTGCCCATAGACCCTCCCCTTAAAGAAATCAAGACAGATGAGGTTGAAAGTGGACAAAAGACACTGATTAAAACACCAGGTGTAAACGGGAATGTATCCCTTGTCTACTTGTGATCCGATCGACCAAAACACATCTTACTACCAGGTGTAAAAAGGGCCTAAAAGTCTCTGTCACTCCACTCTAATTAAAGTCTGAATGTCTCCCTTTGATAAAAGGTTGAGAGCTGAAGCATTAGGAGCATCTCAGGACTCTAAAGATGAGGGTGGAGAGGATGTAAGTATAGCACTTCAGTCTCATTTCAAACACCTTTGCTCTGCTCCAAAAACTAGTGAACTGCCTCACCGATGTGAAAAGGTAGTGATAATTTAATTATGTCTCGTCCAAGAACACCTTATTTTAAAGCAACACTATGTAACATTGTTTACCTTAAAATAATGTTGCCAAAATCTTATCAGTGGTTCATCAAGTCGTAACAGGGTGAAAGGCACTTCTGCCATCGCCTGACGGGGTCTGTGTCGCTTTTACTGGCACTATGTAACTTCGGGGTTCGGGTAGGAACCCGACCACAAAAAGAAGAAAATTCGACTGCTTTATGTCAAGCGCTACAATAGTTTTCTTCGTTTCTGATGTCGCAATACATCATCCTTTCATGAAATCATGTAACATACTCTACCTTGTCTGTGGACATGTTCATTCTAAAGCCGGTGCTGGATAAACAGCGAGCGTGCGTGCGACGGTAGGCTAAATTATTTACGACAGCGGCAATTTCGTTTTCAACCAGTAGGGCGACCGAAGAGGAAAAGTTACTTGGTGTTACTTTAACTCAGTTCAAAGGCAGCATAGCATATACAGTACCCGTCATGGAGAAGGCAATCACGCTCACTAGGTTTTGGAACTTAGCTTTGGAACGATGCTTTTTCTTATATCATTAATAACATTAATACCATTTATGACTTTTTAATGTGAGATTTTAAATGCATTAAAAAATGCAAAGCGCAAATACACAGTCAGTTGTTGAACGTGTGTATTACCAATCACTTCTACAGGGCTTTCTTTGTTTAGCTCTAACAGTTTTTAATTAAAATACAATGCACAGCAAACCTTCAACCTTCTCACAATGCTTCACTACCCACATATTTGATGCTGTGAAATGCTGAAGGGCTGATGCACTAACCTCTGCTTCACTGCTGCTGTGTTTTGTGGTTCTGCTCTGTTCTGTGTGGCTCTGTGGTGCAGTACTCATCTCCACTGCAGGACGATGTCGCCATGACGCAGAGACGGCGGTTCACACGTGTAGAGATGGCTCGTGTACTAATGGAGCGCAACCAGTACAAGGAGAGACTGATGGAGCTTCAGGAAGCTGTGCGCTGGACCGAGATGATCAGGTGAGGGAGAAGCAGCCGCATACCTAAAATCTCACATCCAAATCAACTTTCATTTAGATACTTACAAGCTTCTGTTATCGTGCATCCAAGCATGTGAACAAAATCTCATACATTTGCACATCTAAATGACTTCATCAATACAACACTCATAAAAAACGGTCAATAGGGGTGTAAAATGTATTGATGCATAAATGCATTGTAATGCATAAAATGGAACAAAACATCCTAGTGTACATATCTGATAACATAAACTACAATACAAATGTAAGATTTTTTTTTGAAGAAGAAGTTAATAGTTTTATTCAGCAAGGACGCTTGACATTTTTTAAAATTTCAAAAGCTTTCTATTTCAAATATATCCTGTATGAACTTTCTGTTCATTAACAAATCCTGAAAAATAAAATGTATTAGGGTTTCCACAAAAAATTTATCAGCACAACCGTTGACAATATGATTGAACCTTGAAAAATCAGCAGCTCAGCATAATAATAATAAATGTTTCTTGAGCTGCAAATAATCATATTAGAATGATTTCTGAAGGATCATGTGACTGAAGAATGAAGTAATGATGCTGAAAAAAAATCAGCTTTGACATCACAGGATGTCGTTACAGTTATTTTTAAATTGTAATAATATTTCACATCTCAATTTTGAACATAAGAGACCTCTTTCAAAAACATCAAAAAATCTCACAGACCCAAAACTTTAGCATAATTAGTAGAAACACAATTAAGTATTACATGGATTTGAACTAAATTATATTGCAATTCATACTTTTACTAAAAATGTTTTTACATTTAATGCAATGTTAAATGATTTGTTAAAAAAATCCATGCTTTCCACTTTTTAATAAGTTAACTTACAGTTTTTATTTAAAATAACAAAGATAAAAATAATGAAATAAATAAAGTGTAATAAGATTTATATTTAAGAAAAAAATTATTCTGAAAAAAAAATCGTTATATTACATTTTTGCCATATCGCCGCCCATCCCTAATCTAAGCTCGAGATGAAGCTGCTTCCTCGAACCCTCTTCTGCAAACCAAATATGTTTAACATTAATAGCCAAAAGATTACATGGGCAAACTGTTTTTTTTGTTTGTTTTTTATACAGTGCAAACTTCATGTTCTCTTTGTCCGTTTCACTTCCACAGGGCATCTCGGGAGAGTCCTGCTCTACCAGAGAAGAAGAAATCTATCATCTGGCAATTGTGAGTATTACAGCTGATTTAGACATTGTTTTTGACTCTTAAATCAGTATGTTAAGGAAGTGGATTAATTTCACACCATTGCCATGTCTGAATGTTTAAATACAGTTTTGTTACTTATGTTATGATTTACATTTCATCTGTGTTTTCCTGTTCCTTTACCAACTTACTTTGCTCTGTGTCTCTCTCCAGCTTTGCACGTCTTTTTAGTTCATCTGCGAGCCCTCCTCCAGTGAAACGTCCATACACCAGTGTCAACATTCACTACAAGTCTCCTTCTCCTGCTGGCTACAACCAGAGACGCTCCCAAACCATGTGCCAGATCTCCACTTCCAACTGCATCCTGGAGTTCCTGCCTGAAGAGTGAGAAGAGACATGCATTCCTGTCTGTCTTTGTCCCATATGTCCTCATCCACACACATCCACACCTGTCTGTTTGTCCTCCCTCTGTCTCCTCAAAGTGTATTCTCTCTCTTTCTTCTGCTCAGGCAAGCTGACTCCTGCTAAATGGTGTGTGCTAATGCTGCATTTGACTGTTAGCTGTTGCACACTCACACGTTTACTTAGCTTACATAAGGAAATATCATAGAAATATATTGTATATAAATAAAACTAACTAATAATAAAAACTACAGGCTAACTCTAACATAACCTCTAAAAGGAAACATTCCTAGAATTTTATTATAATTTTTTATTTATTAAACAATTAATTTATTTATCTTCATTATTTAGGTTGTGGGGTTCAGTTCTCAGGGACCATACATCATGATACAAGTGTATTATTTTTTAATAAAAGCATCTGCCATACATTGTGATTTTATTATTATATAATTTATTAATATATTAAATTATCTTTTATTTTATATTTTCTCAATTTGAATTTAGGTCTTTTCATTTTGGTATGTGCTTTTATATTTCTATTAAAGTGTATTTAGTTTTAGTAATTGTATTACTACTTCAACTTATTTTATTTTATTTCAGTTTACGTTTAAGTTTTCATCTAATATTTATTTAAGCTTGATTTAATTCAACAACATTTTTTTTTAATAGTTTTTAGTTTTAGTAAACAATATTAACACTGCTGCGAACTGAATAGATGTGAATATTTGATTCATTCATTTATTAAGTTTTAAATAACATTTAAATCACCTCAACATACATATCAAATGTTATTTTTTAGTCTGCTTGCCAGTTCATTAGCATGAAATAGCATCTGCCAAATGCGAAAATGTAAGGAAAAAAAAATCAAATCATGTTTTCACATCACGCCGTGTGTCTGTGGCATTTCTTTTTGGCCTCTGCTGGCTGGCTGGTGCTCTCGCTCTTTCGCTGACTGCTCCTCTCTCTCTCTCTCTCTCTCTCTCTCTCTCTCTCTCTCTCTCTCTCTCTCTCTCTCTCTCTCTCTTCGCCCTGTAGAATGCCCAGTAATGGTGTTGCGTCTCTCCTTAGCGATTCTGCGCTCTGTACGCGCAGAGAGCAGCGTCGAGAGCAGTACCGGCAGGTGCGTGAGCACATGCGCCGCAAGGACGGCCCCATGCAAACCTGTGGCTGGAGTGTCCCATCCCGATTCAAACAGGTATCTGCCCATATGTTGACCCTTCACCCCTGACCTCTGTAAGCAATTAATCTCTACACAGAGACTGGAGTGGCACTGTTCTGCAGGGAGCGCACTCCACAAGTAAAGTGAAATAGAAAAAAGAAAATAAATATGCCAAGTGCACTTAAGATATGCACCCAGGAGGGACGTGTCTTAGTTTAGCTCCTAACAAGAGCAGGGTTGGGCGTTTGATTTTATATAAGTGATGATATGAATGGCTTGTTAAAGATGTGCTAAAGCAATTTAGTTTTATATATTTATTTTGTTACACTACAATTAATAACAAGTAGCTAAATATGTAACAGTATCAGATAGTTTATCACACTGATAAAAATATAAATGGTGACTGGATTAAAGTGAACTTAATTGTGCAATAAATCTAAAAAATCTTATAAATCTTATAAAATCTTATTAAAAAAAACATAAACAAGTCAAAAATAGTGATAAAGAGCATCATTTCACTAAAAAGAAGTCAATTTTGTTAAGTTAAATAAAGCTGAAAATAAATCAAATAAACTTTAAATAGATGTTTTATATTTTATAAACAATATAACTTTTTTGATGTTTGTATAAAATTAAAACTGTTTCTTTGGCAACTAACACGTTTTTATATATATAAATAAATTAAAGCAAAACAGAAATGTTTTTTAAAAAATGACACAAGCACATAACAAAATTACTAAAACTTAAACTCAAATAAAAAATATTAATAAATACTATTATATAAATAATACAAAAATAACACTGAAGGGTGAGTTGTTTATTTGCACTGTTATTTATTTGATCAGTGAATTGTTTATGTATTTGATTTGTGCAAATTAGCTGATTTACTAAAATTAATCAGGCTTCCCAATATAGTATATAAGAGAGAATAGTGTGCAGTTGCTTATTTTGCTATAAACCAGAAAAATGTGAAGAAAATACTGTGATGTAGCATTTTGTCACAATAACAACATAGCAACTTCTATTGCCCAATACTGTTCAAGGTGGCTTTTAACTATTAATTAAGTTTAATTAGTGTTTTTTCTGGAAATAAAGGATGTTTACTTTTAAAAAAACTTTAGCTGATAATTTACTCACCCCCATGTCATCCAAGATGTCCAAGTCTTTCTTTCTTAGTCGAAAAGAAATTAAGGTTTTTGATGAAAACATTCCAGGATTTTTCTCCATATAATGGGACCCAAACGGTTCAAGGTCCAAATGACAGTTTCAGTGAGCTTCAAAGGGCTTTAAACGATATCAGACGATGAATAAGCGTCTTATCTAGCGAAACGATCGGTCATTTCAAAAATAAATAAAAAAGTTTAAGTTTTAAAAGCTCAAATTCTCGCCTTGCTCTGTTCTGTGATGACTCTGTTCTACTGATGGGTCATTCATGAATGATCCCTTCATTGCGTCTGTCACGTGACAAATGAACGAGAGACTCGGAAGGTAAATTAATTATTTATGTTCCCTGTAAATTATTTTTGACTGCATTATAGTGATTTCTTTTATTCAGTGGATGTGTTCAGGGAATTTGGCAGTTAGAAGTATAACGTTTAAAGCCACTTGAATGAACGAAATGACTCGAAAAAAGATTCTGTTTATTTTGATGAACGAGTTCGAACAGGAGAGTCTCAACGTAATTGCGTATTACGTGACGTCACAGACGCACATCACAGAACAGAGCAAGGCGAGCATTTGTGCTTATAAAACTTAAACTTTTTTTATTTATTTTTTAAATGACTGATCGTTTCACTAGATAAGACCCTTATCATCATCTGGAGTCGTTTAAAGCCTTTTGAAGCTTCACTGAAACTGTCATTTGGACCTTGAACCTTTTGGGTCCCATTGAAGTCCATTATATGGAGAAAAATCCTGGAATGTTTTCATCAAAAACCTAAATTTCTTTTCGACTGAAACACATGGACATCTTGGATGACATGGGGGTGAGTAAATTATCAGCAAAAGTTTTTTTGATAGTGAACTAATCCTTTAAAGTCTCAGATTTTTTGTCCCATGGAACTAGTTAGCGAGTCCATGGTGTGCTGGTTTGTGGCAACAGTGTTAGGGTTGGCATGGTGACGGTGTGTTTGTTAGGGTTGCCGTGGTGACAGTGTCGCCGTGGCGCTAACTGTGATCTCCCACAGAATGGCTCCCAGGCGGACAGCACTCAAGATGCCACAGTGAAGAGGACGCAGGCAAGTCTGAGCGGCAGAGGACCAGCATGCACCTCTCCCACCCTGTCCCTTTAAACCCCGGCCCTAAACCTGACTCAGCCTCAGTCAGCAAATCATAGCGTAGACACAGCAGAAAACTGATATAGCAGAAAATGCCTTTGCTGAAGCTGAATTTATCTTTAGGAATTAAACCTTTGGTATTTTCAGCTGTCGACATGCTTTCCTGCTAACAATGCTTTGCTAACACTATCAAGTTAACACAATATTTAGTGCATTTTAGACATGTGGCCGATTGTACAGTTGCTTACAACCTACAATGACATAAATGTGCAAACATCATAATTTAATGCAGCATATTGCAAAATCTAAACATTTTATTTACACTAAAAACAAAGTACCGTCTAACAAAATGTCATTCAAATACAATGGAACATGAATATGGTAATCATTCAGCATTTGATATGCAATAGTATTTTGAAGTACCATCTGAAACCACTATTGTACCACTGGTACCGCCAGAGTACTTTTTTTGTAAGAGTGCCCTTTTAAAGATATTAAATATAAATAATCCAAAATATAAGCCGCGTTAGTTGAACTCTAAGTGGTAACAGTTCAGAACAAATTCCAGATGTCAAAATGTAGCAAAAGCTTAAAATATTCATAATTACACATTTAAATCTGTATGGAAACAGTCCTTGATAAAAGTAAATTTATTACTCTGCATTGTGTAACATGATATCTTCCTGGTCCGTATCAAAGCTTCCTCCATCTTAGAAACACCTGAATCATGATTTGCTGCTCTCTCTCTCTGTCTTTCAGAGGCCTTTGCTGACTGTACAGTAGATTAACTCCTGTCGTTGCGCATGCATCTGCCTTGTAACCCTCTAACAGACTTTGATCTGCTGCTCTGGTTTGCTGTTCTTGGTTTCCCATTTCTCTGTCTGCCCTGGATAAAGGCAATCTTAACCAGGGCATGATGGGAGTATGGCATCTTTCTGCTTATAGTGTGTAGCAGTGATCTTATTTACAAAGGCCTTGTAAACATCACCGCCCTCCTGTGTTCTCTCAGGCCAATGAGAAAGAGGATACTCGTATGAAAAACGTCCCTGTGCCAGTGTATTGCCGCCCTCTGGTGGAGAAAGACCCCAACAGGAAGGTAGAAGATGACGACAAACACACACAGACTGTTGGTTGTGAGGTTGTGAAGTTCTGAATCAGACTCTTGTTCTTCTGACACAGCTGTGGTGTGCCGCTGGCGTGGATCTCACGGGCTGGAAGACATCCAATCAGGAGGCTGCAGCTGTGAAGTCATCCAATGGCTCCGATCCCTTGACTGGTGAAGACGAAGGAGGAGATGGCAAGAGCGAGCAGAGCTCACCAGAGAAAAAGAAGGTAAATGGATTTAATTAAAACACATGAATGTCAAAATGTCTTTTGATGACATTCATAATCAGAAAATTGTATGGTCGGTACATTTTTGAAAGAAATTTTTTTATTCAAGGAGGCATTACATTAATCAAAAGAGTCAGTAAATACATTTATAATGTTAAAAATATATATTTCTATTTTAAATAATGGTGTTATTTTGAATTTTCAATTAATCAAAGAATCCTTAAAAAAACTATCACGTTTTCAACAAAAGTAAGCAGCACAACTGTTTTTAATAAACTGATCAAATGTTAATATGTACCTTGAATGCAATGGATTAAAGCGTCTGCCAAATGCAAATGTTATGTTCTCAACAATGGTAATAATAAGAAATGGGCACCAAATCAGCATATTAGAATGATTTTGAAGGATCATGTGACTGAATACTGGAGTAATGATGCTGAAAATTCAGCTTTGACATCACAGGAATAAATTACATTTTAAAATGTATTTAAAAATAAAATAAATGCAATAAATACAGATTTGGTGATCATAAGAGACTCAAAACCAATACAAAATCTTACTATGATAGTACACACACACCAACTACAGCACAAGCACACACACACACACACACACACACACACACACACACACACACACACACACACACACACACAACACACACAGACACAGACAGTGTGAAAATTTAATTTCAATCAAAATTTAAACCTGGAAAAAAAGCAGAAAGTTATTTCGCAGCAGAATTTAGAACAAAGAAATATTGTGATGTAAAATCAATGAAGAATAGTTACAATTCTCCACTTTTTATTGGTCACTAATCAATTAAGCAAATTTGTGACATTGAAGGGAGACAAACCAAACATAAGGGAGACAAACCAAACAATAAGGAATCCTCAAATTGATGCTAATTTTTCAGTTAAATTTGTTATGCAAATAATAGTTTTTTACTGTATTATTTATTTACTGTTTATAAACCTTTAATTTCATTTAATATGATTGTTTATTAAATCTCAAAATGGGTCTCTTGGATTTTTCACAGCTTACCCATCTTTCTTTCAGTAGAAAATGCTAGAAGTGAATTTTAAGCATCATAAACGATGAACTGAATTAAATCTAAACATTGGTGTTTCACCCTCTTCTAGCCTAAGGAACTGCATGAAACTGACTCCATGAACAGCCGCGTGTGGATTCTGACCAGCACTCATTCAGCCAGTAAAGTGGTCATTATCGATGCAAACCAGCCCTGCTCACTAGTTGACCAGTTTAACGTGTGCAATGCCCATGTGCTGTGCATCTCCAGTGTACCAGGTTTGTGTAGTTCTAAATACAAGTCGATTGTAACAAACACTGTTGCAGTTGAGTTAACCGTCACATGCATCGTCCATGTGTGTGCATGTAGCGGCCAGTGAGAGTGATTACCCAGCAGGTGAGATATTTCTGGAGCAGCAGGGTGGAGATGGGGCTTCAGAGGAGAAGGGTGGAGTGGAGGGCATGTTGGCAGGGATCACGATCGTGGGCTGTGCCACTAACTGCAGCGTAGTGCGCAGCAACTGCTCCTCTCGCACCGACACCCCCGTGCAGGACCGAAGCCAAGGTAAGAAAACTGACTGAAAATGTATGTTCTGAATCTGTGAGACGACATATTGGTCATCATATGCTTGGTGTTTAGCTCCTACAGCTCCAGTGTGTAGAAGCTTAGCTGTGTCACAGTCTGCGGAGGAAGCGACAGAAGCCATTGAGGTGTCAGAGGAGACGGGGCCAAGTGAGAACGTGGACAGCACCCTCAGATCTTTCACCGAGCATGTCTTTACTGACAACTCACACAGGTACCTTACATTCAGCCTACTTTTAAAACCATAAAAGCTACTTAGTAAAAAAAAAGTGCATTGCAAATGCGTAAATAGAGATTTATGAAAGCTTTTTGCACTGACATCTTACAATTTCCTAAACCAGTCATCCCCTATTATAATTTTCTGACTGCAAAAGGATGTTTTTTATTTGCTGAATACTTTAGGCAAAGGCGTAAAATTTAGGAGGGACGCTAGAGACATGTTTCTGCAAATATCAAGCAACTACGGAATGGTGCCTAGCAATAATTGTGATCACACTATTAACGTATATTTATGTATAAGCACTGTTATTGTAATTTTGGCCACGTCTGGAATGGCTCACACCATTGACATAATTAGAAGTCAAACTAAATATGCTAGAAAACCCTGTATAAGCGTATTGAAAATACATGTGCACAGTTTTCTTTCAGAATCATCATTGGTCCAATTCATTTTAACCCTGCCTGTAAGTGCTCTTCATATGTTATGTATTATGTACTCTGATGCTAATGTATGTTAACAATTGCACTGCGGACAGAGTAAACAGTCTCCATTAATAATCCTTGTCCATGGACTCTTGTTATTATTAGTTACCTTTCATTTTTAGCATTACATAATTCATTAATTTAAGTCAATCCCTGACTTATGTTTTTTTTTTTTTTCAGTTTTGAATGTGCTTGTTTAGATATTCGATCATGAAGTAAAGAAGACTAAATTGTAATGTTGTTGTTTTACATAGTCAAAATTGTGTAATTATTGTCGTAGTAACATACTGGCATAAAAAATACTCCCTTTATGAGTTATGAGTGTGTTGGCTACCATATCTATAAAAAAATCTATCATGTCCCCACCAATATCAAAATCAAACCTACACCCTTGACTTTCATAAATGATGTGTTTAATTGAAATGCCTACTCTGTGTGTTCTGCCAACAGTGAGGCCAGTGTGCCAAAAGAGCAAGTGACATCAGCCCCCACAGACTCAGAAGAGGCAGGAGACGATCGGGCAGGAACAAGTGCTGCCCCAACCATGTGGCTGGGAGCCCAAAACGGCTGGTAGGCATTACATCTTCTAATCTGTATTTTCACATTATAAAGTCGTAATTCCATTCCTAACATTATATACAGCATGTAAAATACACTGTAAACTCTGTCCACAGGCTTTATGTCCACTCTGCAGTGTCCAACTGGAAGAAATGCCTCCATTCAATCAAACTCAAAGACTCTGTACTGAGTTTGGTGTAAGTAGAATCCTAATGAACTACGTACACTACCGTTCCATTGTTTTAATTGTTTTTGAAGGAAGTCTCTTATGCTCACCAAGGCTACATTTATTTGATCAAAAATACAGTAAAAGCATTAATATTGTGAAACATTATTCAAATTTAAAAGAACTGTTACATCTATTTTAAGATGTAATTTATTCCTCTGATGGTAAAGCTGAATTTTTAACATCATTTCTCCAGTCTTCAGTGTCACATGCTCCTTCAGAAATCATTCTAAAATGATGATTTGCTTCTCAAGAATTTTGAGATATTATTATCTTATTATCAATGTTGAAAACAGCTGTGCTGCTTAATGTTTTGGCAGAAACATTATAATTTTTCAGAATTCTTTTAATGAATAGGAAGTTCATAAGCATTTTTCGACATAGAAATCTTTTGTAAGAGTGTAAAAGTCTATACTGTCACTTTTGATCAATTGAATGCATCCTTACTGAATAAATGTAAAAAAAATCTTACTGTCCCCCAAACTTTAGAAGAGTAGTGTGTATGTATGTATATACAAAATAGATAGATAGATATAGATAGATAGATAGATAGATAGATAGATAGATAGATAGATAGATAGATAGATAGATAGATAGAATATAGATAGATAGAATATAGATAGATAGAATATAGATAGATAGATATTTATTACATGGCTTGGTAGAATTCCAATGTAGAATGCGGTCTGTTATTTCTTGATAACAGGCGCTGCTTAGTATAACAGACCGTTGCCATGAAAAACACAGCGTTGCCATGGACGCAGTTCAGAGACGGAACGGACTATTTTCTTTAGTGGAAGCAATACAATCGTTTTTAAATCAATAAACTCCTTTTTAAATCAATATTTTGAGTCAAATTAGTGATTTATTTGTTAGGTAACCACGTAATAAGCGGGGTAATTTATAGCGAGGCGGTCGTTATAGCGAATACAAACCCTTCAGGCTGATTAAGATCCCTCCGCTTCGCGTCGGGCTGGGTCGGGCTCCTAGTCAGCCTGTCGGGGTGGTATATTCGCTATAACGACGACCGCCTCCCTATACATTACCCCTACATATAGATACTACTGTTTACATGTTTACCAATAACAAGTATCGCGAGGTATATGAAAAATTCTAATTCCCTCTGTCTTTTTATCTTTGTGCTTCAGACATGTGAAGGGAGAGTTTTGGTTGCATTAGCTGATGGAACACTTGCAATCTTCCACAGAGCTGAAGGTTTTCATCATGTTAAACTTATTGAAAAATAAAGACAGTTGAAAAATAACTGTCATTTATTATTAAAGCAGGGTTTTGCTGTAAATATTTTGTTCATGCTCTCTATAATGTGAAATTTAAACATAGATGGCCAATGGGATCTATCCAACTATCATCTAATGGATCTGGGAAGACCCCACCACTCCATTCGATGCATGGCTGTGGTTCATGACAAAGTCTGGTGTGGTAACAAGAACAAGATCCATGTGATCCAGCCCAAGAGCATGCAGATTGAGGCGAGTCTCAGACAGCGAATGTTATGTCCTCATCATAACCTTTGTCTTGGGACTTTTATTTTATTTTATGTTTCTCTCTCTCTCTTTCATATAGAAATCCTTTGATGCTCACCCACGCAAGGAGAGCCAGGTGAGGCAGCTGGCATGGATTGGTGATGGTGTCTGGGTGTCAATCCGTTTGGATTCCACGCTCCGCTTATACCACGCACTCACACACCAGCATCTACAGGACGTGGATATCGAGCCTTACGTCAGCAAGATGCTGGGTAACACTTGCATCTGTGACTTCAACACTCATTATTTATAAGTTCTGGTTAGAGATGAGTTTAGTAGTGACATAAGATGTTTGCTGAATTGCATCCTCTTAGTATTTAAGGCTTAGCTTGGCAAAATAATATTTTATTTTATTTCTCCAGATCCTTAAAAGCAGTTCAACTGAAAGTTTGCACTATAGTAAAATAACTTTATTATTATTATTATTTAAATTTATTGTTAATTAATTATTATATTAATTTATTGATGGAAACATTTAGCCTAATATATATAAAAAATATCGGTAGTCACAATATAAATGTTTTACATTCTGCTGTGTTGTCTGTGATTGACAGGTACAGGAAAGTTGGGCTTCTCTTTTGTCAGAATAACTGCCCTGCTGATTGGAGGAAACCGCTTGTGGGTGGGGACTGGAAATGGTGTCATCATCTCAATCCCTTTGACTGAAAGTAAGTCTGGGGCGAGTTTGTTTGTACACACACTTCCGTGTTCACGTGATTATCCTAACATTTTCCCTTCCCATTGATCAACCACAACATGTCCCTGTCATTGGTTTATGCTAGTTAGCTCTTATTTGGTGGTCGACCAGCATGGTCTTTATTCTGAAGCTCGATAGCCAATGAAGTCTTGCCGGTTAAGCTAGTAAAGAGGCTTGAGTCTCACTAACTCTTCAGCTCATTGGGTTGCCAACACCCTGGGATTAACCTGCAAACTTTAATGTCATCATCCCAGATCATTAGCAGGTCAACCTCCTTAATCCATTAATTACCCAACTAGCCTCTTGTCATCTCCTTTCTAGCTTTTCTTCTTTGTTCCTTTTTCTCTATTGTTCCACTACCCTCTTTTGCTGTGTCTCATAAGTGTTGCTCTTTTGCCCTGCCTTGTTCCCCTTCCTCCTTCCTGTAGCCGTAGTTCTTCATCGAGGGCAGCTCCTGGGACTGAGGGGTAAGTGTGGAGCGTTACGACTGTCATTCTTGTAAGATCAGTTACGTCACACTTCTTTTGGGAACACTTGGTCTTCTTTAATTTCTTCCATCATTCAATAAACTTTCTTTCTTTCAGTGGTTTTAGCATGTTTTGGTCGTGATGACTTTTTTCTCTGCATTACTATATTTATTGTTTATTTAAAAGGTTGTGGTCATTTTTTTCATTATTTTCAACAGGGAAATGCAGATTCATATAAATATAAATCCACCTATACATATTTATCAGATAAATATATACATTTATATAGTCTGTTGAATATATTTTTGATTCAACAATTATTAGATTTATACATATATATATATGTATATATATGTATATACACCTTGGCCTTCTTTCAGTACTATTTTTAGTGGTTTTATGTTTTAGTAATGAATGAATTGCCTCTCTGTGCAGTACTATCTTCATTATGTACCTTTTAAAGCAACACTATGTAACATTGTTTACCTTAAAATAATGTTTCCAAAATCTTCATCAAGTGGTTCATCAGGTCGTAACAGGGTGAAAGGCACTTCTGCCATCGCCTGACGGGGTCTGTGTCGCTTTTACTGGCACTATGTAATTTCTGGGTTCGTGTAGTAACCCGACCACAAAAAGAACTACAAAATTTGACTGCTTTACGTCAAGCGCTACAATAGTCATTATTTCGTCTTTCTTCGTTTCTAATGTCGCAATACATCATCCTTTCATGAAATCATGTAACATACTCTATCTTGTCTGTGGACATCGTTCATTCTAAAGCCGGTGCTGGATAAACAGCGAGTGTGCGTGCGACGGTAGCCTAAATTATTTACGACAGCGGCAATGGACAATTTCGTTTCCAACCAGTAGGGCGACCGAAGAGGAAAAGTTACTTGGTGTTGTTGTAATTTTTTTTTTTTTTGCATGCTGTGAGCTCTTTATTACAGTTTTCCTTTTCAGCAGATTCATTTCTTTACTTAAGCTCTGGCAGTTCCTGTGAGTTTCTACGATTGGTCACTGTGCTTTATGATTGCTGGGTTCTGTTCTCTTGTAGCCAATAAGGTGTCACCCACATCGTCAGGGGGCGTGATCCATGTATATGCGGATGACAGTAACTCTGAGAAGAGTAGCTTCATACCATACTGTTCCATGGCCCAGGCTCAACTCTGTTTTCACGGACACCGAGATGCCGTCAAGTTCTTTGTCTCAGTGCCAGGTGAGTGTCAAATCAATAATAGGATATTATATGCTGTGAGCTGTGTCAGTCTCAAAATACGTCATCTTTTGTTTCCAGGCAATGTGCTGGCCACCCTCAATGGTAGCGTGTTGGACAGCCCATCAGAGTCTCAGGGGTCCTCAGCCCCAGCGGACACAGAAGCTCAGAGTCTTCAGAACGTACTGGTGCTGAGTGGAGGAGAGGGTTATATTGACTTCCGCATCGGTGAGAAGCAATTGATAAGAGAAATTAGCATGTATATTGGGTCATGAAATCATAACTTATTCATTCTGTCATTCTCAGGTGACGGTGAGGATGAGACAGAGGAAGCAGATGGCGAAGCTCCTCAGATGAAGCCAGCGTTGTCTAAAGCAGAGAGGAGTCATATCATTGTGTGGCAGGTGTCTTATGTTCCGGAGTAACACGGACAGACACCTTCTGCCTTGCCCCCCTTTCCGCCCCCAAAGATAAAAGTATGAATCCTTTCTGTAACTATCCCCCGAATTCTGTACCTAAGCTATGTAACTACCACGGCCTTGTAACTACCCCTTTAAAGTCTTATATTGAACCCTTCAGCCTGTATTTTCCTACCCTCAATTATAACTACGTACCTGTACGATCCTTCAATCCACCCTGTAACATTCCCTTTCCAAAAAAAACACAATGTTCAAGAACTTCCTGCAACTTATGACTGAATGGCAATTTCAAATGAAATGCATATAAACAGCTTAAACAATACCAAACTACGTTCCTGAAAGAACTACCCAGTTTTTGCCAAATACCTTGACCTTTGTTTTTAGTCCCTCAGCACACAGATCACTCAATGATATGAACTCATCGTGAACTCAAGTTTCAGAGATGAGCGGAATCATTTGGAAAAAAAAAAAAACAGCTAGATGAATATTTGAATACAAAAAGGAAAATGTAAAAGTGACTTATGTAAATACTGGAATACTTCATGCACCACAGAGTAAATACTGGCATACATCATGCACTACAGAGAGAAATGATTGAATATTTGAGGATAATCAAAATAATGGTGGCCAGGATTTGTGGGTAATCTAGCACAACCCAAACATGTCCCAATATCATTTCAGCTCATTAAGTAAATATGTAAAAGAATATTCAACTAAATTGATTTTTTTAAAAAGCACACAAAATCACTTTAACCAGTTGCAGCTAGCCCTTTTTCAACCCAAGTGAAATGTGTGCTGACTGGATCTGCTAATTTCCCTTTTGGATTAAGCATGAGGTTAACAGCTGAACTGAAGCCTTCGATTGGCTGCAGGTTTGAAAGAGATGGACGTCCTGCCCAGTCGCCTTGTATGTAAATCATCACTCTGTGTTCTTTGTGTGGTTAAGTATTAAGAAATAAATGTTTATGTGCTGAATCCTTCCGTCTTCAATGCTATAATTTGTTGAAATGCTGTCATAATTTAATTTCATCAATACTTCATAAACACAAATACATTTTAGTGGAAAATATTCTACCGTTCGAGGTTTTGTTGTTGAAAGAAATTGATACTTTAATTCAGCAAGGACACATTTAATTGATCAAAAGTGACAAAAGATTTATTTCAAATCAATGCTCTTCTATCAAACTTTACATTCATCAAAGAATTCTACTATACTGTTATTTTAAATTCTAATAATATTACACAATTTTACTGTTTTATATTTTTGATCAAATAAATGCAGCTCTGGTGAGCATAAGATAATGTTTTAAAAACATTTTTAAAAATCTTACCGACCCCCAAACTTTTGAATGGTACTAGTTTACACAAAATAATACACACAAAGACCAATGAACAAAGGAATCATTTATTTGAAGAGTAAAGTTTGGTCAAGTGAGTTCCAACCACTAGACTAGAGCAAGACCAAGCAGTATTGGGATGTTTAAGTTTTTCAGAGCTAGCTGGCCCTTTGTCATTCATTATCGCTTTTCATTTGAGTCATGAATAATAAGTGTATTTTTACATAGTGCATTAAGATGACAAGAGGCATGCCCATATCAAAAGTTGGATGTAAAAATGTAAACAATGTCTTTTGAGTGGATGAAAACACTGAGTAATTTTAGAGTAGTGCATGACTTACAGATTAGTAAAAAAGTGAATATCTGCAAAAATCTGCAATGAAACTCTTACAAATGTTAACAACAGCATGAGTAAAGCAGTAAGAAAATGGTCACATACAAAAATAGCTTGACCAATGACTGGATTTCAGTGATCCAGACAAATATAACTAGCCAACATAAGCTACCTTTTCCTTAAATATTTTGGTCACTCTATGGCTTGAGCAGAGCAGCCTTTACTCTGTGAGGACAGGAATCAGATGCAGATGAAGCTGCAAAAGCCGATGAGTGCAACATGACGGCTTTCAGGCGTAGATCCAGTGCTGACTGCACTCTTCCCAGCAGAGCAACTCGTGATGCTTGAACCACAGCGAGATCTCTCTCTGAGCACTTTCAACTGAATCACTGCCATGGATCACATTCCTGCACAAGAAAAACAATTTAACATCCACCCATCCATCCAGTCAAACATGCACATACACACTAACCTGCCCGTTTCCACGCAAAAGTCTCCTCTGATAGTGCCTGGGAGAGAGTCTGCTGGATTTGTCTCTCCTATCATCTTTCTGGCGGTCTTAACCACATCATGTCCTTGCCAGACCTAATAAAACATATATAAATAAATACACACACACAAAGTTTTGAAGTTAGACACTTTCATAGCAGCATAAATACAGAAATCCTATTGGACCTATATACAGAGAGACAATGTGTTTCTTACCATAGCAACAATGGGCCCTGAACCCATGTATGTGACTAATTTGCTGTAGAAAGGCTTCTCCCTCAGGTCCCGGTAGTGCTCTTTGAGCTGCTCCTCTGATGCCTACAAGCATATACTGTATTAATGCAGCAGATGATGTATTTCTTATGATATATTATTCATTTTCTTTATGAAAGCTCAGTGAAAGATACTCCAGTGGCGGTCTCACCTGCAGGAGCTTCATGCCGACCAGTTTGAAACCCTTTCGTTCAAAGCGGTGGACGATGTCACCCACCAGTCTGCGCTGAACACCATCTGGCTTCACTGCGATGAACGTGCGCTCGTTTGAGCCAGTCCATCCTGAAAAACATCTGAAATTAAATCCTTTTAAACCCCCTCGACTTCTCAATGACATCACTTGTTTGTTTAAAAAAAGTACTTTATTACAAAAAATAAAACAGGTCTATCTTGTAGAAGTTCGTTTGAGTGGTATTCTAATTTATTACACATACTCCATTCTGATTGGTCAATTATGTGGACAAAATATCACCACAAAAATGGCAATATCAAAAATCCTTGTGGGGACATTTTTTGGTCCTTATGAGGACAACAGCTTATAAATCATACAATGTGATGTTTTCTGAAAATTTAAAAATGCAACAGTTTTATGTGATGGATGGGTAGGTTTAGGGTTAGTGTAAATGGATAGAATATATAGTTTTTAGTATGGTATAAAAACTATTATTTTTATGGAAAGTACCAATAAAACAAGAAATTACAACTGCACACTCTGTGTGTGTGTGTGTGTGTGTGTGTGTGTGTGTGTGTGTGTGTGTGTGTGTGTGTGTGTGTGAGTGAGTGAGTGAGTGAGTGAGTGAGTGAGTGAGTGAGTGAGTGAGTGAGTGAGTGAGTGAGTGAGTGAGTGAGTGAGTGAGTGAGTGAGTGAGAGAATAATGACTACATAATAACCATTCATTTGTTTATTCGGTTAGTATCCTAGTTCTATGCAGGAAAATTTTGTGAAACTATTCAAATAACTCCCTTTAGGGCGATACAAAGTTTATTTTGACTGGCTATACATTGTCCCTAATAAAAAATATATATATCGTAGAGATATAATTGGTAGCTATATTATAAGCTTAACATACATAAAATCAAAGCATACAATCATAATCGATCTACACATTTTTTTTAAAAAAAAATGAAAGTAGAATATGCCCTAATATCCTATTAAAGTCGGCATGAAATCAAATTTGACAAATCTTCTTTTTATATGTAATATTGTAGTGTTTATTATAAATGATTTATCTGTGCACTTCATTATTTTTTTAAAATTCATGTACCCTTATAATCTTTAATCAAATACATTACCCTTCCCTCCCCCCTCGAAACGACCTCTCTTTTCTTCCGGTCACGTGCAATGGCGAAAGGGTGCGGCCAGAGCCAATGAGGGTGCGGCTATCGGAGCGCAGCCTCTCATAGAACCTGTCAGTGTCAGTGTCCTCCAACGATCCAATCAATTCCCGAAGGACGGAATCAAGCCCCGCCCTACATTTTTTTCAAATTTCAGAAGCCGTTTCACTCGAATATACGTCACAGCAAGGAAAAAATGACAATCTCAACTTCCGTTTCATGCCGACTTTAATACCGAAGCATTAAACCTCTTAGCCCTCGATCGTCACCTGTGTAGGTCACGAAAATAACCGACGTTGACTCAGAACGCATATCCATTTCAAATGTATTATTTTTATTTACTTGCAAATAAATATTATAATAACTTTATGAAAAGCGTATATCGTTTTAGCGCAATATATTACTGTCCAAGCAAGGTCCCTGCAGAACAAAAGTGTCCATTAAAATGACTCGAGGGGTCTTCGTAAGAGCACGTATTCTTCTGCATACCTGATTCAATAATCCTCGACTGTTTTGCCGCTAAATCCGCGAGCTCTTTTGTGTCGGATAATAATGACCTTTTAGAGCCCATTATAGGTGTGCAGCCGTCTCGGGCTCGCGCTACTGCTGCACACACACGGACCAATCACGGATCAGCAAACACTGTAGAACCAATCACAGCCGCAGGAACAATAGGATCAAGTCAAGAACAAGGAGAAAAACACTGATCTGAATGACATTATATAGATCAGTGGAGAAAAACCATTTTCTTGCTTTGCATTGTTTTTTATTACTTAGATTATTATTTTTATGTTAATGATCAATATCATATATGCTAATTCGTTAACAAAGTAGACTAGGACCCAAAACACATTTTAGGTGGTAGTATTTATGTAGACGAATGACGTGTGTGGGCGTTAAAGCGAAATGCTTGCGTTACTGCATGTTGCTATTACTTCGCAATCGCATCACCTTATGCCTACCAACCTCTCCTAAAACATAGCAATATGGGCGTATATACGTAGTGCTGCAATGTGTACATCATCTGATAGTTAGCCTAGCAAACAATAACTCACGAGATGAATTAAAGTCGCCGACATGAGGACTGCTTGAGCTGTTCCATTACTTTAAATTTGGCACTACTTACCCGTCTTGAAAACGTTAGCAAAAATTGTTAAGCAAAGTATGATCATCTTCGCAGAGCAGGAAGCCGGGCTGCCAAGAGTTTTCTGAAGAGAGAGAGGGAGGAGACGCGTGCGCGCGCTGAGGAGTGTCGCTACGTGACATGCGCATACTTGCCTGGTTTTGCATGTCCGCACCGTACCTACTTAAAACATCTTCCCCCGGTTTCACAGACAAGGCTTACATCTAGTCCCATACTAAACTGCATTTTTGAGCTGTTTTAACTTCCACTGACATATCTTAAAATAGGTCAGTGCCATTGTTTTAACTCAAGATGCACACTAGAATTGTTTAAGGCACGTTTATAAAAGCTACTCAAATCTAATGCTGCGTCCCAGGCAGGTTTTTGAGCTCGTAAGTTACGACTTCAAACCACGACTTTGTAGCGTTCCAGGCCAGTCACGCCAAACTACCTGAGCGCAATATACATACTTATTGTTTCAGACACATAACATTGTAATACATAATCGTGTGTGTATTATTATCATTATTATTAATTTGACTGCAATGTTATATTGTCGTAAAGTGTATTCTCACCGTGTACCTCCTGCTGAAACGCTGCCATTGTTGTTTTGTATGGTCAGAGAATGTCTAATATGGAGAGAACTGTCTATGGGAGAACTCCCACTCACATTAAACTTCCGGGTTCTGAACTGGTTGCAGTTCCGCTCTGGTTCCATATGAGGGCGCTCACAGGACGAGTGCAGAATGAATGGAGGTCTATGGAGCTATACCCCTAAAAATCCACTTTTCTCAGGATATAATATGTCGTCTAGTAATTTGAATGTTGTTTTTGAAAGGAGATGCAAAGAAATTACAGATTACTGGGTGTTAGATTTTTTTATAGTCACTTATTTGCTTTAAAAAGTATTTTAAAATGTAAATGACGTTATTCACATCGTACGACCAGAGACCTGTTTTACGACAATCCTTCAGTCACTTTGGTCAAAGAGTGTAAATATACGTTCTTTGCTTTGGTGCTTTCGCGCATAAACAGACGAGAAGCGCCGCGAAATTTAAAAATACTACTGTTATTGTGTCACGAAATGTAGTTTTAATAGTTTTTCAGTCGACAACGTAGTTGTCATTTAAAACTGGGGATTCTTGCTTTCTCCCAAAAGTTGTATTGCTTTAAAAGCTGTAATTTTTAACATTCTAAATAAGTCATCTTTATTAAGTAGCATAGGTCATATACCTAAAATTATATTTTGTATCTTTATTATAAAATGTCTTCCCTGAATTACTTTTATTTTATTTTATTATTATTATTCAAAGTAGCCAAGCCTATAAAATATATGAGTGTAATGAGCTTATCAACTTATCCAACATTATAAATATAATTATTATAGATTGAATATATTTCTGGTGATAAAATATTGCATATTAATTTAAGGAAAATTTATAGAATTATGAATAATTAAGAATAATTTCAGAATTTATGCACTCCTAAATTAGACAAAACTAGACCAAATTAAGTTTACCAATTTTTATTCTACATCTGTAATAATGCACACAACTTAATCATGTTTAGCTCACATATTGTAAAGAATATTACACATATATTAGCACAGATAATAAAAACAAAGTCTTTCCACAGAGGATTATACTTTTGGGTTTGGTCATCTGTCCAAATGTGCTGAAGAAATCTTTTTTCCCTCTCAGTAATTAGCCACATAATCCAAGGAATATGGATAAAAAACGTGGCTATATTTTGTTCTTATAAAGCATAGCACTAAACACAAAGCAGGTTTTACTGCATGCAGTGCCCATAAAATTAGGAACAAGTCCACTGCAACAGAACTCAGATTTCCACAGCATGACCTTCAAGTGGACCTGAGCATCAGACAGGTGTACCCTCCTGTTTCTTCTCATCCTGACTCCTGAAGTACTCATAATTGAGCAGGATATCCCGTTCAATGGTAGAGAGGGCTCTGGGATAGTGCTGGCATCCACACCCAGCTCTTTGGCTTGCTGGGCCAGGATCATGGCACGCAGCAGAGGCGGGTATTTCACATAACGGACAGGGGCCTCAGGAACGGGTTCACAGCTCTTGAAAACCTCTTCTTCATGTTTGGGAACCAGTCGCCAGTCATGATACATCACCTTATCCAATTCGCGCTCTGTGGGCTCCTCTTTACCTGAAACACATCCAAACGATGTCACAGCGAGGCTGCTGTATTTATTTGCTACATTTGTTAATTGTTTGCTTGTTACATTTATTTACTCTGTATAATTCTACTGAACATATGTAATGCTGTCCCTTATTGACTACCGCTCAAAAGTTTGCAGTCAGTATGAGTTTTTGAAGGTTTTTGAAAGAAGTCTCTTCTGCTCACCAAGGCTACATTTATATAGTACAAAATTTTATGTTATTTATTTTAAAATGTAATTTACTCCAGTAATACAAACTGAATTTTCAGCATAACTACTTCAGTCTTCAGAGTCACATGATCCTTCAGAAATCATTCTGATATGACAAACAAACATGTATGTATTATTAATGTTGAAAACAGTTGTGCTGCTTAATATTTTAGTGGAAACAGTGATATGTCTTAATCTGCTCCAAATACACCACTGTAAAATATTAGGTGCTGATCATTAACTGAGCTAAATTTTAACTTATAAAAATGTTCCCTTTTATCACAATTACTCCACAAGAGGCCAGTATAAAAAAAACTAGTTATTATCAGTCTTACATTTACATTAAGCATACTTTTATCCAGTGACTTTCAAAACAATTGATCATAAATATATTAGCAATGCCACAAATATCAAATTAGTACATATTAGTACTAATTAGTACATATAATATTAGTACTAAAGTAGAAGACATAAGGCAGAACAAAGTGGAAAGTATTTTCTTACCTCTAAATGTTAAAATGCCCCATGCTTTCCCGTGATCCATGTTCTAAATGAGAAAACATCAGTGTTTGAATTCACACATGCACTGACATCATACATAAGCATTTGTACAATTAAAATAACCACAGAACGTACCTCTGCTGTATAATCCACCTTGACTTTTGTTATTTTCCAGTAGCATGGCTCTGTATGCTCGTCCAGCCATGATTTGCGCGTGAAGAGCCGACCCATACCAAACATGCGCATGCCAGCTAGTAACGTGAAGAGGCGGGTTTCTCTCTGCACATCTTTCCAAGCCAACACGGGCAGCTTTTTGCCAGTGAAGGGCCGTGTCATGGTGTCGTAGTCTAAGGCATACCGCTGAGAGTCCTGGGGCCGATTCTTCAGCTCCCGGTAGGCCCGGATCTTCCGTGCCATCTCGGCTATAAGCCTCAGACGCTTTTTCTTTACCATGTTGCCTGGATGACCAATAAAAAAAAATTACAAAAAAAATAACCATAAATAAATATTACATCAGGTTTCACACAAACTTGTGGAGTTCATGCAGCTTGAGTGCTGCAGTGATTAATGCAGATATCAGGATATATCAAATTCAGTTCAGTTCATATCAAGTTCAGCTATTCACTCAAATTGATATGACGATAATATAACCTGAATTGAAACATGAGAAAATGTAAAATACAAAATAGAAGATTTTAAACTATTAATTTAGACTTTTGGACTTTACTGTATATTGAAACCAGGAAACTCACAAAGAAAAAGTCTGTATAAAAGTTAAATTATATTAAGTTTTATATGAAACATCGCATATGAGTCTCATATGGGATTCATGTCACACACACAAAAAAAACACTCATAAGACTTTATTTCAAATTATCAATAATTATTTTCTCTTCAAATTAATACAGGTTTGAAGGCATATTAAAAGGCCACCAAGAATAAATAGAGATGTGATTTGCAGTTATAGTTTGATCTATCAACTGAGTATGAGTATGAGACAGGAACCGTTATCAATTTTGCCAATTTTCCCTCATTATTTAAGACGCATGTTAATGTAAAACGAAAAACATATCAAACAGAAACATCTGAACAGCAACTACTTTTAACGGACTAGCTAAACAACCAGCTAAATAGTCTTGGGCACACATGCTGCACGTGTTACAACATATCTTAGACAAATGAGTAAACGCAAAGCACTCCAGCCATAAGCCATAAGAAGAACAATGAATTTAATAAATACGCGCACATTTTAATCCATTTTCCATGCAATGACAGTTATCTTACCTGTCTGTTTGACTTGACCTCCACACAATTACGTCACGGTTGCTGCTGTCCGTCACGGAAATCGGTCCGTGCGAAACGCGCGTGCGTGTTCCTGTTCCTTTCTTGAGGGTATATCCATAGGTATATAGATGTTTCTCAATTTAAGTGACCATATCTGTTCAGTAACATAAACAGGCCTACTTAAATAATCTCTTCTGCAGTATGCATTACGCAACATTTTGTCAGAAATATACTGTACAAAATAAATTAGAAAGGCATCATCCAAAAGTATGATTGTATTTACATTTTTAGTAATATGAGCAACACTATGATTGATTTTTAGAAACCTTTATTAAGATCTTAAAAAGAACAAACAAAAACATATTCAGCCCCTATTTTAATGCATATATAATTTTTCTTATTTTTTTCTTCACTCATATAAAAGGCCATGCTTAATGTATGTTGCAGAAGAAGCGAGAGAAGGAAGAGAGAAGTGAATAAAGAGAGAGAGAGTGAATGAGAGAAAAAGAGAGAGCGCTTATGACATACAATACGTGCAGAACACAGTATAGGGACCTGTATATATTTCTATACATACATTGAGAGCAAAAAGTGCTTTATGCATAACAAAAACATGATTTGCTTTTTTTTTTTTAAAACAATGAATTACAAAACCTGCAATATAAACCCCATATGAATTCAATATGAACCTCATGTAGAGATGTTGCACAGATTGAAAACTGAATCAACCTGAACGTCAGTTAGCATCAGTCAGTTTGACAACTGCATCAACGTATTTTCAGGAGTTTCTCTGGAAATACTGTTCAGATACACATACACACACACACACACACACACACACACTTTGAGTAATGATAACTAGGGCCCAAAGTAACTCCTAGAGACAAAAACTGTCAAAATACACAGGCATTTTCCTCACCATTTCAACGTAATGGTTTTTTAAACACATTTATGCAGACAATATTCATAATGACTGAGTCACTGTTGTTACTTATGGTCTGTTGGTAAGTCCAAGTTTGACAAAACAAGAATAGAGTAAAAACATACAATGGTTGTTTAAACAAAGAGGAAACAACAGACCATGGCTCTCTGAAGTGCTGAGATGTTTGACTGGTCTGTAATGGAGCATGACATTTGAATATGCATTATTTCAGAGGAGATCAGGTCACGTTTTCTACCGCCAAGAGTGCTAATAATGAATAAATTTACAGTTCACTCAAGGTGTCGTGTATTGTTTGTGTTCCTTGTGCATGCAAACAGTTTGAGTGTTTGCCTGTGTTTCATATGGTTGCATGTTATTGTTCCCCAGATCAGAACAGTTTATGAGGTTCATATCTTGCTTTTTGTCTAAAGAGCTAATGGTCTTTATTCCACTGGGAGTTCACAACAGAATAAAAACTGACTATCAATTGAATATTTCGCGACAAACTAGTAAAACAGACTTGACTGACCTTGAATTATTTTCAAAGTCATTCAGCAAGCTCTGTTATCCACCATTGTGATTGGCAGCACAAGTCCAGCGTTCATATATATGTAGATTCTTCTTTATCTGTAGAGACATTTTCTAATGTGTGCATAATGACAAGCTGAGTGGAAGTGCACTCGGCGGCGGCACACGCAGTCTCAGGTCCAGCGGCAACGTTTCCGCTGGCAGGCCTCCGGGTCCGAGGAGCAGCCCTCAGAGTCACTGCCCGAGGAGGGTCCTGGCGGGGTGTGTGTGTTCGAGTGGGTCTGCGTATGATCCAGGCTCAGCACCCATCCCAGTTTGGAGTGAAGAAGATGTCTGAGGCCGGGCGGCAGGGGCAGGACTCGAAGGGCATCGACTCCGGACGGGAGCAGCTTACGGAGTCGTGAGCAACAAAGGTACTGTAGAGAGGTGGGAGCAGAGACGCAGCGAATCACCTTCATGCTGCTTTTGGCCGCGGTGGAACACGCCATCGGAAAAACATGTTTATTCTTCATCTCTGTAGCTGCTACTCCTGCCAAACACACAACATACATATTAAATGTGTGGTTTAACAGAGATAAACCAGCTCTCCAGGTGTGTGATTGTTCAATAGTGTCTGAGATCTCCAAAACCCAGGGATGTGCAAGTCGAGATTTTCACAGTCTAGTCAGATTCTCAAGACTAGTCAGTGGGTTGTCTAAAAAACTAGTTATTATAGTCTTGTAAAATTATGATTACTAAACACAGCTAGAACATTTCTTATGCATATATGGATGCAAAGCACAACCCTTAACAGACAAATTTTCAAATAAGTAGTGTTGTAGAAATTTTAATAGTCATTTATTCCTAACAGATATCAGATGTAAAAGTATATGCGTGTACGTGCTTATGTGTGACGTTTCAGGATCATATGGGACAGGACCTCTGACCTTAGGAACGGTCAGATTTGGCTAGTTTATTTCAGTACCAGTTTGTGTCCTTAAGTAGAAACTGAACAGCAGTGGGGACCATATCTGAGTGGGTGAAAGAAAGGTACAGAGGGTGAGGAGGAACCTTGAAAAGAGTATAAAGGCTGTCTCATGTCTTCCTGGTGCGCGTCACTCACTTCACAGGGTAACTGCTGTGTTGGCGACTGGGCCTATTCTTGCAAGAATAAATATTTCTCTTTTTATTAATTTGACTCTGAGTGTCTCTTACGCAGTGATGATGTTTAACAGAAGTTTTGCCACAACAGTAGACTAACTACTAAAAATAATTACTATAGTAACAACTATGCAAGGGATAATGTAGAGCGAGTCGGTTGTTATAGCAAATACAACCCCGACAGGCTGATCAGGACCTCAACGCGAAGCGCAGGGATCTTAATCAGCCTGAAGGGGTGGTATTCGCTATAACAACCGCCTCGCTCTACATTATCCCGCTTATTACATGGCTATCTACCAAATAAAGCAATAATTTGACACAAAATATAGATTTAAAAACGATTGTATTGCTTCCGCTAAAGAAAATAGTCCGTTCCGTCTCTACGGTTAGAATCCATGGCAACGCTCTGTTTTTCATGGCAACGGCGTGTTATAATTAGCAGACCACATTCTACATTAGAATTCAACCAAGCCATGAAATAAAAATAAATAATTATAATTAACATTTAACCTCATTTAAAGTTATGTTGCAAAAAAGGAGAGAAAACTTAATATATACAGTGGTGTCAAAAACATGTTTGTCTGGTTGCTGAAAGCAACTTTTAAATTTTATGTCTTAAAAATATTTTTTTTCAAGAACTTCACTGCACATATATTATCTCTCCTGGAGAGAAAGTAAATGTCACATAAAAATGTGTACTATATTTCAAAAACAAGATAAGACCTCAGCTGAAAGCAGTTTGTCATGTCTCTTACCGATGCACTTGCGGTTTTTGAAGAAGGTGAGGGTGCCGTGCCAAGTGTCCAAGTGAACGCCAATAATGGATCCCTGTCCGAATCGTGACGAAAAGCTCACTTTATCACCATTGTGATGCAACAGACCTGACAAAAACACATACATAACATTACAGAAGAATCCTTATGCACTATGCTTTTATGTAAAGTCATGTAGGTGTTTTGTGCAAAAGTATTTGTTTGTGAACTGAACCCGTTTTACCTGTATATGACAGACCCCAGCTGTCTTCATCTTTTCCCAGCAGGCTGCAGAATGTGTGTCTGTATTTGTCTAGATTCACATCTGATGTGCCAATACCAACCATCTACATAAACACAGAGAATTCAACCATTAAGAATAAACAATCCCATATACACTACCGTTCAAAGTTTTGGGGTTGGTACGAAGTCTCTTGTGTCCACCAGGCTGCATTTATTTGATCAAAAATACAGTAAAACAGTAATATTGTGAAATTTTAATTATAATGCTTTCTATTTAAGTATTTTAAGATATAATTTATTCATGTGATGCCAAAGCTGTACTTTCAGCAGTACCAAAGAGCTTTCAGCATTACTCCAGTGTCACATGAGCCTTCAGAAATCATTCTAATATGATGATTTGCTGCTCAAGAAACTGAATTTAAATGAAACTAAATGAAACAAAATTTTGAAAACAGTTGTGCTGCTTAATATTTTTGTGGAAACCGTGATACATATTTTAAAGATGCTTTTATGAATGAAAAGTTAAAAAAAACCTTTATAAATTAGGTAACACTATAAATGTCTTTACTCTAATTTTTTTACATTTTAAATGATTATTATTATTATTTTCTCAAGTAGTAATTTGTCCCCCCCCCCCCCCCCCCAAAAAAAAAACTTTGAACTCAAACTTTTGACCTGAAGTGTACACGTTTTCAAAAAGAAATTGTAAAGCAATGTGGCTCACATCATGGAAAACTCAATTGATTCAGCAAGTTTCATCCTCATTAGCTGTATGCTGACAGTTATGCTTCGGTCTGCTGAATCAGCCATGTTGCTCGATGTCTAAGTTTAGAATCAGCCCTTTTCAGATAAGATGCCCAAAATAAGCAGAATGCGTCCTTTTCCTGACCATACGGAATATTACTAACACACAAATCACGCATAAAAGACACATGCTGCGTCCCAATTCGCATACTATCCGTCCTAAACAGTATTCGAAAATAGAATTAGTACGTCCCAAATCGTAGTATGTTGAAATGAGTGTTTCAAAGATACCCGGATGGTCTACTATTTCCGGTCAGAATCCGAAGTGTAGATCGATGCACACTCTAACGCTGATATTGCCCACAACCCATCGCGCACTGGACGAGGATTCAGTTAGAACTACAAACACGAGTGAAAAGTGTTGAAAAACTACAGACATGGAGGACGCGCGAGTCCTGCGGTTATGTAGAGAGGTTTATATAAAGAGGTTTGAGTGATTAATTATCAGTATCTGACCTGATGAAAATGAATTTATTCAATGTTGTCCACATTATATTGCATCTGCAGCAGCATTGTGAACTTTTGTAAAGATAGTTTAGCCATTACCTTTTAAATGCATCATTATATTAAAATTACAAACACGAGGAGAGTCTCCGCATGTAGGAAATCAAATTAGATTGAATTGAGGATTTTAACCGTGACAAGATGATTGACAGGGCGGTTTACGGTGACGGGATGCACGCAGCACGCGACAGATCTGTCCGTTAAAGATGACGTGATAGGATGTCCCAAAGCTTGCCTACTCTTTAGCTACACACTCAAAAGTATGTACTTTTTCTTCACAAAAAGAGTACATACTTTTAGGACGTAGTATAGACCCCTTATCAGCCAACGTCACAGTTACGTCACGGCGCTAGCTGGAGGCAAAACAAACGGAAAACTGCAGTGCAGGCGGCTAATACAAACCAGCACAGATTCGGCTACATAATAAGGAGCTTAAATTATTATTATTATATTAAATGTCATCTTGATGTGTTGTTGGGTGCAAGAATCAATGAAAAATTAATATGCTGTATCTGGAATTTTTATTTCTAGAAAATATTCACATCATTAACATTGCACGTACTGTCACTGTTTACATTGTGGTCTTCTCGGCGCTGGCTCGCAGAACTGCGGATCGTACACACAAGTCTTGTACATGACCATTCAGCACATAGTTATAGCATCTAAAGATTTATATGCCCTCAGTTTCTCTTTACGCGCGGTTTCTCTATCAGGTAGGTGTAGAAGTCAGGCCACTCAACCGAGGTAACGTTATCCTGTCAGATCGTCCATTGAGTGAGCTTATACCATGGTCTGGGTGAATACTCGATTCTGATTGGCTGCAGGGTGTCCGTTAAAAAGAGATAGAGGACACCTAGGAAAGTAGTTCTGGTGAAACTGCCTGTTTACCATTCGAAATTAATAAATAAATGCGCTGCCTACAACAGCTGTGTGAGTAACCATAGCAATAGGCAGTCAAAGTATCCGTTAACAATTTGCTCTATCAAAACAAACATCTAACATTAGTTAGATTTTACATAGCCTACTAATACAACAATGAGCGACTTCCTTATTTCATCTTCAGTCTCTCACGGACTGACGGAGCCCAGGAAGCCCGCAGACTGGTCTCGCATCGATGTCCAGCATCGGAGAGTCGACCTACACTACAGCGGTGCTTCGGAGGCTGTGGTTAGTGTAGACTAGTGTAACACATAGTGTTTTTGTGTAATAAAAAAATAACTATGCCTACCTTTGTGTTTCATGAAAAAAAATGCATTTTTGAACCTGAAGGGTTCTACAAGCTGAGCGGACTATAAATAGCCTATCTCAAGTTGCTAAATAAACCGTCAGGCAAGTTATTATTTGTAAAAACTAGAGATTTAGCCTAATTAAAATATAAACTAAGGTTTTAAAAATGTTTTATTTGGCAAGTGACCATGGTTTAAGCGGGTTAATGCCCTTCGAGGTGTCCGTTGTAAGTTTTTAATGGACTTCGCGGAGGCAACCGTCCTCCCCTGCGCGTCGGCCGGTTTACACCTCGCCGTCGTCCATTAAAACCTTACAACGAACACCTCGTCGGGCATTAACCCTTACGTGTACGGGTCAGCCGTAAAACGTTTTTTACGTCTGGTTCCGTCCGTTAAAATTAACTTTTGCAAATAAACATCAGAGTCCTGGACACTGAGTGACCTTGCACATTAAGATAAAATCGGATTTTCTCCAGTCATTGTTAAAAAACAAGCTAACAAAACTTGTAAATTAACGTTAGGGAAGCGGCGAGAGGGATCGTTCTGCAGCCACCTAAGCTCCGCCCACAGAAAAACGTCACCATGTTTACCAACTGATAAGGGGTCTATAAGTAAGCGAATTGGGACGCAGCAACACTCTTGTCTCTCACCATGTCTGTGCCATAGACAGGGGAAGTCATTTTAATCTCCCAGAAGTGTTGTCCCTCCGAGAATTCTTTGGAGCCGCGAATGGCAGCCGTTCCACAGCTATATTCCGAGTGGAAGCTCACTTTCCTGTTCTCACAGCTCAGCAGGGTTGCAGACGACCGGCTGCCCTCATCCCACACCCAGTCAAAATCTGACAAACAATTAAACAGCCAATAAGAGAACAAGTTCAGTCATAAGCATGATCAAGGTAAAAAAATATATATTAATTTGGCACCACCTTGGTCATCTTCTCCACAGTGGCAGTCCCGCAAGTGTGTGTAACCCCGGAGCCGTGGGTTACAGCTGAGCTCCATCTGTGAATCACAGCTGCAGTACGACTCTCCCGTTACAGGCACCGCACTCGGAACCGCCGGCACAATGGCTGGATACTCGGCTTCGGAATCAGAGTCACTGTACTGCAGGAAAAATGCGTGCAAATTCAGATCTGACATAGTTTGTGCTTCTTTGAACTGAAACAGCTCTTGTGATGTTCAGCACTTTAGACAAAAGGCCACCTCATTAAATAATTGCTGCCTCATCTAAAGGCATTTCCACATCATCACACCAACCTGCTGGCGATCATAACTCCACTCGTCACTCTCGGAGGCGAGCACCAGCGCTCTTGCATCTGCATCCCGTCGGATTCCACTCCACACGTACCTCCACGCCCTGCTGTTTCTGCTCCGCCTTGACATGCCAACCAGGAGCCACCGCACCTGTCCATCACAGACACAACAGTTGTTTGACATAAAGCATAAACAAAGAGAACAAACAGCCCTGCTGGAGAAACACATTGTCAAGGCAAGTCAAATGTATTTGTATAGCACTTTTCACAATGCTCAATGAAATGTCAGGATGTGTATAATATATTACTATCTTCATGCCTTATAGTTGCATATTAGCAGCTTGGTGACAATTTACTGTACTGTGCAAAAGTCTTGAAAATAGGTTGAAGCCAGTTATTTATATATTTTGCTGTAGGAAATAATATCAGTTTACATTTCCAAACATTCATTTTGCCATTAATTGTAATAATCCAGTGAGATTTTTGTATGCACAAGGAGTCTGTCAACAACTGGTATGATACACACAGAGATCTGATCTCACCATTATCTGGGATTACAAGAAACTGAGACAGACTAAATCCAGTGGCAAATCCAGTGACCAAACCTGTGGCAAGCTACCTGAAAAACTATGAGAAAAACTACCTAGGACAAAAGCTGTTTTAAACTCAAAAGGGTGGTCACACCAAATATTGATTTGATTTAGTTAATAGACGTTCATTCATAAAAAAAAAATCAATTTATGACATTATTAAAGCATTATCAAAACTTTTCACATAATGTAGCTTTGCAGGTAGGTTTCTTATGTATATAGTAAAATAAAACCTGTAGCAGTAGTTTGGCTTTTTTGTGCAGTTTTTTTTTCTATTTTGACAGATAATTACTCTAACGAAGTTTAGTTCTTCCACAATTAAAAATATATACAATATTCTCATATTTTTTTCCCCTCAAGTTTATTTTTATTTTACTAAAGGATTATGAAAAATATACATGATACAGAACAATAAAGACCCCCCCCCCCCCCCCCCCCCCCCCCACACACCCATGTAATATTCTCATATTTTGATGCTATATTTGAAATTGTATGTTCATGAAAAACAAATATCCCGTCCGGACATCACTTTAAGGAATTGTGTATTATTATATAGTGTACCAATATATTCGTTTAATATAAGGCATAAACGTTTCTGTCCCTACCTCATGTGCTTAAAATAATTTCTAAAAGGATAAAATAATTGTCTTATGTGTTTTATTGTCAGCCCGTTGCGCGCGAGCTGCGCTCGTAAAGCTACACTGTAGCACTAACCCTATACACTGTATAGTAGTGTTTCGCGCGAGATGTAAACAGGCAACATGCTCAGTTTAACTGTCAATTACGTGCATTCAGTAATTTCATTTCGCATAAGTAGTCATTATGAACTAGCCGACATGTCGGTATACTGTATCTCCTAAAGACAGATTCCCCACAAAAATTAAATAAAAATAGCTTGTTCTCTTGTTAGGCCTAGCAGCAGAAAGTGGTCAGGGAGAGCCAGGCACCTTGCAAATGGAGGGTTATTCGCTGAAAGGAGAACAGATCGCCTGTAGTCACACTATTAATATGGAATCCTATTTATATTTCAATATTATACCAGCCCATATAATAATAATTGTAAGAAAGTGCAACAGGCTTCGACATATGATCTTGGCGCTAACGGAAGCTCGCGGACTTAGCAGACGCTACATCCTGGCTGCTGCATTCACTAGGACAAGCACAAGCAAACTTACCTGCCTTTTAGGGATACCACCGCGATCGTTGGGTCCCGTATGATTGTATTATGATGACACTGTAATGTATGTATCTGTGAAGGCAATCGGATTCTGTCCACCAGCTAACTGTCACACTTTTCTGTGACCTACTTTCACGACAGACGTAAACAATGCTTTAGTAAGTCCCGCCTCTCCACTTCAAAACTCCATTGGCCCAAAATTCCAAGTGGGCGTGGTTTATTGTCTAACTCGCGTAACTACAGGTCTAAACAGCTGTCACTTAAATGTCAAACTCGTCCCATGACTGAAGGCTAAACCCCTTTATGACGTTCACTGCACGCTTCCCAAGTACCTAGAGGCAGATGTGAAAATGTGTTATTATCGATTAACTAGATTTGTTTTGGACCGTTTCAATTAGTCAAACAGCTCTTTTCTGCGTTCTTCATGTTCTATAGCAAATTTCAACCGATCAATTTAACCGACTATTTCAGAATGTCCTACCACATGTATCAGAACAATCTCTTATCTACAATTTGTCATGTTTGTTTATACCTACAAAAGTTAGACCCGAATATTGTTCATTTACCCTGATTGAAATTGGTATTTAGTTAATAGACAGCTCTGTCAAGCCTGGTCGGTTTTATGCTGTTTACTGTCTATGGTTTTATTCACGCAAAAAAGCCCGTAGTCTCCAGATGACAACACGTGACGTTATATTGGGAGCTGTTGACGTCGGACTGGGAATTATGTTCTACATGAACACTTTTTTATCTGTTTAAATCGCGTAACTGCGATAATTACGACATGCCATGAACGCACCTTTAGCCCAAAAGAAAAAAATAAGAAATTATATTTTTGCATGAAGACAATGAAGACTACAGTATTTTAGGACCATTAAGCTTCTAGTCTTTTTTGTAAATTACTTCTGTATATATTTCGTCGGTTTTTTTAACAAAACGTTGGTAAAAAAATAATAAATATAAAAGGAGTTTTCCAAAGCGAGATTATATATATATATATATATATATATATATATATATATATATATATATATATATATATATATATATATATATATATATATATATATATATATATATATATATATATATATATAAACTTAAATAGCAAAAGTAAAAGGTCCGGGCCCATTATGAGACTTTTTTTTCTTATTATTAAAATAATGTCGCTGTTTACAAATAACCGTAAAGGTTCAAAATTAGACTACTTTATTCAAAATATAATTTCTTGTTTCTTTCGTTTGATTTTGAAACGAGACCTGGATGCTTCTGACAGGTTTTGTGATTCACTCATAATGACTATGATGTGTTGCCGTTTGATAGAATCATGTATTTTCCTACGGCTGATTAGCCTGGCTAACGCCAGACCCAATTCTCGTTGAGACTTGGGTCTGGGAACCACATGTACATTTTCTCGTATTTGAGGCGTGGTTTACGAATGCCCGGCGCTGTTTATTGGGTGCTAAGAATGTCTATCAAATGCTCATAGCCAACATATGTCGTCATCGTCTTGCTGTTCCCTCCCCGTTCTGTGATCCCGTTCTATGATTGGTTCCCTAAATGAGGCGAAAAATCTGGCCATGGTATCCAGACTGCCTTTCAGCGTGAATTGAATCGCGCTGCGGTAAGGCAGTATGGGGAAACCCAGGCTAACGGCTGATGTGAATAAACGAAACTGGTATTTATCACACTTTCCTAGCAGTTACACCGTTTCTGGTAATGATGTGCACTGGGGGGGGGGGGGGGGGGGGGGGGGGCTGGAATGAATTAGCGATGATCTAGCGCCCCCTCTCATGTGGAGGCGTGACTGCAGCAAAGAAGAGCGTGATGATAAGGGAGGGAGTTTGGTTGAGGCTGCAATGCAGAGATTCAGACAACCAGATGGTAACCTGTGGATTAATCCCTCATATCATTATATCTGTCGATTGACTCTCCATGATGTGAGAGCATCATAATTGTTAAATGTATAGTTGCAGTTTCTGAATATATGTAAGTGTTACATAATTCTCAGATATGATTTCTGCTCTAGTGAAAAGCACTTGGGTTCATAATAGGTTGCAATGTTTGCCCATGCAGTTAAATGACATGTTACACTGCCAAGTATTGGCTTGAACTTTGAACATCTGTAGAATATTTCCATTGTTACATCACGTGTGATTGAATAAAAGAGAAACTGAAATTAGGTTGAGGAAGTTTTATTCGGAAACTGGACAAGCCGCGCTGGTGTTCACCAGAAACAGTATCAACTACAGGTAAAACGCTACACCTCTGAAGAATGTCATGTTAAGAGTTAAAACACACACTCGCTCATAAACACACGTGTGCATTCATTCATTTCACACTTAGTAAACTTGCACATCAATACCTTAAGACAATGGTCTCCATGGTAATCAATGATTAACATACCCAAAGGAACTCGACAAATTTCCCACAGAGCATTTCACCTACCTATACACATATACATATATATATTTCTGATACACACACACACTCACATAATTCATTTAGATAATCAGGATATCAATAGACTTTGATCCATTTAAACTGTTTAATGAACATCTCAAAATCTTCATAAATAATCAGCAGAAACAAAACAAACAGTAATAATCCATCTTTTTTACATTTAGGTCCTCAACATCAGTGTCAATTTAAAAGGTCCCAAAAGTGAGAAAACAAAATGACAGTTGATTTGTTCTTTAAACAAAAATAAATCTGACAAAATAAAAGGATGACAAACAAGTGTAGCATAGGAGAAAGAGGGCATCTATTTAAACACACACACACAGGACGAGAGCAATAGCTACACAGCGCATTTACAGGGGAACACACATCAGGCTACTATACACAGAGAGGAGGTTCAATCACACATTCACTTGCAAACAGCACACTTACGATACACGCATGCACGCAAAAAAATCCTCTTTCATCGTTTCGGGTGGTGAAATTACTCAATGTGTATCATTAGGAGGATGTTTGTGTTGGTGCGTCTGTGTGTGTGTGTGTGGTTGATGGTTGTTCATGTGGAAGAGAGGATAAGAGCAACGATTAACCCTTGGTGGACAGGATAAGAGCAACAATTAGCCCATAAAGCCCCAAAACCTCAGCGAAAATGAGGATGAGGATCATCCCCACAAATAAACGAGGCTGCTGGGCTGTGCCCCTCACTCCTGCATCACCCACGATACCAATGGCGAAGCCAGCCGCAAGGCCACTAAGACCCACGCTCAGCCCGGCACCGAGGTGCAAGAAACTCCTAAAGAGAGAGAGACAAGCACAAAAAACACATTTGGATAGTGTTATATATATATATATTTTTTTGTAACAATATTTTTTACATTACGAATTTAATAAAATGTAGACAATTGACAAATGTAATTGTGATTTTCCCATTACATCCAAATAATAATTAAATAAATAATAAAAGAACAAAAACCTTACACCTCCATTAACAGATGTAGCCTCTTCAATTGTTTATATACTCTACCTATCAATTCTAATATAATTTTTTTTTTAAATCTTTCTTATGTCTAACTAACAAAGACAATAAAATGTAGAATGGGGATTTTTACATTATAACTAAAAATGTATAAAAAACACTGCAGTCTTCAATGCTACAAAAAGTTACAAAAGTGATTCAGTCAAGAGCAGTGAGAAATTCTTTCTTTTCTTGCTTGATTAACATTAACGACACAGATAACAGCAGGTTTATTAGGCTGCTGTCACTTTAAGATCGAATACATGATCCAATATACTGATACATGCATTTTCTCTCTCAACGGTTTACATTCACTTAAGACATAAATGACTGTTTATGAGGATACTTCCATTGGGTCCCAATAAGGCTCCCAAAAAAAAACTTCAGTACTCGCATGCTCTATGATCTGTGGCTTCATGTGCGTGTCTCTCTCAGACAGCATGTGCAAATAGCGAAATGAGTTCTCTTTCGCAGTTTACTACACTTCAGCATTTTAATATCACTTGTTTTTAAACTGTAATACTTAAAAATGCATGTAAACCATAAGCTTTCGTGACTGCAATATCACGTGAACGTAACCAAACTAGAGATGATAGTCCAAGATCTCTACCGATTGACAGACTTCTACTGGTTAATCGTGTCTATCGGTTTATATACTCTCACTATCAATTCTAATAAAAGTGTTATATCTTTTTTGGAACAATATATTTTATTTGTCAAACATTGAAGACAATAAAATGTAGACAGTCATTGGGATTTTTCCATTACAACCAAATACAATATATTAATAATAATAATTTACAAAAAAGAACAATAACCTCCATGTACACAAAGTGTAATAACCTCTTTAATTGTTTATATACCCTCATTGTCTATCAATTCTAATATAGTGTTATATCTAATTTCAATTATTCTTATCATATATTATATATAGCTATTTAAATTACAACTCAGCCAGCAATCAAAAATGTGCTAGTTTTTGTTTCTGAGGAAGCTGAGAGTGACTTGTAGGAAAATCAAACAAGACACACGTGAGGTGCGTGACTCACTTGTAGAGGGTGACTGTGGGAGAGATGTTGTTGGCAATGAGTACAGCCACCACCAGGCCGTAAATGGCAATGATACCCGCCATGACCACGGGAATGATGGACTTCATGATCAGCTCCGGTCGCATCACGGACATGGCAGCAATGCCCGTGCCACTCTTGGCTGTCCCATACGCAGCACCCAATGCTAAAAAGAGAGAAGAGGAGAATTAACACATGCAAGGAGACAGAGAGAGTGAGAACAGGTACTTATGATGGGTTAAAGTTCAATGAATACAGGACAAGGCAAAGTTGTGGGTTGGAGTGAATACCCAACTAATGAACAGTGAACGCCATTCTAACACATGTGTCTGAAATATCAACCTCCGAATACACACCAGCTGTTCCATATACACTGTGTAACTGTTTTAAGGAAAAACAATACAACCAAAACTATTGGTTTTTTATTGGTCAATGTTGAAATATGGAGCAATTTTGCTTCCATAACATGTCTTCTTTTAGTGCAAAGGAAACTCACACCTAAGTATTTGTTTTATTACACACACAATTATCCATTTACATCTGTAGATTTCAATTACAATACATATAGGCAGTTTTCTAAAAAAGTTTTTAAATTATGCACGAGCCAGAAATCTCCACTTACTAAACTTTCTGGATTTATTCCTATCTATATTCTGAAGTTTTTTACAGAGGTGTTTGTTCATATATAATTTAACGGATTTAATGTTATTCCTAAAATCATGGTAATTTTCTTTTCTAGCTGTTGGCTATATTTTCTGATGCATGGAGTGATACAAAAATATATGCAAAATCCCTTTCTGTAAAAGATCTTTAATAATGTTTCTTAATCTTCAGATTTCTGTTCTGGAAATGTATGCAAATCCATGCATATTTAAATTAGATAATATTTTATTGTTTGATAACATTTGCGTTTAAACAACATTTAAGAAAATCTGGAATAAAAAACAGTTAATGTCGTAATGTAGTGACTAATCAGCTGGGGAAGTATGGTGATATTTATCAGTTAAATTTTTACCCTAATTGATTGTTGTATTGCTTTAAAGGTTTTAAAAGGCAAGGTCAGCAAAACATTAAGACAGTGGCCAATTGTTGTCACTTTCTGTCACATGACTGAATACAGCAGTGAGTTCCCTTGGTTTGTGGAAGCAGATGAGGAGGTGCTTCAAATTTATTTGGATCATACCGGGATTTAAGGGCACGGTGTGCTGACTGAGACTGAGTAAATGTAAAATACTGGCTGTCGTTTGAATACAGAAAATAAGTGTGGCTCTGACTGAGATAAACAGTTAAACTGACAAGGACGTTTTTGTCAGGGCGTGTAGTTCGTGTTTTAAAAAGTACTGTCGCATTAGATAAGAGCAAACCTTCATGTTAATTAAGTAATGCATTTCGCCTTGGCTTGAAAAAAAAATCAATGACACTAAAACGACGCTACTGTTACAGTCTAGACCAATATATAGAAAGAGATTATAAAAAAAAATCGGTCGTGTCTTCCAACCATATATGTTTGACGTCCTTGCGCAAACATTATAACAGCAGACTCAGCTCGTCCGAAACGAAAGCGTCTTAAGTTTTCCACGCAGACAGTGATCGGTGAACCGTGACAATAAAGGAAATAATGAAACGAAATAAATAATTTATAGACATTACGTCAAGTGAGACGTCATGTGCCGTGATGGAAACCTTCGCATCCCTTCTCCTACTACAGGTACACGGCTCAGCGAGCCGCAACTCCACCACAGTCTGCCACCCGATCGATACCAAGCGATCATCACGTTTACTCAGGGTTTTCACTTAATAAAGCATTCACTGAATTTAAGGTTAAAATGACGCGTCTCTTACCACTGAACACCATTGCTGCTGAGGCACCCATCACTGCGAAGAAGGGTGAGTACTCGGGGCTCGAGGCAGACATTCTTCTGGCGCGTTCAGGACACTAAAACTAAAGACAGAAAGGGAAGAAGGCTTCAGTCTAGGAGGTTAAGGTTCCAAAGAAGATCTATTCTAGGTTGACAGGTCTTGTAAGAGCAGGAGAGGATGGTCACGAATCCGACAGGACGCTGATCCCGGTGGAGAGGAAGAAAATGGCGAAATGGAGAGTGTCACATGATCGACCATGAGTGCAGGGTCCATTTCCGCTTTCTGTGGGGATGACTTATGAATACGCAATGCGTTTCTTTTTAGGATTTTGAAATGACTGATTGTCACGGGGTCACAGAGAGGATTTTCAGCGTTTTAGTAGAATTAAATACACATTAGTAGTTTTGTGGGAGCATTCGGTGGTTCTGTCATATGAAAAACACCCCTATTTCATAGGTATTTTGGTATATTCCATTGCAGGCTTCCACTTTGATATGTGTGAATGCAATCCCCGAATCATAGAAGGAATATAAGCCTGTAAACCAGTTGTTTATCTGGTGGTGGAACTTGTTTAAATCTTTCATAACCACCAGATGTTAGCCAAAAATTATATGGATAAGATCAAATATTTTATTGTATTAACCATTTTTAAGAATAAGGTTGTTGAACTGCAGGATACTGCTCTGTTTAAAAAAAGAATCCAATTGACTAGTTTTCTGAATGCATTTCTATTTGTAGACCCCCATTCATGAAACTAGAAAAGGTTTACTAAAGCATTTAAATGTCAATGAAATGTTGAAGTAACATTATTTTAACATTTCCTGTGGACGTGTATGAGGTGTACATTGTCATGTGCCTCGTCTCATGACTTCTAGGCTTGGAGCTGGAGAGTCCAGAGAGGAAGTAACTTTATGTTACTCACTCTCGGGTACAGACTCCTGTCATTTTAAAACTGCTTTATTAGATGAACAGCTCTGAAGTGTGTGTGTGTGTGTGTGTGTGTGTGTGTGTGTGTGTGTGTGTGTTGTGTGTGTGTGTGTGTGTGTGGTGTGTGTGTGTGTGTGTGTGTGTGTGTGTGTGTGTGTGTGTGTGTGTGTGTGTGTGTGTGTGTGTGTGTGTGTGTGTGTGTGTGTGTGAGAGAGAGCTTCCCTTTTCTGATTTTTGATGAGAACCAAAATACTAAAAGTTCCACTCTGATATGGTTGATGGCTGCTGATGACAGTCATCTGATATTTTATTACATACATTTTACACAGTTGTAGTTACAATAAAAACCACTTCAGATAAAAAGACTAAATAATATGTGAAATTGCTTAAAGGAAAATACATTAGTTTCTTCTATTAAATGAAAAAAAGTGTAAATTCACGGTCTATTTACACATCTATAGGCATTTACACTATAGAGAGACATTGCCAGGTGCTTAGTGGGAAAATGTAAGTTTATGGGCAATATTTTCAATCCATAATCCATTTTATCTATAAATATTAATACCTCAGTTGATTGATTCCGTTGTTCAAGATTAATGCTTTATGCACTAGCTGCTTGGACTTAACTGTCTGACAGTCATTGACTTTAATAGAAACAGAAACATTAGCCATTCAATAAACACATGTAACATAACATGACAAAGCACTTAATAAACTAAGAAATGAAATGGTACATAATATAGGCATTTATAATTAAACTAGAAAATATAATAAGCCTGCATATTTTGTCCAGTGAAGAAAAGTCAAAATCTTCATGAGCAGATTTGACTGAGGAAAATCAGGGACCGGTTTCACAGACAGGGCTTAAATTAAGCCATGATTAGGCCTTTTAGGGCCTTTAAGTAGCTTTTATAAACGTGCCTTTGAAAGAAAAAAATACATTAGGGCAACTTTGTAACAAAAAAATGGCACTGGCTGTCAGAGTAAGTTGCAAAACAGCTCAAACATGCATTTAAATCTAGGACTGCCTTAAGTCTGGTCAGTGAACCTGGAGAAGATGATTTAGGATGGCTGAGGAATGCTCATGGAGGGTTGATGTGGTTTCATTGGATGTCGCTGTAATTCCTCATATATAGTTCGTGTCTTTGTCTACGTGGCACTCCTCATCTGGTGTCCGGTGCTGCACTCTGTTGGTGATCTGCATCCAGCACAAATCACTTGCTCGGAGTTTAAATTATGTCTTCAATTTCGTCTCGCCTGGTCTTGTTACGAGCGTGGATAACTTGTTTGATCGTGTTATATTTGAAGACATACGGTTTTATTCATACTGTCTATGGTTTTATTACATAAATGTATTTTCTCAAAACAACCGTAGGGGGCACCCGGATTTGAACCGGGGACCTCTTGATCTGCAGTCAAATGCTCTACCACTGAGCTATACCCCCTCGTCATATTAAATACGTCCAGTTATTCACACATATACATAGCATGTACAAATAATCCATGATGAATATTAATAATGTAATAATTCCGTAGACTGTTTGACCATCTGTTTAATATATGACATAAATAATTGTACACAATTTGGTCGTTTCATCCTCACAAAGGCTCTTTATTTTGAAAACCAATTGGTACTTTTTGAACATCCATTGACATAAAATACATGCATTTGAAAATAGATAAATTTTCAGATAGATATGTGCAAAAATTATAGACGGAAGAATATGACACAAATAATATCCAGACAGCCATCTTAGAGTTTGTGGTAGGCTACTGTTTCAGCCATGGACTGCGCCTTTAGGAATATATATATCTAATTAAAAGGTAGGAGGAACACATCAGTCTGGTGTAGGTTGTGTTTGTGTCAGGTGCTATCCTGTAGGAACAGTGTTTGTATGACAGAGAGATGAGAAGGAAGAGTGAAGTCTCATCTTGTAAGTGTATCCTGCTGCGTCCTCCAGTGAACAGCTGTTCCTCATCTCAGGATCCAGAGACATGATCCCACAAACACAGAGCTTCTTCCTGTAAGCTGCAACAAAATACAGCGCATACAGCGGTTATAGCGAGGCCTAGTAGCTAATATTCATTAAAAATAAAAAAAACGAACATAACCTCGCGTTAGTCTATTGGGCTTATTTCATTTTTTCATTGTTACAATTTTAATATCCAGCTACATTTTAAAATTATTATTATCCTAATTACTAACCATACAACCTGCCTTAATACTATTTGGTCCGTCAACCCATCATGGACAGCTAGTATAAACATCACAAAGAGTGTTGTTTTTCTTGATGAAGTGTAAAAACACAATTAGCTCAAATTCATTGCCAACCTTTGTGTTCAAATCCCTCCCGAGGACGTGAATCCCGCATCCGCTCTCATGGATGCTATGGCGATCACAGCATGTAGATGATGTAGGACAGGAACATGAGGCCGATGATGGCGAAGAACATCAATACCAAGATGTCCAGCATGATGTTTGCAGAGCAGAAGCGGAGGACGATGATCAGGCAGCGATAAGGACCGCTGTGGTCTGAGATCCTCCCCGCCAGCTGATCACTATAATAGCCTACTATACTGTCCTCCCTTCTAGAAAGATGCAGCAAGCAATAACAGGGGCCGAGCGCTGAACGTTTTTGAGTTTATCATCGGCATCCTCTTTTGATGAGTGCAAGATTTGATTATCAGGATCAAACTAGTCTGTACTTCACTATACGAAAAAAGGGAAAGCACAACTAGATGATAAGAAAAGCATTACTTTTATGTGGGTTTGTTTATCAGGAGAGGCAACTAATTGTGTTACATTTGAAAGTTGAGCAGGATGTGTCTGCTTCTGCTTGTTTCTTTTTACTCCAAATGCATGTTTAGATTCACACAAGGTGAACCATGACACGAGGGCAAGCATTTATACTCACAAGGTTTATTTTGTAACATAAGCATCACATTTTCTATTTATTAGTTCCTTTTCAATATTCTTCCTGTTTATTTTTAGGTGATTTGTCATTCAATAATGACCATTACTAACAGTGAGATGTTATACATACTGTCGGAGTCTGTCACACCAGTGTGTAAAAAAAGAACAATCAACTTGAGCTAAACCATGTTAGATTTAAGCTAGAATAGCATGTATTGGAATAAAGAGATGGGACAAAACAAAAGGGTTTAAGTGAAATAAAAAGCATCTGATTTTGGATATTTATGCAATCTGGACATTTTTAGGATCTTGTATCCCTTTATGTCTCATCTTATAACAAAACATTGACCACAATTTTTTTCTTTACAAAGGGGAACGAGCTTAAGAAATCCAATTTATACAATACCATTCAAATTTTGGGATCAGTAAGATTTATTTTTGAAAGAAAAGAACAGTTTTAAATTGATTTAAATTGCATTAAATTGATCAAAAGTGTCAGTAAAGACAATAAATATTTATATTTCAAGAAAGCCTAAAATGCTGTTCTTTTCAACTTTCTATTCATCAAAGAATCCTGAAAAAAATATATAAAGGTCACAATATTACAGTTTTTACTGTATTTTTGATTAAATAAATGCAGCCTTAGTGAGCAAATTATGGCTTTCAAACACATTAAAAAAAACTCTTGCTCACCCCAAACCTTTGAATGATAGCATAGGCCTACATATTAGATATTAATAAACATTGACATTTATGCATTTGTTTTATCCAAAGCGACTAACATTGCATTTCAAGGTACACATTTACATTCTTATCAGGTCTTGCTTTCCCTTGGAATCGAACCCATGACCTGAGCGTCGCAAGCGCCAACGCTCTTCTGTATGAACTACAGGAAAGCTCTGTATGAGAGTGGCAGGAAAAATCATGGGGACACTTTTCATTTTTGACCTTGCACCATCCAACAGGCCAACAAGATTGTATTAGACTCTTCACATGTATTATATCCTGAGTATGTGCTGCTGAACTCTGGTCGGAGACACAGGGTTCCATTATGCAAATATAACTGATAGAAGTATTCATTTGTACCACTGTCTCTCAAATTAATTAATGAGCAATTGCAGGAGGAAGTTAAATAACTGCAATAGCTGGTATAACAGGAAGGAACTGAGTGTTGGCTTATGATACTGTATGTACTGTTTTTATGATATAGGGTTTTTAATAAATTTATGTTTGTTAATGTTGTATGTTACATTGTGTGTTGACGTTGCAGCAGTTCCCTAATCTAAAACAGATTTCTCCTAAGGGAAGCAATAAATGCTACCTTGACCTTGTAAAGCTGGATATAAGGTGTTTAAAATTGTTAAAATGAATTGGTGAGATATTGGTGATAGTACACTGATACTAGATATCAAAGAAATTCTGAGGATATGTTTTCAAGGAAAAAGTAACCCAGATATTACTATAGTGAAAAAAGTGTGAAAGCAAAACACTTACTTTGATCATTCTCTGCATCTATATTTTGGCATTTTAGAGAACAATGATCAGTAGAATCTCATTAGAGTCTTTGCACAGTAACATAGTTTCCAGTTATACATGCTAGGCTCTAAAACATTCTAATACCGCTAACAATTCCTTTCGTTCGACAAACCCGCCTGCCTTGGTATACAAATAGATTTTTTTTATTCCACTGATATTGATAAATTGACATTAAAATTCCGTCTCGTACAATACCAGCAAGGCAATGTGAATAAGCAATGATATGAAGAAAAACAAAAAATCAAACTAACAAAAACATCAATAACAACGTCTTACAGTTTCATACTATGCACATGGAACACCCCAAAACCGTAATGGAACAAAACCAATGGAATGATTAAAATCCAAAGCAAAAATGGTCCATAGAATTGTGCTTGGGCTCATTGCTTCTATTCTACAATGCTGGTCCACTCCTCGCTCGCTAAGTGACTATATAGTTTATTTTTTTCCCTTTATTAAGTACATCACTATTTCCTTGTCATTTTTAAAAGCAGGAGCAGCAGAACAAAAGTATGGTCATATATTCTAATTAATTTCCTAAAGGGGCAGCGGAATGTGAAGGAGCTTGAGAGAATATGAAAGTAGCAAAAGCTTCGCCCCTTAAGATTCCAGTATCAACACATGATGCAAATGGTCAGACGCATATGGAATGACTGGAATGGCCAGAAGTCTAATATTCAAGCATTGTTACAGAACCACAGTCAATGAGATGTGAAACAGTACTGAATACATTACAATTAAAGACTGCAAAAAAGATATGAAACCATTAAAAATATATATGTATAAAAAAAAAAAGTTCGGACCAGATTCTTTCACATATTGTCATAGCAACTGATAAGATAAATTTGTTGAGATGTCTGCGAAGTGCTCTATATGGCAGGCCCTGTGTGTGGTCATGTATTTTGTGGGTTTGTGTGTGCGCGAGTCTTATTAAGACTTAAGTGCCACTTGTGACAGCACCTTTCCAGGACTGAGGAAACGCGGATTTAAAAGATAAACAGACAGCAAAAGCAATAGACAGGGAGATGCATATAGAGAGAAAGATGGGTGAAAGGTATAAATCATTCACTATTTATGCAAGTATGTGTATGCGCTGTTGGGGTGTATGATTACATACTGAACTATGTTTGTTTTGGATCATAACCGGGTCACAGCGGCTGACCCCTGATAGGACAGTTAGTGCAGGAAGAGAAGAGGAAAAAGATGAGATCTTGAAAGGTGAGATGGCACTCGGCTAATCATCTGCGTCTCTGGCGCAACCCCCCCTCTTTTTTTTTTTCAACCTTTTCATCCTTTCACGCTCTCATGTTCAGATGGCCTCTACGTAGTTAGCAGGCAGCATCCCCTGCTGGCCAGTGCGCTCCACTCTTCCGTACATCCATCCCTCGTCGATTTGCTGAACGTCCATTATCAGGTCACCGTCCAGGAACGACACCTCGTCCTCATCAGCTGCGGTGTAGTCGTACACCGCGCGGTAGCGCTTCTGCAACACATGCAAAGAGGACCGTAAGGATTTGAAAAGGATTGTGTGGGACAGTGTGTTTTCGAGTTTTAAGAGTTTATTACCCCAGAGCTGGGAGGAGGGGCGGCAGCGGCCTGACGCACAGGCTCAGGCTCATAGTGATAGTTCTTAGATGCTGCCGGGGGCTGATATGCTACAAGAGAAAAAAAATTTCATATTTTATGGCTCAAAGGAAATTGAGACTGCAATGATCATCCGGACAACAATCAAGATATTGTGTACCTGGAGTTGTGATTTGTTGAGGTGTCTGTGGGTGCTGAGGTGGGCCTTCCCCTCCCATTCGGCTCTTCTCAAAGTCCTCATGGTACTTAATCTAGAACACACACAGACATACACAATGTGTCAAAACAGGAAGAAACAACAGTAACTATGATGCTGTCACTATGTTTTATGTTCATCATCTCAAAGCCTCGCAAAATAACATTTAGTGATGTACTAAACGTTGTTTTGAATTCTGCTAAATATGTCACCTAAGTAACATTATTTAGCCGAATAACAGTCAAAATTGCGAGAATTATTTGTCATAAAAAGCAGATGTATTGGAACCAGCTGGGTTGAAAATTATATAAAACATATGCAACATGACATTCATTTCCAACAAAAAATGTGTACATGAATAATGGAGTTATATTACGGTTTTATACTGTCCAGTTACTATTGCAAATGAAAAAATATAATAACGTATTTGTTGTGAAGACCTTGTTTCTTTCATTTGATTTGACAATATGGCCAAGGAATTTTTTCTTTGAAAGTATTAACCAGACAAAAGTTATTTGACGTTCGCTGAAGTCTGGGTTTATCTTAACACTACTAATAATTCATTAATAAAGGCTATGTTCTTGTAGCCAACAACATAAAATATTTTTCATCTAAATGTACAGTGTAAGACATGTAAAAAAAGACAAGAAGCTAACAAGGTCAAGATCAATATTTGTGTACAGCCTGCCTGACACGGTATTTTCACAGACTAACACGTCACGTCTCTGGCATATACTACAGTATTTAAAATAGCATATATGCATTAGTTATATTGTCAATTTAATTTACAGAGCAATCCCTGCAACGTTTTTAGATTAACTATAGAAGAGAGTCACACACTCGCAAGACTCGCAAAAGGGGGTGTGGCATCACGATGGTGGCTCTACATTGTGATGTTGGTCTCGGCACAACCCTATTTATGATTGTATACGACTGGTCTGTGCGATAAATCCCGCCTCTTGTTTTCATGAGTGTTCTTGAATCGGCCTGAATGAAGACAATGATGGGGTTAATGGGAAGACTAATAAAAAAGTAAGTAAACAACTCAGACACTTAGATATCACCGCTTTATGTCGTGTTAAAATCAAACTTGAAGTGCCCTGAAAACATGATGACTGTTGGGAAAATTAAATGTTCATGTCTGGGACCAGTATGTACAATAATTTTACAATATATAAAAACAATGTGAGGATGTTGCTTAATTTTAAAACACCACTACACACCATATATATATATATAATACATATACACTATTTGCAATAAAATCTTTTGTAACATTATGTACTGTCACTTTTAATCAATTTAATGTGTCCTTGCTTAATTAAGAAGTATTTTTTTATTTTAAAAAAAATAACCTTTGAACAGATGTGTATGATGACTTCATTGACCATGTACTAAAAGCAATCATAGAGCAACAATGAAGACAACCACAATGCTGCACATTTTACAGACACATCCTCAAACTGAGTGGTTTTCTTCTGCAGCAGTGGGCACATTGGTTAAGTGGTTCAAGCTAAAATAACTAAAGGAAATTGAAGCGGGGAAGAATAAAAATAGAATGGATGAGAAATACTGATGCAGTGCTATAACTAAACTACTCAGAAAACAGTACTTCATTTTGTAAAGTGGTGGTTTCAGCAAGAGGTTTTTTAAATTAATCAATTCTGAGCGGAGGTGACAAATTAATAGTAATTCCTGCACCAACCACAGGGTGTCTCCTGAGCCAGATAATAGAGTGTCGTCTTTGCTCCTTTCATACTGACAGGAAATGACATTGCAAAAAGGAAGTTGGTGACATAAATGTTGCCAGGCAACAGCACAGATACTTCAGCAAACAGGTGTGGTATGAAAGAGGAAGGGTGGGACTAAACAAGTGCTCCATCAAGGTCAAATAATGCCTAAAAATTCATTAATAAACAATGAAAGGAGATTAAGATGATAGATAAACTGTGTATATTTGTGTTTGTTGGAGAGATGAAGAGAAAGGTTGGGAGGCCGAGGCACAAATATAAAAGCAAAAGTAAATATCAGGCAAGAAAGAAAATGAACAGAAAAAAAACAATGCTTCCATGTCTATGTTTTGGTAGATGATTTAGAATTTATTATTTAAGAGTTGGACCTACGTTGCTTATTTGGTCTTGCGTTTTCTTGATTCTCTGCATCTCTGGTGTGTCAGCCACAGCGCTGAAGCCCCTTCCTTTGTTCTTCTCAAATTCCTCCTTGTAGAGCACCTGCAACACAAACACACACGGAAATTAATAGCAAATATCCAAATAATCGTAATTGTTAATTTCGTTTTAAACAGGTTCACAGGTGTACTTCCCTCCCTTATATTATATCAGCATAAATGCCGATTAGTTAACGGATAATCATAAAAAACAACATTTGGCATTTTCCACAATTCGCATGGTTAAACCTTCAGACTTTTACAAATTAAGTCATTTTTCTACAAAGGTGCATTACATTTAGAAAAACATTTATCATCAACCTCAGAAGGTCAAAATCTAAATATTATGAGCCGTTTTATTTTCTGATCATTTTATTTGAGGTTAATCATTTTTCCAAATCTATTTGGGTCTAAATACAGTTTAAACCCTGATTTATGTGGTTTTGTAATAAGCTAGCAATACATAAAATAAAGGTAAAAATTAGGGAACAGTTTGGGAACAAATGTTGTTCCGTAGCTACAGATAAACTTCTATTGAAAAATATATTTATTTTTTGTGACAATAATAGAGATAATGAGGATTACTGGTTTATCTTTACTAATGCAGTCAATACAACATCTGTAAAAACTAAGAAAGTGAAATGAGATGTCATGATGAATGTTGCTTGTATAGTAGTTTATCTGACCTATAGTTCTTCCTAAAAAATACACAAACATGGGATTTGTGCCTCTAATGTTTTAAAAAGTCACGATACACCAGAATCTGTGTTTCACATAGTTCTTCCTCACACAAGAGCAGTGTTGAGTGTGCAGGTGGAGCTCTGGGAGATGATTATGACTTGACTTTTGCATTCTTTGAGTATTATTTCATGCTTAGGAGTGCAATGCCACAAAAAACAGAATCACCAGAAGAGGAGAGAGGATGATAAGAGAAAGCTAATATTGGCATGTTGTACCTGGCTCTGCATCTTGCTTTGCTGTTTCAGGCGAGGTTCTCCGGAGTGTCTGCAACACTGGTGAATGACGTCTTCGGATAGTGTCTGAAATACACACATTTTAGTTAACATCGGCATTTGAAATCCTTTAAGGATTTGCAAATTAACATCTCAGTATTCCTCCTAGTTGAATGACAATCAAAAGTATTTTTAATTATTAATTTGTTTGGATATAATATTATTCAAATCACATTTAATGCGTAAACTATTAATGCTGCTGAATGTAGCTCATTGTTATAATGGGCTATTATATTACCCATCAAGGCTACTCAAATTGGACACTTTTTAACTATGTTGCTGATAAAGACAAAGATCCTGAATTAGTGGTTGTGTAGGTAAATGTCCACATGGGCTTATCACTGATCTGTATGGGGATAGTGAAGCTGCACAAGTGTAATTTGTGCCTTGTGTAAACAAGCCAGCTTATTTGCCCTATTTTCACAGACCAACGCAACACAAAATTAGCATGACAGAGACAACCCCAACCACAATCATCCAATGCAACACATAATTAGAGTACCAGAAATAACTGAACTTTACAACAGAGTACACAAATTACAATTACAGCACTAACTGATATATTTGGTAATACAGTAGTAAACAGAGCTATTACACTAATCATATAACAATATATAATGTGCCATGACAGGTTTTAACAGGACTGATTCAATAAATGAATCATACTTCACAACACAACAACTGAGCCAATCAAAACGTTGACTGCTCCTGGTTACAACAGGACACCCGTTCTGCTTAGTTAACCACTATATAGTACACAAACGCCGAGTTGCTGCAGGCAACCAACACATAATACAGAACATGCTCTGTAAATAAATATAGACTGATCTTTCCTTGCTCAAAAAGCTATGCCAAAGACTTAAAAAAAGACCTACAAACTAGTTTCAAACAAGTAACATTTATTTATTTTCTGATACATCATACAATTAAAAACCAATAGAGATACAGGGCTCAACACTAAGGATGGGCTTAATATTACTATATATTTTGTAGCTAGTAGGTTTTATTTTATGTTTTTAGTTTTATTTTAAGTTTAGTAATTTGGTTATGTGCTTTTGTCATTTTTATTCTATTTTTTAACATATATTTCTATTTAGCTTTCATTTATTTTTATTTCAGTTTTAGTTTTGGTCATTCATTTTAGTACTTCAACTTATTTTATTTCAGTTAGTTGCCAAGGCAACATTTCTAGTTTCTAATTTTGTATCTGATATTTATATTTTATTTCAGCTTTGTTTAATTAACAAAACATATTTTCAAGTTTTAGTCCCCCTGTGGTGAAAATCAAGCTTTTAATATGGTTTATATGTCTATGTGCTGTTTTAAATATGCTTTAAAACAAACCATGTGCGAATTCATAAGTCAACAACAGTATTTTCTCTTTAAAACGGCAGTGAACCAAAGACAGTCTCAAGAACGCGGTTTGAAATCGCTGGTGTTTCTGACATCACAAACTACATTGTAACCAATCATGTTACATTCAAGCTATTTTAAGGCATGAAGAATTTTTTTTAAGGAAAAAAACGTTTAAATACGTCATTTTGGTGATCAAAGATGAGTTTTAATGGATAAAATTGCTGACTACAGGGGGACTTTAACACTAACAGCACTGAAGGACTGATGGCAAAAACAAACATAAACATTAGGCTAGTGTAATTTCTGCTGATTTAAATTATCACCATAAACCTGTCTAACTGGCTAACATGATGTTGTGTTGAGTTACATTACAGCTCTCTCATTTCTAGTGAATACTATATAACAACCTAATTACCAGAACTAAACTTTGACCGTTATTACCATTATTAACGGCAGCCTTTTTTTTCTACACTGTGTCAAGTCGAGCCTGACATAAACATATTATGCACACTTTTGTGGTGGGCGCAATGGAATAAAGTAAAAATATATGTTGTTGTTGTGGCCTGAGATATATCAGCTAACTACCATTTTTGGCAATAATATCAATCAGTATATTGCCATGCAGTCCAAAACACAATTTTTTATTTTTTGCTAAAGTAGTTCTCACTCAAATCACAGACACAGAGAGGAAAACAAACATGAGCAGATAAATGGCACTCAGGCTGAATTATACGTTTATATCAGTTAACAGACAATCACATCGTGATCCAAGCAAATGCTTTTTACTTCTGGTGGACCTGTCATTAGACCATCACTCTGAGAAGTAAACAGCCCTTTATCTGTTGGACGCAAGAGGAAATTACTCTGCCATTCTCACTTACTCAAATTATCTTCGAAATAAGGACTGAGTAAACAGTGGAAGAAGCAGATCTAGACAGATGGACAGACATAAATCATTTGCTAAATAAAGACTAAAGTCCCCTGGTGTATTATGAACATGAGTGTGAGACACACTCACAAAAGGGATGCATTTGCATATTTTCTATGCCAGCTGTTCATTATGACTGGCCATGCTAAGCCTGGTGGTCTGCATTAAAACACTTTAAGTGTTAAAGAAGTATGAATGGGCAGGGATGCTATAATGAGGTATCTGACTCACAAGACTAGTCTATTAGTGATCAGAAGTCATTTGTGCACGTATATGTATGGGTCATTGTTGTGAAATTATAGGAATTTCCCTCAATGTCATTTCCACAAATGACTGAACAATTCAGCTACTGTGTGAGCAAACGTGACCTTTCCACAATCAAAAGACAAAAAGTGTCTGACTTTCTATCTTCAATTACAATGTGCTAACTTGCTCTTCCTTTAAGATGCTCTTTTTACCTCATTGTTTTAACCATCGTAAGCCGAGCCAGCTATTGGACACGGTTGCCCACTATTGGAAGTTAGCCACTAGCCAAATAGCAATTCAGATATTGTTTTAGAAACCACGAATTAGATATGGCTAATTTTAATATGCAACAGACACCCACTTTTTCAATACATCAAGTTCTGCATTATATTTGTTAATTCTCTAAAATGGGATTGTGAATGGAAATTCACTGTGATTTTAAAGTTAGTGGACTGAATTTGCTTCTGTATGACGTTATTTTCAAGTGAAATGGCTTACTAAACAAGAAAAAAATGACATGATTTTTTTCTAATGATTACAAAGTTAAATATGTTAATGTTTATTTAATGCCAACTTTAATATTATATGTATAAGCAGACACATAATACACTAAAACTCGCATGCAGAGAGCAGCGATACTTACGCATTACAGTATGGTCTCTTCTCGAAGCCTTTGTAGTTCTTCATGTTTAGAGTCATCTTACAGACCTCACAGCTAAAGCATCCTTTATGCCAGTACTGAAAGAGAGAGACACAGAGAGATGATAGATTAAAGCTTTGAAATGTGTTTGTATTAGGAGGTGTATGCAAAAAAAACAGGGAAATTATCTGCAACGCAGGAGTTGGGAGAGATAAAGACAAATAAAAAGAGCAAATGAGATGAAGTCCTTCAGATCCCTTAGTGTTGCTAATTCAGTCGCTATGGCCGTTACAAAGTCTATGCAGTTCGCTCTGAGGATTAAATGGAAAAAAACAATGGAGTGCTTGTTCTTGGAAAGCACTTGGAAAGAAATACAGGCTCAGGCACCACATGTGTTGCAAAAGAAGCCCAACTTGAGGTTACATCCATTCGGAGAAAAGACAAGTTTTTTTTCTCTGTGTGAATGCATTCATTTTAAAGACTCTCTGGCATCTCTTGAGTGAAGATAGTTTATATGAAACCCCCATAGCACACTGGTTGTCTGTCCAGTGGTTACTAAGCAAGTTACATCACAATTTTCCCAGATTCTTGCAACATTTAAAAAAACAGAAAGAAAGATCCACAACAAATGCTGGGAAACACACTGACGCTACTGAGATATTGGTCTCCAAATGGCTATAAACCAAACTATGTAGCTGCAATTTATGCTAGTCTTTGATTAGAAGCTTCCTTAGTTAATGTTAACCACGGGAGTGTTTCAGTAATAAGAGACCACACACACACAGAGAGAAAATGGACTGGGGCGACTGACCTGACCCACTACCCTACATTCCATCTATACAGCCAGTCATGCATGCTAACTGCAATGCGTACAATTTAGACGTTAGTATGTTTGTCTTTCTATATCAAACCCTTTCTTGGTAGTCAGCTGGAATGTCGTAGTTTGATCACATGTGCATGAGTGTGTGCAACAAAGTCATGCATCTACTGCAGTACCAAGCAGAGGAAGTTGCAAGCAAACACTTGAGCAGAGGTTTCGTTCATACCCAAAAATACACCTTTTAGATTTTTTTTTATTGGCAAAGCTGAATCTTCAGCACCATCAACCAAAATATCAACCTCTGAACATCTCAGAAGGACAATATTGTACGAGAGTAGCGTCTGCGGTTTCACTTCATTTGGAGTGTCACACAATGCTTCAGAAATCATATAATCTAATATGATGATTTAAAGAAACATTTCTTATCATTATCAATATTGAAAACAGTTGTGCTGCTAGATATTTTTATGGAAATTGTGATTTTTTTTTTTTAGGATTCTTCAGTGAATAGAAATCTTTTGTAACATTGCAAATGTGTCAATTTAATAAATTTAACGCACCCTTGCAAAATAAAGGTATGAGTTTTTTTTAAATAAAAAATCTTAATGACTCTAACCTCAGAGACTATTGTATGGTGTTTTTATTGTTCTTTTTGAAGCTTGATGGTCATCATCTTCTGCTATTGAAAAGGGCTGTCTGAACAATCGGCTTAACTTCTCTTTCTGTGTGCCACAAAAAAAGTGTCCTAGACAAAGAGTAAATTCATGTGGGCGATTTTCATGTGTGTGTGTTTTTTTAATCTATTCACGTGGGCAATCATTTTTGTGACCACCTCTCTAGGGTGCGGTTCTTCTGATGTTCTTCAGAGACAGATGAAGACCTTCATCACTGAAGCTGAAGCAATGGTTGGCCTCTCTTCAAGCTGAGGGAACCATCAGCATGCCTCAAAAGAATGACAATGTGCAGCAACTTGTGTGAGGCCTTTCCTTTAGGCAATGAATAGGAACCAACTTGTGTACGTGTGTTGGGGGGGGGGGGTCAATGGCATTATTTTTCGACAACATTTGTGGGAGGTGTGCCATCAAACGCCTCAACTTTTACTCTTACGTAAACTGCAGGCCTCATTCACGCATTTTACGTCGGTGTAGTCATTCCCCAAGCTGTCTCGTTCAAGGCCACGGAGACTGTCGGCAATCGATTAATATGCTTTTAACGTCCATTACACGCGTTACTTATTATCACTCCGCCCCAGTTTCCCTCCCTCGCAAATACTTGCGCTGCATGAAAATAAAGGAGGGCGACCCCACCCTCTTGGAGCATCTAAAGCCATTCAAAAGCTCAAGATTTCACCACTCAAAAAACCCGAGCGATAAGGATATGGGTTAAGAGGGGGGTGGGGTCAGTAGAGAAAACGTTTCACAAGCGTGTCGAGCAGCAACACTTCCTCTGGCCGGTTGGTAAACATGTAGTACAGATGTGCACTTCATGTAAACGCAAGGCCCGACTGATATCACGGTTAACGTTGGACTGATATTTCAGGAATGCGTGTAAAATTGGGCCAAATATAGCACGTTTTGAATACGGTAACACAGGCCTCATAACGTACACGGGCGAAGTTGCATATCTGCGAAGCTGGCTGAATAACAAAACACCCAAGATAATATACAACCCAAACCGCGTGTATGAACCAGTTATTTGATTGTCGTTAAGAGACACTAGAGTTTGACACGACTTGGGCTGTTTTGGGTTTTTCGGGTCCGTCCATGTCGCCCACAGGACAGACTGACACGTCATAAACAAACCACCTCCTCCTCCTCGCGACAGAGGCCACGAACAGGCTGATGGCGTTTGTTTGAAAAATAACGACTTCCGCGGAAAATTTCTGTCGATATCAGACGATATACACACTGAGAAAAATAAATATAACACCGACAACTTGTAGCATGCTATGAAGTTATCACAATCAAGGCTTTGCATTAACGTTACCAGTCCCTTCGCTTAGACGTTTCCGCTCTGCTCACAATCTCGATAGCCACAGCATCGGAAATGGTCTCCTTTAAGCCACATTATTAAATCTGTATTATACTTATCTAGATCAAAATATACCCCATTCACACGGCCAGATGTGTAAGCTATGCTAGCATATGCTAAGTAACGTTATGCCTTACCTTGTCAAGACAATTCACTTTTTCCGTGGGATACACCACTCGGTTACATCTGCCACACAGTGGGTTCATTTTGGGAGGAATAGTAGCGAAGGAATGAGATGAAGAAACGATCCGCAGAGCAGAATTTGTTAGATAACGCGAGAGGTGTGGATCGCTAGCCGTTGATGAGTCCAGTTCGCACCGCTGGCTGTCAGACACGGAAGGCGCGCTCACGGCACTGCCGCTCTGTTCTGCTGCGCGCTCCCGTTCAGAGATAAGCAAGGGCATTCAGCGGAAGACTTTCTTTCACTCTCAAATATTTATTCGTTATCACTTGAAATGGAAAAAAAAAATCCTGCTCTTAAGTTAAACGACTTATAGCTTGTTGTATCTTGTTTTTATATTCAGTTTTATTTGTTTTAAAACCACATCATCCAACGGATCTTACTACAGATACACATATTGGGACCTGCCCTCATACCGTCTATTCAGTCAAACTATGGCGTTTTAGAATAAACGCTGATGACAAAGTGTTTTTAAATAAGGCGCATTCAGCATATTCGACCTTTAAGTAAAACCGAAACAGCTACATTGTCTTTGCTGTTTGTTAATGTAGCTATATCAGACAGTTTTCACAAAAGCTTTTCACAACAGTGAAACCGACGCTTGCTTTATACTTTGTGTCGCCCTTTGTTTGAGCGACACCTGGTGGCTAAATATGAAACTACATACATTTCAGTAAAGTAGGCCTAAAATGCACCCAAAAAATAATAATATTTTTGTCATAATTTACTCACCCTAATGTTATTCCAAACCTTTATGAATTTGAACACAAAATAAGACATTAGTAGAGAATGTTGATAACCAGACAGTTGGCAGTAGCTATTGATTTCCATAGTATTTTCTTCCTATAGGTTTATATTTTTACTATACCTGGATTTTAGACAAATGTGTGTAGTCTCCAAACAAATTTTTTTTGTTATAGCTGTTGGCTAAACAAGTGAACACAATAAAACCACTCTATATACATTCAGACAATTGTCAACTGTATAATGAAGGTAGATAATTGTTTCAAGATATAAGCATTTTTCATAAATATCACAAGTTGTTACATGTTTTTAATTGTTCCAAATTTATACAGTAAAACCAGATCTTGCATATCCAGTTTTTTTTTGTGGGTCGGTGGGGGGGTACTTATTCAGCATTTCCCACTTCGTCTTGGCAGATCGACATTATATGTTTGGCGAATATATATTGAATATATAATGAATATAGCATAAGCTTATTATTACCAAAATGCATCTTTTTGTTTGTGGATAATCATTTGAAAGTAATTTATGTGCCAACATTTTATTTAATTTTTTACTTCTTGAATTGTTCTGTGTTTACTGTAGCCTATCATGGTTCCCACTGTGACAAAATGCCTCCTTTTGTTATTTTTTTTTCTTGGGCAGTATTGGTGGAAATGTTATCTTTTTTGGTAGTTTTTGTGAATTTTAATTAAATGTAAAATGTTGAAATGTATTATTTGTTTATTTTTGCCAAGATTTAGTGGCCAATTGCTGATATACTGTAGAGTCACAGCCTCTCTTACTTGTTGACCTAATCATATAATGTTGGCTTCTGACATAATAAATGGACTAAAGTTACATATGGCACAACAAATTATTTCATTGTATATTAGATTTCAGATTACATTCTATCCTCAATATAATTTAAACAAACAAACATACAAACAAACAAAACAATTATCAGATTACTACATTATTTATGGGTATTGTAACCAAATGAGAACACACAGTTGTAAGCTCAGAATATGCACAAAACAAACAGTCACATTATAATATTTACACAATGGGCTGAGCTCTCAGTAACCTGTGAAATATCACCTGGCTTAATACCTGTAAGGGGGTATAGCTCAGTGGTAGAGCATTTGACTGCAGATCAAGAGGTCCCCGGTTCAAATCCGGGTGCCCCCTATTTTTTCTCTTGCTTTTTTTCAGACCACTTAAAGATGAGGAGAAATCTTTAGTAAATCGGTTTTCAAGTAACAAATAATGACACAGGCCAGTTATCTGAAACCTGTCATGAATATCTTTACCAATAATAAGAATTGTCTATTTTAGAAAGGTCTACATAGAAATATGTCTCAAAGAGAATCTGGTTTGCGGAAAGAAATAAGGCACATACTAAAACCCACTGAACTACGTGTCAGGTATCAGTAATGATGCACCAATTGATCTGATGAAAGTCTCATGAAATCAAAATGTCTTTCTGTATTTGAGTGGAATGCATGATGTAGTTATATATAGCCACAAGGTGTCGCCCCAAAACAATTTGATCAAGCATCTATTTATATTAATATTTTAAAACTGTAGGAATCATACACTTGCCGACTTTTTAAACGGTTTCAAATAAAAACGGGGCATAGACTACATAAATCATGCACCATCAGTGGATCTCTATTCTAAGAAAGACTTCTTATAAAAAATCCAAAATATTATTTTTAGTTGTTTTAGCTTATTTTAATGCTTGTTTTGGCTTTGCCATTGTTTTGATCTCTGAGGCCACATTGGAAGTTTGTTGAGAGCTCCTAGTGACCACTGCACTAAACGACTGAGAATACACATGCCACATTTCATGTTGTTCTGAACACAACAAACTAAACAAAAGCAGAATGCATTTAAAAAAAGGAGAATGTTTAACAACCTCCAACTGGATGGATTCAACTTCATCTTCCCAAAATCTGCAGACTGGGTCAGACTTTAGGCTGAAACTGAAATTTGGTGCAAAAATAAATGTTGAATGTTTCCTTAACAGTAGCCTATCGTTCTTGTGGAATGTCATTACAGAAGTATTTTCATGGAAGTTGGTTTCCTCGTGCTTTTGGATTGGATTGCAGACTCTGAAAGCTGACTCCAAATCCTCAGTTCTCATTCTGATCTGCCTTTGAAACCATCAACCCTCTGTCTGCAGGAACTTGCTGGTTTGAATCTCACAGGTATAGCCTAGGTCTTTCAGGATGGGGGGAACAGACACGGGCTCTGGTGCTCTTACCTTCACCTGCTCTTGTGAGTCTACATCAGCTCCAGAAGGTCGGTAAGTGAGTAACACCTTGTGGTACTTTCACCAAGAGGCACAAAATCACTTTCCAGAACGTTTTCGTTCACTGTTCCTTGCTGGTGGAATGATCTTCCCAAACCAATGCGCAACGCCGAATCCCTGACAATATTCAAGAAACAGCTGAAAACTAATTTCTTTTGTCAGCAAATAACTGCATTGTGCTGGGAAAAAAATCTTCCCCTATTCTTTACCATTCCTTATTCCCCCTGTTCTAGCTTGTACTAAACTTATCTAAATGATGTAAACTTTGTATTACCTGCACTTCTCATGTTTATTGCCTCTTTATGATGAATCGCTTGTTGTATTCCTCATTTGGATAAAAACATCTGCTAAATGAATATATATATAAATGTAAAGTATTGATTAACTTGCTAATTCCCCATTCTTCCAAAATCCCTCTTTTAGGGTCTTTATCTCGATGTGTAACCAAATTGGAAATTAGTGATTGCTAGGCCCACAATCCAAATAGATTTGGTCTGCATCCGAAAGAGCAAACTTCCCTTCCATAGTAGGCGAAAAACAGTATGTGACAAAAGAAGAATGTCCGAATTCACATTACTCATAAAAGAGAAGGCAAAAAGTACCCGGATGACCTACTTCTGGCGAGATTCTGAAGTGTGCAAACAATGGACACTTTATCCCATGAGGCCACTGGAGAGGATGTGTGAATGGCTGCGACGTAACTAAATCACATAATAATAATGAAACAACACGGCGAATGTAGTAGGCCTACATCCAGATTACATTCATACTTTTTAGAGCATAGTTGTTTTTTGCTGGCATGATTTAATTACTTATTAAATAAATAAATACCAACTCAAAAGAGTATGCGATTTCAGATGCAGCTATTGCCTTCCAGGAAAGATGTGTCACTCGCATTTTAGATTGCTTAGTATATTGATGTTGTTTAAAGGTAGCCTGGTTCTACCAGACTCTCGTACATTTCATTTGTACATAGAGTCTGGCACCGCTCCATTGACAAGCGTTAACTTCCTTGTAGGCGGGAACTCTATTGAAGTCTAAAACTATTGGATCTGCCCAGAGTCACTCTATCTGCCATAACCAATCGTTAACGTTTGGTCGTGACGGTCTTTTCCCGAACCCCGTGGGAGGATGGCCATAAACACAAAACTAAGCAAAGATTGTTCTTGCTCCGGCTTTAACTTCTTGATATTCGGCAGCGTTGCCACAACGAATGGCTTTGCTTGCATCTTTCTTATTTTGAACTACAACTCAAAATAACGCACGAGTTGACATCAACGTCATCGTTCTCAGCCACTCCCTCTGTTCGCTGATTGGCCCGGTAAAAAATTGATTTCTGGAAACCGAAGTCTACAGCACAATCCCAGACGTAGTACTGAAGGAAAATGAAATTGAGCGGAAGTGCGTAGGAGGGCGGAGCCAGGCTAGTTTAAAGGTGGGTATGTGATTCTCTTTTTTGTCCATTTTTTCAAAATAACTTGAAATCCTATTCCTAACCCACCTACAGCCACTGAGTTAGAAGCACTGAAATGAAAATTAAGCAATTTAATCATCTGTGGAACGGGCAGGTCTCGAAAAACTCCAGCCAATCATTTCCAAGACCACCTAGAATCATTGGACAGGAATCATACGGTCGTACAACACCCCCCTTCCCCCCAGCGTGCGTGACCCTCGTCGTGCGCATACTCAAAGCTTGTGACGCATGTGCATCTCGTCAGTAAAGCCGGTTCCATGATTAGTAGTAAATCGTCATTACAATCTCTCGCGCATCTGTGTTTTCGCTCGTGCATGATTGCGCGTCCGTGTTCTTCGAATGGGTGGAGTCAGGGCCAGGGTTGGAGGAAAGAAGGTAGGACCATTTTAATTGTATATTTTCAAAATCACACATCCCACCCTTAAAAGCGTTTGACAAAATGGTTTACTCGTGTGGTAATGTTCATGGTAGCTCATCCCGATAAAGTGCAGTTCACCTACCAATCACAACATCTATAACAGAAGATGATATTAAAGCATGCAGCTTTGATATTCAGAAACACAGATTGCAAGACAAATACCCTGAGAAGTAAAGCGTTCTTCAAGCTGCATTGATAAAATCATTGATAATTGTTTTTTTTATTCACTCAAACCTTTTTAATATTGATTTTCTCATTAGACCAATTAGACCAATGCAACATGTGGAACAACTCTTAGAAGAGTGACACAGTGCTGAATTAAAAGAGTTTAATGTATGAAATCTCATATTAATCTTGTTGAATGGCAAACATACACAAAACAAATATTCACACTGTCACACCTTTTAAATAGCCAAAGGTGCAGATCATTGGATGACTACTCTGTGAAAAACACACCTGTGACTCTCACTAGTGTGTGGGGGTATAGCTCAGTGGTAGAGCATTTGACTGCAGATCAAGAGGTCCCCGGTTCAAATCCGGGTGCCCCCTTCTTTTTACTTTTTATTTAACTCAGACCACATTATTAAATGACAATAAATCAGTATGAAAAAGCATATAACTATCTACAAATCCTGGCAATAACAGGCCAAGAAACTGAAGCCTTCCATGCATCTTCAGGGCCATAAATCTCACCAGTAACACTTTGATAAAGGGCCTGGTTACCAAACACACACCCTTATGACTACTAAGCAATTATTTCATTATTTTGGACTCACTTGATGATTCAACAGGAGCAGAAAGCATGGATACATACACTATCATCAAATTTACTCACTCAGCAAGGCTGTGTTGTCATCAAATGTAAGAACTCCCAATGGTTCTTAACCCGAGTGCCGGGCCCACAAGATGACTTCAAATTATTTAAAATAATACAAAACAAGCATTAAAATAAACAACAAAAAACAAGATGTTTCTTAGTAAGGGGATAGGGTTACGTAGTTGTTTTTTTTAACAAATATACATCTTTCTAGTTAGCCAAGCTCTAAAATACTGAATGAATAAATGCTTTTGTGGACGGTGTGGGGGTGGTTTTTGGAGTCTAAAAGGTTGAGATCCACTGCCGTAGACACAACACCTTTTGAACGCTTTGTAACATGCTAATTTCCATGATTGTTATCTACCGTCTTTTACATTTATTGCTGTTGTCGATCAATGAATCGCCTACATTTATTTCTGTTGCCGCACACATCAGCACATCAAATGTAATTTACTCAAGCCAACAGGCTGTTAGTATTAACAGTAGCATTAACAACAGTTTTAATTGATTTGTTTGTTAAATATTAAAAGAAAGGACATAGATTAAAATCATGTCCATTAACTCTTTATTTACACCAGCATCATTTTATGGTGTATACAGCAGTATAATACTACATGCAGGCCAAATCTTGATACAATATAGTTTCATAGGGCTTGCTAATGAGCAAAATAACATCAGCGAATTACACTGAAATTAAATTATTTATAAAGACTTTCTACAAGGGAGAAAGTCTGTTTTTCTCCAAAATAAATATTTACCAAATTTAACACACCACCTACACCTTTGTGAGGTGCAAAAAAAGGGTTATTCAGAAACCTAGTGTAAGGGAATTTACAGTTAAAGACCCAAGGACCAGATATGATTAAAGAAGACTAGGAGTTTGAAGTGCAGACAATTTAAGACAAGAGTCAGAATTATAATAAATTGAAGATTTTTTTTTTTTTTTTACTGAAGATAGTTTGCAGTTTCATCAGGCAGAAGTCATCTTCAAGACTCACAAGGCGTTTGTAGGCCGCCCAGTTACAGTTACAAAAATCACCGCAGATATACCCTTCACCAAGGTCTAAGCTACACTCTTGCTTCAGGTTGAGTGATTCTGATTGGCCTAGAAGCAGATAATACATTTTCACACGTGGACTGATAGGCAGTAGCACATCTCCATAGTCTGTATGTCTGCCACCAAGACCCCGAGTTAGGTACGAGTGGTCCTCCGCGATCACAAGACTGTGACTGTGTGCCTATAGGTCCCAACATGTTAAAGAAACAAATCAGTCAATCTCCAATAATGCCACTTGTTCCTTAACCTGTAACCAAGAATACCAATACACACTCACAGATACAGACACTCCTGTAAACAGGAGACTCTTCCCAAAACATCCAGATTACATGTTCTTTCTCTCACTGAGAGGACACTTTAATGTAGTACATTAAATTAAATGCTTTAACTAAGAAATTTCACTTAAACAATTTGGTTCCAATGACCCTTGTGACCTATAGCTGTCATGGTGAGCTAGAAGAACAGATATATGTCTTTTATCACAGGTTGATATCACCATTTTTCATCTCTGGAAGCCAGGCTGAATAAGCAAGCTGTTGCTGTATTCCTGGCATGGGCCAGACCCTTCAGTCAGCTCTCAGAAATCAAATACAGACATTAGAGAATACATGAAAAGAACATTTTAGTAATCACACTGTACTTCAACCAAGTAAAATATCATAAGCTTAGAGAAGTCATTCAACTCATTTGATATTTAGAAGGAAAAACATAATAATACCTTAATGCATTTGAAAAGTAAAATGCACACCACATGCATGCCAAATAGATGTAAAGGTCTTTGGTCTGTTTCAAGGAACAGTTAAGAACAAAAGCATTATCATACGGTTCGACAAAACGAGGGGACAGATTATCATTTGAAAGATCAATGCAAAGTGAGCTACAGTCAGCTTCCGTTTGATCTGATAACGATCGATTGTCGTTCGGCCAGTACCTTTATTTTACACATTCAACAGTCAAGTACATTTTGAACCTAGGTTAAATACATTTCTCAAAGACAAAGGCAAGTTTTTAGTAGATTTTTATTTGTACAAAACTTTTTTGTACAAAATTATATAAGAAAACATACTATGAATATCAAGTCTGTCTACTTTCAGAATAAAATGCTTGAACAATATGTTCCATTCTGCATGCGAACATCTGCACAACATACACAAATCAATTTAAATACTTCAAGTAATGCTGTTCAATAGCTTAGTGGCTCATCACGGATCAGTACGGGCATGTGAGCCGTCACCCTCACCCTCTCAGACGGCTGCCAGTAGACAATTACTCCCCATGGGAAGCGGAGCCGTCGGCACAGCCAGAGGTGAATACAGCGGCACCAAATCATCATGATCACGTCAGATGATCATTTCAGAAGTCTGTAATGTAAACATGTGGACCTCTAGAACGGAGTCACATAATGTCCAAACACAAACGCGTACACACATACACATTCTCTCACACACGCAGAGAGTCTTTCCAGGCTCATTCTGGTTTCCAGAGTAGGTGGATGAGGTGTGTTCCTCCAGACTTCAGCATTATTTCAGTGTTACTCCGAGAGGCACTGAGAGCTGGATAAAAGTCAAAGAAGGCCTAATCTCTCTTTCAACAGTTCCAGAGGTTTAAGAAGCACCGCTGCTGGACTAATTCGCCACAACACGGGAGCGCATCCAGTCTAGACTGGCTGGTAAACTGTAGGGGGAAAAGAAAGAGGTGGTTATACATTATGAAAAATTGCTCTCACTCAGGCTACAGGCTTGGAAACATCTTAATCCTATACTGCCTACTGCATAATATTCACAACATTTACAAACATGATCACAACACAACAAAAACACAATCTGCTACATGCTTTCTGTCGTCTTCATAAACTGTATATTTACATTTTTTAAAACTAAAAGGCCTTTAAGGATAATTCTTAAACTGTCCACCTTCATGTCTTTTTGCTGAGAAATCAATTTGAAATCCCTCAGCATAAAAATAAATTTGATATTGTCACTAATATTTCAAGTTGAACACTTACTGGACTGAAGTGACTTAGGTTTACTTGATTATCCATACATCATTTTTTTAAGAAAAACTTGAGCTTTGAAAGCTTTTAATTGAAAAAAATTGAAAGGTGAGTATCAAATATGATTCATCAAGGTTTTGAGGAACATTTATTTGAACATCTTCCATTGCACTGTACTCAATTAAAACTACAGCTTTGATTGATAAACGAAGCATACAAACAGCATCTAAATCTTATATTATTGAAAGATTGGTTATTGGAAGAGTGACAACTGATATTTATATGCAGTTTATGTAAGAAGTCTCCTATACTGTTATAAATATCTCATAAATCTACATTACAAGCTATCAGAATTCCTCATACTTTTTTTTGCCATATAAATACCTGCACCAAATTGCATATTTTTCCCTCTGAATAAAAGGTGTTTATTCCTCCTTGAGAATAAGCTCCATATTATCTCTATATCATATACTATAATAGCAATTAAAGCCAGATGTATCAAATATGATACTAGATTTAATAAAAAAAATAAAAATAAAAAAAACCATACAAGCTTATAGATTTTTTTCTAAAGGTTAAATAAATTGCTGATTTGAAAGAAAAAAAAGAAAAAAATCTCACTACTATTTAACATGTCAGGCTTCAGGGTTAAACAAGCAAACCACAGTGGTAAACAAGTGCACTCCTATAAAACACACATACCCTTCTCCAGTGAGTGCGCAGCAGGCCTGGACATGCCAGGAACGAGCGTTGAGCGAGCTGAGGGTCAGACTCTGAGAGATCTCTGCAGCAGACATACTGTTCTTCATGTCCTGCTTATTCGCCAAAACCAGCACAGATGCGTTCTGCAGATCCTGGGTGGAGAACGAATTTAATTAAACCATTAACAAGAAAGAATTAAGACTAGGGCTGATCTTACTTGGGATGGTCTAACCAAACCCTAAAAAAAACTGATAATTTGCTTACAAATCCAAAATGCACATGGAAATCCCTAGATGATATTTCAAATCACATTAAAAAGTTTACATTCTTCCTTTTGTCCATTAAGTGAAAAACATGCCTTACTTACAATTATTTTTGTACTGTATTTTATTTACTGCATGCAATATTTTAGATCAAATAGGCTAATAAATCAAATATGATTTCACATTGGAAAAAAGGCCATTTTATTTTTTTTAAATATTTTTTTAAACCAGTGGTATTAGAGATTTTCATTAACTTAATGCAGAAACCGAATAAAATGTAAATATTACATGAAAAACTTAAATTTGTGTCTTGGCAACTGAAAGAAGTTCTAGTACTAAAGTTACTAAAACTGAACTAAAAATACATTTAAAAATAATTTAAACCTAAATAGTAATATTTAAAAAAAGAATAAAAATTACATTTTAAAAAAGATGTAACATTTACATATTATTTTGAACATATTTAAAAGAATAAACAAATTCATATTATATTACATTTAATATATTTTAAACCCAGACCTTGATAATACATGTGCAAAGAAAAAACATGAAATATTCATAACAACTGTGACATGAAGCAGCTGAATGAAAACTAACCTCGTGTGCAAGCATGCGATGAAGCTCCTCTTTAGTTACAGTCAGGCGTTCTCGATCAGTGCTATCAACAACCAGGATGATTATCTGTTACATTTAGAGAGGAAGATTACACATCTTGTAAAGGCTGGAAAATTGACAATAATATACTGTCTCTCAGCAGTAGGGAAAGACACATAACCAGTAGAGATTCACATAACTCCCCATCACACTAGCAAAGCATGTAGGTTCAGGATACACACCTCTGTGTTACAGTAATACGAGTTCCAGGTAGCTCTGAGATTCTCCTGGCCGCCAATGTCCCAGACGAGGAAGCGTGTTTTCTTTACGGCGATCTCCTCTACGTTGCTGCCAATTGTGGGAGAAGTCTGCACGGCTTCTTTAGTTAAACTGAAGAGAACAGGTCATAGAAGGTTTAAAACTGAGTGGAAACATGTAGCATGTGGATGTGTCATCATGGTACAGTGGTACCAAGTCATGTGCTTCTCCTGCTTATACTTTCAAAAAGAAAAACACTTACAACTGGTAGAGGATGGTGGTCTTCCCAGCATTGTCCAAACCGACAATAATTACTTTGTGTTCTAAGAAGAGAAAAGGGAGGATGTCACAAAAACACCGTCATTTTAATCAGAATTTTTTTCTGTATGATAATGTCATCTGATAACATCAAGCTTAATATCGAAGAAACGCTATTTTGAGAACTGAGTGAACCATGTCTGCTTGGGTTAAACAAAGTTTGGAAAAGTTGTGTAAATTGGATAATAACATTACTAGAATAAAAATAGCTAAGCATAACTCTTGTGATCTTTGAACCTCACCGGTATGTACAATCTTATCTGACATGTATGCAGAACAGAACATCCAAACACTGACTTGCATAAACGTGTTTATCTCAATAACATGCTATTAGTGTCACTTAATGCTATATAGTGTCACTTTAAAGGCCTTTTCACATTGGGAACCTGGGGAATCTTGTTTCTCATTTCAGCCTTACTTGTATTTTTTCATGGTTTAGTAATTTGACTTCGAGAATACACACTGTAGCCTATATTTTCAGCGCGTGAAATTTTCAGAAAATAAACAATGCTAATGAATGTTTAATAAACACGCACCGATGAGGACTTTCATGATTGGTTGCTTGTTGCTAAACAACTTTGCGTTATATCTTTTGACACCATATAACAATATTGTAAATGTGAACCATGGGTTATTAGAGGTGCAGACCATTTTACAAAACTACACACGTGAAAATCAAGATTAAAACTTTAGTCAAAGTTTGAAAACACGTTAACAATTAAGAGTGAAGAGTAACTTACAAACTAAGTTTATCAGAAGCCAGGACATAATTATGTCCGGCAAATGTTCTTTTGATTCATGTTACTGAACACAAGTAAAGGTATAGGCTATATTAACTACAGCTATAACAACAAGGCAATTAAAAAAATACTTAACTTAGAAAATTAATACTCAAATGTTATAATAATAAAAATCTGAAACCCGCAATTTCCTAAAAACCTTTAAAAAAAATTCGCTTACCTCTATCTCCGAAAACAGTCATCAGTTTGGCGAACAGTTGCCCCATTTCCGAAGGCAGTGAGTTTAAAAGGCCGGGCTGTTAACCGATCACACCGGGTTTTCTGAATTCACCGAGTCTTCTGGTTCCTTTGGCTCTTTATATCTGAGCAGTAAATACTTCTACAGCTGTTAAAACAACAGACCAACGAGCGATAGTAGCCTATTCTCTTTTTCTTGTTGCTCTGTATGTCAAACATTCATTAAGATGTCTAAACTATGGTCGAAATGTTAAGATATTCTTTCCCTAAGTGTCTGTTATTTAGTCGGCTGGTGTCTGTCTAATAGCCCCACAGCTCTGATACATAATATCGGGCCGAAATACGGATTCTCGTCGTGTTTTTCGTGGGCGCATGCATTTCTAAACGATGAGTAATGACGCAGAGGTCGCGTCACGCGTTTCAGGGGTAGTCGAAACGGCAATCCTCATTGGACGCCCACGGGGATGACGCGAATTATCGGACAATTCGTTTAGTCCGTGTATGGAATTGGGCGTGGTGTTCTTTCAACGGTGTTGTTTTATTTTCGAGTTACGGGGGAATTTGAGAGGAAGTTTAATGGAACTTTAATCAGAAAGTAAAAGAGAGCTCAATGGAATTCCCTGGACTCTCTGTAAAGTTGTTTTTATTACCCACCATAACAAACTAATTTCCTCTTTGTCATGTCTCAGCTACGTCTTGCTGACTCAAATCAATAACCTTACTTGAGAACTGTATTTACAATGCCTTGTTTTTCTTGTCTGTAATTGAACTAAAAAAAACATCTTAATTGACATTTCCTTTCTGACCTTAGTGTTTCCCTATAGATTCTATATCAACACTTATACAACCAGAAATCAATCAACATCTACCAAAACAATATTATTGACTTAAGTATAATTGAATTGATTAAATGATTTAGCTTAAAAACAAATCATGTGAATTGCCACCAGGATATAATAAATGATGAAACCACAATCTTTCCATACTTGTAATGGCATGTTATTTTTCTGTTCCTCTTGATATGATCTGACTGAGCATGATGAGTTTCCTGTTATCAATCTCCGTCTAAGAATGTCATGAGCTGAATCAGGTTTCTTGCACACCTACACATGTGGACTCTCAGCATGAGTCTGTGTTTTAAACGCTTTGGGTAGGCCTACTTCTTAAATGTATCTAATGAGACACAAAGTGAGCGCATCTGCAACAGGAAGAGCAATGTGCCGTGCATACGCACATCACTGCACAAACGTGCAAGTGTGGTTAGGTGTCATCCGCACATCTGGCCAAGAATGGTGTAAAGTGTTTTTTGGTGTGGTGTTTTTTCATGTACCCACCTGTGAACAGAAACGGTTTTTGGTTCAGGCCAAGACATTTGTGTTACAAAAGGAAATAAGAATGAAGGAAATATTTCTTCTCATGCCTAATTACAGTTTCCAGGCAATGCAATTATATTTTGGAAGCCTTTAATGCAAAGTAAATAACATTATAACTTGCACGGGCTTGTGTGTGATGCTCTTTATCAAGAGGAGTTGATCCGATGCTTTGCTTGATCAGTAGCTATTCACTCGTGAGAATTCAGGGGTTTAACTGTTAACCAGAATTGCCCCCATAAATGAGAGGTGATGACCATCTTTTTATTTCTTCCTCGCACCCCATTGTCTCAAATCTTGCATTGTTTCCCCGCTCCTTCCTTTTTGTGTTCTTCCTGGCCCCCCACCACCAGATATTCTTTCTCACCCTCTCCCACCCCCATCACACCCTTTCCTCTTACCCCTTTATTTATCACTGTTTCCCACAAGTCCCTTTTTGACTAAGGCTCCTTGATGCCTGACACAATATTCAAAGGCTTCCCTCATATGCTAAGATATTTCCAGTATTTCTGCTGTAGTATGACATTTATATTGAATAAACTAACATGGCTAATAGCTTGGTTAATTATTTTCATATATTAAAGTGAATGAATCATATTTTAATTAATTTATATTTAATATTTTATTTTTTATATATTTAATATACTAAATTAATTAACCATCATTCATTTGGTGATTCCAGACAAATATTTTGAATGTTATTTAATAAAAATAATATTTATTGATTGAAAATAAAAGAGTATAAAGTATAATTTTAGTTTACATCTTGATTTTTTGGGGCATTTCAAACTGGATTATAGTGTGATTATTTTAATAAATTAATAATAATGTATTAATTGAAACCCTTTTCAGTCACCCTGTGGCCCTCTTGGAAGTTGAGAAGCACTGATCTATCAGGTCAGATCTATCACTAAATGACATGAAAACAGCAATGGCACAGGAAACAGTTCATCCAGATTAAATTTTTAATTAAAATATGAATTTATCCACAGATTAAAAACAAAAAAGTAAAATGGAGCTACAATCAGGCACCAAAGAATACGTCTGTTTTCCTTATATTTTGAAACAATTGCGATAATGCAACAATAACATTATTTAGTAAGCTATCTACTTGTATATTTAGCAAATTTCATCATGATGATCTTTTAAAACATATTTGAGGGTAAAAAGAGGCTCATAGACATTCACCAATGCTCTGGTTACATAAAATAGTAAAGACTCCAGATTTTCTTCCATTTCTCACACAACCACCACCACACACACACACACACACACACACACACACACACACACACACACACACACACACACACACACACACCACACACACACACACACACACACACACACACACACACACACACACACACACACACACACACACACACACACACACACACACACACACACACACACACACACACACACACACACACACACACACACACACACAAAAAGCAGTAGTAGTAGCATTAGCATGAGTTTGGCAGTAGGATGTGTGTATCTGTGTATGTTAGTGTTGAGTTTGCAAGAGTAACTGTTCCAGCTTCTCAGACTGTGAAGTTATTCCTTAAACTGTCATGCAATAAACACTTTGTTTAATCTTGTTTTAATCTTGTAAAATGCAGTGCAAACATAGCGCGTTTTTTAACAAGGTAAAATGGTAGTGTAGACTACTATCACACACGACAACAATAACAACTGTCCATGTGTTGCACTGAGTTAAGACAGCCCACCATGTTTACGGTGGGAGCGGCCTGATGAAAGATTACGGCACTTGTGATTGGTTGGCCTGTGTGACTGACGTGTGAATAAGGCAGAACATGTTTCCAATGGCAGTGGTACACTAGCGGCACATTTGCTAAAAGCCCTTGAGCAGGCACAGAAGACGAGACAGAGCCGGTTACAATCAACACAAAGCAATTTGTGTTAATGGTCTCAAACATTTTGGGCTTTTAGTTTGAAAATGTGTATTTGCATATTAGCCTTTTATAAATGCTAGCTGTTCTGGATTAACGTCTTGATGCACTTTTTTAGCCCTATTAAACTATAACATGTGAGCACCACAGCACCCCTTCTGGATTGGAGGAGTACGCATCGGCGGCGGAGCTCTGTAAAGGTTTTAGCAGGCTAAAGACTGGATAGACCTTTTGAGACTCAATAAATAAAATAAATAGAATCAAATATGACGCAAAAACACGCTCTGCAGTAGTGAGTCTGGGAAATCAAACTGGCGGGTCACTCCCAAGACTTTCGTGTATCAGAAAGACCTTGTTTAAGACTACAGAGGATGCACACAGGGACATACGCACCCTTACTTTTGCAAGATTTTGGTTATACATTGTGAATCGTGTTTAATGCTTAGCAAGGAAAGTCATGCAGTACTATACAAAAGTAAAACAGAATGAAGAAAGCTTCTTCCTCCTCGAAAACAGGTTGAAACTAAATATGTAATGACCGAGAGCTTTGTTAGCGTAATGCGAATGTCGTGAGTGTTAGCTGTACAGCATTTGTCAATGATTGTGTGTTTCTCTGGGTTGTAAACAGATCCAACTATAAAGATTCTACTTGGTGTCGTTCTAAACAACTCCTCTTGGGTAAATCTGCTCTAGCGAATGTACACATCTCTGCTCCACTCCTCCTGGCTATGGTTACGGCCCGTGGTCGCCCCGCCACTCTCTGCGTCCTGACAGTAGCGCTCCCTCAGCTTGCCTCGTCCACGCTGGTGCTGATTGGCTGGTGGTGGGACCATGTTGAGGTTCTCCTGGTCAGGCTCCGCCCCTTCGTCCTCCCAGGAGGCCTGGCGAGGAGCGTGGTGGGCAGGGTTTAGGCGGTACGAGCGGCACGGGTCCGGCTCCTCGTACGGATCGGTCTCCATGTCGTCGGTGTAAGCGGAATCCCGGCTGCCCTGGGTCTCGGAATCGAACGTGTCCTGCCGCGACAGACTTCGTCCTCCCGTTTGCAACTGGCTGCGTGAAGAGCGCAGCGGCTGCTTCCCACCCAAGTCGCTCTGGTAGTCTTGGAGACTGCCGCGTTCAGGCCCTTCCCTCTTCTGTTCCCCATGCACCAGGAATGGCCCCTACAGCAAGCCACACCGCCGAAACACACCACAAGAGGCCAAGGCACATGCAGACACACACAAAAACAGAGCGAGCGGCATGTTAATTCAAAGGTTAGAGGTCAGCTTGTTAAAATAAAATATTTCAACACATTCCAGGCAGCAATGTCCATACAATAAAATACATTCCTTACTCATGCTTTTAGGGGAAAATGGCAAAAAACTGGTAGTGAGAAGATATATAGCATTCTTCTTATGCTTTGTGTCGTTGCACAAAGCTATGAAAATTTCTATGGATATTTACCTCTGGTTTTTAAGTGCAACCTCTACAACATGCTACAAAAGGATAAAATGCTAAACCTTACATTTATGCAATAATAAAGGATCTTACTTAAAAATACCCAGAAATACATTTTATGTTTTCAAAAACATAAGAAAGTTAAAGGCATCTGACAAACTACAGACACAAACCCACACCATGCACAACAATAATTAAAAAAACACAAAAAATTAGCGCCCTCTAGTGGCCATATCAAACCCATCACACAATAAATACAAGCTTCCTTTCAATGCTGATGATTCAAAAAAATATTGGGCTTCTAGATCAGTCATCTTTGGAGTCAAAAGTTATCTGATATTGCAACTTGAAAAAATATATACAGAAATATTGACCAAAATTATTTGATCTTACTTATTATATAGGTTTTTAATGTTCTTTCTATTTCAAATCATTATAAACATAGGACGTGTTATATATATAATTGATATAAATCATCAAATGAAGCTATTTCAGTATTTAATTATATTTGAGGTGCCCTGTGAATAAATTAGCTGTGTAACTTTGGTCTCCTAGACAACTATGTAACGGTAAAGACTGAGCAGATGGATGCTCATTTCTTCTTGTTCAGATTGTGGTGACACACACACTGACACACAGGCATTGATTCATCCTCTGTCTGTCGTCTCACTCATTCACTCACTTACTTTCACACTCGCCGTCTCTCACTTCTGCATGCAGACACACAAACACACTTTCATTTAACTTGGGTAAACAACACGGGCGTCAATGCATGTGTGCAAGCTCCTGTTAGAATTTCGGCTCAGTTAATAGGATAATGGATATGAGTGGGTTTTTCAGGGCTGGTGCCATGGAAACCTGGAAGAGGGTGGCGATCTGAACTATGTCTCCCAGACGACAAGAGGCCATTGGAAAGTCCGGCAGGACTCATCAATCAAATGAGGGGAGGGGTGAAGTGTGTGTGTTTGTGTGAACTGTGGCACGTGGTGGACTTATGATTATGAGATTTTTTGTTCATGTCTATGTTGTATTTTTAATATCATTGAGGGATCAGTCAAAGGAGAGGAGCAGAGACAGACAACAGAATTACAGTTGGGCATTTCTATCTCTTGAGCAGCCATCGTTACTTTTCAGTGATTGGGAGATGGGTTCAGGACCCTTCAATATCCCATTGTAAGCCCGGCCCATCTTTAGAGGGCATGTTCCTCTTCTTGTTGCCCTTGCCCTGTAGCGGGGGAGCCATCGAGAAGCTCCATGTTGCGACGCAGGGAAGTGAGCACCTGTACCTGCAGGTTGGAGACGGGTTCGGGCGAGGCTGCCAGGGCGGCTGTGGCCATGGTGCGATTGAGCAGAGGGTTGGGTGGGTTGCTGCTCGGAGGGTGTGTAGCCTTCCAGTAGGCCTCCAGGTATTCAGCCAGGTGTTCACATGCATCCTCCAGCTGATTCTCATCTAATATTATGTCAAAAAGCTCCTGAAAGAGACAAACGGAGACGTTTCAAAAGAAAATAGTGAGCAAAGCAAATGTGCAGTTTACATGTTGGAGACAATTACACAAGTTGTATCTGTTGCTATATTTGCATATGACTAGATAAGACTGAATCTGTGAGTACACACATTTAAAAAATGCTGTATGTGTCTAAGAAACAAAGAATGAAGGAAGACCTAAAAGTGTACATTAATGTAAATCAGTAGAAATCAAAAGTCATATTCTCACAGGAGGACACTGAGCGAGTTTATCAGCTGCCACCATTTGGACGTTGAGATGTTTGGCCTGAGATTTACCCCTGGACTTTATCAGCCTCTGCAACACCTGATAGCGAGGGGGAAACAGAAGAGCAATCAATACATCCAATAATCAATGTTCAAGTACAATGTGATGAACACAAATAGTTTGTGGTCAGTTAGATTGTTTTGTGTGAAAGAAATTCATATTTGTATTCAGCAAGGATGGTTTAAATTGATCAAAGGTGACAGTAAACACATTTATAATGTAACAAAATTTCTATTGAAAATAACTGAATCACGGGTTCCGCAAAAATAAATAATCATGAAGGATTATGTAACACTGAAGACTGGAGTAATGATTAATCACTGGAATAAATTATATTTGAAAATATATATAAATAGAAAACAGTTATTTTAAATTGTGATATTAAAAACATTTCATAAATCTATGAACAGTAGTGTGTATATTGCAGCTAATATTTACCTTTGGAGAGGCGATCTTGATGTAGACTATAATAGGCGCCAGTGATGTCTTGGCCAACTGAGATGGATGGTTGATTGTGTCAGCATCCAGAGCCACTAACTGGAGCGTCCGAGCCAGCTCAAAGATTCTCTCGATTTCACTTTGTACCTCAGCTGCCAGATGAAAAAAATTTAATATAGCATTATTTATTAATATACAATATACGTATATATACACACACACTCATAAGTACATCTCATCTTTCATCTATACACTGCAGAATCAAAACATTCTTAAAAGAACATAAAATAATGGAAAAACAGCATTATGGTATTAATAAATGTTTTCAGATAATGGATCTGGAATATGTGGTTGTTGTTTTTGCAGTGTATATCAGAGAATCTTGAAAGCACACGCAAACACACCTCAGATTTTAATAAACAATGAATTTCAGGAAGAATAACCTTTTATTTTGCACTCCAACCCATGTTAGTACATTTGCACGTGGGGGTTTGTTTGGTCTGCTGGAATATATGCACGTGTGAGCATGTTCTAGTTTAGTTCCATTAGTCTTTAAGTAAATGGAAAGCTGTACATTATGATAGTGGTTTACAGAATAGCGGTTGCATGCCGCCTTTGATCCATGGCAGTCTGTAGAAAGCAGCAGTTAGCTGTAGATCAGTATGTGTGTTTGAGTATGGATATGTGTGGGTGTGAAGTGCTATATATGAAGTGGCATCACACTTTTTACAGTGAGTCAGAATCAATGCATTCAGTCATGTAAAAAAACAACAACAATTAGGATCTCAATTAGGGGGACAGTATCTTTAAACCACAGCTGAATACAACTACAAAGCAACCTAATTAATATGAATGAATCAAAAATATAATGAGAAACAGCAGTGTTTAACTGCCCCATAAGTGTATACACCACAAGAAGAACTCCTGGACCCCTAAGAGTACAGCATAATCTGAACACACGTAATGTCCGGTCAACTGCTATCCAAAATCTATCACTTAATTTACATATACACTACCAATGTTTTTGAAAAAAATATCTTATGCTCCCTAAGGCTGCATTTATATAAAAACAGAAATATTGCGAAATATTACTACAATTTAAATAGCTGTTTTCTATTTTAATACATTTTTAAATGTCATTTATTCCTGTGATGCAAAGCTGAATGTTTAGCATCATTACTCCAGTCTTCAGTGTCACATGACCATTCAGAAATAATTCTAATATGATGATTTGCTGCTCAAGAAACATTTCTTATTATTATCAATGTTGGAAACAGTTTTGCTGCTTAGTAGTTGTGTGGAATGTGTGATGTATATATATATATATATATATATATATATATATATATATATATATATATATATATAGATCAAAAGTAAGAGTAAATGCAATTATTAAAAAATATCTATACAAAAAAAGGTGTTCTTTTCAACTTTCTAGGAATCCTAATATATATATATATATATATATATATATATATATTCATATTAGGATTCCGAGAAAGTTAAAAGAACAGCATTTTTTTTTATAGAAATCTTATGTAACAATTGCATTTACTCTTACTTTTGATCTATTTAATGCATTCTGGCAGAATAAAAGCTTTTTTTTTAATCTTACTAACCTCAAACTTTTGAACTGTAGTGGAGGTACGCACTCCTCTTACATTTTACATCCTTCCAAAATCAAACATGTTTTTCAAACCATTGAAACTATTACAGCAAAAATATTAAATAAAAAATATCTGTTTAATATCTTTAAATATTTTATCTAGGATTCCTAATTTTAGTCATGTAAACAATACCAGCACGCATGCCCCATTTTCTTAGCCCATTGTCACTTGCTGTAACATAAGATGCATGTTACTTTGGTCTAAATTAATGAATGTGACTTGAGAGAGAGAAAAGTTACTAGGAATCTTTTATTGTGATTGTTGTCTCAGGTTGTTCAATTTTACGTCTAGCTGCACAATACAATATGACAAAAAACTCCACTGCTACCCTACACGCCGTGTTGGCAACAATAGGAGCTTTCGCACCTAATAGTTCTAGGAACTTAGTTCTAGGAACTAGCCACCAGGGTGGTTCCCGAGAACTAAATGTTCCTCTAGGGCCGTTTTCCTGGTTGCATTCACACCGCCAGTAGGAACTCTGAAGTGGCGTAAACCGCTTGAACTTTTATTTTGACAGCACTGGAGGAACGCCTGAGCACACAGCGCTCTCATTCTCCGTCTTCATCAGTTTACGATCTGTTTAACAATCCTGTCTAATACGTTATTAGATAGAACTGGTATACAAAGTAGACAGTATATGAAAAAGAATTAGTGTTTGCCGTGTGGTTGATGCTCAATGTCGCTAGCTGAGCAGAAATGCATAATCATGTTTCACTTACGTCACTGGTTGTTGCTTTTGTGTTGGGTTAGGCCCTAATCTAAACTAGGAGCTAATTTAGTTCCCCCAAAAGGTGTTCCTAGAACTAAAATTGTTTAGTTCCTGCGGTGCGAACACTCCAAAAAAAAAAAAAACTCCCACCATTAGCTAGTTCTAGGAACAATGAAAAGGTTATTCCGGTGCAAAATCCCCTAATAACTTTAGCTACACTTTTAAAACACTTTAACCTACTGAAAAATGTAGTGCTATCATGACAACTCTCAGAGTGTTTGGGATGGTAATGGATGTGACGATATTAATGTATTTGGTCTTGGCGGAATAGATCTGCTACGCTGCTGCTGTTGTTGCTGCTACTACAGAGCAAGTATGAGACTTGCTACTGCCAATACATACACAACACGCCAGTGGCGTAGGCAGAAATTGTATTTTGGGTGGGCCAGTATAAAAGTCAGTGGGCCTATAGTTTTTCCTAGAAACATTTTTACTTTATAAAGTGAATTATTTTGTATTATTATTATTATTATTATTATAATTAATAGACAAACTACAAAAACAGTTACACCTTTATTTTGCAATATTCGGCAAATCATCATGTTCAACCAACAGAGCTCGAAGGCTGGACAAACCAGTATAGACAATACCCTGTCTATTTTATTCAGGCTAGTCAGCCATATTTTATAGAAAATCGCGTCCTTAATTACACTGTACTTCAACCAAGAAAACTGTCCATACCACTTTGATGAGAAGCTCCTTGATTTTCCATTTGTGACAGTGCAGGGAAATGCCTTCAAATTGGGTTGTGAAGGTGGTTGGTCAATCGCAGTTAGATAAGCGGGTAAACCCGCGTCAGACTGACCGGGAGAGAGCACTGGCACTGCCGCCAGGGAGCAAGAAGCGGCCGCCACCAGCACCTGACTAGCCCTCTTGTGGGTTAATAACTGAATAACTGGTCTGGGTGGACTCGGTAGATGAAGGCAGTGGCGTGTCTTCTTCCTCTAACGCTTGCTTTTTTCAAATAGCACATTAAAGAAAGTTGTTTAGCCATTATTGTGGTGATGTTAATAAATTGGCAAAAAAGCAGCTAGCAAGAGCCCGCCGGCGCCGCTAAGAGAGTTTTCCTGTCAAAACCCCTAGCAACCAATAACTTTCTGGAGGGAGGCTTTCTACAACTTCCTTCAACAGTTTCATTTTATTCGGAAAACAAATTAAACACGCACACACCAGTCAACAATAAATCAGGTTTATATTAATATAAATCTGAATAATAAAATAAACTAAAATTGTATTTTTATCATTCTTGCCTGGGTGGGCCAGTGAGTAATGTGGGCGGGCCAGTGCCGCCCTGGCCCATTACTGGCTACGCCCCTGCAACACGCTGCTGTGAGCATGTAAGAATACATACTGATGCGGCACAATATAGCATAAATGAATTACCGTAGCAAATACAGATGGAGCTGGGGAAGGTAGAGAGTTTCTGAAAATGTGCTGCAAACTGGTACAGCAAACACTGAACAAACACATTAGTTGCTGATGCAACAGGAACCAATCAGCTGTACCCTTTTAATACAATGTGACTGCAAACAGATTGAGTTAAGGACATATCAGCCTGCATCATCTAGAGTTTAATGACAGAACTTATGAATTTAAGTTGTTAGTGTGGTTACTTTTAGTTAACACCACAACCGACAAGTTAAGACTTTTCACACCAAACTCAAAGTAGAGGGTTAAGTAAAAGGACAGATGGACGTAGAGTTAGATAAATGGATGGAGAGATTAATGAATCGACAGATGGATGGTCATGAAGAGGAAAAGGGTGGGATGATTGGATACGTACCCAGTACGTCTGACGTGAAGAGAAAGAGAGGTAAGAAATGTGTGGTGGGAAGGTGTGGTGGGAGAGAACACAATGAAAAAGAGAAAAAGGCAGATCAGACATGACGTAACAGAGCAAGAGGAGGAAACACTAAGAAAAAATGTTTAGGAAACAGAGAATGTGCACTAGTGAAAAAAAGTACTCTATAAAAGTGCTCTAAATGTCTATTCTCATAGAGAGCACATATTCACCAAAAAGTGAATTTATTTCTTCGTCTGACATTTTCCTATTGAAAACACTTAAATATAGTGTGTGACTCTCTTTACCAACTATACCGTAATACCAGAATGCATTTCATTTGCATTTCAAAATATTTGGAGATTTTAGTCATTCAGCCTGTTACTAAATGTTCAGTCTGTTCAGGCTTTACGACCAAATGATGGAGCTCTTTCAGATGCAGTGTCACATTTGTGTGCAGGTGTGTTTCATACCCAGACTGGATCTGGTGCTGGAGCGCTCGATGATCGTGTGTTTGCTGGGGTTGTTTAGGACGGAACGTTTGGCGAGTGAGATGTCTGCTGTCACCCTGGTGATAGATATTCTGGAACAAACAACAACCCATAACCATGGTATGCCAATTACATACCATGTAACAAGTGTATTGTGGTATTTCCATCATTAAAGGGTTAGTTCACCCAAAAATGAAAATTCTGTCAGTAATTACTCTCTCTCATGTCGTTCCAACACCGTAAGACTTTCGTTCATCTTCTGAACACAAATGAAGATATTTTTGATTAAATCTGAGAGTTTCGTTAGGCTTCTAAGGGATTGAAACTTGACAGCCCCGAAAAGTTATTAAAGAAATCGTTAAATTAGTCCAAGTGGCTACAGTGGCTAGATTTTAAGTTTATCGAGCTATGAGAATATTTTTTGAGCGCAAAAAAACAAACAAAAATAACGACTTTATTCAAGTATTCATTTCCTTCTCTTTGGGCCTGGAGAGATTTCACGTAGTGTTATTGCGCAACGCTTCTGGTTGAACGTCACACGCATCACACACATGACCAGCGTCGGCCAATAGTGAGCCTACGTGTGTATAACACAGAAGCGCTGCGCTGTTACACTACGTCAACAGATTAGGGGAAAGACATGGAAGAGAAGAGATGGTTGAATAAAGTCGTTATTTTTTTATTTTTTTTGCGTGCAAAAAGTATTCTCGTCGTTTTATAAACTTAAGATTGAGCCACTGTAGGCCAGCTGGTTTTCAAACCCTGGGTCGCGACCCTCGGGTGGGTCGCGAGAATTAAAAAATGGGTCGCCAGTGATTAAAAAAAAAAAAAAAAAAAAAGAATTCCGTTTTTAATAAAATTTATATTAATAATAATGAAACAACTAAACAAACTGAATGTTGCCCTCTCTTCCTGCGAACCGGTTTGGGGCCAGATTATGCATTACCCTTCTCATTAACACAAAACACGCACTCGTTCTCTCGCAACACACACACACACACACACACACACACACACATGTTCGCTCAAACGGCAGCAACACACCAACACTCGTCGTTCCTTGCTATGGATGTCTGTCAAAATTACTTAAAAATGACGTTCGAATATTCCCTCTAAATCAAACACACATATTCTAACTCTTCGAACATCTGGTTGTGCATTTTGTCAATTACGCGCATTACGTCAATAACAGAACAAATTAATACAAAGAGACATAACTACTCGCACTCGCAGGCACTCTTTCTCTCTCTCGCCCTTACCTCACGCTCTCTGCGCATAACGGTTTAAATGAACAATAACAATAAACATATGTTGAGTGATGATCAAGAGTTTTGCGCAAGCAATTTAAGGTCGCGAGACTCGCGACTCTTGTCTCAAATATAGCAGGCTTCATTCAGTGATTGAAACAAATATTATTAACATTAATTTAAGTTTTACAGTAGCTAGAACCGACATTGAACGCTCCGAGCGAGCTGTGCTGTGAACATGGAACATTTCCTTGACATGAAACGGTAAATAATCAAACCAGCCTGCAGTGCATGGAACTGCTGTATCTAACCTTACCTACCTTATTCATGCAATAAATAAGAATAAGAAATAAAAAACCTTTCAGCAGTGCTGTGCCAGTGCAGCTCCTGTGACCTGTCCCTGATCCCTCAGGCAGCGCTCATTTGCAAAGCAGACAGCCGCGCCTCTGATACCGCGGGCGTGTTTTTCCACATTCGAATATTAATTTTCACCTTCGAAATTCTGTTTTTTTTTAACTATTCGAATATATAATTTAGAATTTAGAATATTAGTAGCCTTCAATTCGTACCATTCAGCGTAAGCACCGCTCAACTGTGATGTTTCCAAGCACATTTTTGCACATGTGAAAAGGATGATTTTTTTCCTGTCGATATTGCAATGTGAGTGAACTTGCTACAAAGCCTAACAAATACATCGCAAATGTTGAAACATTTTGATTCTAATGAGAGAGTTACGTGAGCATAATGCCCCTTTTACTTTCGCTTTAAATGATTTCGTTTTGACTTGTTTATAGTTATTATTATTTTTAATTCTTGTTCTGTTCTGTATATAATGAATATTACATTTAAAGAGTTTGTTGTGGAATATGTTGTGTATTTTTTAAGCATGCAGTAAACGGCTATTAATTGGTTAAAATTCCTGTACGTAGGCCTATAGCTTGATCAAGTGCACGTGTATCATCATAAGTGGTTAAAAAAGTGCTGAGATGAGTTTTTTTTTCTGCTCACAAGCCTATGGGTCGCGTCAAAATAAAAAAAATAAAAAGGGTCCCTCTTGAAAAAGTTTGAAAACCACTGGGGCACTTGGACTATTTTAACGATTTCTTTAATAACTTTTCGGGGCTGTCAAGTTTCAATCCCTTAGAAGCATGGAGGAGTGATCCAGCTCTCAGATTTAATCAAAAATATCTTAATTTGTGTTCGGAAGATGAACGAAAGTCTTACGGGGTTGGAACGACATGAGGGTGAGTAATTACTGACAGAATTTTCATTTTTGGGTAAACTAACCCTTTAACAACCCACACTGAATTTTGCCATCGATATTAACAGTTTCTTTGATAACATAAATTTTGGCAAAATTTCATGATGGGATTTTTTTTTTTTATATTTCATGTCTTCATTATGACTATGACATGCATATTTTAATACCAACCTGCCTTCAAATTTGTGCTTTAGAAAGTCAAAGAGTGCTTTCTGCATCATATCTGTCACCTGGAATGTAACAAACACAGAACTGAACAACATGAACTATATGACTAAAATTAAAAACAGTTTGAGTTTTTGAGAGAGAGATATTGTCTTGCCTCGTAGCCTTTAAGGGATGGTCCCACCAAAATAATGGGTCTCATGGAAGGCACCACATCATAAGGAGGAACATGTTCCATCTGAAAGCACACACACACACACACACACACACACACACACACACACACACACACACACACACACACACACACACACACACACACACACACACCACACACACACACACACACACACACACACACACACACACACACACACACACACACACACACACACACACACACACACACACACAAAAAGCCTCTTCAGTGACATTCAGTGTATAAATCTGAATTATAAAGAACCACTTTTAGGATGCCAAGCTCCGCTTCCCTCCTCTGACAGATCATCACTTTAATCTAATATAAGACCTCTTCATGTCCTGCTGAGGGTCCTTCACTCAATTAAGTGTGTGTGAGAAAAAAAGAGACAGAGATCCGTTGCTCAACTGATCCCCATTTGCAGTGGCTCCTCCCACTCCTTTCCCCCCGCTATATTATATATGACTGACCAAAAGTATCAATGGCCAAGTTAAAGTTATGAACAACCGGAATATCTAAAAACAACTGGAACAACTACAATATAATGTCATCATTTTGAATACTCTAATTCTCCCAGTCGGGCGTCTGTGTATGTGTGATTGTGTGTTAGTAGCCATTGTGACAGCAGTCACATGCGTGGGCTACGCTCTATTTCACACACCAGTAATGGAAACGGAAACCGTGGAAACCTGTCAGGGTGTTTTTGCCTCATCTGTGTACATGTACAAGAGGATGCATTATGTCCACAAATGTGGGTGGACACATGGGCCAGATTCATTCATTTCTTGATTCAATCTGAATGAGACGAATATGTCCTGTAGAGCTCTAGGACTAATACAACCTGACATTTTTCCCCCTTTCTGAACAATTTTATTGTGAACAGGACTGGTATAGAAACCCTGTGTCAATATGGCACAACAAATCACATTTAAGTCTTTAGAGAAGCAAGCTAGCATAGAAAAATTTGTCTTTTCTGAAATACATTCACAGTATTTGCTGAGCTGATGCAGGGACACTATGACAATAGCTCTAACACTCACTCAGATATCGTCACAACAATTGCAAAGACAGAAACACAAAACCAAAAGTTTGTTGTTGCTATGACTCACCGATTTCTGTTTCTGTTTGGCAGGCCCACCTATCATTACACACACACACACACACACACACACAGCAAAAGAGAGAGGGCAAGCAAGCACACAAACAGAGGCTTGTTAGTGACAAATTGTTAATACATTTAGGATGCTGGGAGAAAATGAATACAAAAATTCAGATGTGGCCAAATGAATAAAAGATGGAACTTCTAAAGAATTAGATATTCATTCAGGTTGATCTGAAGTAAAATTCTCCCAGCATTAACAGTCTCACAAGTCTTAACTCAAATTACTGGATTTGTGAGTCTTCTATCTAGATTCACCCAGAAATGCATATTCTGTCATCATTTACTCACCCACATGTTGTTTCAAACCTGCATGACTTACTTTCTTCAGTGGAACACAAAAGGATGTGAAGAAATGATAAACAGCACCAATAAAAGTAACCAATAAAGCCTGACTGCACAATATATTAAAGGATAGTTCACCCAAAAATGAAATTTCTGTCATCATTTACTCACCCTCAAGTTGTTCCAAACCTATATGAGTTTCTTTCCTCTGTTGAACACAAAAGAAGATATTTGAAAAGAATGTTGGTAATCAAACCAAACAATGACGGTAGCTATGACTTCCATAGTAGGAAAAAAAAATACTCAATGGCTACCATCACCGTCTGGTTACCAACATTCTTCAAAATATCTTCTTTTGTGTTCAACAGAACAGTTGAACAGTGTTCAACAGTTCAAAGGTTTGGAACAACTTGAGGGTGAGTAAATGATGACAGAATTCTTGGGAGAACTTTCCCTTTAAGTATTCTGAAACCAAATGATAGCTTTGTATGTGGAAAGACTAAAATATACATCGTTATTTTTTGATAGTTTTATCTATTGCAGTTCTCAGAACTTCATGTCAGCGTACATTCAAATAGGTCAGGCCTGGTTTTACATCTATGATGCCAAACATGATTGGATTTCAGATTTTGTTACTGCTCACAGCACAACAACTGTGAATGCACATTATTCAAATCACATCTTACTCTGTTCTTTACACAAAACCATTATATGGCTTCAAAAGACATGGAATATTGTACATGACAACAGCTATAGTACTTTTGTGTTGTTCTTGTTACTTTTGGAGCAGTTGGAACATTCTTCCTAATATTTTGTTTTGTACACACATATACATATACAACCTGGTTCATACAGGGTGAGTAAATGATGAAAAAATTTTCATTTTTGGCTGAACTATACTTTTAATAATGCATTCACTCTGTCCCTTAAATGTGAATTTGAACACAAACAAACACACAAACAGCAAAGATTTCTCACATTTTTCAGAGACACAGAAGGTGCTCGGTTAGGAATGAGTCTGATTATTAGTCACATGTGATGGAGGCCGTCTATTGATGCATTCTGGGGTTATCACCAGGGGTTACCTTCTTAAAGAAAGGGAGGCGGGGTAGGTTGCCTTGAGGGGAGGTGACACTTCCGCCCACACCCTTATGGTCACGGGTGTCGGCAGGCTCCACCTCCTCAACATCCGAATCCAAAGCATCGTCATAAAGCCCAGAGGACAAGTCAGCTAGGGGACCGATTGGGAGGTGGGCGGGTTTTAATGAAGGGATAGAACAAGAGAGGGGAGGAGGAAGAGAAATCGAGAAGGAAACGAGAGTGAAAGAAGAGGGAAACAAGGGTAACGGACAGAAAATGAGAGATGAGGAAGAGAGGAAGAACAGCAGCATGATGTACAGACTTTGCTAAGTCAGAAAGGTGATGAAAAGAACACAGAAGGTGTTTTAAAGTGAAAAAAGCACACAAAAAAAAGAAACAACCTTTTAAAGAAGTACAAACAGTGGCATGTGTTGTTAAGTCCTTTCTCTGAGTTTGGGTTTTATAAATAAATTATAAATTCATGTTCCAGTTTCATTTGATGTTTACAGTTAATGGGTTAAAGGATTATGGGAACATATTTTACCGAACTAACAACAAACAAATAATATTATATTACATTTGATGTTTAAATCAACATACTGTTTAGTACACGACAGTCTCATTTAAGGTTTTTTTTTATTGATTCCAAAACAATAACAACAATAATTGACTATAATAAAATGCTATATTAAAAACCTGTAAAATTAGCTTAAAGTAAAAATTGTAAAAGTTTATGGACAGGCCATTTAAGATGATGTTTTTTTTCTTCGAGGATGAATTGCTTCACCTGCCCCCTGATTACAAATGAATCAAACTCCCAGAGCTAACACAGCCATGACAGATCACATAAACTACAGGTAGTTCAAAGATTTCGAACTACAATTACAGATGATGATGATGACAATAAAGAGAAAAGGAAGAAAGAAAAACAACAGACTAGAAGAATGAGTGATAAGAGGGAAGAGAAGAGGGCAGAAGGGATCCTAACCGGACGTTCTATCTAACTGTCATTGTATTCAATGTGAACCCAGTGTGAATGTAATGCGTCGATGTTCTGTGTGTGTGTTTAGAAGGACAGGGATGTCATATCTCCATCACAACAGAACCAAAAAACTCACAGCATTACTGTCTGATCATACCTGTTCCAGGCGGAGTCGGCCTCCGGGCACCTGTGGCAACATCTAGGCTAGAGCTTCCACCTGACTTACTGGTAAATAGATAGAGAGATCAACAGAAAGTAGTTAAAACATACGGTACCTGTCAAACGTTTGAAAGAATTCTCTTATGCTCACCAAGGCAGCATTTATTTAATCAAAAATATAGTAAAAACAGTAATATTGTGAAATATTATTACAAATTAAAATAACTGTTTTCTATTTATATATATATAATGTAATTTATTCCTGTGATAGTAAAGCTGTATTTTCAGCATCATTACTCCAGAGTCTTCAGTGTCACATGATACTCCAGAAATCATTCTACACTCTAAAAAATGCTGGGTTGTTTTAACCCAATTTTGGGTCAAATATGGACAAACCCAGCCATTGGGTTACATTTTTAAATTACATTTTTTTACCCAATGTTTGAGTTTGTCCATATTTGACCAAAATTGGGTTTAAAACAACCCAGCATTTTTTAGAGTGTAATATGATGATTTTCTGCTCAAGTAACATTTCCCATTATTATTATTATTATTAGCAATTGTTATCAACTGTTGTGTTGCTTAACATTTTTGTGGAAACAATTATACCATTCATACATTCAACATAGGCTCACTGTGATTGGCTGTTACCTGGAGCTAAGGCGGTTTTGTCTCATTCTCTGTTCTTGTAATTGACGGGTGCTCTCAAGCTTCACTGGACTGGGGATAAACCCCACCTCACATCCTTCCTTCACCAAACGTCCGATCCACCAGTCATTATTATACTTCTGTTAACAGAAAAACACACAACCTTACAAAAATACACAAGTGAACACACAACGTGTGTACGTTACATATACAGTTCTGTCCATATCACTCTCAGAAGAAAAGGTTCTATAAAACCTTAAACGGTTCTGTAAGACGCTTCATATATAGAACATTTGAGGGGTTCCCATCTTTGAATGATTTTATGTATTTAGTTGTAATTATTTAGAAAATATATCTTTTTTAATTTCAATTATATTTTAATGAATTAAACAGCTCATAAACATACTTTATCAGTAGGAAAAAATTAAATGACATGTTAAACATTAAAGTATTATGCAATAATTTAAGACAATTTCTCCCTAAATAGAACCTTTTTGGCATTTTCTTTAAAATGTATTCAAGAACCCAAGAGTTCTATATTAAACCGTATTGAACCTTTTTTTCCAACAGTGTATGATTGCAAATAACTATAAATATATTGAAGATCTACGATTGAATAATAAATCAGATCAAAGGTGTTGTAAGCAATTTCAGATATTTTGATATTTCAGAAATTTGATGTCTATGATGTCTGTCATTTTACCAGTGGAAGTTAAATTGTTTACAACACCTTTAAAGGGAAATATGTCTGTCTGACCTCTTTGATGTGCAGGAAGTCTTTGGATTCGAAAGAGATGGCCATACCCTGAACCGGCACATCATCATTAGGGCCTGGGTTATAGCCAACATTAGTCCTCACCGCAAACGCTACAGGCTTAGTCTTCAGAGAGAAAGTGGATGAGAGAGAGAGAGATAAATGGAGGTGAAATAGAGAATTAAAACACAGAGTCAAACAATCCAGAGCAGAACGGTCATGTGATTGGATTTACAGCTGACATATGGAAGTGATCATATATACAGTGAAGAGGACGGAATAATACTGCAGAACAGGGCTTCCAAACTCATATCCTGGTGGAAGAGCAAGCAACATGTTTTGTGTAGCAAGCCTCAGTTAACACTCTGATTAAGTGTGTTAAATCATTACAAAAAAATAATTCACCCAGGTGTCTCCGGTACGTCTTATCAGTAACTGCTTTTAAAGAAAGTGTGTTAATTCTCTTCATGTTTAATTAGTTCAAATGTGTTCATCTGCATTTTATTTAACTACAGCGTGCAATATCTGGATGTCTTTGTCCATATTAGGGATTTCTTTAGCAAGTGAGACTCATAGGAGTAATAAAACTTAATTTAAGTTTTATTACTCCTATGAGTCTCACTTGCTGACTTTCTGTGTGAGGGCGCCCTACGGCGTTGAGTATGAATGAAATAGACATTACATGTGAGAGTTTAGTGCTCCATAATGCTCACATCACCCTATTTTGGGTCTCTAAAGATGTTTGAAGCAAACACATGATAATCGTGATACTCTAACAGTTTTGCACTAAAAGCCCAGAGGGATGTAAATAAAAAACATAAGATGCCAGCTGTTAACAGGTAAGGTTAATGTAATATATCCCGTTTCAGGACTAGCAAAACAATTGCAAATTACTCCTTGTATAGCGGCCAAATCTGCAAGATAACAGGTTGGTAGGTTAACAGGTTGGATTAACAAGTAATTTTCAAGGTATCCAAAAAACTTCCACACTAGCGAGCTAACTTGACATGATTTTATGCAGCAGTGCCAGCTGAACGCTGTCTGCTTGTGTTTTATGACAGATGCCAGCCATGCAGCGTTAAGGTGCAATACCGACACCTACTGTACATTGGGGTGTCAACCAGATACTGGCGCTGGATTATTTACATGTCACATTATCATATGTGTACTATTCAATTTAAATATTACAGTTATCATCAATACCGTTTTATAACAAAACCCCTAATTTGCATATTGAATTGTGATGCAGCATGAATGCAGCTCAAACTAAAACTTAACTTTAACATATACTTTAACACTTTTTTGTTGCCTTGTGCAGCAAGACCTGCAAGCACTATATCTAAGTCAGAAAATTCAAATCTAGTTAATGATACAGGTGTTTATGAGGTGTTGAGCCTCTCAAAAATATGTTTTTTCTACAATCAATCAAGTATATTATCATCACTCAGGGCAGAGTCAAAATAATAGACCCATGATACATGAAAAGAGAGAAACTGGAACAAGAAAGATAAGACACCTTAGCCTTCTCTAGGGTGGCAAGAGCTTGTCTATCGGCTTCTTTCCTGAGAGCCTCAGGGTCCTCCTCCAAAGACACGTCAGAGTCTGAAGGGCGACTGGTGTAGGAGTCTGCTGAGCCCTGCCAGAGAACAGAGAGAGAGAGGCAGTGAGAGGGAGGGTGAATCTGTGTTAACAGCCTTTGGCACAGTGTTTGAAAAAGCTCTCTTTTTAATTAGTATTCCTTATCTAAAATCAAACACAGTTACAGTTTTACATCTCTTCTTCTACCAGGCCAAAAGAGAAGTAGCATAAATGAGCACATACAACAATGATTTATCGTACGATATGCAAACTATTTGTGAATGAAAAACAGGTTGAAGGAAAGGGCAGGAACAGTGTGGGAGGAAGTGAAAGAGAGCAGAAGGTACAGTACAAACACGAGAAAAGAGTTTCTAAGAATATGAGAGAAGGAAAACAGAAAGAATACTTTAATACTTAAAGCAGCTCAATCAAAAGAGATGAGCTTCCTATGATTCTTACAGTTTGTTTGTGTATGTGCAATGATGTAAACAAATATTTAAGACACTGGTGTTTTCTTATACATGTGCTCATATATCCCATTTGTAATTAAATTAACTGATTTAATTTGTTTTGTTTTGTTGTGTTGATATGTCTTCATGATATTCCTCATACATTTATGGTACTTTTCAAATTCTTTTTGTACTGTTACAAATAAAAATCATAAGATATGAAAAATGTAATGAATCATTAAAAAAAATACAAAATTTAAACAAGGAGAAATTATGTTCATAAACTTCAATACTCTTCTTATATAAAAGTATTAATAACCTTTACACAAATTCCATCATGACATTTGACAAAAATCTCAGTGAAGAGCTATGACGTGATAAATGCTATAAAACACAATGAATGTATAATTTGGAATTATGATTCACTGTAAATGCATACACACTGCTGAAGGTTGTTAGTAAATACATTAAATAAACAAATTACACTGTAAAAAGCGTTACGAGAGTTTAAGTCCACAGGGCCAGTTGAAGAAACACACATATGCCGGTATTGATTTGTACTTGATTTAGAGTCTGGGTAAGTTCGTGAACATACTAAAAGCAGACACACACACACACAAATCATTGTGGCATTGACTTTCACATTACAGTACACTGTCAGAACCTTTATATAAGACTCCCACTCCTCTTATCTTTTTTTCCCCACTTTCCTCTCTTTTTTCTGTCTATGTTTCAGGTGTCGAGCAGACTCTTATTCGTGGGAGGAGTGGACGGGCATGCGGACAGCTGCAAGAATGACTCATTGGATGGATGCGCTTGCGTGTATATGAGTGCATTAGGTTTGTCACATATTTGTGAGTATGTGTGTTTGTGCCTGTGAGTGTTTTAAATAGAAATGAGAATGTGTCAGGCTGACATATGCTATATGCAATGATGTTAAATTATGCATTGTGAAACAGAGGGTCAAAGGAAGCCGGCGCACACACATTAACTATCACAGGCTTCACTAGGCAGCAACAGATTGCGTACACACACACACCACACACACACACACACACACACACACACACACACACACACACACACACACACCACACACACACACACACACACACACACACACACACACACACACACACACACACACACACACACACACACACACACACACACACACACACACACACACACACACACAAAACCACAGAGCTAAACTTGACAAACACAAACGTTTATTTAGCCCCCATATCTAAATGGGGACATTCCTTAGACTTGTATTGTTTTAATAAACAGCTATAAATACAATAACCTAACTCACACCCTAACCCTATCAGAAAAGATGTTTACAATAAAAAAGACTTGAATATGGTTTAGTAGGTTCACACACAAGAAAGGTTTTGAAAAATAAGCTGACTTCACAGGCTAACATTTTCCAAATCATATTTTCTACTAGTAGCCCGACTATATAAATTCAGACCTTTTAAAATCAACAATTAATAAAAAATAAAAAAAGCAAATCAAAGTCTCACTTAAGTCTGATATCATATCTTCTTTAAGGCTCCATTGTGACTACATAGAGAGGAAATTCATTACACAATTAAAAGGTTATAATATTAAGATAAAAATAAGAGAAAACAGCTTTGCAGGCACAGTACTGAGATATGGTAACTAACTACAGCTAAAGGAAAAGTTATGCAATTTTTATAGGCTCATGTCGTTCCAAACCGTTAAAGCTTTATATCTTCTGTGGAACACTAAAGGAGATGTACACTCCTGGGCAAAATAAAATGGGCTATGGCCAAAAACTAAGCTTTTAATTGACTTCCACATATGAATGGTCAGGAAATTAGTCAAATTTAAGCAAATGCACTACTTAAAAAGTCATTGCTGCCTCAGAAAACCATCAGAGACAGAATGAAGTTTTAGGCAGAATATGGGAAGTTGTGTGGGGAGTGATGAATCACAATGAAACACCAGTTGCACGGTGATGCTCCAGAGCGGTGTCTTCCAAAATCTGCTGAGAAATATAATGAAAAATGCATCTCGACCTCAGTGAAGTATGGAGGAAGAGACTGAGTCATTGTGTGGGGAGCCTTTTTAGCTGCTGGTATTGTGAGCTACTTCACTGTGAAAAGTCATGTAAAGCTTTGCAGCACAGGAGAATATTGTCTTGCTTCCCACAAATAAAACTTTTTTATCTAAAGAGGAATGATCAGATGGTATTTTTCAACAAGACAATGCTCCGGCTCAAATTGCAAAGACAACCAAGAAATGGCCTGAGAACAAGTCCATCAGGCTCATGTTTGGATTTGAACCCTTAGTGAATATTTGGTCTCACAATAAATTTAAACGAACTGGGAGACATTTTTCAACTACTACAAATGTTTGAAGCCATCAACATTGAGTGGAACAACACTGTAAAAAGCTGTCTGCAAGTTGGGGAAGGCTATTCCGTGCCAAGTTACAGTATTTGTGCAATTCTTGCTATTTTCCAGACCAATGATTTGTGATTGAAATGGTTAGAATTAAAGATAGCTCTCATATTTCGCCTTTTTCCCCAAAGTGTACACATTCCTCGCATCTTGATTTTGGGTGAACCAATCTTCATTTTAATTCCAAGTTTAACAACACAACTTCATCACAATTGAAATAATTTTCATTCATTCATTCACACAAGATTCTTTGTATGATCTCTCACTGACTTTTAATTCTGGTATTTGCACCTCTGTCCTGTTTTGTGTAACTGTCAGCCATGTATGCGCTTGGCAGTTTTCAAGGTCGGTCCCAGGTCACCTCAGTAAAGGTCTACGACATCCATTCTCTTCAAACAGCGCAGAGAAATTCACAGTAATATCCCAGGCTTAAATGTTATGAAGTTGGCGCCATTGTAGTAGCAACGTATTAACAATAATATTAGCTTAGGCTCCGCTGAGCTCGTAAACAAAGTTGACATTTTCCGTCTTTCAGTGTGTAAAGTTCTCTAGGCCTGTAGAAAGCAGCCCACAAACACTGTACATCAATAACACTGTCAGATTCGCGCTAGTCATGACATCAGCGGCGACAAGACAGGAACATGGAGCGGGGAAAGAAACAAAAGACATGCCAGAAGATGACGGCTGACCGGAGAGAGAAAAAAAGCGAGAAATGGGACGAAAATGAAAAGGAGTGTGTGGGAGAGGTGGAGAGGAAGGATTAGTACTAGCTCTGAAAACGTTTTCTCCCACACAGACATTGTGGGATGATCAACTGTAACAACTAGGCCTCTCTATATGAAATGAACAATAAATGACTGGAAGATTTTTCTGATGTTTTTTTCTTTTTCTTTTATTTTATTTTATAAGAAATATGATTTTGGTTAAAAAAGTAATGCTATTTATGCACATTAAGCTCTATCAGCAGCATTTGTGGTAAAAATGCAGATTAGTGCATAAAATATTTCTCTCAAAAATCATGGTATACAGTACTTCCATGGAAGTATTCAGGAACAAGCAAAACATATTTAAATACATTTGCAAACTTACAGCCACATTATACAAGCTTTAAATTTCTGTTATTAAAAATAATGTAACAAATTTTAAAATAGTACAATAAATAAATAATCAATCAATCAAAATTGATTTATCACGGTTTCTTTCTTAACTATCTTAAGACTAAATGTCTAAAATCATGAGAATAATCACAATTATTTTAAATCTATTTACTGCCATAGTTTTATGTTTCTCTTGAGGATTACACATCTATCAGTACTCTAATGATAAAATATTCAGAAGAATATACAGTTTAAAATTAATAAAATATAGTTTCCAAATAATATTTCACAATATTTGTATTTTTCATATTAATATTGAGTCTTTATACAAGAAAATGTATGGCTGCCTTTTATCATTTAGGAAGGGGGTCCCTTTACAAGTGTATCATTCTATCTGGGGGTTCATATATCATAGTGTTTGAAAATGTTCAATGCGTGAAACGTGAAAGAGTCACAAATGCACGTCACTTCTAAAACTATGCAACAAACTGCCATAATGCTTCTGAATTAATTTGTTCCCAAAGCACTACATGGAATATGTATTATTTGTCCTTAGGACAGCTGAATTGTTCAGGGTATTAAGTGAACATAGCATGACAAAAAACAGTGAGCACTTGTATGCAGAATACACAAGCAGATAATATTATGAACACATTGACCCTTACAGCTACAGCAAGGATTAAGATACTTCTAACATATGTTTGCTCATATAAACATCTAATGATACCATCCTCACAATCTGCATAAATCTGATCCTAGATTTCAGATGTCTTCAAGCCACTTAAAGGCAGGGTAGGCAGTTTGTTTCTAAAACACTTTTTCCCATATTTGTTTAAACTGTCTTTATATACCAATACATATCTAAAATGTAAGTACTCTGAAAAGGAGAGTATAAAAATTGAGTGTCTGTATCCTCTCAGGGCTGCAATAGTTGTTATTCGATCTGCGTCATCAATGTTCGCAGCGGCCATTTTGTTGACATAGAAACCACGGCAACTGCCAGTCTGTCAATTGACAAGCGAGGCAGAGGCAGCGTCGGTATTATCCATGGTATTATGGCTGTATTTTTTTTAAAAGAGCGTGATGGTGTGTTGTGTAATACACTGCTGTTCTATCAACAGCAATAAGAACCCCGGAGTAAGTTTTAATGCGATACCGACTGTCAGAAAACGTGAAGGGAGTGAGACAGAGGAGTTGAGCCAGCGCAGGAGAGACTTGTGGCTAGCTAGGATAAAACTCCCCACAGCAAAGTCTGTTCCCATCATTTTACCACAGGTAGCGTTATTGATATATGCCTCATTGATACCAGGTAGGGAATTAGTGCTTGTGTGATACTGTGTTATTTTGTTACAACGATCCTTGTAAAAGTTAGTCTGGAGCCCTGCGAAGTGTAACGTTATGCGGATACTGTATGAACGAGATAGTTAACGTTATAAATATCCGGATAAGTTACGGCTGGCAATAAGGACGGATCTTTACTTAAGGCTATTGGGTCTATTTGATATGGGTCCACACCAATCAAGCTTATCTTCTCTTGATACCGACGAGATGAAGCCATTAGGCTACTGCGCACCTCAACTCAAATCTGCGTGTGGCTAGGGGCAGGACAGGTGTCATGTCAACAATATGGCCGCGGTTAGCTACTTCCGGTGTTTGCGAATAAGGCCTATAAACACAGCTACTCTTTCCATTTGGAACGAATGCAATGATTGGCTGGGCGACTGTCATTCTCCCTCGCTCCCATGTCTACCACCCCTGCTGCTACAGGAGCTGCCCACATGCGCGCACCCGGTTGACTCGCTCTTTTCGGAAGAGGAGAGGCACGTACTGGGCGGAAGCAAGGAAGTCTCACAATTATGGCAGAGAAAGATCCTAGCTTCCGATTTATTTAACCAATAAATCTTTATTATGCTATAATCTGACCATCAAATTTAAAATTTAACGACAGATCACATTTAGATATGTTTCTTATGCAGCTATAAATTTGACAAGCCAAATACCCTGCTGTTAGACTAAACCTGTTGATGAGACAAAAGATTATGACTTTTTTATTTTTTACATTTTCTCTGCATACTAAGCATGCATACTATTTAATTATCATATTTTCACTTTTCACTTACTACTTAAAATGAATTACTTTCAAACCATAAATTAATTTCAAACTAAACAAATCTCCAATCTCCAATCAGCAGTCTTCAAACTCAAACATCCCATCAAACAACACAAATTTACTGAGCCACATGATATTCAGTCAAGCTTTAGTCACTGTGACCATGATTTTTTCTCAAATACAGAGCAATTTTCCCTTCTGCATTTCACCTGCTTTTTTACATCACATCACAGCACTTTAGCGTTGCAAAAGCACACAACAAGGCTCAGATAGTGATTTAACTGAACGTTGTCTGAAAAAGCACCTGCATATATGTTTATATTTATATAAACCTTATTTATTGGTCTGCCTTCCCAAAAATCTCCTTTAAAATGATCATTGGTGAAAAATAATTAATCACATCTGATGCAGTTTGTTAATGACTCGATGAAAGTTGGTATATGGTTTTGTTAAATAATCACTCTCCATGGGAGTAAAGACCAGACAGAAACCCAGGCTAAGGGCCTTGTGACAGGGCAGCCAGCACCAGCAAAGTCTCTGAGCAGTGCTGGAGGTCTAATTTAAACCCAGCAGGCCTAAGCAGCTGCCCAGCCCAAAATGGAATCAGACAGCAACACGAGAGAGAGAGAGAGAGAGAGAGAGAGAGAGAGAGAGAGAGAGAGAGAGAGAGAGAGAGAGAGAGAGAGAGAGAGAGAGAGAGAGAGAGAGAGAAAATAAAAGGAGACAGAGGTAAAGAGAAGGTGCAAAAAAGACTTATTGCAAAGATCCATGTGTCCGAGGCAGTTTTTTTTACGTAGTCGTTACTAAACCTAATTAACCCCCACATAAACTCACGTTTCCAGGTGTTTCTTACCATTGCGGGCCTTTGAATCCGCGCGTTGGTCTCCATGGCACTCGCTCCTTGCAACGGTAACACAGAGTCACACCCAAAGATCCGAGTCACACCGAACACGATGTGTGTGTGTAACACAAGGCTATATTAATGTGTGTATAGCTGTGATGGGTGTGTGTTTCAAAAGTTAGGCAGAGGACTATACGTGTGTGTCAGAGAGTGACCAATTGCTCTGCTAACCTCAACACCCCCTCCTGGCTCATTCTGACACACAAGCACAGACACAACACACACACACACACACACACGTTGAAACCTGCACTCAGTTTCTAAGTTGAAGGGGTAAAACGAGAGAGAGAGGGGGGGGGGGGAGGGGAGAATGGGGGGGGGGGGGGTGGTCGGTCAAATTGCAGGACTTGTGCTACATTTGCAGACTGAGGGGTTAAATTTAGCTGTGACAGGCAGGGGCAGATCTCTCTCTCTCTCTCTCTCTCTCTCTCTCTCTCACTCAGTCTCTTCCGTGTTTAGCTCCGGTATGGAGTGGAGAAAGAAAGAAAGAAAGAAAGAAAGAAAGAAAGAAAAAAGAAAGAAAGAAAAAGAAAGAAAGAAAGAAAAGAAAGAAAGAAAGAAGAAAGAAGAAAGAAAGAAAGAAAGAAAAGAAAGAGCAAGGAGGGGTTAGTGAGAGACCCTCTTTAACAATCCTCTACATGACAGAAGGGCACCTGACTCATTGTGTCTGTTACCGGTAGATCCCACACATCCGTTTAGTCAGTCACTCCACCTGAGGTTGAATCACTCAAGTAGCAGCTTCATTTAGTTTAAAATCACCTGCATGTGACCTTAGTGATAGACTCATATAATGGTCAGGCAGATAAACCTGCCAGTATTTGGACAATAACTGTGCCTCCCCGGCCAATTAATGAACAGGTTGTTTGTCCTTGTGTCATTTCCAAAATCAGGCAGGTCAGTCAGTGGTTAATGGACAATTTCTGTTTTCAAAAGTTTGTGCTTAATTTAAAAAAAGAAGAAGTTTATTTTCAGCATATTACAACCGGTCATAAGTTTGGGGTCAGACGTTTTTGTTTTTTTTTTGTGGAAAAAAAAAAAATCTCACAATGCACCAAGGATGCATTTAATTGCATTAAAACAGTCAAATTAGTAATATTGAAATTTTGTTTTTGTTTTTTTCAAATATACTTTGAAATGTAATTTATTTTATTGATAGCAAAGGTGATTTGCTGCTCAAAAAACATTTCTAATTATTATCACAGTTGTGCTGTGTTATTTTTGTTGACACAGTGATCCATTTTTTTTTTCAGGAAAAAAAAACTATATGAACTTTTTATGCAAAACAATGCATTGTTGGTCTTCTTTTTGCTAAGGCAGTCTGTCTATTGTTGTGAGTTGAAAATCAGGTCCAATTTATGCAGAAATCTATGGTAAATCCACATCACATATCCACATATCCTGCAACTGTGTACCATCTATTGTAATCTGCCTTGTAATAAATTTAGTGTTTGTAAGCTGGACAAACACTTGCATGTCACTTTGTATTTAAGTAACTACTCAATGAATCAATACACATGTCAATACCTGTAAATAGAATAAAAACTAAATGATAATAATATTAATAAAAAAAACTAAATAAAGAGATACAAAATAAACTTTGACTTTTGGAGTCACAGACATTGGCATATACAGTATGCTGGCATCCACAAGTGGTCTCTGTTTGTTAAAACCACTATAGAGCGACCTTTGACCCTCAGGAACAGCCACTCACCCATCATCACCTCACTATAACACTCTGTTTGTCACCACTCATCATCTTTGCCATGTTGTCCCTCTTTTTTAAATGCACCTTTATAGCTCATTTGGAAGACTTCATTTTCTGTGGATATGCATGTTTATGCCATTATTAAAAATGCCATATAATGAGGAGTTTGTTTTGACACACATACACACAGAAAAACTTGATATAAAATGAAAACTTTTTCTCCAGTCCTAAAAGAACATTTACTAACACAAAGCTAAACAGAATACTAGCCAACTTACTCTACACTATATAGCCTACCGCTACATAGTAAAACATTGTTTTTAATTGTAGCATTCTACATTGTTATACCAGGAGCTCATTCCATTTAGAGTTACACAGATATCACATTTCTGGCCAAAATGATAAGCTGATAAATATTTTCATGGCTAATAATTGATAAATGTCTCATATTAAAATTCTACTCTTTTTTGTCTAAATAAATGAAAACATAAAAAATAAGATCAATTGTTTTAAATGCTACAAGGGATAATGCTATAAGACATAAAAGCTAAATATTGAGATACAACATAAATTTTGACATATACAGAGAACAGCTGGAAAATGGTAATACAAATTAAATATGACAACATGGACAAAACAAAAAAAACTTGGACCTCTGGAAAAATATATAATACAAAATGTATAATATGGCCCTTTTAACCTATTTGAAGACACAAAAATATAAACCCTCCTCATCCTCCTTCATATCCTCTCTGCATGCTGGATTTTTAAATCTCGCAATAAAACCATAGAGATCAATATGAAATACCACTCTAGACAAAACATATGTAACCCAGACAAACAAACACAGTAAACAACTCAAGCAAACACATGTACTGAAGCGGCTAGCACGCAGCAGCTTTTGTGTGGCATCAGGTGTGACCGACCGTGGCATAAAGGGAAATGCGAGGGGATGTTCTGTTGTGCAGCTGCCATTTGAAGCCATGATCAAACACACCAGCCGGTCCTCAGAGAGCCAAGAAGCACTCAACCTCAGTTCTGATTTAATGGCACCCAAACTAATGGGAGAATTAGAAAGTGATCCATCAGGAGAGCTCATGGGGATACAGGATCAATTATTCAGGGGCCTCATCCTAAGAAACACTGGCTTGAGAGCCACACCCATTACCTCACAACGATACAATCATGTGTGTGTGTGTCTGACAGTGGGACTGATATATGACCCCAGCTGTTTGCGACCACACATTTTTGTCAGCAATCAACACATCGGCCTATACGCTTCCAAACACACACAACACACACACACACACACATGCACCTATATACACAAGCACACTAATCCATTTGCCTCCTCCTCTTCCGACTTTGCAGCATGCTGCGGGGAGATTCAGGACCCTGTCACCATGGAAACCTGGCCAGTATAAGAGCACAACCACGTATGTGTGTGTATTTGTTCATATGCGTATACGCGTGGGTGTGTATGAGACCAAGGCCTACACAGGTTTTCATACTTTCTGCTGCCAAAGAGGGGGCAGACACACACAGAAACGTACTATATGGTCATAAATATTCATAAATCTTCTAAGAGCATTGTTTGGTAAAGGAAAATCTTTAAAATAGCACTAAACATCTTTGAAGTTAAACAAGTTCCTGAGATGTTTATGGACAGCTACATGTGAGAATAGGAGTGAGTCCACCTTTCCAGACTGATGCCCCCTGAGGATGGGTAAATGTCGTTCAGCAGTCGTCCTCAATTTTTTTAAACATTTAAAATTGTAACATGCTACATTGTTTTCACAGGACATCATTACCTTTAGCACCGATATTACAATTCTGCACAAAATAATAAGCTGATAATTATTTTCATAGCTGATTAATGCAGGCCCGTCGGCCCGATGACACAACGTGCCCCCCTAATCGCATGGTCATTCAGTTAACTTATTCTAGAAAGCAAAAAACCTTAAATCTGTGGATTTGGCCATTCTATTCCATAACGAAACATCTTCAGCAGCATTTAGCTCACAGGAACAGTAATCTCTACAATGAAATAGAGAAAAATGAGTCGGAGCGTATTTAATGCTGGGGCCACAGACTTATAGTGTTAACTTTTCTCATTCAATTGCCTGATGCTGCTACTATGAAAGCTTGTTTCCGCCACTGAATAATAATAATAAAAGTTAATTCCGACTTTTTTCGTCAGAATTACGTGATATAAACTCACAATTGTCCAAATCGCATGTTATGAAGTCGCAATTATCTTTTTATTTATTTTTATTTTGTAGCGGTAAACAAGCTTCCATAGAGGGAAAACTTGCCCATAACTGCTGGTCTAGGATCATTTTTTCTCCGTAAAAAAAGAATATTGGCGAAACTCCGGTGTTTTGAGCGGTGCATGCAAATCCTCTCATTATAACAATAAGAATGCATTGTGTAGTAGTCAGCTTCACTGATTATAACGGAACTTTGTGAGATCGCAATGAAGATGAAAAACAGCTTTTTAATGATTATAAGGAAGCACTCTATTATAAAAGGAGCACCAAATCCCCATATAAAGTTGTGGTCAGAATTATCAGCACCCTGGTAAATATGAACAAAGAAGTCTGTAAAAATAAATCTGCATTGTTAATCCTCTTAATCTTTTATTAAAAAATTCACAAAAATCTAACCTTTCATTAAGTAAAATAATTGAAAATGAGTGAATTCTCTGAAAATTTACTCGAAAACGTTGGCCACAATTATTGGCACCCTTTGTTCAATACTTTTTTCAACCTTCTTTTGCCATAGCTCTGAGTTTTCTCCTATAATGCCTGATGAAGATCCTTCAGATTCCCAGCTCCATGTTGGTGCTTTTGCTCTTCAGTTCAGCCCACTCATTTTCTATAGGGTTCAGGTCAGGGGACTGGGATGGTCATGGCAGAAGCTTCATTTTGTGTTCAGTGAACATTTTTGTGTTGATTTTGATGTTTGTTTATCCAACCACGGCCCATTATAAGATTTCTAGCAGAGGCCATCAGGTTTTTATTTTTTATCTCTTGATATTTGATAGAACCCATGATGCCATGTATCTGAAACAAGCTGTCCAGGACCTTAGCAAAAAAATAGGCCCACAACATTAAAGATCCAGCAGTATATTTAACCTTGTGCATGGGGTACTCTTTATCCGTGTTTGCAGCAAAACCATCTGGTGGTTTTCTGGCAAAAAACATTTTTTTTTAAGTTTTATTGGACCATAGAACCAGGTTCCAGTCGTGTCTGACAACTGAATATGCTGGAGTTTTTTGGATTTTGGATGAACAAGGAGGATTTTACTTGAAACCCTCCCAAACAACATGTGGTGATGTAGGACTTTGATTTTTTTAGGCTTTCTGTCCCCAAGACTTAACTAATCTCTGCAATTCTCCATCTGTGATCCTTGCCACTCAAACTTTCCTCCTCGCCGAGCATTCAGACAATATATTTCAGTATTATACATGTATTATAATATATTATACAAGTCCTCTTCTAGGCAGATTCGTAACTTCTTTAGTTGATTGGAACTTAATTTTTCTCCTATTCTCCTACAGCCACTTTCTATTTTGTGAAGCTCAACCATCTTTTCTTGGGCTTTTCTCATTGTGATGGATGATTAAGGGAATTTGGCCTTTGTGTGTCCTTATATTTGTACTCCTGTGGATCAGGAAGTCATCGCTGGACAATTTCATGTTCTTCCTACCGTGTGTTTCTTAAAAATGTAAAAATGAATGGGAATATACTTCAGAGATATTTTACTCATAAAACAAATTCTAGGGGTGCCAATAATTGTGGCCAACGTGATTTGGAGAAAAATTTATTTCATAATGTGATTTTCCCCCCACTTTCAAGTCATTTACTTTTTGAATAAAAGATCAAAAGAATAAACAATGCAGATTTATTTTTACAGCCATCTTTGATCATATTTACCAGGGGTGCCAATAATTCTGACCACAACTGTAGTATGCTTGCTTTTCTGTTAAAATTAACAGTGGTTTGTGAACGTAGACGCTTTAATAACAAATAATTTATTGTTTATACTTGGATGTGTAGGTTGTGCGTGACACGAAACTTGAAACTATTTCAAAGAAGTCTATTTAAATGTTTTTAAAGGGGAAGTGCATATCCTCATGATGTTGTTCACCCTCCATTGATCAGAAAATCCATATTTTGTGTTGGTGTTGTTTTAATACAGAACTTGGTATATTGTTTTGGTTAACGTCTGTTTCTCAGATCATAAAAAAGTGTGCCCCCTATAAAAACAAAATGCCCCATAGATTATTAATATTATTATTAAGTGCTTTGAGTGCAGAGAAAGGCACTATATAAATGTAAAAAAGTATGTTCCTTAAGTTTCCCTTATAATGTCATTAAAGATTTTTGCACAAAAATGTAATGATTATTTTCAACCCTCATTCTGACCCTCTGTCTGTCTGAAATGATCTGTTTTTAAGCGGCGGCTCCTTTAAAGCTTGTCAGTAAACAGCCACTGTTATGATTAGCTAACGTCATTGCATAGGGAAATATATTGACTCGCCATCGCTACTGTATGTGAGCAAGTGTTTTAAAAGAATTATCCATATAAAATGTAATTTAGAGACAAAGCATTATCAAATGCTGTTGCTGCTGTCGGATTACATACAGTTGGCTGCTTCATCTTTCAACAAAAGTTTCTTTGCGCACTCTCCATTACACTGTGCCTCAGTTACAAAACAATCTGCAGTCAAATGCTCTGACCAAACATATAATCTGGGACACCTTTAAAATAAACCATCCACTTGTTCCTAATGCTGGTATCCTTCTGAAATCTGTACAGAGACGCAAACTAGCTGTTCAAACTGGATGCATCAAAGCAAACGTTCTTTTGTCCTGCTGAATGGGCATCTGTATACTGTATCCATTGTAGAGCATGAAAAATGGATATTCATTTTGAGATTTGCTAATGATTACATTTAACACAGCCCAATAAATTAATAATTAATCATTTTGTGTTCTTAGAAATTTACTTCAAGGGAGCAATAAATGACGGCAAAAGTAATAAAGAGGGGGAAAATGCTAAATAATTGACATAATAATGTGCGTAATGCACAATGCAAAAAAAGTAAGAGTAGTATGAATGGTAGTGTACTATTCGAAATATATGTGTATCTAAAGAACATATTTGTTTGTTCCAATATTAAAAACTGCATCCTACAGGATTGAAGAGCAGAAATCTTCCTGTAAAAAGGAGAAGAACTGCAAAAACACCCACAGACCAACAGCACAAATTACAGGTCAGAGCCTTTGACCTCAGACTGTAAGCACAGGAAGGCTCGCTATAGTACAGACTGCAACAACTATATGCAGCTATAATGTAGTAGCTGTTTTAAAATGATGCTGAGAACCTGATTACATGGTGTATGATGGTTCAAAAGGGGAATTATACCTTATGATGACTCAAGAGTGAAAGACACAAGGCATTTATAAAGAACTGGCCGTCTTACCTGTCGGACGAAGCTGTTGGAGGTTGTGTCTGAGGAGGTGCTGCCATCTGAGCGTTTGAAACGGCTCTTCCTCTTTGCACACTTCCCCTAAAAAAGGGAACATTAGAGAGAGAGAGAGAGAGAGAGAGAGAGAGAGAGAGAGAGAGAGAGAGAGAGAGAGAAGAGAGAGAGAGAGAGAAGAGAGAGAGAGAGAGAGAGAGAGAGAGAGAGAGAGAGAGAAATTAAAGGAAATTAGAAATAATGGACACTTTTTTGTATGCATGCCCACTCACACAAACACAAACTGTAGAATCCACATCCCGTCTCTGTGTCCAGATATGATTACGCATAATTACTTATGTCCTCCAGTGTTCTCTGGGAATCAGTAATCTGATTGGCCTTAACACTAGCCAATGGCCTGGCTGCCCTTGACAGGGCCCTCTATGTGGCATTCATAGGCGCCAGACTCCGTTGCCATCGAGACCAGAAGGAGGCTATATTGGGTTTGGTGGCACTAAAAGACCTTGATAGATCAGGCAATACTGTGACATGTTCAAAACCCACATTAACAGCGATGCACACAAGCTTTCTGACACGACTGCTTGCAATAACAAAAGCACTTTAACACCAAAGAAAATGACAAATCTAAATTGGAAAGTTATTATATAGGGTTCATACAGGGTTCACACAGTTAACGCTGTCATAATTCCTTCATGGTAAAGAACATCTGAAAGTTGTGTTAACATTTTTGTGCTTGAATAAAAATCTTCTCAAATATACAAATATGAGCTCTTTTGTGGTTTAAGATATAAAATCTCTGTAGTCAGCTCTATAAGGTAGGGGTGTAACAATATATCATGTCACAATATATCGCAATACAAAAATGCAACATCGTGGATAGTGACTGACAACATATATTGTGTATAGTTCACCCAAAATAAAAATGACTATTTTTTACTATGAGAAAAAAATATCATGTCAGTTCTACATTAAACTACTACTACCATAATGTTGAATATAATGGATAATATTTGTGGGCCTTCCTGATAATGCCAAATGTCTTATGTTACCAGTAAAAAGTGGCTTAAAGTGGTCAAAAATAATTCTGTTTTCAACTTCAGAATCATGAATATTTTTTGTTCTGTGTCACCATTGTCCTGTGCATTGGGTTACCAGATCTAAGTCCAATCCTATTAATTTCCACCCCCAATGTAATACCAAATCCACAATTTTAATCAACAGCAAATTTTTTGTTAACCTGGCTTTTACCATATGCCTTGAAGTATCGGAATAATATTGTATTGTGAATTCAGTATTGTGATATGTATCAAATCGTGACATGAGGGTATCGTATACTATACTATAGCACCCCTACTACAAGGTCTTATGCAAACTAGTGCAAAGTCTGACACATTTGCTCTGTAGTTGATTCTGGGAACAACAAGGGGAAAAAAAAGCAAGCCTCAACAACAATGGTTTTCAGCATTGGTTACTCGAACAATATTATGATTACATACAGACACAGACTAATTGCAAGCTTACAACTTTAACATAAATCAAACCACAATGCTTTATCTTTACCAATATTGGTAAACATTCCAAGAACTTGCCGTAAAAATAAAAAAACATAATTTAGCACAGCCTTTACAAGTTACTGTGGTACTAGACACTCTAAAAACGTATTTAGCACCATAGATCATGAATTTCAATATTATTAATATAATATATTAAAGAAAAGAAAATATAAATATTAGATTAAAGACACCCTGTGGTTAAAATCAAGTTTTTAATGTTGTTTATATGTCTATGTGGTGTTTTTAATATGCTTTAAGACAAACCATGTGCAAATCGACTGTGTTTCTTACGTCACAAACTACCTTGTAGCCAAACATGTCAATGTGCCAGGTGGCTTTAGCATATCATTAAAGGGTACCTATCATGGAATTTTGAAAATTACCTTTCATGTAGTGTGTAACATAGATCTAAGTGAACAAAAACATCCTGCAAAGTTTTAAATATGAAAGTTCACCGTATACAAAGTTATTGTCTCTCAAAAGTAAGAGTCGACTCTGAGTCGCTGATATGAATCGATAGACGAACGATGCATTTTCTCTAACTTTCGTACGTCACTTGTACAAGTTATTTGAATTCGACACGCCCACTCAGTGCGCGCGCCGAGCAGACAGAGAAACCTGACAAACAACATGTCGACGAGACTCTGTTCTGAAGTGCGAATCAAAAGCAAACTTTTTTTTTCACTGCCCAGGGACAAGCATGTGAAGACTCAGTGGCTAGAGTTTATATTTACAACTATACCACATTGGTATTGTGGATTCGCGAGTCGCCTGATACTGAAGGAACGTTCAATACCAAGTTTATTTGGATCAGCTTCCTCCTCCGAATCACAACCTGTAAGTACTATTAATAATTGTTGCTTTTATGTGTGTGTGTGTGTGTGTGTGTGTGCAGAGCCGATCCGCCCTATACGCTCACTACGCAAGCTGCGTAGGGCCCCGCAAATTACTCAAGGCCCCGCCTCCCCCTCGTGTCATAGCGCGTCAATTAATGTTTACAACATCAATGACAAAATTAAGCGAAACTATCCTTCTGGTCACAAAAAGAGAGAGAGAGAGAGAGAGAGAGAGAGAGAGAGAGAGAGAGAGAGAGAGAGAGAGAGAGAGAGAGAGAGAGAGAGAGAGAGAGAGAATTGCGGGAACAACAATCAGGTAAACTTGTGTTCTCAACTTGTGTTCACAAGTTTGATGTCAGCAAAGTAAAGTTAAGTTTATGTGCATTTCTATTGTGTTTTTTAAAGTGCAACGGCTCGGAAAAGATAACCGCGTCGCGTGTGTTATCATGCATTCATATGCGCGTGCACGAAATGAAACGCGCATTTTTCAAGCAGAAATATATGTGGAGACCAGACATACTGTACAATATATGGGCGTGAATTATGGCACTCCTCATCAAAGTACACATTATACACACTTTTAAAACAAGACACTGATTATAGTCTCAGTTAATGTGTAGTAAAAACTCTAAACAACTGCACTAATTATGCAAGATGAAAAGCAATGTATTGACAATTTGACATTGATTGACTTTGCACATCCCTCAGTAAATAATAACCATAAATCAATAATTGCTTCAACATGCATAATAAAAAAAACTTTAACATGCTATGGCAAGCCATTTTAGCTTTTATTCATTCACAGTTTATGCATTTTTGATATCAATAATTCATTTTTTTTTTTTTTTTTTACTATTTGCAATGTGAATTCTTGATTATTTTTACTAGTAGGGCCCCTTAGTTACATTTTATCTACCAATGTCTATTTTTGATACCAGGAATTACATGTTCACTTGTACAAAAGTTAATTCTTGATATCAATGATGTCATTCACTCACAGGGATTATTGATATCTGCATCACAATATTCACTTGTTATCTTAATATTCTATAGAAAATACTCTATTCAGTAAATATCATTCTGTTCTATATTGTTGTACTTATTCTTTGACTGTTTTGTTTAAAGGAGGGAGGATTGTATTGGGAGCACTGGAGTGTCAGGTGTGACTGTGGCAATGGCAAATGGTTTACATATCTCACGGCATCACGGGTCAGGTAGAGGGCCCCTTAGCAGAATTTTGCTTAGGGCCCCAGGGAGGTCAGGATCGGCACTATGTGTGTGTGTGTGTGTGTGTGTGCGCGTGCGTGTGTGAGAGAGAGTGAGAGTTACGCTCAGCAGCTTCTAGGTCTCCAATGTCATTTTTTTTTAAATATGTGAAATTATGTGAAGCATATTATTGTAGTACTGCAGTGCTTTATCAATATGTTTAAGCTTTGGGCTAACGCAAAATATAACTGACTGCGTCATCTGACCAATCACCGCCGATTAGCGTCACGCAAAGGAGGGGTTTGGACAAATGAGTCGTCAAACGAATCATTAGGGAGTCGGTGAGCAAATCAGGTAAAAATAAATGCATATTATAAGACAACAAAAGTGTTTTTTGTCATTGCATGCATGTAAAACTGTTGTTGGGGACTCCCAGAACATTATTAGGAACATTTTAAATGCCATAATAGGTACCCTTTAACTATGACCGCTCTAAAGCAGAGGTGTCTCAAGAGGTTATCCTGGTATATTTTTCTGTTGATATGAAAAATTGGGTACATTTAGCAATATAGCAGGTGAATTATGTATATGATTAATATTTTGAGTTGTTCAAAGCGTTTCTGGCTGCTGACTGCCAGAAGGCAGCTGTCTGAGGTGGAGAACGGGAAAATGGTTTGAGTAACATTAGCAGCACATTATTAGCTGTTTGATAATGTAGTCAAGCAAAAGGCTAATCATATTAATTATCATTATGTGTCCGACGTTGTAAAAAGCGATGCCATTGTGCAGCGTTTACTACAGTAAATTTGACCGAGTGGATCAGTTAGTCAGAGCTGGCGTGAGTGGAGGCGGGGCTAATTGGCATATTCATGATACCATACTAAATGAAGCAAGGGGAGTTACTTTCAAGCTTTTTTAAAGGTCCGAAATTCTCATCCAAAATTTTCGCGCAATAAAAAATAAATACAACCTCACGTTGTGTCAATCACATTTACACACACTGCCTCCAAACTTTCGTCCGTCATAAAAAAAATTCGGATCGGGTTCGATTTTCTGCGTTGTCCACATCTGTAGCAAGCATTTTGAAAGGTGTTTTGACAATTCAGAGCCACCGAATGACGAATTCGAAAAAGGCATATGAAAATTTTTGACTACAGGAACCTTTAAGGCATGAAGAATTTTTTTTTTCACTGGAAAAAGGGATAAAATGATTGAGGGGGACTTTAACAACTTCATGTAAGAAGAATAGATTGGATCAAACAAGAATTTCAGTTTTAGTTTCAGTAATTTTAGTACTTATTAAACTTATTTATTTCAGTTTTACATGTAATATTTATATTTGATTTTATTTCAGTCTTGTTTCAATTATTGTAATAGTTTTTAACAATAACAATGCTGAAAATAACCTTATTGCATTTTTGACACCACTTGTACCTTTCCCCTCTGGTTATCTTTGGGGTCTTTTTAACCCGCAAATGACTTTTGGTCAAATTAAAAAAAATGTTCTCTTTGTTCAAATGGTATGAAACTTTCTACAGCTCTCAACTCTTTCTAGATCTACAAAAAAAAATTAAATTGGAACGATATCTGTTATTATGTTGGCGTGAAAAAAATAGTCACACTTGTTGTCTTCGGGGTCCCTGGAGACCCCGCATAGTAAACATATAATATTCATCATCAAAATCAGAAACAACGCAGATCACATGGACAGAAATTAAATGGCACACTTCTAACGATGTAAAAAAATCCACTATGCAAAGTTATCATGCTCGCCACACACACACACACACACATATACACAACCACACATACACATACACACAGGAATACATATGTGTAAGGCTATAAAAAAAAGTCTTATAATTTGTCAAATAAAATGCAGAACCACCACAAATATAAATTGGTGACACTGACACAACAAAAATACACACACACACACACATACAAACACACACACACACACTCTCACACAGGAATACATTTGTACGGCTATAAAAAAGTCTTATGATTTGTCAAATAAAGTTCAGAACCACCACAAATATAAATTGGTGACACTGACACAACTAAAATGCACACACAAACACACACACACACAATCTTTAAATCTAATCTGATTTAATCTAAAATCTAAAGACTCCAACACATCTCTTTGTAACATCTTGTTCAGGTTTGATTCTAATCATAAAGTAACATTATTGATAAACGTTTTTCAATACAAAATATGCTAAACTTTGACAAAAAGTATATAATTCTTTTTTATAATTTTGATTTTAAAATATTTATATATGAATCCAACTCAATCCAACTGAATCCAACTTGTGAGAAGATGTATTTTGGTTAATCAAACAGCAAATAGCATATAATGGAGCATATAATGGAGCTCTATGGCCATCTAGTGGTTAAAGTGAATTTTTTTTATTTTAAAACTGCATTTTCCAAAAAAAGGGCAAAAATCTTACATTAAATCATGTACAATTATCCATTTATCCCCATAAATAAAATCTGGGTTTTTTATAAAGTGAATTTTACATAAAATGCTGTTTTTGTAAAAAAAACTATTTATTTAAATATTTATTTATTTATTTTTAGAAATTTAAAAGATATCAAAAATCCTCCAAAAACTGCACAAATGTTGAGTAAAAACATTAATAAACAGAGTAAAATTACATTTGTAAAAAAATATATATTATACTGTTACAAAATGCAATGTTATTGTCTGGGGTCCCTGGAGACCCCAAAGATAACAAGTGTATACCCTAATTGAAGATAATCAGAGGGTTAAGGCCAACTCACACCACACAGACAAACAACAACAAACAACACGTTTGTTGGGTTTTGTCGGATCAGTGTGTTACCCCTGTCGGCCTCTGTTGGCGTTGGTCGGGGTTTGATTTCACCCGACTGAACATGTTCAATCAGCGATCAGCGTTTGTCGTGTCGGGGCAGTGTGAACATGACAGTTATTTTTCATTAAATTCTGGAATCCAACTGCCAACTTGTTTGTTGCCATTTATCTGTGCGGTGTGAATTGGGCTTACTGATCACTGTATCCAAAGACCAAGCAGGATATCAGAGAGCAATGCAGTACACAATACACATACAATATTTTAATCCAACAACCATCTTTACAGACCATAAACTGTTTAACGTGGAAGGTTTGTGAGAGGCAGGAAATGCTCATATACAGCAAAACCAGATCTGAGAAAGGCCAGCAAAATGTCAAGGGAGGGAGGAGGGATGTATTGCTATGGTGATGAGAGGTTTCCTGTTGACAAACAGCCTCCGAGGCTAATTGGGTAATTAAGGGATAAAAACTGTGCCACGGGGGCAGGGGAAAGGATTTTTGAGTTACACACTGTCACCACTAGTTTATCACAGAAAATGAAGAGAAGAGAAGAGAAGAGAAGAGAAGAGAAGAGAAGAGAAGAGAAGAGAAGAGAAGAGAAGAGAAGAGAAAGCTTAATACATTTCTAATGTTCTCAAATGACCATGTGTGGCCAATGATATTAATATGTACATTAAATTATTGTAGATCTATGTTAACAAAACTAGGAAATACACTTTTTCTGTACTCAACCACCTTGTTCACACACATTCACACTCGCTTCTCGACACTCCGCCTCCTCACAGCTATGTATAGACATGATTCAGATAAAGCACCTCTCCACAGCACAGGTCACACACATTCATGCTACTGCATTATATAAAGATCATTATATAAATACAGCCCTAACAATCAGAAACACTACTGAAACATCCATCCACACACCAAACTAATAAGCCGTGCTGAACAGGATGATGACGACGAGTGGCCTTTATGGAACAGGTGCACGGTCATACATGAACCATCCTCTGAAATAAACCACTAAACAGAGAAAAGAGCAGAGAGAGGAGAGAAATATATTTTAAAAATCTGAAGTTAAACTGTACGGTCTCCTCACAAATAGAAAGTGACAAACCTAAAATTTGGACAGAAAAAGAGAGAAGAAAGAAGAGAGAGAGATCGGGAAGCTGTTTGTTCAGCTTTTACATGTTATCACCAGGGTGGGCAATAACATTTTGGGCAGATTTTGATACTTTTTTTGGCAGTAGATGGTAAGTTTGCACACTTGCTGAAGTAAGAAGACAGAGAAAAGAAAATATCATGAAGTGGACCAAGACTCCATCACAAGTGGGCCAAAAGCCACTTTTTAAAACAAAAAGAGAAGCAGATTATTTTTTAATTCCTTTTCAATTTCAGTCTGAATTAGGTTCACTTAGGAAAACAAATACTGCCATCGCAGTTAGGATAGATAGATAGATAGATAGATAGATAGATAGATAGATAGATAGATAGATAGATAGATAGATAGATAGATAGATAGATAGATAGATAGATAGATAGATAGATAGATAGAAAGAATATTAATAGAATAAGCCAGTGCTCGTCCAGTGTGGGCGTAAGTCCAGTGTTTGGGGTAAGAAAACCCCCCACGGTCAAAGCGCTATGTGATGACATCACATATTTTATAGCATATGTTGACATCATCTTTCCTGCACTCACAGTGTCAGACACCTCTTTTAATTAACTATAACTGAACGGCTCATGAGACGAGTCTTTCTTTAACTAGTACCAGATGTAGCCTCTACGTTTTAACTGAACAAAAAAGCGATCCCTTATTTAATTGACAGTGATGGTTCGTAACTTACGAACAGAATAGACTATCATAAAAAATGCAAGACTCTAGTAGGCCAGCTGTCTAGAGAGACAGAGTGAACAGGGACTAGGTGATGAAATAGTGTTTTCCCATTAATTACCGGAGAAAATTCGTTTTTTATTTTCTAAACAAATGTCAATATTCAAAACAACGTAGCAGCTAGCTGTTAACATAAACAACTTTCTGTGTCTTTCCTCGCAGAATCACTTCTAAAAGACATTCTGCTGAGCGCGAGCGCAAAGATGCCGCCTTGTTGCCAAGTAACCACAATCTGAGATACGGTTTATAACGACCAATCTTCGCCATAAACAAAATCTGTTTTTCACTCAGTCATTCTTAGATAGCGGGCAGCAGGTTGTATTTTGTCTGTCGTTGGTTGCTCGCACTTGCGTATAAGCTGAGCAGTGTCTCTCTCTCTCTCTTACCTGAGCGTGAGAGCCGTGGTGGTCGAACATGTCCATCTGGATTTCCTGGGTTGAGGTGGAAGGCGTCCTGGACATAATACCCTCCTGTACCATTGATTTTAACTTTAAATTCGGTTTTATTGTTTCATTTAGATCATGCTTTCAGTTTATTATGCATTGTAAAATAATTAAAGATAAAATAAAGCAGACGAAGGTGTTTTTTCTCAGTCCTGTGTCTTACAGATGGCTTTCCCCCCAGCCCTAGTGGCGTTGAGCAGAATCCCTCTCCCTTCCCTTTGCAAATACAACGAGCCCAGTCTCCAGCTGTTCAGCGGAGGAACCAAGCCCCGCCCTCCTTCCTCATCAACCAATCCGGTAGGAACAGGGCGCGGCTCGTTGACTATCCTTGCACTGATTGGCTGATCGAATGAATATTACCATGAGTGGATGACGCCTGTTGTTCTACTCACTCCTCACTCTGCTCCATATGAACGAGAGATGACCACACCCATTGATTCTATATAAACCACAATATGCCATTTTTTTGGCTAGGCTACTACTAAAATGGCCCAAAGGATCCGAGTCATTTTAGCAAACAGGAATACAGTTTTTCAATGACCCAATATGTAAAAATTATTCATAATCTGTTTTATTGTCAGAGATGAAGATGGTTAACAAAATAGTACAGTATATAAAAATAGCAACAACAATAACAAAAAAAAAGTCAACAAGCAGAGCTTCTTATCTGGGGCCTGTACCATGATGGTAGTTGAACAAACTCAGGGTTACAGGATTAGTTTAGAGTTGACAAAACCAAACTAATCCAACCAGGCTTTGTTGGTACCATGATGCTGATCATCAGCTTTCTCTGTCAACTCAGGCTTTGATCCAGAGTTTGGGTGTTTAGGCGTGACATCAGTAGCGAACAGCCATTCACATGTTGAGAAAAAGTAAAACTGAGATTAATTTCTACGAGAGAAGCAACGCGATTCACTTCTCTCTTCTGCAGAACATTACGAGATTAATTTTTTTTTTAAAATGTAAACAAATTTACACAGCAAGAAGAAAATAGCTGTCTATGAAAGAGGACAACTAAAAGAAAAAGTCTTATCAGTGCAAGTAAAAGTTGTGAAGTTAGTTTATAAAGTTGATAAAAGTGTAGAGAGAATTGAACATTTTAAGCTCACATGAAGTCATTTTATAGCTTTATCGGTCACACTTTATTTTAAGGTGTCATTGTTACAGTGTAATTATATATTTAAGTACTGAGTAATAATAGTTAACTACATATATAGGGTTAGGGTAGGATTAGGGTTTGGTTGGGGGTTAGTTGCATGTAATTATGCATAATTTACTGTTATTACTACAGTAAGTAAATGTAACATATGTAACAAAACACCGTAAAATAAAGTGTCACCGCTTTATCTATTGATTCTAAAGCGTATTTGTATTACCAATATTAATTAATTTAAACTGTGTGTAGTAATAATTGATAAACTAAAATTGTACATGTGTGATCGATTAAGGGTATAATAATTACATAAATAATATCTAAATCATACGAAATCTAAATAAGCATTAGCTACTAAAAGCCTGGCAATTTTGTCTTTAAAAATCATTTGCTATGTACTAGTGACCTTTAATTTGGAGTAGAAACAGGTGGAGAGTTCATCGCATCAGACATGTCTCACTTTGCTCACAGCTGATTGGTTCAAGTTTGGTTTGCACCCCCTTACCTGGAACATAACCTGCCCGGACCAGGTTAGCCGTGGAGCTCAAGTTACTACAGCGATAAACAGTGCTAAAAGCCAAACCACTTTCATGGTGCCTGAAACCCAGGGTTGGCGCTAACTAAACTGAAACATATCGGGCTAACCACCTAAACCGGCTTCATGGTATAGGCCCATGATTGAATAACTGAAAGACTCACTTATTAAGACAGTGACTTGCCACCACCTACTTTGGCGGTTTTTGTTTCATATTTGCGTATAATTTTATTTTTCAGTTCATGTGACCTCTGAGCTGCATTAAACAGTCTGTAAATGTACCGTACCTAAATGTCACTTCAGATGCAGCTTCGGAAAAATAAATGTTATATGGCCACATTGTAGCCTTAGAAAGTTTGTGTAGCCTAATAAATTATATGTTGAATCAAAATATTTCTTTCTAAAGCAATTTTTTTTATCATGTCTATTCAATGTGTTTCTCATCTAACACAATAGTGACTTTAGAAGATCCTTTCGGGGGTAATTTATTTTTTTGTCAGATTAGTTTAATTTAGCCATTTTGGGGTTTGTCATTGTCATCATCCAAACAGCAACTAGTTTTGCTAAAAAGTTCACCCAGGGATTTTAAGCAAGACCTGTTACAGTAAATTAAAATTTAAAATGTAACTAATGAAATGATCTGCAGCATAGGCTACTTACATTAATGTTTGTTAGCTAAAACTATATATATACAAAAAGAGTAAATATGCTTCCCAAACTCACAATAATTTAATGTTTTGGTGCTATTTTGTCAAAAAAATATCCACATGCAATGCATGCCCCCAGAGTGAACACCCCACTAAATTTTGAAGTACTTTGGGTAACATTTTTTGGAGGGGGTTGGGGTGTCGTGCTAAAACGGCACATTGCATTTTTTCTCATCAAGTTCTCATCTCTCAACAGGTGAAACACTGCCCCTGTGTGGCCATTTTATTAAACAGCAGTTCAAAGCTAGCCTACAAATACGACTGCCTACAACACCCAGCAGGAGGCGTCATGCTTTACATATTAAAGCTCGTACGTGATTAAGTTATAATATAATTGTTTAAAGCGCTGAATGTACATCGAATAAGTACATTAAATAAATGCCTTAAAAATTGTAACCTAAATTACCTCTGTAATAATGGACAAATGGCAGCAGCAGTGGCGTAATGAAACAAAAGGGAGTCATTTATATTCTATACAAAACAGAGTGGGTGTATCAAGAGTGGTAGCCTATGAGTAGGAAAGAACAAGTCATTTTAAGCAGAATAAGAACAGGGCATAGTTACCTTAATGGCACTCTTAATATTATGGGAAAACACCCAACAGGAATGTGCAGCCAGTGTCAGGAGTATGAGACGGTTGAGCATGTTTTAAAATCTTGTGGGAAGTTTAATCGAGAAAGACAAGAAAAGATGAACCAGTTACAGAGTTTAGGACGAGTAGAGAGAAATGTGAAAAGTATTTTAGAATGTGCTGAGAAACAGGAAGGCAGGGAATATTTAGTATTTTTTTTATATATTTTTTTTAAGTGCAAAAGAGTTATAACCACATAGTATAAAAGAAATAAAGTCAGTAATAAAAGAGAAAGTGATTAAAAAGTGGCAACAATATTGGGATAAAGAGAGTAAAGGGAGACATTTATATGCAATACAAAAGAAAGTGGGATAAGGTAGGAAAAAGGGAGAAATAGAAGGGAGGAAAGTATAATTACAAGACCAAGAGTGGGACATACTGGTTTGAATAAAACATTACATTTAATATCTAAGCATCCAACAGGATTATGTGATAAATGTGGACAGAGTGAATCTGTAGAACATGTGATTATTAATTGTAAGGGTTATGAAGAAGAAAGAGAAGTGCTAAGAGAAGAAGTATGGAAGAATGAAGGGAAAGAGTTAACATCAAATAATATATTAGATTCAAAGGTATGAAATAGTACAGTCAATGTGTTGTTTCAGTTTCTGAACAATACAGGTTTAATGAAGAGAATGTAGGATTAATAAGTATAGGCTTGTAGAGAGATGTAGAAGATGTGGATAAAATATAGTGTGGGATAAGGAAAGTTAATCTGAAGGTTAAGTAAGGTTATGGTGAGAAGTGGGAGTTAAAGGGAGGTGGGCGGAAACTGGAGGAGCTGAACACGCAGCGTCAGTGGGTTAAAAAAAAAATTCTCCTCCTCTCTTTAGGGGTGGGGAAAGGGTAGAAATGTTAAGAAAATAGGAAGTGTTTCTGATCCAAGCTACCTGATGATGGCAGTAATGCACTGTAAACTGCGGTTGCCAATAAAACAAAAAAGAAGAAAAAGAAAAGAAGAAACTGGATTGGACAAGATCATTTAGCACAGTAGGTGGCAGTAATGCAACAAATTGGATGCAAGCTGTCGTAAAACCCGAAAGAAGAGAAAGATTCTTTCTTTCGACTTCCGCTGACTAGCAGCCATGAGGTACGGTTTAGCTCTTGATTTACTCTGTTTTATCTATCTAATTTATTTACCTAATTTGGATATTTTTACATATAATTTAAGATATACAATCCTTGCTCTTTTTAAAACAGATAATTTGACGATGTACGATGTAATGTTGCTATATGATATAGTCGCCATGTTATGTCTTCAGACTGGCAAACGTGTAACGCTTAGAAGCTGTTTTAACTTTACACGTTATATTTTTTTAAATTCATTGTACGGAGTAAAATATTTGGCAAACGTAGTTTATCACTGTGTTTTTTTACATTTCGTTTTTATTAATTTTTTTTTCGGAGATTGTGAATGCGGCCTGCTTATCAAATATGTTCATACAGGCCCCATAGCGCTATATAGATTAGGGTTACTTTGACGTTCTTCTTGTCTTAAAATCAATGGCAGTTAGAAATAAACGCTATTGTGACCTCATATTTGTATATTTTGCTAGATTATATATATATATATATATATATATATATATATATATATATATATATATATATATATATATATATATACATTTTTTATTTAGTTATTTTTTAAATAGGAATTACTATTATGTACTTGTGTGAACCTAAAACTGCATCAAGACACCTTGTTAGGCAGCATATTTTGGTGAAATCCATGACTGAATATTAATTCAAATTTTCCAATTAAGTTAATTAAATTGTATAGCTTTGTACTAAATGTCAAGACTTTATGGGATTGATCTAAAACGGTCCTTTTTTTCCTCCAGCATGCTTAGGCTTCAGAAGAGGTTGGCGTCCAGCGTTTTGCGCTGTGGCAAGAAGAAGGTGTGGTTGGACCCAAATGAAACCAACGAAATTGCCAACGCCAATTCCCGTAAGCAGTTCAGATTCCTTATATACTTTTCTCTGCTTTGATGCAATTTATTAATCATCTTCCTTTCTACTTTAACTTAGGGCAGCAGATTCGTAAGTTGGTGAAGGATGGTTTGATCATCAAGAAGCCTGTAACGGTGCACTCTCGTGCCCGATGCCGCAAGAATACACTGGCGCGGCGGAAGGGCCGTCACATGGGTGTCGGTGTGTACCAGTTTAATGACATTTGGTTATAATTTGCACCATTTAGACTGAATCCAAAGTAGTTGCTGTTATCATGGCAATGAGAATCACAGCAAACTTCACATGACAGTCTTGTGGGGCTTCCAATTATATCCTTTTGCAATTTTCAGTTTATGCATCACAATTTTTGTGAACTCATTGTGTTCTATTGTATCTAGAAACTATTGGTAAATATTAATTCTGTAATCCAGGGCACTTAAAGTAGGCAGTTGTAGTTGTGTGTGTTGATTGGTTATGTTTGCATGCAGGCAAGAGAAAGGGTACAGCAAATGCACGTATGCCGGAGAAGCTGGTCTGGATGAGACGGATGCGTATTCTGCGACGCCTTCTGAGACGTTACCGAGAGGCTAAGAAGATTGACAGGCACATGTGAGTCCATGTTGTAGAGAGATTCATTTTAATTGCTTGTATTTTACCAGAAGTTTGTGTTCTTTTATTTAGTTTCATGCAATGACGCTCAACCTTGTAGCAGCATTTTAGGACTGCTATTGTCAATATTGCAGATTTGGCAAGATCCATTCTCCTTAAAAGTTTGGTGAATGTACAGTCTGAATTTTGAATACAAAAATTTATGTTTTCTGTGTCTCCCCTTCAGGTACCACAGTTTGTATCTGAGGGCAAAGGGTAACGTGTTCAAGAACAAGCGCATCTTGATGGAGCACATACACAAGCTCAAAGCAGACAAGGCCCGCAAGAAGCTCCTGTCGTAAGTGTGCAAACCACAATAACCAGTGTGCTCAGCATCATTACACCTCTCAGCTGCTGTGAACTATCAGAGAAATCTTTTTCTGAATTGAGATGAAAATACTTCAAACACTCCATGGCTTGCTCTGCTGTAAAGAACAGTGCTAATCTGTGTCTTTTCACCCTGCAGTGATCAGGCGGAGGCTCGTCGATCAAAGACCCGGGAGGCACGGAAGCGCCGTGAAGAGAGACTGCAGGCTAAGAAAGAGGAGATCATGAAAACTCTTTCCAAAGAGGACGAGTCCAAGAAATAAGATTCTTATTGCCTTGCCCCAAATGTTCTTCAACTGTGATTAAAATAAATACAGTTTGTTACTGCTCTTTGGTCTCCAGAGTGTGTGTATGAATGCATGTGCATGCTGAGGGATAACTTTGTAAGCTTTGAACAAGTTTATCTAAACGGGATAAAGATGATTTAGAAAAGAGCACTCTTACAACACTGAAAGAAACTATTTTGAAATGTTAAATGATCACAATAATTATTTAACCACATTTCTCCTAGCACTGCTGCCCCTGAGAATTCAACAGATTTTTTGGGAATTAAATTTAACAAAATTGCAAACTACAAGTATAAGAAATGACTGCATTCTTCTGTAGCTCTGAATGTCAACAAAATGGCATTAGTCATTTAAGAGAAGGTAAGCTCTTTTGATAAAAACAAGAGGTCATGGCGATTGTAAAGAATTACAGAACTAAAACAACTGTCAAAACGTAAGAATTGAATTGCCCCTTGTTATGAGTCAAGTGAATCTGTAAGTATTGGTCTGAGCTGCAAAATAGTAATGCAAGAACAAGGAAACCAGTATACTGTTACTTCATGGTGTTTTAGTTTATGGCATCTTGCTCCGTCTTCTGTGTTCCTTTGAGCTCTAGGGAGCCTCTGTTAGTCCTGCAGAAAGAGCCATACGTGATTGATGATTCTGTGGGCAGTTAGATTTGGGAAGGTAAAATGCATTCAATTAATGTCTCCTGTTGATGTCAGTGCTGTATGATATTAAAACAATGTGGTAAACCTCAGTAAGCAGATTGATGAAGACAACTTGCCAAATACACATCACACAGAACGTCAATATAATTAGTAATGCAATCATTAGGCCTTTGATTGTCCACCTGTCTTCATTGCTTGAGACCTATGTGACCAAAATGTAAAAGATAAAAAACAGATAGTCATCTTAAGCACTGTACAGTAAAAAAAAAGTAAAAAACTTAATGAAATGCTATGAATTTTTATTTATTGCTTGTGCTATTTGGCAGAAAAACACCAAACGGGTGTCGACGGGTGTATTAAGGCAGAAAATTATACCAGACGTTCCAAAAGATTATTTATTACATCCAAATTATTACATCAACCATCAGTGCTAAAAAAAAAAAAAAAAAAAAAAAAAAACTGCATGCAGAGCTGATCAGAACCTGAGAGTGAGCTGCAACATAAGAGAGAGCTAGCAAAGGCTTTTCCGTCAAAGTCATTGTAGCCCAATTGTAGCACATCCTCAGGGACGGGCGTATAAAGGAGCTGTTCAGTAAATCCTGAATATTCATGCGTTTATTTTTCAGATTTGTGGGTTAATACTTGTTTTGAGCTGAACCCTTTCCATGTTATTTTTGGATCAATACCAGGGCAATGCTTTGAAAGGCTGGAGTTTAAAAAAAGTCTCATCTCCGGATACAAGGAGCTTGGAGTAAGGTTTTATTAGTTAAGTTGAATGAATAATAAACTAATGAACTGCACTTCTGCAGCATTTATTAATCTTTGGTGATGTTAATTTCAACATTTACTAATACATTATTAAAATCAAAAGTAGTATTTGTTAGCATTAGTTAATGCACATTAGTTCATATTACTTGATACATGAACTGTTAATGTTAAAGGGATACTCCACTTTTTTTGAAAATAGGCTCATTTTACAACTCCCTCAGAGTTAAACAGTTGAGTTTTACCGTTTTCGAATCCATTCAGGCGATTTTCTGATATTTAGAAGAATATCAGTAACCAGACAGTTTCTGGTCTCATTGACTTCCATAGTAGGAAAAAAATATATACTATGGGAGTCAATGAGACCAGAAACTGTCTGCTTACTGATATTCTTCTAAATATCAGAAAATCGGCTGAATGGATTCGAAAACGGTAAAACCCAACTGTTTAACTCTGGGGGAGTTGTAAAATTAGCCTATTTCCAAAAAAAGTGGAGTATCCCTTTAACAAATGAAACCTTATTGTAAAGTGTTACCAAAATGAAATTGTCCTGGGACTGCATAGTATTGTGTAAATCTCTCAACTACAATGACACAGGTTAGGGTTAGTGCTAGAGTAACTTTAAGTGTTTCAATAGCAAACACATAATTCACATGACATGTGAATCAGTCATGAGTCATGACAAATAAGAGCACTTAATATAATATAAACACAGTGCCATCTACTGGACTCATTTCATTATTACCCGTACCTGGAATCATGGGAGTGGGCGATGGGTCAAAACTTTAGTGCTTTAAGATGGAGCCACCATACTATGGAAGCATATGGGTAGCAATATTCAACTTGAAATGTAATTTGTAAAATGACAATGCAATATGTAAAATGGCAATGCATTTGTATTTAAATCTACATTTTCCATTACATTTGTGCAATTTGGTGCAAAATGAAAATGATGAATTCAATTATATAATTCACATTTGCCATTTCATTGATTTACGTTAACACTTTATAAGTTGCAAAATTAAATTATTAGATTATTAGATCTGTTTAACATGTTCAAGCAAAAACTGTAGCAAAATGATCATTTAAATCAATTTTTTCTTAATTGCATAAATTTACTCTCACAGTTAAGACACTTGAAATTGCATTTTCATTAAATGTCCCACAATGAACGTAGCAAAATTCAATGTGCACATTGAAAAACTTTTGGGGCCTCCAAAGATCGATTTTATTAATGGAATGGGTGTGGTAGGGGCCCAGTCCCAGTCTAGTGGTGTCCCTGTCTCAGAGTAATAGGCCTATGCATTTGTAATGAAAAACTGTACTAGGATCTCCAACATTATTGGGTAATTATAGGTAATAGTAAGAATTAAGATAAGCATGTGTATCAGACAATGTGAACAATACAAAACAAAACCATCATTAACACAGCCCAGCATCAGACAACAACAGAGCAGCATAATGTTGTTCACATCAAACGGGTGTCGACCCCTGATAAGGCAGAAAATGTTCCCAGACGTTCCAACAACGCACTGGTTCTATCACCTGCAGACACGTAATAATAAAATAATAAACAACACTAAGCTACAATTTCTCTGTTCACGCTCCCCTTCATCTGCCAGTAAATTTCACACTCGTATTCGGCTCTGCCGCCGCCATGTTTCCTTCCAACACCTCAAAACACGTATAGATAGCCTGCAGCAGGTCTTGATGCCCAATTCTGATTTGTTGCCTATATCCGATTTTGACCGTCCGTTTACACGTTATTTCAATTGTGACCCATATCCGATTGTGTTTAGCTACAATAGGGCCTACTACTATCTGAAATATTGCGCATGCTTAAAGGGGGTTCTTGCACATGGACGAACGCGAAATATGCTTGATGCTAGCTTTTCCATGCAAAGTTTGACAAACTTCACCATGATGATTTTGAGGCAGGAGGAGGACGAAAAGGGCCATCATTGCAGCCTGTGCATTTGCTTCAGTTATTGTGTAGGCTGAGATCTCAGGACAGGTGGGAAGATGATATCATGAAAGTGCGTATCTCATACTATCTATAGGCTACCACAATTTTTATTTCTCGTGCCATTTATAGCCTACGCCAAAAATATTTTTGCGTGCATGATACCCACGGTAAACCCCTTGGGTAGGATTAGGGATGTGGAGTGCGTGCGTATTTACACGCCATAAAGTGCATATCATATGTACACGAAAACTGCGTGCAAAAACTTCTAAATATCCGAATGCATGCGTTTTTTTCCTGTTTACACTGTCATAGAACACATCCGATCTGTGTCACATATGAGGAAAAAATCGGAATTGGGTTTTGGTGGGATAAGGGGGAACTGTATTTAATTCAGACAGAGTAAACGCACAGGGGATCTGGGCACATCTTGCAGCAGCAGTGATGAGGTTCTTTTACAGATGGGGTTCAAAAGTCATGATGAAATTGAAGTGATTACTTTGTGAATCATGGTTTCTTATTGAACGACTGCTTGATCTCACAGACTGGAGCAATATATGGACATTATTTGATCCAATCCACATGTGTAGTACAAAAAGCAAAACTCTCGATGAACAGCCAGTAACTTCATCCTGTGATTTTTAAAAGAACAGTATAGAGGGTTTGCACCTACGTCACGATTTGGTCAGTTACCCGGATGCGCGGCCATATTGGAGATACTCGGATGTAAACAACAGTATGGATTTCACTGTTTATGTAGCCTACTACTGAACACATTGTTACACTAATTTATGATGTCTAAACCACAGGAAAAAACACATGGACGCTGCAAAATCATATAGAGGACTTAGTAAGCAGGAAAGAGCGCGGATTTTGACGAACTAAAGTTAATTGTGGTAACTGGTAAAGATCCGAACGAGCTAGCTTCTCATTCTTCCTTCTATTTCTTATCCTGACATAGGCTACGTTCAGATTGTCAGTCCATAAAAAGCACATGAAATCCGTTTCAAGCTACATCCATATGTGGTTTGAAATCCTATTCGAATCGCATATCAGGAAATCCGCTTCAGTCTGAACGCTCTGATTGGATTTCGTGTGGTATGTGACTTTCTCACGCCACGTAAAATGTAAACGTCAGACGTTGTTATAGGGAACATGCTTAAAGTCTCTGCCGAAACAAGGCTGTGATGTTGCAAAGTGCTGAACAAGCAGAAATTTTATTTTTGAAACCGTCGCTGAAAAACAGCGGCGCATACCAGCCTCCTCCAGTTCTGCAGCTCGAGACGCAGGAGTCCAGCGTGGCCGCTACACATTTCCATGTTGTAAAATTTAAATAAGACAACATCTCTATTGTAAATGCAAACCCCTCCATCAACACAACGTCATTGCCATATTGCCAAAGAGCTGCATGAACACAAAACTCGGATCTGAACAGTTGCGATACACAGTGTGGACATCATTAGATCAGATTCCAATCGTATTCATATAATCGGATTTGGACTGACATGTGTCAATGTAGCCATTGACACTGTCAACATTTTAGCCATAGTAAAGGCTTCATTTACACATGTGGCTGATGCTGTGCCTCTACACAAACGCCTTCTTTCATCCTTTGTTTGCACTCTTCTCTTTAACTTTTGGCAGTCTATAGAACTCGAAATGTTTTTTACCGGTGCGACCGATTAGTTACAGACCAAAACACGAACATTTTTCAGCAGCAATAATCAGCCAAATATGCAAGTCCGTTCAGTTCAGTGGCATTGTTTACGTTCAGTGCCTCCAAAATGGCCGACTTCCGGGATTGATGACGTGTAGTGAAAACCCTCTATTATGGGATTTTGTATATTCTATTGTTATAGGAATTCGAAGGCTAAAAAACTTACCTTTTTTGTGTTGATCTTGATCTCCCTTTTTTAAATCTGGATATTTCACTTTCAGGCGATTCTTGATGTTATTTTACAGTTCACTGACTGTGTACTCATGCCTCTGTTTTTAAAAGAAGGTCTTCAGAGACCATTTAATAAAAAACTGGGCTTGTGGGTTTATGTTTTGTATTATATTGTGCATATCACAATAAATCAAGTGCGTTATAAGTTAGAAAGAAATCTTTCTGCTAAACGCCTTAAATTCAATTGCTCACAAAAAAAAGAACTTCACATCAACACTTTTCTAAAGATATTTCTTCCCCTTTTAAATCCAGCAAAACTTTCTCTAAAACCTCTAGATATGATTGACCCAGACCTGATAGGATTGGACAGAGGATCTAATCTTTGGTGGTTAAAGTCACACCAGTCCACATCGGTGACCCCAGTACAGCAATATTGAGCTTCTTAGAAGATAAAGGAAGAACATGGAATAGAATGTAACATATCTGTCATGAGATAACTGACAGGCTGCAACATTTCCTGATTGCAATCATATTGACATGGTGAATGTTTTTACCATTGACAAGGTCTTCATGTTAAATCTGAAGTTGGTATCCATAATGCCACATAAGATTGGTTTTCTTTGAAGTTCACCAGTAGGAGTTTTTCAGTGGAAGTTGGAGAATTTTCATCAAGCCTAATTCCCATCACCTACCCAAGGGCTCCATTTTGGATCCAATCTTATTCTCTCTATATATGCTCTTCATTCTATATTTGAGGTATCATAAGGTTTTGTACCATATTTATGCAGATGATATCCAGCTCTACTTTCCTCTAAAATCAGGTACAGATTCAGTGTCCTTGTTAGCATGTTAGAGGCCATTAAAGGTTGGATGGAATAAAATTTCCTCTATGAAAATTTCCTTTACCTCTAGTTATTTTGTTTGGCCCCCCCCACCCCTTTTAGATAATTCAAACCCTACCCTGGGTCCCCTTGAAGAAAACATTTGTGGTTAAAAACCTGGGAGTTATTTTCGATTCCTGAATTAAAATTTGACAAACAAAATACATTTTGTAGTCAGAGCCAGTTTTCTGCAGCTTAAGGTGCTTAAAATTGTCTTACGTTTAAAGATTTGGAGAATGTTATTCATGCATTCATCTTAAGCAGGCTAGATTACTGTATCTTTTTATGCTGGAATTAATCCAGTCCTCACTCTTCCATCTACAACTGGTACAGAACTGCGCAGCTCATTTTTTGACTGGGACCAAAAAAGAGGGAGCATATCAGACCTGTGTTGGCATCACCTTACCTGTTCAAGACAGAGTTGGTTTTACGATTTGTATTTAAAGCACTCCATGGGCTCCTACGTACATCTTGGCTCTTCTTCATCCCTATTCTTTCTGGGGAATGCGGACTTGAGACCTGGTGCGCAGGTGACGCTCATTATCACCCATGACACCGGCCTCACTCCGTTCCTGAGATATATGCAGAACTGCAGAACCACACATCACAGCAGTCTGAGGACAGCAGCAGGTCAATATGGCAAGCTGTTTTAGCTTTTAATAGTCATGGCTCTACTAGTCGTCATTTAGTTTCGACTATTAAAAATTCCAATTCCAGATATCTATTTCTGCAATTCTGACTAGTTATAATTGGAATTAAGACATCTACACTCTTAAGAAAAATGGTTCTAAACAGTACCAAATTAGGGTTCTTCAGCTTGTAACAATAGCAGAACCCTTTTTGGTGCTAAATAAACCCTTTTTAGAAGGTTCCATAAAGAACCATGCTTTGAAAGTGCTATATAAACCTTAATGGTGTTCTAAATAACCTTTTCAACAATATTTATTTTCATTAATATTAGTAGGCTATCGTAGAAGATACTATTAGTAGGCTAATAGTATCTTCATATTATTAAATATTTGTATTATAAATGTATTTATTAATATTGTTTTTTTTAGCCCTCTATCTGCCTGGTCTTATATCTTGTTTCCTCTGTTGGGTTTGTGTCAATAGGTACTTTCATTTTTTATTGACATGGCAAATTGTAGAAAACAATGACAGTGACAGTGCTCTAACAACAGAGTTAGCTGAATACATTAATAAATAACAATTGACATTGAACACGATATAGATGTAATGAAGACCAAGTTCCAGTGAAATATCTTCACAATCCCCTATATGATGTCTTTACGTCCTTCATTATGTGTGTATTCTGAGTGGCAGTTTCTCTCTGCACATGATGAGGTTATGGTGGGGACATCATCTGAAATAAAGAATTTAATTTATGAGTTACATTTGTCTCTTCCATTTGATTATGTAAAAACATTTAATTAGCAAAAATGGACAGAATGACTCCTTTAAAAGGAAAAAGTGATATAAAGTCATGGTATAGCTTTAATGTTTTTTTTGTGACTGGGTATGTTTAGGCATAGAGTCATAATAAAAAAGAAAAATAGATTGAATCTTGCCATCTCCGAAAAGTTATTAAAGAAAACGTTAAAATAGTCCAAGTGACTACAATGGCTCAATCTTAAGTTTATAAAGCGGCGAGAATACTTTTTGAGTGCAAAAAAAAGCAAACAAAAATAAGTTTATTCAAATATTCATTTCCATCTCTGTTGGCCTTGAGATATTCACGTAGTATAATTTCATAATGCTTCTGGTTGAACGTCACACGCATCACACACATGACCAGCGTCGGCCAATAGTGAGCCTACGTGTGACGTACAACACAGACACGCTACGCAATTATACTTCGTGAATATCTCAAGGCCGACAGAGGTGGAAATGAATACTTGAATAAAGTCGTTATTTTTGTTTGTTTTTTGGGCTCAAAAAGTATTCTCGCCGCTTTATAAACTTAAGAATTAGCCATTGTAGTCACTTGGACTATTTTAACGATTTCTTTAATAACTTTTCGGGGCTGGCAAGTTTCAACCCCTTAGAAGCCTATGGAGGAGTGATCCAACCGGCCTCGCATCATTCTCCCACGGCCCTCGGCCTCGTCCTGCTCACCACAATTACTTTCAGATATCTAAAAATGTATTTTAGAAATCGTTAAAGATAATTAAAGTTGAAATTGTATTAGATATATCCAGGGCCGGACTGGGACCAAAATTCGGCCCTGGCATTTGTGGTTTTCACCGGCCCAACTAATTGATGACGTTAAAAAAACGTCCCCAGAATCTGAACATTTTTCCCACTGAGACACACCATACAAGCAGCAATTTAGGCGCTTTTTCATTACAGATTTGCGCAAAACTTTTGCGATTTTTTCTAAATGTCGATAAAAAACTATTGCGAAATGACGGCGTCTCCATTAACTGATGTTATGCGATAACATCCTTTTTTTTTCTCTCGCGATAAGTCATTCATGGCAACGGGTAGGTTAGTCTATCAGACACCACCACATATCTCCATCGCTGCGCGAATGCACCTTTAGAGAGAAATGCACCTTTCATACGGATAAGCAGAAGATATTAGCTTTCGATTCGAATTTGTTCGTTTTAAAGTGGACACTTTAAGCTTTAGACTATAGGCTATAGCCTACTTTGTTTCAGTTCTTGCGCTCCAGTTCACGGATCATGAAAGCGCGCATGATTGTTTTATTTTATTTTACAAAAGCACAATGTTTTCTTGTTATTGTGAGTTTACACAAATAAAATCATAGTTGTAATGATAGTCATAATGTATTATTATTTTCTGTATGACCAGAAATTATAGAGTAGGCCTATTTTAAGTTGTTTCTCTGTTGATAGGAAAAAGCAAGTGTTCGCTAGCCGCGCCTCCGTGCCATGCGCGCTCAGCAAACACTCAAAATCTTGTGTTTATCTGTGATAATCTTAGCCCTGTATTATTATTGTCTAACCACTATGAATGACATTTGACGAATTGCTTTGTTCCTTTTTTGGATAAAAGCGTCTTCTAATATTTAGCCTAATAACTGTTATAATAATGATGATATTTATTAGCCTATTATTATTTGCGTATAGGCTATCACGGACCCCAAACCCACCGCGTCTTCTAAGTCAGGTGACTGTAAATGCGCAAAAATGTTTCCATTGCAGTTTTGCAAAATATTCCTTTTTCGAATTGCCTGAAATACCTCCTCATGCGAGCGTAAAAACTTTTTGCAATAAAGGTGCAGCAACGTGGTCAGCTCGGCCCATAACAATATAAAATCACACCGGCCCTTCTGGCATGTGCCAGAATTGCCAGATGGCCAATCCGGGCCTGGATATATCTCTAATTAAATTTATGAAGATATATTGATTGTGATTGTGACATCATTACAGATATATTAAATAGAATACTAGTCAAAACGTGTTTAGAGATATCTCAAAATTAAATTTCTTACTAGTGCAATCATAATTGCAGATATCTCAAAATATGACTGAGACTAGTCGAAATACAATTGTGACCATCTAAAATGTATTTATTATGGATAGTCAAACCATAGTTCTATATGTCAATTCAGCCTGCCATACCAGGCCAGCAGGCTCAGACCAGAAGTTATGTGTTGCTGACGATTGCGTATCCCCCTCAACCAGTAACCCTATCTTCACAAGCTTCATGACCCAACACTGTTTTGAAACACTGCTGTCTTCAGATTGCTGTGACGTATAGCTCTGTGGTTCTGCAGTTGGTTATTATTGCTATTCTCATGGCTCTCAGACCCATCCTGCTTGCCACAGGCTACTCTAACCAAGATCATGATCACATCAGTAGCAAACAGCTTGGAGAGACTATTATTTGTGTCGTCAAGCAAAATTCAAAGCACATAAAATATTTAGTGAGGTTTCACATAATAGGAACATCGTTTGGAATCACAATGAGGATTGCATAATATTTGTATTGTGATGCAACAGTTGGCTTTTTACCAGACTGCAAATCAGTAAATGTTTGAAGTGGTAAACAGTAACTGAACAGTTGACAGATAGTTACGATTAACAACTTTTTAAACTTTTAAGTCTGATGTGTGGGCATGTATTTTCAATATATTGTAAAATTAAAACAATGTTTATAATCAAGACAGCATGTATAGAAACTATACAAGAAAATAGTTTTAGATTTAGTTTTATTACACTGCTTGAAATGCAACAACTGAACTTCAGTAAAATATGGTTCAGTACAATGTTTGTACTGTAATGGTTTGTTTTCTTTAACATATTATCATCACCTGAAGATCAGGAAGAGCAGTATGTCTTTTCTTCAGCACTGAAGAGAGTGGTGGAAGGAAAGACACTGTGGCTCAGACTGTAGGCTAAAGAAGTTTCTTTATATTAATTCTCGATTCTTCACTAATGACATTTAGCTATCTATATTTTCAGGCTGATTTCTTTAAAAATATTTACGACATCCATAGCCTACCCTAGGTCCTTGCACATGGATGTTTTTGTGTGTTTTGAAAAAAGGAATTAATTTAGTGTTATCATTTACTCTCATGTCATTCCAAACCTGTATGATTTTTTGTTTGTTGTTGTTCTTTATTAAATGATAGTCAAAGAGGTCCAGTTTTGTTTTGGTACCCCAATGACTTTCACAGTAGGCTATGGGAAAAAAAGTTATCCAAATTATATTCTTATAATGCATGTTTGGAATGAGGTGTGTAAATGAAGACACAATTGAGTGGTCTATCCCTTTGTGTGTTATTTATACAGTTTCACTTACTAGAAAACAGCACATGCATACAACACTTACAACTTCTGCATGTTCCCCTTCTCAAACTACCAGGAGAAACTGGGGTGGCTGAGGGGGTCACATCAGATGAGCATTTGATTGGCTGTTGCCTTTTGCATTCTTTGACCATCATTGGCTACTGGCACACATAACCCTTCCTCCCAGTCATGAGGTGCTGCCATGGGCTAATTCTGTACTCGATACTTGTATTACCCTGGGAGAACGCGCGCGCGCGCGCGAGAGAGAGAGAGTGAGAGAGTGGACTGTGTGTGTGTTGAGTGACATAGGGAGGGAGGGGCAAGCAAGATGTGCCCAGGGTGAGGGGGAGGGCTTAGGGCTTGAGAATGCAGAAGCAACAGATTTCTAGGGAAACGGACGGAAGGAAAGTCTGAGCAGATTCTAAGGAGGCACAGAGGAAACAGGCTGATGTGGAGAAGTATGGGGGAAAAGGGAAAGATGCCTCAACACAGAACATAGGGGACAAGAGAGGAGCGGAGGAATTTGTTCTTCTGTGAGCCAAAAAGACATATGAGAAGAAAGTGGACTGATGGATTAAGGGGAAAGCAAAGCAGCAGAGCAGTGACAAAAAGCCAGGCGTGTCAGAGGAGAAAAAAAGAAAGAGAGAAAAATAGAGAAAGGGGCCGTTCAATTTAGAGGAGGGAGGGAGAGTGAAGAGATTAACTGTCTGAGAGAAAGAGAGAGAGAGAGAGTAAAGAAGGAATAAAATAAGGAGAGGACAGCAGAGCGAGAGAGCAAGTCGTTGGCCGCAGCAGCATCTGCTTTCGAAACAGTTTAAGATAACACATGTCAGCGGCTATGTGTGCGCTCGTGTGTGAGAGTGGATGCACGTTATGAAGACTCTTATGCTCTGGATCCTTCCTGTTATCCTTCTGTGCTCCTTCTGCAGCGTGGCCTTCTGGATATTCCTTTCTAACAAGTGAGTATATCAGTTTCAGCCTGTGTGTGTTTATTCTTCTATTTGGAGAGTGAACTTTAAAAGACCTGAGTGTTAAGAAATATCGTTCCGGTTTGCTGGCAGCCTAGACCGAAATTAATTCCTTGTTTCTGTCAAGTTAGCAATAACATTTTTTTTAAAAGTAAAAACCTTTCTAATCTTTGCACTGTCAAATGGTTTCCCCACAGACATATGAGTAGTGAAAGAGTATTACATCATTACAGAGGAATTTTCATTGAAGCAAAACAAGAAGATAATTCTCACATTTTGGAAAATGGTTCAATGTTTCAAAATCCTGAAAGGTCTAATGGACTTTAGAAGTGAATTGTTTACTTTGTTTCAGTAAAGTTTCGTATCACTTTTCACATTAGTAAATAATTGAAAGTTTTATTTTTTTGTCTGAACGCTTATCTCTTACATTGAAACGACTATGTTAGTAAACGTTTTAAAGCAAAAAGATAGATAGCTATACAAAAAAGCTTTATTAATTATTTCAGGCAAAGACATCCATTCTTCTCTCTCTCTCTCTCTAGGCTATAGAAAAATAATATTCACTCATTGCATAATGTATCAATATTATAGCATGTAATGCAGTCATGTGATGAATGCCTTTCGATGCAAACTTTTTTTTATATAAAATAGTTTTTTTTAATTAATAAATTAAGTCTGAAGAATATAAATATAGGGGAATAAAAAAAATTCATATTAGGCAAAATTATTAAAAACCAAAAGTCATTTATTACACGATTCTCTATAAAAATTTTATTCTAAATTGTCAATCTGCATTTAGTCAGATATATTCATTGCCGGCATCTTTTCATTTATTGATTGTTCTGAAAAAAAAAGATAGCCTATCAGAAATCAGAAAACTTCAGTTCAGTATTAAAGGGACAATATGTAAAAAAAAACACTAGGCCAATGTTATATATTTTGTTTAGTAAGATTACTTACAATATCCCAAATGTTTCCAACTATTTGTAAATCGTGAGAAAATTGCGATTTTAACCAAGGAAACGGGGCGTGTGAGCAGGGGTGAGGAGTCGCCAGTCAATGGCGTCATACTCGCGTTACCCCCGGTTTCCGCCAGGTTTGACCTCGTACTGCCATAGTAACCATGGCGACAGAAGTCGACAACCGGGTTATGCCCATTATGCCTAGCAGGAAGCTCACGCTGTTGTTGTTGTTTAAACATTATGGACCATGGCAAGCTAACTTTGAGACAAAAAGAGGACTAAAACGAAGATCAACATCTTTCGAGATGCCTAGAGCTCCATGTCTGCGACTAACTTCGACTTGACAGAGATGCGAGTGTTGCATGTACTTTATTAGACATGTGAGCAAATGTACATAAAACTAATCAATGTTATTTAGTTCAGCATGATGAAATGTTAGAATATGATCTGTATGTTATTCTAATGTTGATCTAGCTTACTTAGTCTCATACAGCCCACAAACAACCTAACACACTCAAATGCAGTTTAGTGTAATAGTGTAACTGTTAGAGAAAGTGAAAGAGCGCTGCGTTATCTCAAGTTTCATTTGTCTAATAAACTGACCCGTGTGAGTATTAATTCAGCACTTACGTGTAGTTTCGTAGAATGAAATGTCCTCATTCCTTTATATCAGCAGGACTCGCGTTGCGTGTGGCGCTGGTATACGTCTGGTCTAGCAATCGCGCCCTGATTCATACCACTGTCATGTTAAAAACATCAGTGCATTCCCTTATCCATAAAAGATCCATCAGCTTGACAAGATCCATAATTCTGGTTAATGCGGAATATACGTCATCAATATACGCCTTTGTTATTGTAAGAAGTTAGCAACCCCTGGTGGTGAAAAATCCTACATATTGTACCTTTAAAGGGGTGGTTTACTGCTTTTTTTTCTTTGCATGATTGTGTTTATGGGGTGCAATATAACATGTCTTCGTGTGTTTTTTTTTTTAAAAAAAAGCCTTATTTTGCATAAATTTCACCTTTATTTTAATCCAGTTTCTCCTCTGTCATTTGAACGACCGGTTGACTTCCTGATTTTATGAAACCACTCCCTCAGTAACAGGCAATGGGCTCAGATTGGTTAGTTGGGCCGGTGTGTTGTAATTGGCTAAACTGCGTAGTGCACGTTGTCCGGAAACTTCACGCCCATTACCTTTACGGGCGAAAGTTGCATGTGCTCCAGTCAAATGTAAATAATGGTGTCAATAATGGTGTATCAGTTTGAGCCAGAATCAGACCCAGAAAGCGGCAATGAAGAGAGTCAAGCAGAACCTCCCCAAACACGGCTTTTACAAAACGTTTCTCAATGGTAGATTTCTTTATTATTATTCTATTCTACTCTACTATTATTATATAAGAATTTCGAGACGCTGTTACTTGAAAATGCTACTGCTGCTTGTAAGCTTTTGAGATACGGTTTTCTCCTGATTAAACATTTAATATAACTGAATAAATGACTCAGTAATACCGTTTTTTAAAGTTATTGTTTTATCAATATAATGATCACCGTTTATCTATTCAGCTGAAGTTTGCTGTTGCGATTACATATCATTTTTTGAACTTTATACATGTTTGTCTTGTACACAGACAAAATAGCATCGAACTAACTGGCTCTATAAACAAATAGCGTTGGCATTGGTTTATGTTCTTGATCAAATCGGAAAATTACCTCAAAGTATACATGGAAAATCCATTTTTCTAAATTAGTACATAATTACAAATTCAGGTCCAAAATGTTTGTACTAGTTTGTCATAGACACACGAAATAGCATAACTAAAGCTACTAAAAAGCCAGCACTGGCATTTACATCCTTGATAAAACTAAAACATTACGTCTGAAATTACACATGCAAATACATTTAAAATGATTAAGTCTTACTTACAGGTTGTGGCCCAACAACTGCTGCCTCTGGATTTAAAGTTGGAACTGCTTCGTGTTTTAGTAACAGTTTCTTGTTGAATCCGGCATTGAATTTGTGGAGATTCTGGAAGTTGTCTTCCGTAAAATGCGCAGCACAGAGTGCTAAATTACGATTGTAATTTTCAGGAACATAATCAAACATAAATTTTAGCCATTGTTGGCGTACTACAGCGCCCGTAGGAAGCCCGAACACAGAAGACCTGACAGCTGGGTGAAAATAACACACTTTCGACGGCATGCCTAGCTCTCCACTATAACTCTTCCTCTTCGACAAAGCCGCAGAAACATGTGTATTTTTTTGCGTATTCCGGAGGGAGGGTTGATGTAAATTTATGGGTTAGTTACGTATAAAACCCGGGAAGTATCTCGTTGTAGTCCCATTCGAGTCATTTTTGTAGGCATTAAACTTCCTGATTTTTAAAAGATATCTCTGCTTGCGTTGAACTTTCAGCGTAACTGCAACTTTGCAGATACTGTTCATGCACCAACAGCAACATTACACACTATTTAAAATGAAAAAAGTGAAACTCGCAATCAACCACCCCTTTAATAATAATGTAATATTGTTGCATCCTGTATAGGGTTCATTCTGTGACAGTAAACTGCTGATTACACATTTCACTCTTACACAACAAAAATAAACTTGGCTGCGTCCAAAAAATTATAAATGCTGCCTTCGGAGGACGCATTCTAAGGTCGGAAGGCTTCAAGACACGTCCGAATGCAATGTTCAATTTAATCCAGTTACCCATGTAAATACTATGTACTTATTTTAGTAACTACAATTACTGGGTAATAACTAATACTAACCCTGAACCTACCCCTAAACCTACCCCTGTTCCATGTACTTACCATATATTAGCCAGTACTTTCTAGGTAAGTACACTGTAAGTACACTACTGTAAAAGGAAGCGTGTTTTCCACTTATGATGTCATTTCTAGTGAGAAATCACTATTGTAGTCATTAAATATTAACTTAGTTTTCACCGAAGCGCGCTCTATTTTGCTGTAGATTATTAAACCGTTACACTGCCTCAGAAGTCTGTCTGAAATCAGTTTCGTGAGGAACCTTCGCGCGCAAACGCTGCCTGCTAAGTCATTGCCTCATAGGACAGCGAGGCAACAAGTCAGCTGCCTACATTTTCATCTGCGTCCAGAGTGTGTAGCCTAATATCAGAGTCGATATGAGAAAACCCGTAATTAGAATCCTTTTGACACGATGACTTTAGCAATTGACGATTGGCTCTTTTATTCAGAAGTTGGGACTTATTCCACTATATGTTATATATTTTGTTTAGTTGATTATTTACAATATCCCAAATGTTTCCAACTATTTGTAAATCGTGAGAAAATTATAACCAAGGAAATGGGGCGTGTAAGAAGGGGTGAGGAGTCGCCAGTCAATGGCGTTGGAGCAAGCAAGAGCAAACTTTATAAACACTAATCACTGGCTTCCGGCAACGTCAGTGTTCACGAGACGTGTTCTGGCGGAAGGGTGACCTCTGACCCGATGTATGGCATGATGTAGGACAAGCTCAGGTGAGAATCAACTAACTCGGACGCGCTGAGGATAGAGTAAAACAAAAAACTGGTCACAAATTAGAAGTTTAAAATAAGTTTTGAAAAATTTCAATATAAGAGAAGAGGAGAGTTTTCATACATCGGGTCCGAGGTCACCCGTACCCTGAAAATCGACTCTACAAACACTAATCACTGGTTTCCGGCAACGTCTGTGTTCACGAGAAAGTTAAAAATATAAATATTTTTCTTACAAAATTCCATTGCTTAGCTTCAGAAGGCATTTTCTAACCCACTTGATTCATATGAATTACTTTTATGATGGATGGATGCACTTTTGGGAGCTTTTGACACAGCACTATTCTGTGCATTACAAAGCTGTAAAGATCCAGGATATTATTTAATATAACTCCGAATGTTTTTGGCTGAAAGAAGAAAGCCACACTAGCTTGAGGGCGAGCAAATTATGGGGTAATTTTCATTTTTGGCTGAATATTCCTTTAACACACACATTTTTAGATAAAGCAGAAATTCAAAGTCATCAGGATATTTCTTAATTAAAGTAGCATGTTTCCTCAATCTTCCATGCTTCACATTTGTTGTGGCTATATCTGATACGGCCTCTTATCATTGTCATCATATTAGATTATCAAATTACGCAATGCACTTTCATTATAATTTTTTTCCTACATAGTCGTAAACATCCCTCCTTCATTATGCTTGTTTCATACATCATGCACTAAACCTGCAATATGCAACGGTTGCATTAGATTACAGCATTCTGAATCTTGACTCGTTGATGGAAATTAAGATATTGTGTATTCAGAGAAATGTCAACAAAATTTGTGAATGTGTTATTTGGAATTATTTACTGAATTTTGAAGTGTCAACGGTAATAATATCATGCATATTAATTATGGTGATAATCACGACTCTCATCTTGCAGAATACCGCCACGTCTAATATTATAATAGTACATTTACAGTATATATAATATATATAGCACAAATATATTTGACAGTCAAATTTAAATTACATTTTAAAATGTGGTTTCTAGTGTTGTATTAAATTGTTTGCGTCTATTTGTTTTTGTAAACTGTTTTCGTCGCCAGTTATATTACATGCTTTATAGTTGTGTGCATTACTGAAATCAAGACGAAATATACAAATGTTTAGCCATTGCATTAATTAAGTAATGTTGGGTGTTTGCTGCCATGGCTTTGACCTTTCCCTTATTATGTGCGGTTTCACTGGCAACAGCAGCCTTTAATCACAACAAGGCATGTGAGAGATTAAACTCCCTGAGAACTTCACAGCGACACAGAATCACTGGCTGCTCTGCTCCACCATAGGTAATGTAAATTAGGCTTCTATTTAGATGCCAAATTACAGGAAACAAACTTAAGTCTTTAATATTTACTTGAAGATAATGATTATAGTGAATCACATCTGTAACTTTCTAATGCTATATTGCTACATGGGCCTCATAAAGAGTAAACCTAGACTCTATAGTTTGGAAGGTCAAAGGTCACTTGTGTGGCCTACAAAATGTCAGTAGTATAAAGATAATTTTAGGCTTTGTTTCACCAAGGCTGTTGTATATTTGTTCGTCTAGGGGAAATCAGCTCTGGTTGGAGTTTAGATATGGGCCTTTGGTTTTGATCAAGTGTGAACTGCTCAGACGAACAGTAACCTGTCTATCATTAAATTTAACATTAACATTTCAACTCCTGGCTTGAAAAATTTAGTACTTTAAACAAATGAAAGATGCAGTACCTTTATGCCAGGCTGCGTTTACACTGGTACAAAAAAAAATCATTCTGAACCAGTTCCAAATGGGGTTTTAAATCAGATACATATCCGATATGTGACCTACGTCTAAACACATGTATCCGATTCCCCTTGGAGTTCCAATCCACCACAAGGCTTGGGCAACATGTTTGGCCACAAAGCTTTTAATGTCGTATTATAAAGCAGACGTGCCTGTAGCCTATGCGCTCCCACTAAAACTCACAGCTTTGTTTTTTTAATGAGGTGGAAACTTTCATAGTTAAATTCCACACACACAGAAACATCCAGGAGCATAGAAACTGGGTTTCAACCTCTACCCCATGAATTTTTTTTAATAAAACAGCTTCACTACTGAAAGCTACATTATAGGCTATTTCTCAGCAATGAGATCATAACTTCGCTGTTATTGTAAATAAACTAACGAGCTTCACTATTACATTCAGACACACACAAGTAAACCTCTCTCTCGTTAATTCCTTCTAATTCATTCAAATAAATTAAACCATGTCACAGAGAGTAAAGCGATCACCTATAGAATAATTTAGATCTTGGATACCAAAAGATCAGATCTGTGCATTGAGACTTGCAGTTTAAACGCAGCCTAACTCTCAGCTCTAACCACTGTAGTTTATTTATCCTTAAAGATGTCTGGTCTGGTTCTATTTAGCAAACAATACATAAGGGAGTGTGGGTGTGGATGAAATGAAGTTACAGACAAGAAGGGAGGGACAGTAAAAACAAAGATAGTGCGACAGACAGGGAGGGAAAGAAACAGGCCTTATGTTTGTAACGTTAATGAACAGATGATTTTTATTATTATTATTATTTTTTAGATTGATTGGCTTTACAGTAGGCCTATATTGATAATTAAATTAGTCATTAGAATGAATGAGCAGTAAATGTAAATATTGTACGTTTGTACTACAATTTTTACTCAGAAATTGCTAGTACATTTCACAAATAATTACAAAGAAATGGAAAGCAACAATGTGAAATTCTTAAGTAGAAAGACTGACAGTATTTTTGTAAAATGTACTCTAATAATAATGGTTTTATTTACAAATTCTATTTTTTTTTTACAGTAGTGTTCAGGGGCGGAGTGGGACCAAAAAATCTACCGGGAAATTTTGTAGACCACCGGCCCTCATCGCCGGCAGGGCCGGATTAAGAGTTCAGATGGCACAATGTCTTGTAGGCCCCCTCTTAGGCAGGCTAAATGTATATTTTGAACAAGGACATTTTAATATGGCATTTACAGTTTTACTGATTCAAAAGAAACTTTGTTGTACTATGCTGGAGTAAATTTCATAAATGGTTTCACATAGTTCATTGTTTCACATAGGATTTTGTAAAATTATGTTAGGTTGACCTCTGTGCCTCGGGTGTGGGGGCATGCTCCCCCGCAAGAAAATTTTGTACATTTTAAGGTTAAATGCATCAATCTGGTGCTCTTTGAGAGATAAAAATTAAGAGCTTCAACCCATGAACTGCTCATTGAACAAAGAAAAAGCATTGATTTGTACAAGGACATTAAAGAGGGCTCAAAGATCTTTTTAGTTATGAGAGTCTCAGTCTACATTACATTATCAATGGTGTTTTAGGGTGCCAAACAATTATTATAATAATGTAATAATGATTTATATAATTATTCCTATGATGTAAAATCCATCCTATAAATGTACTGTATAAATGAAAATGAATATTTCAAAAGTATATTTTAGCCTACATTACACTATAGTATAGGAAAACTAAAATACTTTTGTCCTAATTTCTTCACTTGCAAGAAATAAACCCTTGAGCTTTTATTGGAGAAAACACCAGATCACCATGCTGATCGCGTGAGCAAATAGCGCACTTTTCTTTAAATCACGCAGCACAAACAGAATGCCTATAAAGTCTTGTGCTGTTTTATAAAGGCACAAAGCCATATCATGGTTTCAATTTTAGTTCATTGGCAAAATATAACGCTAGAGACCTTTATGGTATAGGCGGTACATTTTACATCTCATATTTGTTGGGAAAAGGGAGAAGAGAGAGTTCGGCAAAAGGCGGATTCGAACTTGGGTCGAACGCCTCAAAAGCTGCATTCAAATACCTCAGGCTCACACCCTACGACCTACGCCACTGCAGCTATTTCGTGACGGGCGTCTTTTTGCTAAATGTAAAAAAAGTTTGCATAGCGAACTTACAATGTATAACTATTATCAGACCGGCCCTCGCGGCCTCAAAACACTACCGGCCGGCCCACCGGGGAAACTCCCGACTCTCCCGATTGCCACTCCGCCCCTGGTAGTGTTGACACCTGTGGTACAACATGTCTTGGTTGACTGCTGTGTATTAGTTACAAATTTGACATTGTGTATAACCATAACATGGCAAGGCTAAATGGGTAGATGCAGCAAAAGACAAAATGCTGCCAGTGAGCCATAAGGGTAGCCTACATAATGAACTAATAGCAGTGGATGTTATAAAACATTGGATTTGTCTAACCTAATTTGCACAGGGCTTTATAGAGTGATGAACATTATCTTCAGGAAAGATAGACTGTTAGCTGACAAACTGCTCTAGTTTGCTGATGAGTTTCTTCAACTTGCTTGCAAAATGAAAACAGCTGAAGATGGCAGTAATAATGTAGTGTACAAGAGTTCAATATAGCTTAAATTGAAAGGTTATACATGAATCCAGTTGCCTCTTGTTTTGTTCTTAATTAAATAAGTGTTTTCGAACTAATCATGGGTGCGTTTCCCGTACAACGACGTAACTCGCTGCTTAATAGTACGATGCATCGTTGAAGAAATCAACCACGACTGTTTTCCGAAACCATTGTCACAAATTTGTTTGAGATCGAATTACTACTAGACTTTTTTGCTGCAAATTACAGACATGGCACCTGATAGAGGACTAATTCAAAATTTTCCCAGTTATTTTGCTTTATTTCCAGCTCAGAGACAGGGTGCATTTAGGCCACGCCCACACGGGGGGTGTACTCCAACCGTCTCCATTGACTTTGTATTCCTAATATCACGTGTTTTTTAGGCCAAAACATTTTTTGTCACATACAGCAAACATCTCCTCACTATCCGCTAGCTGCCTGTCCCCTAAACGAACTGTAAAAAAATGCCTCTGCAGACACCCCAGGCTCCAAAAACGGCAAAAAAACAAACAAACAAACAAACTGGGCTAACCCACACCACGAAACATAACAAACTATTCCAGCCAATAACCGACAAGAAGGGGTGGGGTTTGGGGGGTTAGTGCGCGGAGGAGAAGGAGGGAGGGTGAAAGATGCATTAATAAACTTAATTTGGTTAAGTTTAAAAACATGTCCCTTCATTCTCCCAGCGTCAAATTGGTGTAACAACCCAGTGGCCAGAGGTGTCCTACCCGGACATTTACACGTAGTACCTCATCGAGTAACCATGGTAAGCCAGTGAATGATTTTACTTCGTTTTTGAAAGTAAACATCTTTAAATATATATATATATTATGTCTTAAATTATATCTTATAATATATATAACCCCACTGGGTGGGGTTGTTACACCAATTTGACGCTGGGAGAATGAAGGGACGTGTTTTTAAATTGACCAAATTAAGTTTGTTGATGTATCTTTCACGCTCTATGGCAAGCAGGGTGTACATATAATTACTTGACATGTTTATTGTATAATTGACATGAAGTTATTCACGACTGCCAGTACGGACATTGTTTTGTGACGCTATTTTGTATTGAAGTCTATGGGAAGTCTAGTTTATTTTCCCCTAAAAAGGGGTAGTGACGATATCGACAGTTAAGTTCCCGGATGTGCCGGTAGTACGTATCGCAGATTACGTTACCCTCCAGTGAGCATAATTCAATATGACACGTTGCGCTCGCTCGGCCTAAATTGCCTGTATCCTCTTTTGTATCCTTAAACACTCGTTTTTTGAGGTCGACCACTAATAAAAACCTCAATAACGACGGAACTTGCAACCATAGTTTGATGCTTTTGGGAAACGCACCCCAGTTCAGTGAGTGAATGAATGAATGAAAAACTCATAAAGGCTGTTACTTGTCCCACCAACTGGCTAAATGATGCATCATGCAGAAAAAGTCACTGAAAATCCCCAAAAATCGAGGACACAGGAACTAACTGATGTATGGTTAATACTTTCCCAATAAAGCCAATAGTCTCTGTCTTTTTTTCTGCTGTTTTGTGAGCTGCAAGCATGCCTACATGTATGTAAATGTATTTCTGCAATTCCAAATAAGAGTGACATTTGCGGTTATTATTAACAACAATTTAAATTCCCACTTAAAGGAGCCGTATGTAAGATTGTGGCCAAAACAGGTACTGCAATCACTTTCAAATTACTGTAGAGCGGTGTATCCCCTCCCCTCCCCCCTGACTCGAGGTTGCCAGATAGGCTGCAGGATCCAGCAGGAACGTAGGCTGCTACAAGGAGCTTTCAACTAGAGCAGAGCTGGCAACCCGGATGCCGCAACAACCGGATACTGACTTTGTGATTGGTAGAGGTGGATGGTGGTGCATCAGACCAAAACACAAGATGGCAACATCAACATCAGTTGAGGGCTGCAACTTCACTTTTTAAATGAATGAAAATATCGTGGCCGTATACTGTTGTCAGTGATATAAGTACTTGAAATGAACATGATTTCTTAATGTCTAGTGACACATCAGGGCCATTTTATTATTAATTGAAATACATTTCTTACATACAGCTCCTTTAAATATTTAAGTGGTTATGTTTGTTAATTTTCTGCAATTAATGAGCCACTGAACAATATTTGGACCATGAATTGTCAATAACTAAAAATCATTTTTGATTTGTAAAAAATTTTAAATCTATTTTTCTTCGCAGTAATGTAAACCCTAATCCTTCATCTAAGATTCCTCAAAAAGTCTCAGATACACAGTCTTGCAAGGGATGCAAGTAAGTATGCAAATCTGCTTATTACACATTACAGCACATATATATCTTTTTACATGGCAAACACCAAAATTAGACACATTCAGATGAGATCTTTCATGTTTTATCATTTTTATTTTAATATTTTATCATTTCATATTTATTGACTGTTCATGTTTACATGTTACATACTTAAATTAAACCATATCATATATTTTAAGATGTTTGTTTGTGTATTTAATTTTCAGAGAGAATGTATTCATTTCCAAAGCACTGGGGAACTACTCTAACAGATGGAAAAAACATGAGGCAAACTTTAAAAGATTAAGGTAAAACAGTAGCCCAGAGCGGACCATGAGCTGTTCTCATAAAGGTTAAAGGCAAAGCTTTGTTATTAGATAAAAGTAACAGTACTGTTCTGTTGATTATGGATATATATATATATATATATATATATATATATATATATTATAATATATATATATATATATATATATATAATATATATATATATATTATATAAAAACCAGTTTTTAAATGGACAAATACACTACAAACAAAATGCTTTCTTCAAGGCATAGTTCACTTAAAAATTAACAAAGGATCTATTCCTTTAAGGTTAGATTTTATGTCTTACATCAGACTCAACCTCTTTTTCCTTCCAGGTCATTGCTGAGTGGCAAATGCCATGCTGTGTCAAAGGCTGTTGTCACACAGAATAACACCCCACTTGGGTCAAATGTCATCTATGACGGAGAGAGGAGAAAGCCAATACAGGTGACAAAAGCCCTGTTCAACATCTTGCCTAAGGTAGTGTATAAACATTCAAACATTGGGTGTATTACAGCTTCTCTGATGATTTTGCAGTTACATTGTTTGCGGGTCTGTTTGTAGGAGCAGCCCTTTGGAAATGCTACATGGGAATCTTGTGCCGTGGTGGGGAATGGTGGTATTTTGACCAATAGCAGCTGTGGAAAAGAAATTAATTCTGCCCAGTTTGTCATTAGGTCTGTATCAGATCAAATCATGTGACCTATTGCTAAGATTAATATAAAGAATTTCAATCCTCATTAGCATCAGTCTGTAATGTTGGTGGAACAATAATTAAGCCATCTATGCTTTTGAAACTCCTAAGTGTAGCCTTAACACTGTATTTTATGTAGGCCAAAACTTTTATTTCCTATCAGAACAATGGCCTGATTAACCTCTGTCCACCCTTGCATTTTAGATGCAACCTTCCACCACTGGATAACAGATATGAGAAAGATGTAGGCAACAAAACCAACCTGGTGACTGCAAATCCCAGCATCCTCCATGAGAAGTGAGTCTGTGTGTAATAAATGTCCATTGAAGTAAGTTGTTAGGAACCCATGTGCTGCTTTATTCTAAATAAACACGCACCAATAAACAATGACTTGAAACTTGAACTAAATATAAACTTACCAGCAGTTCGGGGAACAAAACTAGACAAAAGCCAATGGAAACATGGGCTACATATACTAGGGTGACCAACTGTCCTGTTTTCCCAGGACATGTCCTGTTTTCATATAACAATATAACAAATTTCTATCCATACAGAGGAGGCATAACCTACTTTAAATGTATTGAAATTAATAAGGTTTCTTTGAGTAAACTTCGAGTATCATTTGAGTTGGCCTATCTGTTTGCCGGGCCGAGTGTCCTGTTTTTTCAGGACAAAATATGGTCACCCTAACATATACACAATAGGCTTGTTCGACTTGAACTGGCGCTGCACAGACCGATCGGTTTATGACATCACAGTACCGCGAGAGCGATTCAAAAGCATGAGGCGCCATCTACTCTCTGTTAGTGATGGCAATTTCAAAACACTGCTTCATGAAGCTTCGAAGCCTGCACAAATCTTTTGTTCCGAACTTCACTTCAACCTTTAATTGGTTCACCGCTGTCAAACACCTGTGAACAGTCAAGACAATAAACAAATCACAAAACAGAACAGGGAAACACATGACCTGAACAACCAATCAGAACATGACACATGAACAGGGGAAGCACATGACAGGATCACATGAGGGGAAAAGTGAATCACATGACATGACCAGGAACTAAAACTATAAGAATTAGAAAATAAAAGGCATGAAAACATAAACTTGAAACAAAACCACAAAGCAGCATGCTTGTTTGCCACTCACCATAAAAAGTTGAACATTAAATTCCAGCAGTGCCTAATACATCATATCATTGACAAGGAGGATGATTATCAATCCATCATTTAAACTCACTTAGAATGGTTATCCATGGGTCATTTTTCTATATGATTTGATATTTGTATATACACAGATGAATCACTGGAATAAAAGCTGAGCGATATATCAGATACAGTTTGTCGCATGTGGATTCTTCTGCTGATGTCGATGGAACATGGTACTAAAGGGTTTCCTCTTTTTTTCTTACACATTCCGTAAACTGGTTCTTTACAATGAATCGAAAACATATAAAATGACCAATTATAGTCGGACAAATGACTCGGTTTTCATTAGTCATTCAAACACAGACAGACTACAACTTTGAGATCAGTGTTACTGGTGAGAAACGTACCACAAAAGTAATGTAATTACTTTCCAAATTGCTTTCATTACATACATTTCTTTACAAAAAACGTAACTAACACAATTAGTTAATTTTTTTAGCGAGTATTTTTATGTTGAGTATACACTTCAACATAAAAGTCCTTACAAAAACACAAGACACAAAACCAGGATAATGACAGCTGAGATTGTTTGTTTTGTTTGGTTGTGATATAGTTAAGGCCAATTATCAGATTGCATTTATGCTGCCTCCAGAAAGTAATTAGAAAATCTCTGTAAAAACATTTTGCAAGAATTCAAAATGTATTTAGGCCTATTATTGATATTGTTTTATAATTTGTCAATGGAATTGCATTTCTTTTTTCCACAAATATTTATTCCTGAAAAGTACTAAAAGTATTGCTAATGGGAGTGGTATTATTGAGTGGTATATTTAAGTAAAACACACACTCAGGCTTTTCTTTATCCTTATCTGTTACAGGTACAGCGGTCTGATGGAGCGCCGTCGTCCATTTGTTGAAAGCCTTCGTCCTTATGGACAAGCCTTAATGCTGCTGCCAGCGTTCTCTTACGGTCACAACACGGCTGTATCCCTGCGTGCCTTATACACACTGGAGGACTTTGGCAGCAATGGCCCAGTGCCTGTTTTCCTGAATCCAGAATATTTGAGAAGTTTGACAAAGTTTTGGCGTGAGCGAGGCCTTAACTCAGTTCGTCCCAGCACAGGACTAATCATGGCCAGCTTAGCACTAGAAATCTGTGCTAACGTCCATTTGTACGGTTTTTGGCCTTTCAGTAAATATCCAGATGACAGTCGACGGATCACCAACCATTACTATGATGATCGGCAGAGCAAGAAGAATGTTCATTCCATGCCGGCCGAATTCGAGCATTTATTGAAACTCCACAAGCAAGGTGTGGTTCGCATACACCTGGGGGATTGTCAACCCACACACAGGTAAAACACAAGACTGGCTGAAAACTAGGCCTTGCCTGTAATGTACATTGGTGCATGTACTGTAAACCCCTACAGAATACTTCTCCATTTGATTAAGAACTACAACAGGTCACCTGGATGAGTGTCTGGAAAGACACAGCTGTGAATGTAATTGTGCACTGAATCTATATTGCTTATGATGCTGTGTGCACACTTGCTCAAAGAAGAAGCCATGACCATGCACAATAAATTCATCTTTTTTAAGTTAATTTTGAGATAATCTTGCACATAAAAATAGCTGAAACCGAATGTACTGGTTAGCCTTGGTTTACTGTGAAAGAATTGAATTAGGAAAATGACTCCTAGAGCAGCACCCCTAAACACTCCTTAAGTGGTCTTGCCTTAGTCAGCCTTTAATGTGCTCACTATTGGTGCTTCTCCAGCTCTGTTGCATTCATCACAAGTGCCAGTCTTTCTCCTTTAGCATTTATTAGCAGTGAATGTAAATTTGATCTCAGGTGTGGAGAAATAGCTGTAATTTCTAGACTTTGATTCCAGGACTAAGATCTCAGCTAAGAGATTGTAGAAATGTCTGGTTGTTTGGAAGCATGATGTCACTATCACAGTGTGAAACAATTAGAAGCATGGATGTGGTTAGTGTATCTCAAAGTAAGAAACTAGAGGTGTAAAAGCTGAAAATAGGGGCAATTTTCAATGTGCCAATTCTAAATGCCCTATCTGAGTATGTCATTACTCTTACAGCAATCACTGGAATGTAAATAAATAAATAAATGGTGAAATAAATTGGTGCAGTTTATGCTTAGACATAAGATTTCTCTGTTTCTATGAATTATTTAATTGACAAATAATCATGACAAAATGACATCAAGGCTAGATTATTGTAATGGCCGGTGGTTGCACTGCACGCTTAATAAATAAACTACAGCTGGTCCAAAACGCAGCAGCTATAGTTCTTACTAGAACCAGGAAGTATGACCATATTAGCCTGGTTCTATCAACACTGCATTGGCTCCCTATTAAACATCGTATACATTTTAAAATATTGCTGATTACTTACAAAGCACTAAATGGTTTAGCTCCCCAGTACTTAAGCGAGCTCTTAACGCATTATAGTCCTTCACGTCTATTGCGATCTCAAAATTCCGGCCAGTTGATAATACCTCCATCCATCCATCTTCTTCTGCTTGTCCGGGACCGGGTCGCGGGGGCAACAGTCTAAGCAGAGATGCCCAGACTCTCCCTTGACACTTCCTCCAGCTCTCCCGGGGGAATACAGAGGCCAGGCCAGCTGAGAGACATAATCCCTCCAGCGTGTCCAAGGTCTTCCTCGTGGTCTCCTCCCGGTGGGACGTGCCCAGAACACCTCCCCGGGAAGGCGTCCGGGAGACATGTGATTTTTTTTATGTTGGAACAGATGCCCGAGCCACCTCAGCTGGCCCCTCTCGATGTGGACGAGCAGAGTGACTCTGAGCTCCTCCCGAGTGACCGAGCTTCTCACTCTATCTATAAGGGAACGCCCAGCCACACTGCGTAGAAAGCTCATTTCGGACGCCTGTGTCCGGGATCTTATCCTTTTGGTCATGACCCACAGCTCATGACCATAGGTGAGAGTAGGAATGTAGATTGACCGGTAAATTGAGAGCTTCGCTTACAACTCAGCTCCTTCTTCACAACGACAGACTGGTGCATCGACGGCATTTCTGCAGAAGCTGCACCGATCCGTCTGTCAAACTCCCGTTCCATCCTTCCCTCACTCGTGAACAAGACCCCAAGATACTTGAACTCCTCCACTTGAGATAGGAACTCTCCACCAACCTGAAGCGGGCAAGCCACCCTTTTCCGACTGAAAACCATGGCCTCAGTCTTGGAGGTGCTGATTCTCATCCCAGCTGCTTTACACTGGGCCCCCATACTCCCAGAGCACCCTCCACAGGACGCCGCGAGGGACACAGTCAAATGCCTTCTCCAAATCCACAAATCACATGTGGATTGGTTGGGCAAATGCCCATGAACCCTCCAACACCCTGGAGAGGGTATAGAGCTGGTCTAGTGTTCCACGGCCGAGACGAAAACCACACTGTTCCTCTTGAATCAGAAGTTCCACTATCTGCCGATTTCTCCTCTCCAGTACCCTGGCATAGACTTTCCCGGGGAGGCTAAGGAGTGTAATCCCCCTGTAGTTGGAACACACCCTCTGGTCCCCCTTCTTGAAAAGAGGGGCCACCACCCCGGTCTGCCAGTCCAGAGGTACTGTCCCCGCGACCACCACGCGATGGTGCATAGGCGTGTCAGCCAAGATATCCAGAGAATTGAGGTACTCAGGGCGGATCTCATCCACGAGATGAGATCCACTCAGCCTTGCTGGAGGGAGCGGGAGTGGAGGAGCTTTTTAACTACCTCTGTGATTTCAGGTTGGGTGATGGTCGAGTCTACCTCCGAGCCCTCGGCCTCTGCTTCCTCAATGGATGACATGTTGGCGGGATTGAGGAGGTCCTCGAAGTATTCCTTCCACCGTCCGACGATATCCCAAGTTAAGGTCAACAGCTTCCCACCTCCACTGTAAACCGTGTCAGTAGGGCACTGCTTCCCTCTCCTAAGGTGCCAGACGGTTTGCCAGAATCTCTTCGAAGCCAACCGATAGTCCTTCTCCATGGCCTCACCAAACTCCTCCCAGGCCCGATTTTTTTGCCTCCACAACTACCAGGGTTTTTTAGATTGTTTGTTCATTCATTAATTCATCCATAAAGCAGGCTAGGCTAGCTAGGCTATAAATAAATTGACAATTTTTATGATGTAAGCCGAAAATGAGCTTCCCCTCTTTGAAAGGCTAGCATTCACCACTGATAGGCAGCCAAGTTTTATTTAAAGCACATTTTCCCAGTGGTCCCTTTAAAAGCTCACTGGTGGGAAAGGTTTAAGTGAACAGCTTAAATGTTTGTTTTGTCACTCAAAGCTATGACTTACAAGAACATCATAGAGTGCATGAGCTTCTGTCACAAACGACAATGTTTGACATGCTTCTGTTGCAAAAGACAATCCAGTTGACAATAGGCCATAGACATATATTTGCTAGCATAAAGTTCATGTTTATTGGTTGGATTCCAGGCGACATTCTATTAGCCGCTGGAGGTTGTTGGTATCTTCTTTAGCCTTACCTCTATAAATCAGCCCTCCATTCAGCTCAGTTTTGCACTGTCTTGGTCCAGGAGTTAGGAGCGCCCTCCTTGAGCACACTGTGCTGCATACCTACCGGTAAGCCCCTCCCCTTGAACGCAGATGAGCCAATGGCAGTTGAGTATCAGTTGCATGGGGACCAGAACTCGGACAACTTTAGGTTTCAACGCCATTGAGAAACATTGGAAGATCCGAAGCTCTATCGTTTGATTGTGTTTATGTTACAAAAATGGTAAACCATGTGCCTGGGGTACTTGTAACACTGATTCCATGTATCCTGAGAGGATGGGCATGGGTATTCATGTTTTGAATCACCATACTGTGCGCGCTTTCACCAGCGCGTTTAAAAAGTGTAAAAAGATTTGCGCAAACAGACCAATTATCTTCGCATTTTGACTGAAGCTCGGTTTATTTACCAATTTATCAATTGATGTCAGCGCAGTAACCTGGTTCCCTAAGGATTCAACCCCAATCCCAATGAAGACGAAAATGTTAATTTTCTGGTTGTCATACATTAAGTTATAATTAAAGTTAGAGAGTCCATGCTAACGTACAAACCTAAATAGTTAACTGTTCTCACATCATATACAGTGTAAAAAACACATAAACGAAGGTTTCAGCCCATCTGAGACGAATTAGTTTTAGGTGGGAGGACAGTGGTTTCCTTTGGTCACTTTGAACAGATCTTCATTCAACGTTTTATCCTTCCAGGTCTTACTGATTATAAACCTGAGGCATCTCGTATGGAAAGCACTTAGCCGACTCTCTTGATGCCTGTAGGTATTCCTGCATTCAACGGGATAAAACAGGATGCTCAGAACACAGATTTATTTTGCCTTTCTACTGTATCGGCAGCCATGTTTTTTTGAAAGCCCAGTTTACCAGTGGTGAAGTAGCCTTTTAAAAGCACATGGTGGGAATGATTTCAGTGAATAACAGCTTAAATGTCTGTTTGTCACTCAAAGCTATGACTTACAAAGACATCATATAGTGCACAAGTCATATGGACTACTTTTAATACCCTTTCAGTCAATTGAAAGCAGCAGTCTCCTGTTCTTTTTGATAATGTACTGGGTGCTTCTTTCCTTGTAATTACAATGCCTCATTTATTGTAATTACAAGGAAAGAAGCAACCAGTACATATAGTTTAGACATGAGTAAAAGTACAATTTTTAGGTGAACTTCTTTAAATGATCAGCACAGACACCTTTCAAATGCAGATTTATTAAGTCTTTATATAGTCAGTTAATTTGGTTCAGTCTTAATTGGCTTCAGTCAAAAAATATAGTACAAAGTAAACTCCTGCTAACTCTTTCCATTCAGGACAGTTGATGACAGTGAGTGGCAGTAAAAGCTTTTCGCATGATGTTTTCACTTGAGCTTCTTCTGATTGGACAGCTTGGCAATTTGATTCATCTGCATGTGAATAATAACTGTACAATCAAACTACAAAGTCCATTCTCTTGAAAGGTTGGTACTGTTAGTGATCTACATCTGTTTTTGAAGGAAATGAGAGTGGCAAAGTTCAATACAATGTGATGCTGACTCAAAAGACAATTAACTATATGTTTTCATGAAAACAAGCAGTACTAAACTACCATATACTGTTGGATGCTGATAAATCTCTTGGTTTTCCATCGTTTCCATAGACAGTCAGTGATTTAAAACTGTGAGAATCTAGGCCCTACTTGAGTCGGCCAAAGCATAATTTACCCAAATAAATTAATTGTAAATTAAATGTTTACATTGAATTTTAATCTAGTGAAAGTTTTGCACAAGAAAAATATTTTGACATTCATGGCAGCGCTGCGCAGTGAGAGGTCTTGAGGGGTCAGGACACAGCTCCAAATATTAAAGGGATAGTTTGCCCAAAAACTACTTTCTTCTGTAAAACACAAAAAGTTTAAAAAGTGTTGTTTTGGACTCCATTCACTTTCATTGTATGGACAACGTTCTTCAAACAATATTCTTTTGTGTTCCACAGAATAAAGAATGTCATACAGGTTTGGAAAGACGAGGGGGAGTATAACAATATTTTAATTTTCAGATGAACTATCACTTTAAACATGTTGTTAATGATAATTTTTGTTAGTTTTCTGCATACTGTGCATACATGTATTCATTTAACAAATAAGGAAAACCTGCTTCTGTACATCTGTGTAAATTGTTACTGTTAGGGCAAGGGTAAGATCTGTCTCCTTCCTCCTTCCAATATTATCTCTCTTCCTGACGCTTGCTCTGTTGTCCGTATTTTCAATTTGCAGTCAATTGGCTGGGGAGTCCCGCGGCCCTACAGAGGATAGTGGTTTGTGGAATGGATGGATGGATGGATGGCCGCTGAATACACTTTTGTTGTTCTAAACGTTCCGCAAGCTGTTCCGCTCACACTCAGGGGATTCCGCTCATGTTGGCCTAGCGAGAGGGTTTTTCTGCATCTGTATTACAGCATTTTAAGGGAAAGACATTCCCGTTGGGATCCTCATTTGACACTACTGGGCCAAACCCCCCATCCACATGATCTGTTAATGCTTCACAGGCCAATCTGATGCCTTGTGGAATCTGAGAGAAGAAACCTGTTTTGACAAATACGGAGAAACAGTTGATGTTCTGGACATGAGTTAGAGCGACAAACATGTCTCGCCCCCGCACAAATACATCATCTGTCAAAGATGATGTATTTGTAAATAAATAATAGGCTGACCCCTTCACGAACCATCAAAAATATTCATTGACACGGGTGCCTTTAATGTCAAATGCACATATTCGCTCTCAGACTCGCACTCCAATTCATTTCATTTTATTAACAAAATAGCTCTGAACATGCATTTCAAAATCCAAAGAGGGTTTTCAAAAATTGGAAATCACTGAACAATCTTGGCACATTAAATTCATTTTTTCTCCCTCATTTTCAAACACAGTAACAACATTTATAGAATCACATACCAGTCAGGACAAACATAGGTCTTATCAAACACATTACTGGCTTGATGATAACCAGGAAAGGACAATAAATTGAAACGCATGCTTTCACACTCTCATCAGTAAGAAGAATGCCATCATACTTCATTTCGACCAGCTGAGAAGACTTGCTTTCAAAGCGATGTGTCAAACTCTGAAGTAAAGTAGCTTACTACTTCAGTTTCTCTTTCTCAGACAGCTGACAAAAGTATACGAGAGAGGTTTTTCTTGAGGATTACCTCGGCTAACTCCAACTCCACACACACTCCCATATTAAAAAACACAAACGTAAACACACTCAGTGGTGCTCAGATGTGGGACAGAGGGGTCTCATATACACACTCCATCTGGAGCGCTCGAATATACAGCTGCTAGAAACTCTAACACGCACCCACACATAAAAGGTCAAAGTAGTTACACTGAAGAATCCTTTTTGAGTAGAGTTTTCCATTGGAAAGAGTGCTCTGGAATTTCCCCTTAAACATTCCTATTTTCCCTCCCATGCAAAATCATATTTGAAGGGATCGATCATGACTATGAAAAAAAGGATTCACGGAGCAAACTGGCTGACTAGAAAGTACATACATCAAATTGTTTTGTTTTTGCTACAAGGCAACAAAATTAGAAAAAAAACCCTACAAAACGTATATTGTAATAATCAAATCATATGGGCACTGCTGATTTCCATGTATTAAAAAAGCTAATAAAAAAAGAAACCTAATTGATGTTTAAAAATACAAACAAGTCAAGTCTCGCTTATAGAAACCACAAATCTAATGCCACAATCTTCAGCATCAATAAATACTGCTGAAATGCTGATATGTAAAGGGATTATCTTTTATTTCTTTAATTCGTTAATCAAAAATGTCTCACATGCACTCATGCAATCACCCCCCACCTTGTCATCCTCAGCTACACGCAAGCGCACACACACGCAGGCACACACAATGGTGTTCTATGGCGTGTTTTCCTCAGTCCGCATGACTGCATAGTAGCTTGATGTCTTTATTGTGACAAACAGTATTTGGTCTCCCATGGCAATCGTCACAAATTGAAACATCCCACATAAAGGCAAAAGTCTCGCAAGTTGGAATGTGGCAGTAAGAGAGAAAATGGAAGACTCAACACAGTGCATGTGAATGTATTTGTGTGTATCTTGGATATCTACATTGCACTGTTAAACTCTCAACCTCTATTTGGACCAAGTTAGACCTGCTACTTGGATCTGCTATATCAAGTCTCTTAGAGTCAGAGGATGTTCCCACAAAAACATGTCCACTAGAGCAATAGCAACAATACACAGTGAGCTTCTGTCAAGTCAATCTTAATGAAAAATAACTTTATGGGGTTCCCCACACTTTATGACCAATGAATATCCATGATATTTTCCCTTAAATTTTCCATTCAATATTCAATTACTGCATACAGAAAAAAAAGTACTGAAATTAATTTCTTGCTAAGTTTTAAAAATGTATTTCCATGATTTTTTTTTCAGGCCTGGAATTCACACTTTTAAAATAACTGTAAAATAACTATTTCCAGGTTTTCTAGGACTGTGGGAACCCTGTATATATTTATATGGCTGATAAGAGTAGACTGCAACTGCTTTTTTCACCAGTAGGGGATAGTACAAGAACAGAGTAGGATAAGGATCCATCAACTAAATATCCCAAGTCTTGGTGGCTACAGAGATCTAGAATTTCAAGAACTAAAAGACATTGCACTGATGCTTCTAACACCCATAATAGCTCCGAGTGTGCCCAAAAATTGCACTGAATGTGTCTGTGTGTTTGTTAATGTAGATTACAGTTTATCAGCTTATTTCACAGGACTGTTTTGTTGGGTCTTGAAGACCACAGAATACCACCCCTACATTGGTGCATCATTGCATTGTTATAGCACAGTAATGTAAAAGTTATTGTTTAACACTGGAAATAAGACAGCTGGCTTGGAATCGGATTGTAGTGTCACCACTCTTCCGAAGGGATCCGATAGGAAGACTTTCTCTCACTGAGTAACTCAATGAATAGTTCCAAACTTTGAAAACAGATGAGTTTTTTCAGGATTATGAGGGAATGTTCTTAGAGCTTTACATAATCTTGAGAACACAAGATTATTTTAGGAAGATCAAGTTCCTTTAAGGCACTGAAAGCATTTAAAAATATATATATACAGTATTTTCCAAATGCGAATGCGCAGTCTTTGTAATCTGTGGGATACACACAATAAGAGGTTGCCCACTGAGTGTAATGTTCAGGTGTGCGTGCAAATGTCAGATCCAGACAGATGGTTTGCCTTCTCCTGACTTGCTGCTGCTGCTGCTCCCAGCGCTCCCAGATTTCCCATGCTTGGACCGTTGTTTTCGCTCCTTCTGAGGTACTGTGGTGATGTTACTCTGAGGCTTCTCATCGATGTCATTACTGTCGTTGAGCTCATCGTGGTTATTGCTAGCATTGTGCTGCAAGGTATAGGCTTGAATCGCCGCCTCTAACTGTATCACGTCTTTGTTGATGGGTGGCGGCGGCGCCTCACCTGCAGATGGGAAGTTGTCCTCATTGGAGCCGTACTGCTGCTGCTCTTCCTGTGCAATGTTGGCACGGTTCTGCTTGCACGCCATCTTGGCATTGCTCAGGTCTGTGTACGGCATCGTCTCGGGCTTCACCACAATGTTGTAGCCTGGTGGCGCAGAAGGGGTGTTCCAGGAAAAGGGATAACCAACATAGTCCGCTTCTCTAGCACCACCCCCAACCCCACCTCCTGGTTCCCCCTCGCTGAGCGAAGGCCCGCCTACTCCGACGGACACGCCACCCGTCGCAAGCAGGCCAAGCTGGTACTCATCATCAGTGGATGCTGCGTTTCGCTTGCGCAGCACATCGCCGATGGTTCCAACTCCGAGATGAATCATTTCCCACAGGTTTAGCAGCAGGCAAAGGCAGCTGACACCGTACATGATTCGTAGGAAGATGGTCTTTTCAGTGGGGCGTGAGATGAAGCAGTCCACATGGTGCGGGCAGGGCTTATCCGAGCACACAAAGATCGGTTCCACACGAAAACCGTACAACAGGTACTGTCCCGCCAGAAAGCCAGCCTCCAGTGCGGAGCGCGTCAGAAGCTGTAACACATATACTCGCATCAGGCCGTCATCCCGGATACGCCGACGCCCGTCGTGGCGCACTTTGGGTTTGGGTCGTGGTGGCACCAACTCCCGACGAGTGTTGCTTATCTCAGGCACTTCGTAAATCATGGGGTCGTCTTCACGTTGTTCATCCCCATCCTCGTGTCCTGGTCGATGCTGCCGTGCCCCAAAGTACATCTTTCTTGGTCTACGCTGGGTGTATCCACCCTCTGCCGAGTCACCTGCAGCTGGATCACCGGCCCCTGTGCCACCCCGCAAGTTCTCGTTGTGGGAGATCTTATTGGCAGCGTACCCCATGTAGAGCAGAGAGGGCATGGCGGACAGGATGATCTGAAAAACCCAGAATCGCACGTGCGAGAGTGGTGCGAAAGCATCGTAGCAGACGTTCTCACATCCCGGCTGGCCCGAGTTACAGACAAACTTGCTTTGCTCATCGTAGTATATGGATTCGCCGCCCACTGCAGTCAGCACAATGCGGAAGACAACTAGCGTAGTGAGCCAGAGTTTCCCCACCGACGTGGAGTGGTGCTGGATCTCCTCCAGCAGACGCGTCAGGAAGCTCCAGCTCATGACGTCTGATGACAACGGGGCAGACAGCGTCCCACACTGCACAGCTCACAGACTCTGTGAACAAACACAGAGAGTTTCAAATATAAGTGCATGATAATAAAAAGTGAATCTTTTTTTTTACTACAGAAACCAGACCAAAATGCAGGGTTATTCCGAGTTTTACGAGCTATGAACGCAAAATGATACAACCATTGTCATATTTTATTCATGATTTTATGTTATTGACAGTGTTTTGGATATTTAGGTATTTCATTATTGAAGTAGATATTTGTATTTGCATAATTAGAAATGCATAATTATGGCTGAAAACCAAAAAAAGGCCTTTATTAAAATTATACTATTTGTCTAAAAAAAGATATTTGTTATATTTTAACAGTGTTATTACATTATAAGTGTTTTTATATGTATATTAATTTCTTGTGAATATTAGATGAAGGAAAATGTAATCTAAATGAAAAAAATAGAAAAATTAGCACTATTAAATATCCAATAATTTAATCAAAACTGAAAAATAAAAAAACAACAAAAGTCAATAATCAATATTGTACCAATACATAGTTCATCCATATATAGTTCATTGTGGATTCTGCTCGATATATTGCTTGATAAAAGGTCAACCTAGTGTTAATAGACTCAATGAACGGAACTCTCTCTTTCACACACACATACGCAGACACAATTACCTTGAGCAGTGAGCCTGAACCACACAAATCTTCCCTGAGGGAGAACAGCTGTGGTGAGCGGGTGAGTGTGTGACCTCTCTGGTTTGTCTCTGCATGTTCTTGTTTTGCTTTTTTTTTATGAATGTTTGGATTTCTCCATCCAATAAAGCATATGAGGTATTGATTGTTATGACCATATAAGGTCGCATCTGAGCAGTCAAACACAAGGGAGAAATGTAATATTATAATATCTCATAAAATATCTTAGTATAAATCTAAGTATATAGTATACAGTATATGTTTGAGAAAGAAAAAGAGACAAAGAGAAAAGAGAATAGACTAATTTATTTCTTTTCACAGGTCACTTTGAAAACAGGACCTGACATGGTTCAACAGAACCAGAGGGTCCAGGGCTTTCCTGTTCCTCCTGCCCAGAAGAGGACCTCAGCGGTGGGCATGCGCTGATGTGTACTAGCCCTTCACCTTTAATCTGCATCTCACTATGCTGGTAGAGGCACTAGGGGTAAGGAACATAAGACTTAGAATGTGGCTCATATGTAGGCACACAAACAATGAACACACACATACTGAAAACACAAAAGACGCACAGAACACGAGACAGATCCACTGGTCACTCTTAAGCATCTGTCCTTGAATGACTGCTGTTGCTGTAATGCCCCAATCATCTCACCATCACTTGTTTGTTTCTTTCTCTATTACACTCTCTGTCTCTCAAGGTTGAAATAGCCCTCACTCCCAAAGGGAATAAAGGACTTTGTTTTGTATCTGTGACTGTTGAGCACAAACGGGCATACGCACGCTCGCTCACACACGCAAAGGCTGTGGCCACAAGGAATCAATTAACAACAATTAAATAATATAAAATTATTTTCCATGTCAGTATTAGATATGCTAGTATAAAATAAATTGCGACTCAGCATTAGTATTGTGTTATATTTATGTCAAGGGACAAGACATCTCTTTTCTTCTCTCTGTGGTTTCATGCCAAGTTAAAAAATAATTGAATCTGTTTGCCATGCATCTGTTTGTTATGCTAATAACATTACTTAATGAGAGATAAGAGTTATTTAATATAAAACAACAACAACAAAACAGATAACAACATCATTAAGATAACTCATAACTAATAGTTTTATGATATCCTCCTTTCATAATTTTCCATATACAGCATTCAAAACATTCAAATAGTTTGGGTCAGTAAGAAATGAACTTACTTAATTTAATTTACTTTTATTCATCAAGGATGCATTGAATCAAAAGTGACAAAGATTTTTGCATTGTTACAATTTCAAATAAATAATGTCCTTTTTAAACTTTCTATTCATCAAAGAATAAAAAAAAGTATTATGGCTTCCACAAAAGTATTAAGCCGCTTAGCAGAACAACTGTTTAGAACACTGATAATAAGAAATGATTCAGCAAATCAGCTTAGAATGATTTCTGATGAGTAATGGATGATGAAAATTTATCTTTGCTATCAAAAAAATTAATTAATGTGAAAATATATAATAGAAAACAGTCATTTTAATTTGTAATACTATTTTACAAAATTACTGTTTTTACTGTATTTTTCATAAACTAAATTACCAAATTGATGATCAATTGGTGAGCATATGAGACTTGTTTTAAAAACTCTACTCTAAAATTCTTACTCACCCAAAACCTCTGAACAGTACTGGTAAATATATTTTTCTAAACCGAGAACAAGCTCATGCAGCACAACCCAACACATTTTGTCCTGAATGCAATTAGGCATTTCTTCAATAATTGTTGATACTATTCACTGATTTAACCCGTGCTACTCTTGTGGGTCTCTATATCCACACACACACACACACACACACACACACACACACACACACACACACACACACACACACACACACACACACACAACACACACACACACACACACACACACACACACACACACACACACACACACCACACACACACACACACACACACACACACACACACACACACACACACACACACACACACACACACAGTTCTCATGTCCTGCCCCTTGGCAGGGACAGAGAGTGTTCAGATTCAGCAAAATGCCCCTGTGCCCATGTCAAAGCCAATCTATACCCTTCATCCGTCCGTCTGTCCGTCCATCCATCCACCCCCCCAATCCACCCCCCCTCTCTGTCACAATCTACCATCTCATTTACAGGAGTGTGTCCTTTTTTGTCTTATGTACCCCCAGAGCTGCATTACCCCCTTAACAAAAATTAAATCAGAAATGTGCTCCTACTACCTTAATATAGTGGATATCATTTAGCATTGTATTAGTATTATTGCATAAACAGATAATAAAAATAAATGAATAAACAAACAAACAAACAAATAAATAAATATAAAAAAAAATATTTGTTGACACACACAGTCCTAGTGGTACAAAGAAGAATCCCTGAATTTCGCACGTACGATCAAACCGGTGTGATCATTCTTGGCTGCTCACTGGAGTGTACGATCAGATGTACGGGGTAGAACGGTCAGTGGATCACGTGATCATCACCTGCTAAATTCAAATGTGCTTTCGCAGTTGGGTGGCGCTGAGCCAATGAACTATTCAGTGTTTTCAACCACATTATGTTTATTTTAGGTTTCAGACATTTAAATTCACATACCTGCAAGTACTAAAAAAACAATATATTTAGAGTTTAAAATACACACTGATGTCAATGGAAGTGGCCATACTAATCATTTCCATTATAATTAGACGACACGTTTTATTCCTATCAGAAAAACATTAAGTAACTTTAAAGTTGACTCTATTTTTCTCCCAGTTCACCGCCCACTTTCATGTATTTCGGGAGAAGTGGATGAATTTACGTGTTGTAAATCCAACAGATCCAATTCCCTTTCGAGAACGTTTACTTTGTATTGCGTAGCTATACGCAGTGGGAAAACTCCTTTTCGCGAGAATATTGAAGCCTTTATTTTAAGACGCAGTGCAGCTGCACAGCCAGTACAGCACAGGGCTGTTTAGCTCGCTGATTGGCTGGGCTGCGGGAACTGCACGAACCTATGGCGAAGCATCGAGGACGCGCGATCCTATTAGGGCACTTCCCGCCTCGCGCGCGCCAGAATGAGCGTGGCTGCTGACTATATAAGTGGCCTATTTCGCTAGCTCTCCTTATGTTAGAGAGCGACACCGCCCCTCGACACCCTCCCGTTTTTTTCCCTCCTCGAGCCGCGGAGGAAGAAACGGCGGTGTCAGAGGATGCCTGAGGGGATAGAGAGATCGAGCGCATGCCGGCCCCGTCCCCGTGCCTTGCTCTCTCCATAGAGAGATACCTCGCTGTTCTGTTCACAAAGATGGACCAGCGCCCCTCCCTCGTCTCGTTTGGCAGGTCAGAAGAGGATCACGATGACAGCCTGTCATTGGCTGCGTCAGAAAGTGAGGAATGGCCGGGCTCTGTCACAGGCCACGCCCCCCGTCTCAGTCAAGCGGGAGTGGCGCCAGGGCTAGTTTGGGTGCCGAACTCCTCCGCGTCCTCACCAAAGCCGTCGCGGACCTTAGCCTCGAGTGGTCTTCCCTCGAGGAGCCCACCAGAAGCCACCTTGATAAATGGTTTCTGCCGGGGCGCCAGCAGGCCAGCCCTGTTTTTTCTGGAGGTGCACAACATGTCCCCATACTCTGTACGCCTGTACCCGTCAACTTCAGCCACACTGACCTCACTCGACGGCTCTGAAGAAAGAGGGTACGGGAAACTGCCCACTCTGGTGGAGGTGCTTGCCACACACCTTTGCCTGCCCACCGCAGTTGGATGGAGAGCCATGGCGATTCACCCATCAAAGCCCTGCAGGACCACCTTAGCTCTTACCGGCCGGGCCTATACCTCCGCCGGCCAAGCTGCTTCGGCCTTGCACACCATGGCAGTCCTCCAGGTGTTCCAAGCAAAACTCCTTCACTCCACGGACGAGTCTGGACCGGACCCAGCAGCCTTCAGGAACCTGCGCAGCGCCACCGATCAAGCCCTGCGTGCTACAAAGACCACTGCACAGGCGATAGAAAGAAGCATGGCCAGCTTAGTTGTGCTAGAGCGCCATCTTTGGCTCAACTTGACAGCGATCAAAGATGCGGACAAGGCTGCCTTCCTGGACTCTTAGATCTTGAGCGCTGGTCTCTTCGGCCCCGTGGTAAAGAGATTCTCCGAGCACTACACAGAAGCTCAGAAGTCATCGCAGACTATGCGGCACTTCCTGCCGAAGCGATCAAGCTCAGCGTCGGGTCGCCCTAAAAAAGTGTCGACCCCACAGCCAGCTAAGCCAGTACCGCCAGCGTCTCAGCCCCGCCCAGTGGCTGAAACTCACTGGCGCTCACAGTCTGCTAAGCGCTTCCCATTCCCAGGGCGTCAGGCCCCCCGACCCAAGATTGTGTTAGACCCTGAGCCTCGGAAACCTTCCTAGTTGAAGGACAGGAGGGAAAAGGAGGGTGCTAAGTCCTGCCGTGGTTGGGCCCAACCCGAAGAAAGCTTGTGTGGTTCTCCCAGCCCCCTCTTCAGTTCAGGATGCTGGAGATGTTCAAAGTATAGCCAATTGGCCCGTCACAGTTCAGGCACCCAAGCACACAAACGCTGTTTGAATAGCAACCCATATAAAGCACAAAAAAGGCACTTTTTTCCCCCAAACTATAAGGGTGACCGGGTCCCCATTACATGACGGCCCGTCCCCAAATGCCATTTAGCCCCTAGCCACTCGGGCAAATGCCTGGGAAGCCATCCCCGATGTGTCAAAATGGGTTCTAAACATAATAAAACGAGGTTACGCGCTGCAGTTCACTCGCAGGCTTCCATGCTTTCATGATGTGGTCGAAACTTTGGTGAGGAGCAACGTAGATCACGTCCTCAGCACCGAAGTGCTAAGCTAATAGTGAAAGGGGCTGTCAAGACAGTTCCCCCACCATTACGCGAGTCAGGCTTTTACAGCCGTCACTTCCTAATCCCGAAAAAGGATGGCGGCCTCAGGCCCATCCTAGATCTCAGAAACCTGAACAAGGCCCTCATGAGACGGCCATTCAGAAAGCTATCGACCAAACAAATCCTCGCGCAGGTTCGCCCAGGGGATTGTTTTTTTCTCAGTGGATCTGAAAGATGCTTACTTTCACATCCAAATAGCCCCCCATCACAGGCCATTCTTGAGATTCGCCTTCGATGGGCAGGCTCATCAATACACGATCCTGCCATTTGGGTTGTCCCTGGCTCCTCTCACGTTCACGAAGTGCATAGATGCCTCCCGACATCCAAGGTCGTCCTCAGACCAAGACATGGTTATACCCAAGGTGCTCTCAACTCTCCGCTATCGGCGCTTCCCTTACTGGAAGACGATGGAAAACTAAGTCTACTCTCTCAGAATTTATCTAGTGTGTTCTGCCTCATTCAGACAGTCATAACAGCTCTTTGTATGCCCATACCAAAGGGCTTTCGGTCACGAAGCAGAGATTATCAAGATGGATAGTGGATCTATCTCTCTAGCTTACACCTGCAGTGTCCCGTAGGCGTCAGAGCTCATTCAACAAGAAACATGGCTTCTTCATGGGCTTGGTCCAGTGGTATACCAATCGAAGACAATTGTGCGGCGGCTGGCTTTTCTTCGCCGTCCACATTTGTGATTTGATAGGTCTTGACCAGGGTTCTAAATTAACACCCGCCAACCTGCCAAATGCGGGTAAAAATTCGTTTTGGCGGGTGTTAATAAAAACTTACTAGCCGGTGGTGCATAAGGTTCTGTTCTCGGTCATTTATCCCCCTGGCAGTACTTCCTACATTTCCCATGAACACTGTGCCGTAATGCTACGTGATGACGCCCATTGGCTGCGCGCAGTTTGCAGTGAAACCAGCGCGAAAAATGATCATGGAAACGAACGGAGCATCCACCAGAAAACACAAGGAAGACGAAGAACGAACGGAGCCAGAGCAGGGAGCATAGACTGAAAGAGGAGGGACCAAGTAAAGTAAAGTAAAAAGTTAAGATTAAACTAAATGCGGCAGTGGTTGGGACAGACTTCTGGGTTTAAATTTAAATGTTGTTTAACAATAGATAGGATACGTTATTTTTTTAAGTTTAAGGTTTTTGTCATTATTTTCTGAACAAGCTTATACATTAGGCAATATACACAACAAGCTTACTATATATCTTAAGGTTTTCTTTTAGTTGAAAACATTAAACAATATGTGTAAACAAAAAATATAAACAAAAGCATTTAAGCTCAAGCAGCGTGGACGGGGAAAAAACGCAACAAAAAAAAGCAGACGCGCAATTATCGTAGCCTACAGAACGTACATACTCGAGTCAGTATATGATTATCGTGTTTATATTGTTTCACGTTCAAGTTGAGAAAAAAATATATCATGCTTGAGTGAGAAAACGCGCTGCGCTGACAGACGTTGCAGAGACGCGCGCGTGTGTTTGTGTGCAAAGTGACAGCACTTTGCGTTTTCTGTGCTTAAACCTGTCTCCCTCAAAATCATTTTGCTACCAGAAGGTATCATCTCGTATCACGATTCCATCGGGGTACAGCTGCTTACCTGCAGTCGTTAATGCAGTGATGGATAGCTGCTTAATCAATCGACTGCTGTTTCTTTGGATTTCATGTGATTTCTCATTGTGGTGGTGATATTATGATAACTCAGTTTAATTAATAATTGATTAAAAGTAATTCCATTTTTTAATAGGCTATCATTTTCATCTAAGCAAACTTCGCGAGGCAGACAACAACATTATGTGATCAAATACAAATAATCCACTTGTTAAACACACCCTCACCAAGTGCAATTAATTATAACTGTGAAAAAAAAAATTCGAATAGTATTTTATTTTTTTGAATAATAATTACAGATCGAAAATTTGAATATGTTTGAAATGAAATGTTTGCACTTTCTGTGTTGTATTGTATTTTAATGTGTTTTCCATGCCAACAATGTTAATAAAATGATCAAATGCATTCAGTGGCACTCATAATTTCTCTTTTTTTCACCGAAAAAAAATTTGGCTGATGGAAATTCTGATTGGCTGGTAACTTTAGAAAGTTACCAGCCACATTGGCTAGTGATCAAAAAAGTTAATTTAGAACCCTGGTCTTGACCCCTGAGGGGCTCAAGCCTCTGGTATCCCATTCGCGGGTTCCGACTCCGTCTGGTCCCTGTTGGATTCTGACTTTAGTTCTACTATGAGCCCCAGGCCATGCAGCCCCAGGCAATGGTTCTGAGTGAAGTCTTCAGCTAATAGCACGGCGTTTTAAAATGGGTTCCCACTGCACATAGCTACACAATACGACATTCTCGAAAGGGAACGTACTCGGTTACTAACGTAACCTTGGTTCCCTGAGAGTAGAGAATGAGTATTGCGTAACCAGCCGTGCTATTAAGCTGCACTTCAGGTCTGTTGCTTCAGTCGATTTAACCTGATTCCTATGGCGAAATGGGCTTATATAGTCAGCAGCTACGCCCATTCTGGCACGCTTATTAGGCCCCATCCACACTACTACGTTTTCGTTTAGAAACGGAGACCTTTTGCTACGTTTGCACCTCTCGTCCAGACTAAAACGGCAAAAACGAAGACCTAAAACGGAGAAGTTTAAAAACGGTGCAGACCCGTTTTGCGTTTTGAATCTCCGGAGGGCGTTTTAGTGAAGACGGGTCAAAACGGAGGACTTTAGAAACGATGACGCAAGACGCTCGCGCTCGGCTCTCTGATTGGGTGTAACAGTAACTGCCTACATGCGCCGGAGGCAACTCAGGCAAGCTATTATTCCAGCGATCTGTGACAATTCCCATGCCGTGTGCAGCGGCGGTATTGACCGTACATGGAGCGTCGGTTTTGGGTTAAGCCGGGAAGAACCAGCACATGGTGGGATCATTTTATCAATGAAGTTGTGTAGTGTTTACACCGGCACGCACATGCCCAGTGTAGGTGAATGGTCACATGATCCGCGTCTTCAGTCGTTTTAATGTGGACGGAGATCACAGCTAAAACGCTGGTGTGGACGGAGATCGTATTCATTTTAATTCTCCGTTTCTAAACTAAAACGCAGTAGTGTGGATAGGGCCTTAGATGCGCATGAGGTGGGAAGCGCCCTGATAGGATCCTGCATCCTCGCGGCTTCGCTATAGGTTTGTGCAGTTCCCACGGCCCAGCCTATCAGCGATTTAGCTCAACTAATGCGATCGTTATAAAGGGATTTAAACAATAAAACACTTCTACTGCACATATTTGACAATCGGAATATCAGATATAGGTAACAAATTTGTGAATATTTTGAATAAAAAAGGAAATAAAAGCAGATCATCAGTCATTCGGCACTATTGTTGATGCGGTGTGTCACGTGACAAGCAATGACTCGTCACCATGGAAACAATAAAGTGATAAGTTCTAAATAACGGTCGCCTTGAAAAACTCACGGGGGTCAGCCAGAATATCTTAAATGTACGTGTAAAAAGGTTAAATATGAATACACAGCCTGTGTTATTTTTTTTTTAATTACAGTCCATTTTAACTTTAACTTTAACATTTTAAATTTTCATAATATAATCTTTACGTAGGCTACAGTTTTTATTTCACTTTTAGGTGCAATACATTTTAATTTAATCATTATTTAAGTTTTTTATTTACCTGTTTGTAAGCAGCATAGTACAGTGTTAATATTCAAACTGTGTTTTTACAATGTTTAAAGTGGCTGGCAATAAAAAATATTCTTATTAGAAATAAAACTGCCTCATTTTTGAGCTGTGCATAACTGTAGCTGAATAGTTAGGCCTACTACGCTACTGTATTTTCATATTTGTTATTATGGTGGTACTTGGAGAGCCACATATTTTCTAAGGTGGTACTTGGTGTAAAAAGTTTGAGAACCACTGATATAGTGGATTTTTACAGGAATAGCTCATTCATTTATTCATCTGTTAAAGTAACACTAGGTAACTTTTCAACCTTCATAATATATTTCCAAGTCTCTTGTGATGGTACATCGACTTACAATAGGTTGAATGACACGTCTGCCATAGCCTAACGGGGTCTGTAGCGTTTTTAATCGTACTTTTAAACTTCATGGTTCGGGTAGTAACCCGAGCACAAAAAGAACTACAAAATCCGACTGCTTTACGGCATAGGCTACCTCACTTCCCCCAACACGTCCTCACATGCTGTTGGACTTGTAAGTATTGCTTATATTGCATATCACTCAGACAAGCTTTCACTCATTGATGTGAGCTAAAAAGCACCTGGCGTTCTTGTTGATGAACAAGTCAACTTGCCTCAAGTTACCTCAGTAACTTAAACATCTTCGGAGGCTAGCTGTGCTTGTTCGATGTCCGACGATTTGTACCGCGTTGTGTTTATTCCCCAATCGAACTCGTGTAACTGTCTGTCACACGTTCTACCGTCCACAGCATTACTTGATAGACAAAAATAGGAGCATCAAACAGAAACAACTCACTTACGGGGTGTGAGGCGCACATACAATACAGACTGCCGACAGTTATTAAAGGTGCTCTAAGCGATGTCACGCGTTTTTATGGCCAAAACATTTTTTGTCACATACAGCAAACATCTACTCACGATCCGCTAGCTGCATGTCCCCTGAACACACTGTAAAAAAACGTGGTCTCTGCAGACACCCCAGGCTCCACACACCGCTACAAAAACAAACACTAGCGACCCGCTCTAAGAAACATAACAAACTGTTCCAGCCAATAACCGACAAGAATGGTTTGGGGGTGGGTTTAAAGGGGTTAGTGCGCGGATGAGGAGGAGGGAGGGTCTAGCTAGCCTCCGTTTTGTTTGACAATAGTTCGAACGTCAACAAGAAGTGACGTCACCCAGGATCGCTTAGAAACCTTTAACAGGGCGCACGCAGCTCTTAAAGGGGACACACCTTATTTCTACTCGTTACAACTTCCACCCAACTGAACAGGGACCGGTATACAGGGTGGAGGGGATCAGGCGGTGAGTGAAGAGACTGCTCTGCGTGAGTGGTATTTACGACAGTAACGTTAAATACAAGTAGTCCACAGCGACTCTAGGGGTCGTTGTTTGACCAAAACGGAAATCCTACCTAGTGGGGCTTTAATTAATTAATTAATAAATATATAAATTAATAGAGAAAAATGTGTGTTACCTTTAGACAGCTCTAATATTATTAAAACTGTAATTTTAATAATATTGTTTTATTAGTTTGTAAAGGCTAAATTAATACCCTGGTTGGGATTTCCTGGTTCACAGCAGTGGCACATAATACATCACATGCCATATCTACTGAGAGACACAAGGCAAAAGTCCCATCCTGTTCACAGAAATACTGACTTCAAGTCAAGTCAGGTCAAACAGCACACGCCATGAAAGTTGTACTCACACATACTCGAAACATTCTGTCTTTCGTGCCTTTCCTTGTCTGCTTTCCCTCTTCTCATTTCTGCATCCTTCTCTTTTGAAGAGCAGTCTTGGAGATCAGAGACAACTGACCTTACAGCAACACAAGACCTACACACACATACTGTATGCGTGTCCACGAGCATGTGTCGCAATGAAGAATGCGCGAGGGGGAGACTCTCAAAAGCGCACAATAGCCCTTTACCCCAAAAAACTGGGTCAGAGAGGGTTGTGGTTTGAGGGGGGAGTGTTATGGTTTTGATGTGGGAGGCTGGGTGGGTTAATATCCCTGACGGCAGGGGAACAGACAATGATGAGGGGAGAACAAGAGAAGAAAGCCAAAATCACAGATGATGTTCAGCCTGTAACAAGAAACCAAGATTTCCGCAACCTCCTTCCTCTACATACACAAACACAAAGACATACACACTTGTCACAGATAAGCGAGTAAGCAATATCTCTCCCATAACCTTATCGCCTACCCCCTCTACTTCCTCTCTAAAGCCTCTCTCTCTAGCACTTTCACAGCACACTGCTGGAAGGAAGGGAACTTCTTAATGCTTGCTCTTCTATTCATCTGACCATCTTTGGTCATGGCTTAAATTAGAGCTTCCAGCGATCTCCAGCGCTCACATTCTTATCCAAACCCTGTTTTCCCCCTCGTTCTTATCTCTCCCACTCTCTCTTTATGCGTTTCTCTCACAGTAGAGTGAGGCGAGATTACAATCGTAGGATTTCACAGCTACTTCCACAGACAGTCAGTGGGAAAAATCTCATTAAAATTCGACACATTCCCCAAGTGTGATAAGGAAACAATCATTTAATATGAGTACGTTAGTTTGTAGACAGTGAGGAGTTACTGTGTTGGAATGTTTCATGAAAACATTTTCCCAGTAATTATGATTTGTTCTGGAAGACATTTGTTGTAGATTTTGGCTCGGGAATCAATGCGAAAGACTTCTCAGTCAACATGAAATGTGATTAATTCATGACAGAATCTGATAATGCCTGCACAATAAAGATTTTATATTTTGCTCTATCATATAGACCCTTGTTCTGTGCTTTTAACTTTTTTTTTGGTGAATTATCCATATAAATCACCAACAAGAAGCTCCTAAAAACCAAAAGACTGCAAAAGACTTTAAATTCAGTTGCTAAGATAACATTTTAAAACAAAGAACAGTGTTTTTACACTCTTTTCAGTGATTATATATATCTCTCTCTCTCTATATATTATATATATAGAATCTTCCACAAAATGTCAGAAGACATTTGTAGAGCCATCAAAATCTTGTTTTATTGACTGCAAAATTCATTGTAATGTACTGATTACAAAACGGTGCAAAAGAAGAGAAAAGAGAACCAAAACAAAAGACACTAACTAATGAATGGGAAACCAGGAATTTACTGAGTTCTGGATCTCAGATGATTTCTCCAGGGATCCCAAACCAGAACTAACTCAGCCACAGAAAATTAAGTCCTTTCAATGAAACAGACCAAACCATTTTATAATAACTGGTCTCACACAATCTCAATTCAAACTTCACTACATAAACATATGAAATCATAAAGCAATAATAAAAACAAACTTAAACACACAAAAATATACGTTATACACAACACATTCAAATGAACAAACGACCCAAACAGATATTGTCCCAAAACCTACATATCCCATAATTCCTGGCAAAAGATATAAAGAATATCAGGAAATGCAAAGCCCTTTTAATAACAGTAATAACAGGCCTCTGACCCACTGTAATGGTGCGTTCACACCTAACACGAATTGAGCGTCTGGCGCGATTGATTTTATTTGGTGTATTCACGCGTTTGACGCAAATTCGCGTCTGACACCCAGGTTGAAATTTCTTTTACTTTGGCGTCAATTCACGCCGCGTTAACCAATCAGGAGCCTGCTTGCTGCTGTCACGTGGTGAAGTGACGCGATAAACGGGGACAGGCCCGCTTTTCAGTTTATAATGTTATTTTATGTTTGGCCTCAATAGATTTTTATATGTTTGGCCTCAGTAAATTATTTTGTAATATGACAGTGCCTGGTGTGGTTCTAATGCACAACAAAGAAAATATTTGATCACATAAAAACTTTATTTCAATATATGGGACATTGTATTGAATGCTATATTTTCCGTATCTAATCTAGATTATATGCAGTAGCGGAGTGATAATCGGGAGAGTCGGGACTTTTCCCGGTGGGGCGGTAGTGTTTCGAGGCCGCGAGAGGGCCGGTCTGATAATAGTTATACATTGCAGTTCTTACGGTACAAATCCACTTGTCCGTGCAACAATTCTGTCGCGCCGCACTCCACTTAGTTTATTCCTATGGGTGACGTCATGCGACTTTAACGTGCCCGCAAAGCATCCCGGGAAGGCGGTGCTTCATTTAGAAAAATGCTGCGTGTCAAAATGCTGCGTATTTCAAGCATTGTATGCTTTGTTTGATTCAAATATTTAATAAATAAGCATTAATAACTATCTGTGTGTTTCCTTATTTTAGAATCACAAGGATAGGATTATTTTTCATTAGGAAAAATAACCGTGAACATATTTACAGTATAAGCCTTGCCAGTGACATGAGAAAGAAAAATAAATTAAAATAATCAGTCAATAATCGTAATCGAGGTAACTTGTTCGATTAATCACGATTAAGATTTTAGCCAAAATCGCCCAGCCCTAGTCTCAGAGCAGTACGTGACACCCATGCTGCGGTCATGGATCCCGGCGGATAGAATTAATAAAAAAATTAAACCCATATCTCTGTCTAATTGTTGTTTTATTCAATTACTAGCATGCACTCTAGTAACAAATTATTGGCACCATCGCTCTTCATTTTTAATGCGTGCTAAAGAGAGACAATGTACCACCTCTAATACAAATATTAAAGTAAAATAATATTAAAGAAACGAAATAAATAAAAATGTATAAACAAATAAAACATTAATCTCTCAAAAGGAAATTAAGGAAAAATAAAATATTTATAAAAGAGTAATTTGTGGTGGAAATTTGAATACGTTTTTTATTCCATAAACAGAACTGGTTCAGAGAGTCATTCATTATGTTCTCTATCAGTCGGGCACTCTCTGCGTACGTCATGACCGATGAATAGGAATGATGAATCTCGCCAGAGAGCCAATCTACTCAATGAACATTGGCATGCAATGATTTGCAGCAGCTGCTCTGCCTTGCAGAGCGGGTATATAATGAGCAGCAGTTGCATTGCATCTTCAGCTTTTCGCTTCAGAGCCGAGTGTTTCATGTATACTCATCGGTGTTGGTGTCATGGCACGGCAGCGGGGTTGATTTCCTCTTTTTTTTCTTATTGTTTGCCTTTCATTGAGCAAAAAAAACACAGCTTGCAGCTGGTAACGGTGCACTGTTCAGAGCGCTGAAAAGCTGTTTTTACAGCTGGTAAGAGTTGTGCCTTCAATGAGAGTGAGGGCAAACAACAGGCTGCAATTCCCTGTCAGTGTTGCCGCTACCTTACCCCCTGTGTGCCTCAGCACAGAGAGAACAAGACTCCTAACATAGCTTACATCAGTGTTGCGGAGTTGCGACTTTCTAAAGATGACATTCCACCCGTTTGTTTCTGGATGCGGTCGTTTCCTGTCTTTACTGACCGCCACAATCACGGTCTCGCATGCCTGGGCAAACATGTTGAGACTGTGTTCGTGGGTGGTTCATGGTTTCGTATGGGAACATGACCACGTCGACACGGTGGTCGCGACTCTTCTTTCTCCGGAAAGCTTGAGTCCCCTCTGTTGTTCGCACACCAGAAAATGCTCCAAAGCGATTTTAATAGTTGCTCACACTCGTTTACTTTTGCAACTACCTGTCTGCCCAGCACCCAGTTTTATTGTTTTGGATGTGCGTGCTGCACCTTTTGTACTTCCCTCTGTTCGCCAGCCGCCACTTGTGTGTAAAAACACAGCCACAGGTCTGCGAGAGCCTCCGCCAGGCCACTAGCGTTTCATTCAGGGCTCCAGCTGAGGATAAGATGTCGATCGCTGCATCGGAGAGAGGGCTGTTATGCTCTGGAAATGAGGGTGATGTTGAGCTTCCCACTGAAATGGTGTGTGCTTATGCTGACTCAGATTCAGAGTTGACAACCATGCTTTTTTTGCGGATGTGAAAAACATTGAAAAACTGGGGAGTATGAAGCTATATTGGTGCCAAAAACATAATAATGATAAAAGTGCCAAAATCTGCTGTTTCCCTCTCTCGTTAACTTCAACGGTGGGGTGGCTTTGCGCAGACCACCTCCACCCTGTATTTGAGGCCAAGGCACTCTTAATGCACAAGGGGCTCTGTCTGCTTGCTGCACCCTACTATGCGCCTATTTTGTGAAAAACCTGTTGAGTCCTCCACCACCCTCGGAGCCGGACGTGGCGGAGCCACCCTCGGAGCCTTGATAAACAGATCTAGGCTGTGTGCGATGTGCGATGGGATCCCCATATGTGTATTCTTCCTCAGTTGCTCCTAAACGGAAGCCCGTGTCTTTCCCTTGAGCTAAGTCGCCCCAGTATTTCATATGCAGTAGGGATGGCGAAAACTAAAAATTTTCTTGACCGACCACCGAGCCTCATTAGCCGGTTGAAACCGGTTAACCGATTAGTTTAAATGCTACACTATTTGAAATAACAGCCATTTCGAGCCGTGCCTGCAATTTCGCAACTGTCGCATCTCTCTCCCGCACACACACACACACACACACACACACACACACACACACACACACACACACACACACACACACACACACACACACACACCACACACACACACACTGCCCCAGCGCCGCCCTTCCACTCACGTCACTTTTTTAAAATCCCCCCTACAGCGCGAAACATGAGTCCCGCAAACGTGGTGCCGAGGAGCTTCTATGTAATTGGAGGACAAATGGCTCCTTAGTTTCAAAATGGTTCGGGTACAAGGTGATCGCGTTGAAAATAAAGGCGTTAGTCTAGCGTTAGAAGCTCAGGAGGCTTTCACAGGGCACTGGAAGGGGGCAGGAGCTGTGGCACTTCTGTAGGGATTCCTATTCGTCGATCATTACGTACGAAGAGAGTGACCAACTGATAGGGATCGTATAACCCTCGTTACCTGAAGGAGGGAACGGAGATGTACGTCTCGTCGCCACAACTCCTGTACCCGCTGAGTGGCCGGGTCATCTGCTCTGTTCCTCAGCGAAAACTTTAAGATGCAATGCACTTTCTGCTCATTATATACCCGCTCTGCAAGGCAACTGCTGCAAATCATTGCATGCCAATGTTCATTGGCTTGTTTAGTTACACTCAAAGTAGATTGGATATTCGTCGGTCATGATGTACGCCTCCTGATATGTTTCATACATTTCATTTCATTCATTTAGCAGTGTTGCAGAGTCACTGAATAAGTAGTGCAGGAAACTTTCAGAGTATTTTACTACTGTATTCTGTCCGCATTAAGAATTTGGTTACAGGGGCCGAGTGATATAAATAAATATAAATAAATCAATTATGATTACTAAGATGGGTTATGGTTCCCCAGATCCCCAACCCTAGTCTGTCAATTTATAATGCTACAAATATATTTCTTTACAATACAAGCATTTACTGCAGGCAGTTACATTTATTTTTACCATAAATATGTATTTGATCATTTAAATTGGTAAAGTTGTAAATTGAATTGGACAGCCTTAGCCTGACTTCGTCATACTCATATTCTAGAAAGAATGTGAGTCTGAAACTGCTCCATTGGGCTGTGATTATGGGGCGTGTGTCAACCGAACCAGGAAAAAAACCCTCTGCACTCAATTGGATAGACCTACAACCAATCAGAGCAACGGAGTAAGTGACGTTGAGAGATAGATTAAAGTTGATAGATTAAACTTTTTCCGAATCCCGATGGAAGGACGGCAAAAACATATTTTCCATCGAGAAATGCCTTGATCGCGGTTCTCTGTTCCTCTTCTAAAATGAATGCGCTGTCTATATCTTCTATAACACACGCGATAGCGGAATATACACAACTCAATTCTCCAGCGGCAGCCATGAATTCAACCCAAGCGCTCTGATGACGTGGATGGTTACGTTACCGTTGCGTTGCTCACATAGGTATGATGTCTATGGTTGATCATCTGTCCATCATCGTAGAAAGCCCGCCCTTACAATTTGATTGGTCCGAACAATTTTTGATCGGCCATAATAGCTCCTCAACGGATCGAGTCCAGACCGAACTTCCCGACCAAAAAATGTTGTGGGCGGGGTTCGGGCTGGCAGCCAGGCTAGGACAGCCTACTATGCAAACACAATGTAAAAACCTCAATTTTGTGTTTTAATCATCCAAAGTGATCCATTAGCCTATGCTATTTTAATAGATGATGACTACTGTGGTTGAATCAGACCAGCCCGACAATATCAAACATGCTTGATATTTAGGATTTTAACCTAAATTTAGGATTATTACGACTTTGATTATGTCAGGATTCCACAATAGCCAATAAGAGACAAGTCTACAAGGAGATGGGAATGACATAACTTTAGAAAAAAGGACCACAGCTGTACGGGTCCAGTGGACAATGAAGATGGAGGAATGGCTGGATGCAAAACTTACATTATTTACATTATTTACTAGACATTATTCATATCTGCAGCTAAAATTGCAAAGACAACAACTAGCAATGACAGCAAGAAACATTTAGTGCATCTCTTTCCTTCACAGCGGAGTGCTTTCGTTCCTCCCTAAAAGCCTAAACTTAACGTCCAAATCAGCTACAGTTGTGGTCAGAATTAATGGCACCCCTGGTAAATATGACCAAAATTGGCTGTAAAACATAAATCTGCATGGTTTATCCTTTTAATCTTTCATTCAAAAAATGTGCAAAAATATAACCTTTCATTGAAGTAAAAGAATTGAAAGGGCGGGGGAAATCACATTATGAAATAAATGTTTTTCTCCAAAACACGTTGGCCACAAATATTGGCGCCTCCCCCCCGAATTTTTTTACGATTAAAATATATATTCACATTCATATTCACCTTTTTTTAAAAAGCATAACAGGGTGACTAGGAACATGAAATTGTCTAGCTATGACTTCTTGTTTCACAGGAGTACAAATATGAGGAAACACAAAGGCCAAATTCCCTTAATCATTCATCACAATGAGTAAAACCAAAGAATATAGTTCTAATGTGCATCAAAAGATTGTTGAGCATCACAAAATAGAAAGTGTCTGCATAAAATAGCTAAATAATTGAAAATCCCCATTTGACCAGCAGGGCAATAATTAAGAAGTTCCAATTAACTAAAGATATCTGCCAGGAAGAGGACGTGTGTCTATATTGTCTTAATGCACGGTGAGGAGGAAAGATTGAGCGGCCAAAGACTCTCCAAGGATTTTTTTATTTATTTATTGGTGATTGTATCGGTGATCAGTATCTTCTGCCAATTCTACACTTAGATACTTAAATATACTTAAATACTTTTATGATTCCGAATGTATAGAGGGAGGTGTACTAGAGTGTAAAAATAATGTGCTGGAGCACAGCTTGAGGCGTTTGTAAGCGTCATGAATACACAGTTACTCACACATAAATCCTGCTAAATACATAACTAAGAGAGAGAGAGAAAGGTTGTCATACCTCTACCTCCCCAGGCATCCCAGCACCCGCCTGTGTACCTAACACTTTTTAATTAGTGGTGGGAGGGCAGATATTTAATTAGTGTTAAGAAGGCAGACATCGCTGTGAAGAACACATTGGGAGGTGTGTAGGATTAAAATGTTTGCTGTTACGATATGAGATAAATGCAGCATCTATTTTGGGATTATAGTTTTTCATGGAAGTATTCTGAAGGAAAGTCTTATATACTTCCTACGGAGGTAAAACATGAATAAAAGGTAACACAACTTTTACATCTTAACATTGTGTCATACAATGTAAAACTCATCTTGGGGTGGGGGGTGGTTGTGGTGAGTTTTACACAAATTTTGTACAAACAGCAGCAAATATTTACCAACAATTGGTGTGCATACTTGCTAGCGTGGTATGTTTATTAAGGGACATAAAAACTAGCAGGAGTTTATTGCTGGAGCTCATTACAATGCACTACCTATTATGTCTATAATCCCTGATAAAACTCACAGCACACAGCCCTTAATCAAACTTAAGTGGTTAATTATAGGCCATCAGTGTATTCAATCAGCAAATATTAATTTAATGATTAATTAAAACATTTTTAGTTTTAAACAAGTTTAGTAACACGATGCAGAAACACACTACATACTTTCTCTTTTATATATGCAAGAGGCAATTCATCTTTCCATTATTTGTTTTATATTCAATTTTTGAGATATTAACATGGGCTCTTTGATTCTTCCCACTAACTCAAATTTTTTCAATGCATTCACTAAAGAAAACTCCCATTCATTTGTTCAATGGCCCACATTGTTATGTTGAGTTGCATTCACAAATGATTAAGCCCAAAGATTTCAAAACTTTGAATTTCAAAACTCTTTTAGAAATTGTAGTGCGGGACTTGATTTTGTTGTGGTTTGCTATTGCTGTGAACTCGCGTGAGTGACAGGTTGTACCGCCCTCACACTGGTGAACATGTCAGAAAAGTGAAGAGATGTCGTTTTAGAGATGGAACTTAGATTACACGGATTACAAAGATGTGCACAGATAAATCACTCTCTAGCTCCCTTTCTTGGTCTCTCTCTAACACACAGTTGCAAACAGCAATCTTTGTCATATACCACAGTCAGCTTTAAACCTTTAAAAACTCATCAATACATATGCATTTTCATACCTCCGCACACCCAACTCGCGCAGACATCACACGTCACCAGCGCGTTTCATGCTATGCAGTTTTAGAGACGTCAGTCACCGAACACTGCAACCAGTCAGGTTCCTCCTGAACCAAAACAACAAGCTTATGCTTGTTGGAAACTTATGACGTTATACTGTACCTGAAGTGGTTTGTGACTCGAATTTATGCGTTATGTCAACACTATCAACGCCGAAATTAATCTGCAGCAGTCAGGTGGTACAGGTCAGTGGTCTTTAAGTTATGTTCATTATTATTGTAATGTTATGTGCTTTGAGACATGAGGAAGGTTAATTAGTGTCTCTTGTCTCGTGACGCTTTTCAGACTCTGCTGTGTTTTGTGTTTTGAAGGAGGAGTTGCTTTGGAGACTCTGAAGGCAGGGTGGGATCTCATGCTTTCAAAGCCAACTTGCTATTGCTAGACGCTCTGAAAATTGCCTTCCCTACCAATATGAAATGAGGTGAGATATTAGGTACATGTTGACTATAGCAGCAAGAAGATTAATCAAAACACCTTCAGGGGAAAAAGGCTGTTGATTACATCATGAAAATACCTCATAAATGGCAAAGTTTGAGTCAGCTAAATGTGTTTTTTTCTAAGTATGGTTTTCATACTGACATGCTGACAAAACATCTACATATTGTTACGTCCAGAGCCGTAAGGTTTTGTTTGTGTGTGCCTAAGCTGTGCTCTGTTTCTCTCTCTCTCCCTGTCTCTCTTTGTAGGAGAAATGGTTTCCACCTGATGCCAATAATCAATGCCCTGCTGTGATTGGATGCTGGTAGTAGTAGTAGTAGTCTCACTCTATGATTGAGACTTAGGCCCTGTCCCAAATGGCACACTTCATGTGCACTTTCGGTCTTGTGGACTTACAATGGCTGCCGCGTGCGCGTGTCCGTTAAGTCCGTGAGACCGTAGTGTGTCCCATTTGTCATTTTTAGATCTCAGAAGGGTGCTCGCGAGCGCCCCGTGTGGTCGATTTGCGCCCTTGATGCGCACTTTTGCCGAGCCCGCGCTGATGCGGACTCCACAGCAGACTTCCTCCCGACAGTCAAAGCGGCATTACGTTACGAAAGTGCGGACTCAGAGGAAGACCGCGAGTGCTTAGGGTTCCATTTGGGACAGGGCATATAAAGGCAGAAGTGACTGTTTATGTTAGCAAGGAAGTTAGCATATTTTGCTGTACTCTTGTTTTCTTTTCTTTTAGTTTAAGTAGTTTGATAAATAAAGAGTTTGACTGATTATGTTTGTTGTTTTGGCAATACCCCTCTTTTGCTTAATTTGTAAATAAAAACTACTTTCTTTCATGAAATATTATGTGGTTATTTGGATTGTTGTGAAACAATTCTAGGTCTGGAGATGGGGTGATGTAGCGACGCTACAGTGTCAAATAATATTTAATTAATAATCACATTAAATGACACAAAAAAATAAATCTACACAACTTCATAATATTTATTAAAATTCATACAAACGAAAACCTAAATATAGTAACGAAAAGAGGTGGGGTTTGTGTGATTGAGAGGAAAAGAAAAGAGGAAGTAGAGAAACGGAAGTGAGGGCCGGTCGGGAAGTTGGGATTAGTGTCTGAGGAAGTTGAAGTGAAATCGAGGACGTTGTTTCAGCGTGTTGTGAAGATTCCCTGTTGGATTTTTGTTCATGTGGATGATCCGAATTTCTGCACTGCAAAGATAGGAAAGGACGCGCATGTACAGAATAGACGGGGTATGAGCGAGCTGGAACCTGAACGTCGCCCGTAAGAAACCAAATAGTTAGGGAAAGTTAGGCATTTTTTTTGCCAATCTGCAAAAACATTTCTTACCAATAGCTTTTTTACCATGTGTTCCTATAGGTGTCTAGTAACACCTCCCAATTTATCCACGGCCAAATCCTCGGGGAAACGCCTGGAGAGGCGATCAAAGTTGGGGTGCCCAGAGGGCCTGGGTAAAAATAATGATTTTTTTTTTTTTTACCAAAATTAGCTTTTGAGATGTCTAACTAGGGGTTTTTAGGGGTGCTGAATCTATCCCAGCCATTAGTTTTGAGTAAAAATGACTCCTTAATCTAGAGCTGCACGATTATGACAAAAATCATAATTGCCCATTATTCCCTTGAAAGTGCATCTATCCATCATAAAAGGGCATCTATCCATCATAAAAGTGCATCTTATCCATCATAAAAGTTCATCTATCCATCATAAAAGTTCATCTATCCATCATTAAAAGTGCATCTATCCATCATAAAGTGTATCTGTCCATCATAAAAGTGCATCTGCCATCATAAAAGTGCATCTATCATCATTAAAGTGCATCTGTCCATCATAGAAGTGCATCTATCCATCATAAAAGTGCATCTGTCCATCATAGAAGTGCATCTATCCATCATAAAAGTGCATCTATCCATCATTAAAGTGCATCTATCCATTATAAAAGTGCATCTCTCCCATCATAAAAGTGCATCTCTCCATCATTAAAGTACATCTGTCCATCATAAAAGTGCATCTGCAGATTGGCAAAAAAAATGCCTAACTTTCCCTAACTAAAAGCCAAAGAGGATTCTGACAGTGAAGTTGAAAACCTGTGAGTGTTGGTTCTTTCACTTCGACGACCTGAGATCACCTATCCTAGAGGTAAAGGAAACATTTGCCTTCCTGTGCCTTTCCGTTTAGGCTGCTGGTCTCAATAAAACTTTGAACAATAGCAAACGACTCCACACTCTCATCGGAAGAACAATTACTAACACTCCTTACTGTCTTCCATTAACAGTGTTTGAACAAATTTCGTTTCTATTAGATATTTACCATATTTTTGAATGATTTTGACTTCTTTTATTGTATATATTTAATGTTAAGCAAAAGCATATTGCTGAACGTTGACGGCCGGTGCGCAGACGCGCCTGTAGGCTATTTCTATTGTCAATAATTGTTTCGTTTTGTTCGTTTTTTGAAGGTGTGTTTTTGGATACTAAGAGACTATAAAGTTTATTGCTACAAGAAGTGAATGGACATTTCGACAGGAAAATATAAAAATGTTTGTCAGTTACTAAACTGTCTGGCGCCCAACTTAAAACTAGAAACCACTCCGTTACAGTGGCTTCATGTTGTTGCACATTAATTTTAATTGCATTAAATTGCGTTAAATTGCGCAACCATCTATTTTTGCTGTTGCTTTCCTCCCCTAGACCAATCAGGAAATCAAAACATATAGGAGATGAAATTATAAAGGTGTTATCCAGAGAGGGAGAGAGAAAATTAAAGGAGAGATATATATTGAGCACAAGTGTGAAAGGGAGGGGTAGGCAGGCTGAAAAGGTGAGATAAAGAGAACTGGCAGGAGGGTATACAATGCACTAAATGAAGAGAAAAAAAATGTAGAAGAACGCATGTTGAGGAAGATAGAGATTCTGTGATGCTTGAGGCTGTGTGGACCACATTTAGAGTCACACCTGAAGAAAATATACCTATAAATTTAGTGATTCATCTGTCATTAATCTGCCTGTTTGGGTGAATGTGTTCATTTGCGTCTATCTGTAAATTTTTCATTAAAGAGAGGGCTGCAGATAAGAAGTGAGAGGTGTTGCAGTGGATGCTCTTGCACCCAATTAATTGAGGCTGTGTTCCTATGTATTTTCATGATTTTATTTTGTATATTTTTTCCTTGCCTAATGCATGAAATGTTCAGGACATATGTTTTATTATTATTTTGTTTTCGCTGAGGGACGTAATAATATAGAATAATGAAGAATTGTGTCGATGAGTGTTGACGTCATATGAGCGCGTAAATGAGTGATGTGAGCCACATGTGTGGCTATCATTAATCTAATCCATCGTCATCAATATTTTTCTAAATGTCTGAACTGTTTTATTGCATTAGTTAAGTCACAATTGTTTCATATTTTCATAAATAATGTTTAATTTTGTTTGTTCATATAAGAAACTCTGGATGGTTAATGCTGTTCACAATTGAGTATAAAGTGTGCAATAGAACACATGTAAAGCGTTTATGCTGTAGTAGTATACTTGTTAAAACCTGTTTGCAAATGTATGTAATGGGAATGATGTTGAAAGTTTAAAAGTTATGAATGTTAAAGGATTAGTTCACTTTAAAAAAAAAATTTTAGCTGATTATTTACTCACCCTCATGTCATCCAAGATGTTCATGTCTTTCTTTCTTCAGTCGAAAAGAAATTAGTTTTTGATGAAAACATTCTAGGATTTTTCTCCATATAATGGACTTCAACAGGACCCAAACAGGTCAAGGTCCAAATGAGAGTTTCAGTGCAGCTTCAAAGGGCTTTAAACGATACCAGACGATGATAAGGTTCTTATCTAGCGAAACGATCGGTCATTTCTAAAATAAATAAAAAAGTTTAAGTTTTATAAGCACAAATGCTCGCCTTGCTCTGTTCTGTGATGACTCTGTTCTAGTGATGGGTCATTTATGAACGACCTGTTCATTGTGTCTGTCACATGACAAATGAACAAGAGACTTGGAAGGTAAATTAATTATGTTCCCTGTAAATAATTTTTGACTGCATTATAATGATTTCTTTATTCAGAATATGATCAAGATTGCATAGGTGGATGTGTTCGGGGAATTTGGCGATTAGAAGTAGCCTATAACGTTTAAAGCCACTTGAATGAACAAAATGACTCTAAAAAAGATTTGTTCATTTTGATGAACGAGTTCGAACAGGAGAGTCACGAACGTGCATCACAGAACAGAGCAAGGCGAGCATTTGTGCTTATAAAACTTAAACTTTTTTATTTATTTTTTAAATGTCCGATCGTTTCGCTAGATAAGACCCTTATTCATCGTCTGGTGTCGTTTAAAGCCCTTTGAAGCTGCACTGAAACTGTCATTTGGACCTTGAACCTTTTGGGTCCCATTGAAGTCCATTATATGGAGAAAAATCCTGGAATGTTTTCATCAAAAACCTTAATTTGTTTTCGACTGAAGAAAGAAACACATGGACATCTTGGATGACATGGGGGTGAGTAAATTATCAGCAAAAGTTTTTTTAAAAGTGAACTAATCCTTTAAATGTATTTCGTGATGGATGCTGACGTCACATAAGCGCCAGCTCATTGAAGAGAGAGATGTGAGCCACGTGTGGTGTTTATCGTCAAACTGTTTTATTGCATTAGTTTGGTTTGTTTCAACGCTCTGTGATCGTGTTGGATTCGCGCAGTGAGGGAGAACCGCGCTGGATTCCTGTGGAGGAATTGCGTAATCTGGGGAATCTGCATTCACGAGGAAAAAGATTTGTTATCGTTAATTCCTGCAAAGACTGTAGTAGTAGGCATTCACTTCCCCATGAACTGAACTGAGTCACATTCAAACAAACTGAACTGAGCCCATTACATTCACACAAACTGAACTGAGTCAATTGCATTGCACTCAGTCTTCAGTGTACACAGGTTGATTCTTTATTTTATTTTTCCTTTGATTGTCATTGATGAATAATATATTTTGTTTCCAACTGGTGATTTGTAAAGGGCAAAGATATTCTCATATGATGTGTGCAAAGTGATACGTGCATGTTGAATTGAAGTGAATACAGTTACTGTTCAGTGAACTGATTGTTTCATTCATTAATTAATTTTATTTCATATTTTATTATAATTAATATATTTTTTAATTTCATTATTATTATTATTATTATTATGTATTTATCTAGTTAGTACTGTAGACAACAATTTAAGCAAGTGCAGACTGCAGACACATATTTTAAATTATTAATACTTTTTTTTTTTCTTTTGATAAATGCAAGGTGTGAGACCCCGAACCCGGGACTCCAGATACTATTATAAGTTATATGTATTTGGTGAGCGCAGACCAAGTAGCTGTTTTTTCCTCCTTTTCTTTTTCCGGTGTTAAATCATACTAATGGGTTACACTCTCATTAAGGATAACTCAAGATCTTTTGGTGGGGGAACATCTGCTCAGTTTTAGCTAATGTTAGGGTAAAGTGATTAGTGATCCCCTACGGAAGTCACACACACCAGCGTTACACATTTCTGGTGCGTTTGTGTTCAACTGCTATACGTCTAATATGCTGAATCCCCTCAGAGACACTGTTAATTAAACAGACAGACTGGCATGTCCTGCTGAAGCTCTGGGGGAAGCTGGAAGTGTATAATGTATCATTGCACAACTATGCGAATGGAGTGTCGTTACCTGAAGAGATGCTAGTTGAAAATCACACAGCATAAAGATGTGCTGAGAATTTGCAGAGACAAGATGTGACATTAGAGAAAGAAGGAGCCACAAAGTAATAAAAAGAAAACAACACATCCTTCTATCACTTTGTTCTGGCTAAGTGCAAGAAAAAAAAACATACGAGTGAATAGTGATTTGAAGCCGATTCTTCTTAAGACCTTTGTCTGAATCAAACTCATGATCTCACTGGTCTGAATCATAATCAGCTCAGTGAGTTGACAACTGACTCACTCAGTGCGTCAGATATTATGTCCAACTTAAAATGAGGACTGTTTCTTTCCAAAGTAACAATCAAAATGCACATTTTATTTTCTATTAAATTTTGCATTCATTCATTTTAATTAAGCCAATTAGATTCTTCGCGAAATGTGACATAAATATTTTTTCCTATTTCGTTTTGTCATTTTAAATTTGACGTAAACTACTGTTAAAATGTTTGAGTCAGAAGAAATTATTTTATTCAGCAAGGATGCATTAAATTAAAAAGTGGCAGTAATTCATCAGATAATCCAGATTTTTTTTTTTTAGAAGTTTACACAAAAATATTAAGCCACACAACTGTTTTAAACATTGATAATTACAAGATATATTTTTTCAAAACATTAACAAACTAAATTATTACAAAACTTTTTTTTAACGTGTATTTACTTTTCTTACACAGCAAAGGGTCCAATTTTTTCACAGTACTTCCTAGTCTCACAGCAATGGGTCCATTGGGACCACAACAATCCAACAACAAAACTGTACAACAAAGCAATGAGAGCAGTAGTGGGCTTGTGGTTCAAAATAACAAGCTTCAAAACTATTACACTAGAAAGTGCAAGTGTACACTTACACTTGTGTTTTTGGAAAGCCCAGCTAAGGCAGTGTGCTCTTTACAGTTGAGCTCCTTCAGGCAGAAGATTTAAATGGCATAATTCAGATTATTTAACAGAAAACAAACACACACACACACACACACACACACCACACATGCATCCAGGCAATTTTTGCAACTCTCTCCTTCAGTCCATTTGTAAGACAGCAGTGAGGTGACAGGGGGAATCCAGAGGCAAGAAGAGAATGCCAGCACAAGTGCTCCAGAGAAGCATTTTATAAATGAATGCAATAATAATATTTCCCAGCATTTCTATGAATGGTAATGTACTGTGATGAAAAAAAGAAAAGAAAAAGGGGCCTACAGAGATGCCATTTTTAAACACAGAGAGGACAGAGCATGGTTGAATATAACCGTATATTTAAAACTGAGGTCAAACCAAACCTCTCTCTCTCTCATCTATCTATATAAACACACACATCCACACAAACACTGGAGCTTATTCATCAAACCATGCAGAAATTGTAAATGACTTGGGGGAAGAGAGACAGACTGCTCTGAATAGACACACGCTACAGCCATTTACATACACAATACTGCTCACATTCATGTACGTTTCGCAGAAAATGCCATTATTTTACATCTATAATCCTCACACACACACATGTGCACCATGCATGCACACATATATGCTTCATCTTAAAAGAGAACTGTTAGAAAAATGGATCACAGACTGTGTATGTTACTGTATGTGTCTATGAAAAAAGGGTGAACGGGATTAATCTCCCCAGCAACCCTTCCCCCAATCCCTTCTTTCTCTCAACTCTCTCCTCGTCCCTTATTCATCTGTTCATCTGCGCCTGTGTGTCACTGTTAACTTCATCCTCTTCCTCTCGCCTTCACCATCTTTTCCATCTAAGAGGATTTTTGGTGTTATGCAAAGCATGTTTGCAGGATTGGTAACTTCACAGCAGAACAGCGTAAATCAAAGACACGCTTTCTCCAAAACTCTGATAAAGAGGCCTTCACCCACTTTTTCCAGTTTCATGACAGGCACCTATTGATGATACAGTGAATGACCAAGCACATCTCAAGAAGGTGTGCAGTTCAGCAAAAAATATGAATTGATGAATGAAATGAATAAAAAATAGCTGAGATGGGCAGCAAAACAAAAAGTTCAGACAAAATCAAAATCACACACCCCTTTAAACCTGGTGAAACATTCATTTATCATTGGCAGGTTTATAAACACTAACATTCAAAAGTTTAGGGTCGGTAAGGTATTTCAATGTTTTTTTAAAGTCTCTTTCGCTCAACAAGGCTACATTAAGCTAATGAAACTGTAATAATATTTAACAATATTGCTGTTTAAAATAACTATTTTCCATTTTAATATATTTTAAAATGTAATGTATTCTTGTTTTGGCGAATATTCAGTAGACATTACACCCAACCCTTCAGAAATCAGTGTAATATGCTGATTTTATGCTCAAGAAACATTTCTTATTATTAACATTGTTGAAAACAGTTGTGCTGATTAATGTTTTGTGGAAACCATGAACACAGGATTTTTTAATGAATAGAAAAGATAATCAAAAGAAAATTATAATATATATATATATATATATATATATAGATTTACACTTGTTATTCTTCTGATTCACTGTAAAAATAATCAAAACAGTAAACTACTGCAGCTGTGGTTGCCAGCTTATACCGTAAAAATATGGTGTGTTACTGTTTTTAAAATTAACAGCTAAATATTGTTTTGTCAGCTACAGCTATATTCTGTATTAAAAATTACAAAATGGTATTTAGCTGTTAATTTCAAAAACAGTTTCACACCGTATTTTTACGGTATAATGCTGGCAACCACAGCTGCCAGTAGTTTACTGTTTTTTTTTACAGGATTATTTTTTTACAGGGTACAATATGACTTCCACCATGTAATTTTACGGTTGGAATCTGCTGAGGTGAAAAGTCACTCTATTGTACTTCATTGCCAAAGACAATTTTTACTTGCATTTGCCACCCTGCTCACGTCCTTTGCCTTCATCATCCCTATCTCACCCTAGATGTCCATTATCATCTGCTGCTTCACCCTAACCTCCATTCTGCCTCTCTGATCATTATTCAGCACCATAGACAGGTACCGTACTCTTATGAGTCTATGACCCTCTGGTTCATTATGTGTAGAATGTAATATTAATTCTAAATAATTTATGTACACACACAGTACATATGCTTACATTGACACACAGATCCTGCTAATGATGTGGTGGAGTATGCGTTGCTAAAAAGAAAAGTAAAAATGCCTCATGATTCATACGATTGCGCAATATAAAAAAAACACACACACAAACACTTAAGATAGATTATGGTATTGATTGCTGTCATTTCTGGAGCTCTTGTCTTTATTAGACTGCTGTTAAATTGATGAGAATCAAAGCGATAATCGTTACCGGTTACACAAACACACTTAAATACACAAGCTAGAATCTGGAAACCACGTTGTTGTCTTAATGTATTAATATGATAAATATAATAATTAATACAATATAATCTTCTTGTAATGATACACAAGCAAGCATTAGACATTGTTTTAAGATCCATCAATAACAGATTTAGTTTAAATTGCTTGTTATAATGACCAAATATCTATGCTCAGAGCCCACAGGATTAAATCCATACAGCTCAGCGTTCTGTCAAATTATGAGATCATTAGCCATGTTTTTATTACAACATATGCATACATATTTTCTTGCATACAGAATGACGTAAACAAATGATCCGTAAAAACAAATTGAGCATTTGATTTGCAAGTATAAATGAGGAAGTTTATCAAGAACTGCACTGTACAATGGCTACTGACCTGAGAAGCCATTTCTGTCACTCCGTGCATTTTTGACCAACGGGGCTGATGAGACAGAATGGAGAAAAAAATGTTTCTGTTGTAGTCAATCAACAAGTTACTCAAGTCATTATATATTTGTTATAATATTTATATATAATTTCAAAATGTAACAATAAAACTATGCGTGAACAGCACAGAAAATAATACTACTAGTCTTTTACTATTGTTTCCTAGTTTTCTACCAGTGTGATAGGCTAAAGTTTAATTTTAATGACTGTTTTATTAAAATACAACAAATCCTATTTGTGAATCAGTATCTTCAAGTACACATTATCATACAAGTCAAAAGTTTGGGGTCATGCTGTTCTTTTGAATTTTCTATTCAACAAAAAAACATAACAAAATCCAGAAAAATCATGGATTCCACAAAAAGATTAAGCAGCATAATGGTGTGTTCACACCGAACGCGAATAGAGCGTCAAATACGCGTCTATCGCGTCTAGTTAGACGCTTGAACATTTTGAACCCATTCGCGCGTCCGTGTCACTTGCGAATAAAAAAAACAACAACACAATTTCTTTCTGGCATACGTTTCCGTCATGTCTGAAATAAAAGATATTGCTGCTCTGTACTTGTTGTGGAAGTCCCAAATACGGAGGAAAGCCAAACGCCGACGTGTCTGTGTTCACAGCACCATCCAGAGGCGAACTCAACTCGGTGAATTTCACAGTCTTCTTCAGGAACTGCGCCTGGATGACAGCCGCTTCCAGCGCTATTTGAGGATGATGGGTGCCCAGTTTGATAACCTGCTAGGGTCGCTCAGTTTCAACGGCTCTGGGGTCACTGACAGGATTTCTCGCATGCTCTTCGTTGATTGGCTGGCGCAACAAAGCGTCATGCGAATCTTCCGCTCGAGTTCAAATTTTTCAACTTGCGCGGAAGACGTTCGCGGCAAAACGCATCGCCCAATTCGCGTCATTCGCAACGCCCGGCGCGAATGATGCGTCTATTCGCGTCTTTGCATTGACTTTGTATGTAATCTACTCGCGCAAACGATTAAATTCGCGTTCGGTGTGAACACACCATAACTGTTTTCAACATTGACCATAATGAGAAATGTTTTTTTGAGAATCAAATCATCGTGTTAAAATTGTTTCTGAAGGATCAGGTGACACTGAAGATGATGCTGAAAATACAGCTTTGAAATCACAGGAATAAATGAAACTTTAAAATAGATTAAATAAGAAAACTTATTTTAAAAAGACTTCACAAGGTTGTTTTTACTGTATTTTTGATCGAAAAAATACAGCCTGAGTGAGCATAAGATACTTCTTTCAAAAACATAAAAAAAAATCTTTTGAAAAGATTCAATAAGTTATTAATTTTACTGATTGACAAACCAACAAGTCATTGGTCTTTTTGAATGATTAAGTAAAAGAAAAGGCCGATAAGAGTCATTCGTGTCGTGTGTGAATCAGACTGCGTTTGAGCACTGCATTTTTGTGTGCAGCCAGTAAAGACATGAGGAAGTGTTGTTTACTTATTGTCTTGGCATAATTTTTTCTTCAGCTAGTCTTAAAATCTCATCCCATTCAACTGCAAACACACAACCTAGGTAATATATTTTCGTTGTTGTGAAGCTGCACTGCCGCTAAATAGCGATGCAGAAAACAATGTTGCATACACACACATAATTAATCAGTGAGTGAATTAACTCAGGGGAACTATAAACATTACCTCAGCTCACCTCATTATCTCTCTCTTACTCTCCTTATGGACTCGCTCTCTGTCTGACCTCTACTTTTCACCCATGCATTTCTTCATTCTGATCTTTCTTGTTTTCTATGGTTCCTGGTATTAACATCTGTCTCAGTTGATCAGATCACAAGTGGACAGATTTCACTCACACTTGAAACACCATGAATCTCAAATGTGTCTGATTAATACATCAAAATTTGTGTTCAGCTGTACCTAGCTAGTGAAGTACAAAACATTTTTTTGAGCAATGATTGCATTACGTGCTATGTTGACATTGGCACTATAAACAGGGTTGTGTTCGCCATTTCACAGTGAAGTAAAGATTTAGTGAAGGTTCACAATTACGGTTTTCCTTTGGAGGCAAATTCAGCAAGACTGCACTGGGTTTGACATCAAATTCTCCCCTGCAGATAAAAAAAAAAAAAAAAAGAACACATACACATACACAACAATTCTCCGGTAGGCCATATGGTCAAAAACCCGATATTCTAGACACATTGTTGGAAATACTTTCCATTGCACGTCAGCATTAATATATATCCACCACAGCTTGGCCCTAGAACATCTTTAACACAGTTGTAAACAGTGGAGCTACACTAGCTGTTGTCTAGACATCGAGCTGTAGTCACTGTTCGAAATCACAGAACCATTACTGGTGTCATCATCTTCTAGTAGGTACTGCCCCGAACACAAAGCCATGAACGCTAACTGGGAGCTGTTGAAGACGGACACAAATATTTACAGCTACTTTCCACCGTTGTACTTACTGCATAATACTACAATTCAGGTCTCAAACTATTCTCTGCACTTTAGGGAGGTAAATGATGAGAGCGCATCAAATCCCAAATTCGTAGGCTCCAGCATACACAGGTTCGACTCTTAATAACATGAATTATGTATAAACTGCTAAATCGAATCCACAGCTGAAGTATATTAGTGCAAAAAACTGCTTTTGTGACATTAATGCTTCTGCGTGTGCTTTACCGTACCTTTCTCTATGCCTCCATAATTGTGTCTTAAAACATTTTTTTAGCCTCTTATGCTGAAATATCTCTCACCTGTGTGTGATATTTGGATGGCTTAAATCCATTTTTATAATCCATATTTGAACCTTTTTTGACCTGTCAGATTTTTTTCTTTGAAGATGGAAAAGCTTCCAAGAAGACTGTAAAAAAATCTTCTGTATTTTGTCTGGTTTTTAAGTACAAAAATCTAAACATTTTTCTGTCCATGAGGTAAGAGGCAACTTAAGTCTAAGGGAAAACCGTTTTTCTTACCTCATATGCCATAATTTTTTAAAAATTATGCCATATCAAGTATTGATTTCTGATCAAATAAGTAATTTTGCTTCTCAAGTAAATTAACCTTGATTTAAGAATGTTTAGATATTTGTACTGGAAAACAAGACAAAAATACTGAGTAAGAAAATCCTTTTTTGGCAGTGAAAGGAAGAAGGAAAGAAAAAGAGAAGAAAAAACACATAATAGTACCATGAAGTGAGGCACAGCTTAGAATGAGTATAGGAATTATTTCAGTCTCCATGGAAACGATGACTTGCCAGAGAGGGGATTTCTCCAAAATCTGAGCTTTAGGTCTTTGATCAAGGTATGTGCGAGAATGTGTGTCTGTGTGTGTGTTTTTTTAGGGAGAGAGAGAGAGAGAAGAGAGAGAAGGGAGAGAGAGAGAGAGAGAGAGAGAGAGAGGAGAGAGAGAGAGAGAGAGAGAGAGAGAGCAGCTGTGTTCCTCCACTGTCGACTCACAATCCCATACCTGCAGATGATTCCATAATAAATGAAAAGCATGCTGCATAAAAACGGAGATTAGACTCTAACAATGGAATTCCATTTCCATGGACACAATCATTTCCAAAGGCAAACAATGAAATTCCATTACAGTTTAGAGTGCATTAAACCATAGGAAAAAAATTCAGTTGTTGGCCTCAAGAAAAATATTTTCAGAAATTGCCCTCTACGTTGCAATAAATCCTCCAGCAAATGTTTTCTTTCTCTCATTCCTCTCTACCTTACACACTCTTACAGTATAAACACACCGTCAGACAATATAAATCAACAAAGTTTGAAAGTAGGAGAAACTTCATGGAATGCTTCTCACCTCCTTTTCTATTTGTACAGGTTGATTTAAAGCTTGTTTATCTGAGGGGCACTTGTGTCTCTTTCCCCTTACCTCTACTTCTACCCATAACTGTTATAAATACATCAAGCTATTTAAAACTAAAGAGAGATTTAGGGTTCAAGGACAGAGGGGATCAAAATGAGCGAGAAGGCCAGGGAGGAAGAGCCGCGGAGCAAATGCAAAGATGCTGGGTTAGCGTTAGCACGCTAGCATATGTGTCGCCGTCGGGCTTTTTCCTTGTCTGGAGCACATGGTGGCCCTGCGCTCTGATTGGCTCGGCCCTTGTGGCCATGGAAACCCAGCCATGGGTGAACGATACCCCCTCTGAACATGACTTGGGGAAAAGACAGGAAACAAGGACATCAGTCTTTCACACACACACACACACACACACACACACACACACACACACACACACACACACACACACACACACACACACACACACACACACACACACACACACACACACACACACACACACACACACACACACACACACACACACACACACACACACACACACACACACATCCTGTCTAATACTTTTTGACCTGTGTTGGAGGACTCGTGTTTTATGTTGATGATGCAACCAAGGGTCTGTCACTATGCTCATGGCAGGATCACTGAGGGGGAGTTAGAGGTGAACAGAGAGGAGAAACAGATCACATGGAAATGAAAAAGAAATAAAAAGTGCAAGAACCCTTGTTTTTCTTCCTTGTACTTCAGTGTTAATTTACTCCTGTTGTAAAAGCACAAACTATCACAACACTTCTAAGGAAGTATTCACTTCATTTTAGCAACTGCCCACATTATATTTGCTTAACTGAGTGAAACAGCCCCAGTTAAGAATACTAAACAAAACAATATTATTATTTTAAACATAAGGTTTTATATATTTATTTTTTGTTAAAATGAATGTGTACCTTTAATATGTTGTCATAAACATCCAGTTGATTCAACTGACGGATTCAGCAAGTAATTTGTTAGACTGATTTGAGTCAATGACTGTGTTTTTTTTGTCTGATTGAGCAACAGGACCAGAACAAACAAGTCATTTAAACATTCGATACACTACTCATGTTTTTCTTTTTTCTTCTTCTTTTTTGTTGTTGTTGCTTGCAGCCTGCAATGACAACCCAACAAAAAGAGTATAATTTTAGATTTGCATTAATATTAAACTTCACATTTTATAAGTATTATATTAACAGTTAATTAGTATTTTAATACTAATACTTAATTTAATACTAGTACATTTTTTTTATAAATTAAATGCATGTAAATACTAAAAACAAATATTAAAAAAAGTCCTTATGTACTTTTTCTAATGGAAAATTTTCCCCATCACATTCAAATCAATGACAAACCTTAAAAATGATTATTTAACTATTTAAGAATTAAAAGAAGAAGAACGTCAGTTCTCGCACTTGCGTCATGGAAATCTCTTGAACTCTCGTCTCAGGCACACAAAGAAGTAATGGAATAGTCGAATAAAGTCGTTATTTTTGTTTTTTTTTTCCGCACAAAAAGTATTCTCGTCGCTTGATAAACTTATAGTTGAGCCACTGTAGGCACATGACATATTTAAACATTTTCTTCAATGACCTTCTGGGCCGTCAAGTTTCAATCCCTTAGGAAGCCTATGGAGGAGTGACCCAGCTCTCAGATTTAATCAAAAATACCTTCATTTGTGTTCCGAAGATGAACGAAGGTCTTACGGGGTTGGTACAGCATGAGTGTGAGTAATTAATGACTTAATTTTCATTTTTGGGTGAACTATCCCTTTAACTAAAATGCTTTTTATTTTTAGTCATTTTATTCCATCTGAATTGTTTTAGTAGTTTAAATAGTTTTATTTAGTAGACTAAATATCACATGATTTTAGTCAACTAAATCTACAGTAGATTTAGATGACTAAAATCTAAAGGGTTTAGTTAAACTGCAATGCATCAATTAAGCATTTCTCTAAAATGACCAAACTCATGATATACTCCTGGAGAAAACATCTATTAACCTGTTAATATGAATGATATTAAGGTTTGAACATGCAATACAGACACAGATTGAACTGCTGACATATAACATGACTTTATTTATCTTAAAATGTATTAATTAATTTGTTTTTTCAGTTACTGATGATATATCCATTTTTTATAACAACTTGCATCATTGTTTATTTTTTAAAGTAGACATATCGATTCATATGAATTAAATATAGATGAATCCTTTTCTTTTTCTTTTGTTATTTGATTAACATTAATAATAATAATAATAATACATTTTATTTATAAAGCACTTTTCATAAAAGAATCTCAAAGTGCTACAGAACCACAATAAACAATCTAAAATCAGTAACCAATAAAATACATAGAAAGAATGGAAAAATAACAACGCCTAAGGACCACTTAAGAAAGCCTGCCTGAACAAAACAGTTTTTAGCTCCTTTTTAAAATTGTCCACCGACTGGGGTTTTCGCAGATGTTCAGGGAGGGAGTTCCAGATGCGAGGGGCAGCACAGCAGAAAGCTCGGTCTCCCATGGTACATAGTCTTGAGCGTGGCTGATGTAGGAGGTTTGAGCTTTGGGACCGGAGGTTACGGGTAGAAGAATGAGGGGTAAGGAGATCTTTGAGGTATTGCGGGGCATTGTTATAGATGCAAAGATGGGTAATGAGGGCGATTTTATATTGAATTCTTGAGGTTATGGGGAGCCAGTGGAGGTTCTGAAGAATGGGAGTGATGTGTTCGTATTTGCGTGCCTTCATCAGAGTTCGGGCAGCACAGTTCTGAATAAATTGGAGTTTTTGAAGGTGTTTACTTGAAACACCAATAAGTAGGCTGTTACAATAATCAAGCCTGGAGGAAATTAAGGCATGGACGAGTTTCTCAGCATCAGAGAAAGTGAGAAAGGGGCGGAGTTTCGAAATGTTTTTGATATGAAAAAAACAGGTTTTATACAGATGTTTGACATGATTTGCAAAGGTTAGTTGAGGGTCAAGCTTCACGCCGAGGTTGGTAACAATAGCGGAGAGGGAGATGTCCTGACCAGAGAAAGAGATAGTGGTAATAGGTGATGACTTTACCTGATGACAGCAGCATGTTTATTAGACTGCTGTCACTTTAAGGCTGAATGCAAGGATCCAATATGCTGATACATATCCGATGTTCACGTTCCCTTAAGACATAACCGACTGCGTTTAAGTGAATACTCGACAAAATAGGTATTTTTACATAATTTCTGCGTATTTGTCCATTCAAGCGTGAAAAGACACGAAAGAGAGCTCAATTTTCTACTCGTGCGCTGAGAGGCGGCTTTCTGTCACGTTCTGTCACGCTTTTTCAGATTTATCCATATGTCTGCTCTTCTCTTTCTCCCAGACATTTACATTTTTTAGTGTATGCCAACTTATGTTCTGCTGGGTAGATCAGAACTTTACAATTCAAATGTGTGCATCTAAAACGCAGGACATCAGTTCTGACTGGATCACTTCCCAAATCGTCTCTCCCTAACATTATTGCCTCATTTTTATTAGTTGATAGATTTTCATCATGGTTTTTGTTTATTTATTTTTAATAAGTCAGTGAAAAAATTAACACTGGTTCAGTATGCTTTTTCTTACTCTGTATTTCACTATCCCTTTTTGACAGGACCCAGACCTGGCTGGGTCAACAGAGCACATGTACTTGTCTTTGAAACAGGTTGTGTCACCACAGAGACTTGTGTATGAGAAAGAGAAAGATTTGAAAGAGATGATATTGGGCAGGCCATGGGAGGGAAAGCTGTAAATCAGGATGGCTTGTGTTTGTGTGTGTGTGTGTGTTTTACGTGGCCTCGGTTGTCTCAGTGTGTCCTGTCTTTGCAGTCATCCCTTGCTGTCAGATAGCATTAATACTGACTGCAGATTTACTCACTCAGCCACAGAAGCTGAGAATGCACACTCACGTGTTTGTCTGTGTGTGTTTTGGACGGCAAAGGTTCACTTCGGCACTGAGCTGAGTGGAAGAAAAGAATCACATGAGACTTCTTCCCACTGGGAATGTCACCGAGGATCTATAACTACACACACACACACACACATAAAAACATGCTGCGTCTATGGTGTGTGTGCATCAGACAGAATGATGGAGTCATTATGAATCACCATGATGATAAGTACAGCACTCCTTTGTAGAAAACACAGGGGCGCACACAAAAACATAATACATGTAACATTACAGATTCTCTTTATAGTGTTGGATGGGTCAGGTTTTGCTTAGACTGTGGTGATCAAATGATACAAGAAGAGGGCCTGATAACCATACTACATATCTGTTCGCCATCATACTTTTTAATCTCCATATGGATGTTAGATTGACATTGACTTTGTAGCAGACTTGCTGAGAGGCTTCAGAGCCTCCCCATATATCTGATGCCGCCTCGATCTGGGTGGTCAAAACTGGCCTTGACCAGCCGGAACGAAGCAGTCTGTGTTCACAACACATTAGAAAGCTGTACACAGGCCAGGTTCCTCAGATCAGGCTCCTGGACTATAGTGTGCATGAGCCTGTGTGTGTGTAATTGCATGCCAGACAGAATGTGCTCCTCATCACTCTTTTACCCAGGCAAAGTGCAATTTCCATCCCTTTCTATACTATTTTTCTTTCTACAGTAAAGTCAAACATCTACTGTGTGTATGCATGTAATAAGTCACATAGAAACACTGTTGTCTCACACCCATGTCCTCCTGGTAGACTTGGGATGAAAAAGCAAAAAATAGAAAACAAAGAACATAAAATATGATGGGTGTGTGTCTTGACATGGCATAAAGGCATTGTGTCTGTACCAGAACACACAAAATGCATAAATGTTTGAATTTAAAAATGCTAATTATTCATTATATTTTTTATTAGACACAATCTTTAAATGGAAATACTATAACATGTTTTTAATAAACAGGCGTTTCTTAAACTATTGGTACTTTTTTTGTTATTAGGAGCAAATTTGTTTTGTTATAGCACTCTTTGAAATTGTTTTAATCTTGCAATTAAAGTTTTTTTATGAGAGATTTTCATTGTTTAAGATTAAAAGTGTAGGTCTGTTACAGTTGGAAAGTAAAATTTAAACAAAATATATTTTATAGTAACAAAAATAAATTATTAATTTAAGGCATGGTAAAAAAAGAGTTTAATTTTAATCTGACCTTTATCAATTAAAAAAATAAGAATATATAAATATATTATTTTTGGATATGATTTTTCAAAACTCACTGAACTTTAACATGGCATTATCAACGTATGCAAGCTTTTCAGAGCCATAAATGAAATCACTGGGCAAATCAACTTGTCCGGTTTCTCATGACTGATTATTTAAGCAAGTGGTCATTGTAATTTGAAATAAAATGTGTGAGTAGTCCAGACATATACGGTGCCTACAAAAGCAAAGCACTTGAAATGCACGAGAGAGAGAGAGAGAGAGAGAGAGAGGAGAGAGAGAGAGAGAGAGAGAGAGAGAGAGAGAGAGAGAGAGAGAGAGAGGAGAGAGAGAGAGAGAGAGAGAGAGAGAGCAGGAGTGAGAGGGATGAGGAGAATGAGAGGAAGGAATGGATGAAGGCGTAAAGGCAATTTCGGAAGTGAAGTGAATGTATGATTAAATCCAAAAGTAATCAATGGCTTACTTCAGTATAGATAAACACAGTTTTTCGATGGTTTAAGATGACGACAGTTATAGATGATTTTTTATGACACATTACAATCTGCCTGATGTGAATTTTAACAATTGACTAAACAGTTGCACTAAATCCTATTAACAGCTGTTTTAAAATAATATAGTAGAATTTTTTTTTTTAAATGAATGCTAGAGGTATTTTGTGACTTTACGCACCACCACCCCACCTCTGCTAATTAAATACTTTTCATGCTCTAATATCAGCTAATTGCTTTAATCAGATGTTTTGGTGCATAACTGTGACAAATACCTGCAAGGCTTGTTGCTGTGGAGCAACAGCAGTACAGTGAATGTTTAACTGAAAAACATGGTGTCCTCTATAAAGACGTTAAACAGACAGACCCAGACCAAACAATAAATAAAACTAGCAGGTCACTAAAAAAAAATGCTTTTAATGCCTTTTGCAAAACAATGGCAAAATCAATCCTCTCCAAAACAAGGGCGGTTAACACTTTAGTTTAGGGTCCAATCCTCATTACTAAATTTGCTTATTGGCCGCTTATTAGTAGCCTTATAAGCAAATATTTAAAGCAAATATTAATGCCTTATTCTGCATGACCATAATCTACATCCCTAAATCCTACCCAATACCTAAACTTAACAACTACCTTACTAACTATTAATATGCAGTAATTAGGAGTTTATTTGAGGCAAAAGTCCCAGTTAATATTTAGTTAATAGTGAGAATAGACACTAAACTAAAGTGTGACCAAAGACGTTTTTATTCCCAAACTATATTCTGAAAAGCGAGGGAGGGAAATTCCTGGAGATCTCTGCTTTATTGAGCTTAACTTTAACAAGTAGCCTATCTTCCTCTTTTTTTCAATCATAACTTCTTTTATTTTAATGCAGCTGTTGTTGTGATTATTTATTAAAGAAATACAAAACAGAAAAAAAGAACAAGAGAAAGGAGAGAAAAAAATATGATGTTGTTGTCTCATTAACAAGTTAGTTGCCTATAAATTTAACTACTTTAAGCTCCGTCATCAATACATAAAATATGAAGGCTATATGAAGTATAAACATGTCCATCTCTTCACGTAGGCTATTTATGTGCACACGGCACCACAGAAAACATTTACTTAAATATCAACTAAATACACAATTTCAGCTTTCACTCTCTTAAGACCAAGTAAAACCAGTGCAAAACAGAAACTGTTAAGTCTGTAATGCCGTTTTGTTTCTGTCAGCAAAAAAAAAAAAAAAAAAAATAAACCAAACCCGTGGGTAAAAGTGTCATTATTTGCGACAATCTTTTACAGCGGTAACCACACTATCACATGCGCCGCGTTTTACACAAAAGTACATTTTTAATGGTCTTCATTAAAGAAGGTTATATAGGCTATATAATTGCTTGATATTCACCATAACCTCGTCAAATGCGCTTCAGTTCTGTCATTCACGTGCTGTTTCTCCACACACATTATCTTATTAAAATTCAAATATGGCTGAAATATGATTCTTACCGCTCTGCGAGTCTGCGATGATTATTTTATGGAGAAGGATGTCGAAATGACAGAAGGTCCCAGTATTTTAATCGCTGCTCAAGTCCTCCGTTGTTGAACTCGCCTTCGCTTCTGTCTTGTCACCGTTGAACCCTTCACGAGACCTCAGAGCGTGACTGAAATTATCCGATTTTAACATACTGTTCTGTAACAAGCGCTATTTTACGACGTATTGTGAGTGTTGTTAAGGTTCCTTTGCCATCTGTCGTTCTGTTCATAAATTCAGTTGGATGTATTCAGTCATTTCGGAGAAAACACTGCTGATACTCGCTCACCGGCGATGAGTTCATTTTCGCGCGCCTGAGCTATAGTCTCGTGCCCGTATTTACCTGGCGAAATATTCTCTCGCGCTTGAAGTGTCATTTTTAACCGCGCGCTTAAAGTCACTCACTTCATTGCACACGTGCGACCTATCCATCCTACTAACTGTCAAAAATAAATGACTACGATTTCAAGCGGTGTCCGCATCTCCTCTCCGTCCTCGCGGGGAGGCTGGGACACAATGACTGCTTGCACGGCTTTTACCCACGCCACTTTTTCGGTTGTTTATCGCAGGGAAAGGCAAAAGTGCACGACCTTGTCTGAGGGATGCTACGGCGTATAAAACTGAAGGGTAAGCATGACGGATGATTGCACACTGACGAGAGGCATTTCTGACGTTCACAAAAGTCGGATGATTGACTTGCGCGCAAGCACGATGCGCGCGCCCGCTCTCATGCATGGATTCATTTGGACATAAAAAGCCAGTGTGTTCTAACTTAAATTTAAGCCGTTTATTAAATTATTAATGTTTCGATTCTGTTTCGATACAAAATAGACTATACATGATAGACATTTTTAATAAACTGTTTTAATACATTTAATAATTAGTTCTATCGTAAATTATCAGAGAAAATAAAGCAAAACCTGGAATATTGGATAGGTTTTAACTTTTAAACATATATATATGCAACATATATGGCTATATTAATGATTCCTACTAACATACTGTTATTGTACTCTTAGTCCATTATTTTTCTTCAGCTTAATTTAGACTTCTAATACCTGCCCAGCCCTATATCCTCAATCAGAATTTGAGTTGATAGTTCTTACCCTGAAACCGTGTTCCATCAGTCTCAAGTCTAAACGAGCCATTGTAACCTCTCCATCTGCTTCTCTGACATTCAGGCACTCTGACAGGAACTTTGACAGGCTGACTGGTTCAGGTGCATTGGCTGACATCTTACACAGACAGTGACATTGGAAATGGGGTTTCCTCCAAACCAGAGGCATCTCTCTCTCCCTCTGTTTTCTTTTGTTCTCTCTCTCTTTCTCACTTGTCAAATGATGGCAGGGCTTAGGTTGGTAAGAGTCCAGGGCATGAAATAATTATTGTTGCTAGAATGGCATGATCAAACTGTTCACATAGTTTTGACTGGGAGGTAGGGTGAAATCCGGCTTCCAAAAGTTTGTGTACTCTGTGGTTTTGATGAACAGAAGGGTTTTCGGCATATGGTGCTCAAAAACAGCCTGAAGTGACACAGAGGGCTCCAGTACTTCTCTTTGTCACATTATCTTGTGGTGTCTGCCAGAAATTCCCTGGCGCCCTGTTTAACATGAATCTCTCACTCTGACTTGTGGGAAAGGAGAAGAGTAGAGGCAACACAGACGTTGGATCAAGATGGTGACATTGTCACATCAAATCACTCCATTAATCTGTCACTCAATGTGATTGAACAAATGATCAGACAACCATTCAGAGATCATTTCAGAGATTTTTTTTCTACCATTGTGTAAAGTCGAAATGCCAGTGTTGAGTTTCAAAACTGTCTTCAAACTCTAAAATATAATTTTAGGATATTCACATTGTGATTGAAATTCCATTTATTATCATGACATTACAGTCATCATAACCAATATTTTGACAGTATCACATTTTCACACACTTTATTACATAATTTATTATATTATATTTTTTTATGAAATATTAAATGAATATTTGTATGCATGTTGTGTACCAATTTTATACAAAACTGGATCAAAAATACAAAATTGTTATTCAGATGATAACTGGACACTTGCTGAATAAAACAATTAAACTAATGAGGTTTCATGAGTACTGTGAGCTACTATTTGAAGAGTTTATTGTTGCACACTGGCTGCTGCATACCCCTTCAGGCTGTCTTGGAGGGGTGAGGTGTCTAAGTTGCAATATCTACCTATACGGGGGTGCCTCAGGGCTCAGTGCTTGGACCACTTCTCTTCTCCAGCATGTCATCATTAGGATCTGTCATTCAGAATCATGTTTTTTACTATCACTGATATCACACAAATCTACCTCTCATTCCAGCTAAATAATATGATGGTAGCTACTCGCATCTCAGCCTGACAGACATTTTCGGACTGTATGAAGAACCTTCAACTCAACCCAGAGCTGCTTGTGATCTCGGCCAACCCAACATTTCATCACAACTTCCATTCAGCTAGGTTTGTCATCCATAACTCCTTCCAGAACAGCAGGAACCTCAGAGTTGTGATTGATAATCAGTTAAAGTTCACAGAACACATTGCCCAGTCCTGCAGATTTGCCTTATACAACATTAGGAAGATCAGGCCCTTTCTATTGGAGCATGCTACACAATTCATTGTCCAAGCTGGACTATTGTAATGCTCTCTTGGCAGACCTTCTAGCATGTACTGTTAAACCTCTGCAACTGATTCAAAATGCAGCAGCAAGAGTGGTCTTAAATGAGCTGAAGAGAGCACACGTCACACCTCGATTTATCAATTTACACTGGTAGCCAATAGCTGCTAGCATCAAATTCAAGGCACTGATGTTTGCCTACAGAACGACAACTGGCTCTGCATACCCATACCTAAATTCACTACTTCAGACTTATGTGCCCTCCAGAAGCTTGCAAGTGAACGGCGCCTTGTGGTGCCATCTCAGAGACACAAATCACAAAATCACAGACCTTCACCTGGACTGTTCCCTGCTGGTGGAATGACCTGTCTAACTCAATACGAGCTGCTGAGTTTGTAGCCATTTTCAAGAAATAGAAATGCATCTTTTTGTCAACACTTGACCCATAAATATTAACACGTTCTATTCTTTTTTGTTATCTATTTATATATGCTGTTGATTTGATTGCTTCTGTTGTCCTTCTCAATTTAAAGTCGCTTTGGATAAAAACACCTGATAATTGATTACATGTACTGTAAATGTTAAAACAGTAGGCATATGTATTCAATGCAGTATGTTAGCAATTTGTTGCATTCCAAACAAAGCCCATGCGCTCTGTATGTCTTTCATATTGCTGTAAGAAACGCTGCCCTCATGTGGTGTCATGACTGGGTTCTTTGCAGTTCTTATGACACAGGTTCATGAAGAGGTTAAGGTGTGAATGGATGGAGAAGAGATGTGAAAGAAATAGAGTAGAAAAAAGCAGTAGTGATTTAACTGGCCATGCAGGGAGGCATGACTTAAAAGCCTAGTTCCCTCAAAAACAATAATTTAAGTTGTTCCAAACCCGTATGATTTTCTTGATCATGAATTAGGCAGAAAGTTAATGTTTCTCTTTTCCAAATCATTAAAATTAAATGTTGACCAGTGTCTTTGAAGCTCCAAAAATGACATAAAAAGTTCAATAACATTTAGCCCATATCACTACTAGTACTGCACTCATACAGGTCATACTGTATAATCATACTGGTTTGGATATTACATATAAACATTCATTCATGAACATTGAACCAAAGCCCTGTCAAAGCACTTTGAAACATTACCAGATTGTCAACACAAACTTTTCTGATTGGCTGAGATAGAATGGAGGAATTACATGTCATTGGATGGAAGAAAACGTCTGGAGATACAAGGTTCCAGAGATAAAGGTAAACATGCTTAAATACAAAACCTTAGACTGACAGCAATGTGAACGTCAACGTAAAGCAAATATTTGACTTGCTACTTAGAAATTAACTGTACATATTTCGGTGTTGTGTCAATCATGAAGTGTGTCTAACTTTAGTTTAAAAGTATTATGACAGTTTTCTGACTCTGGGTAGAACATGTGTGTACATTCAGTGTGACTGTGTGAATCCCAGGGCATCTGCTCTGATGGCAGTGAATGTAAACGTGCCAAAGCACACATTCACACAGAACCTTTGAGCACAATTTGAAAATCACTGCTAAATATAGAAAAAACACACCAGTAAGCCAAAACCTTAGGAGAAGACATTCAATCAGAATATCATTTCACCATTCATCTTGTGAGAAAGTGATCCTGGTATTCAATCCTTCCTCCCTTTTCTCTCTTTATCTTTTCCCCTTGACATGCAAGTTAAATTTGTTAATGAAACCACTTCACCGCTGGCTTCTGGCTGGAGTATCAAAACCTTAAACTTTCCACAGGAACATTGTGTATTTCTTTGTGGTGAGATTAAGAAACACTGTTCTCTGACACGTTTCCGGCAACTATAAGGCTTTAAGTGTTGACAGATATTTTATTATGCAAGTGCAGTGCATGAGAGAGCCTCTTATAGTCCGTCACTCATGCTGCCAGAACCATCTCACATATTTACATCACACACACAAACACACATCATTCATGAAGGCAGCAGCAACGTAGTCCGAACTGATTATTCATCACCATTTTACCCAATGACACATGCATGGAAACTCCCGGTCTCTGAATTAAATCTGATTCGCTCTGACATTCAGAAAGTTCTCTTCAGGCAGACTGATTAGATAAATGTCACAAACAAATATGGCCGTAAAGTTCAAAATATTAACATACTGTTTGTTTACTTTTCTTTAACTTTTTAATTGAACTTTTCTTTTTATAGGAATAACGATAACACTTTATAAGGTCCATTCATTATGGTTAATGCACTAACAATGAGCAAAACATTTGTTACAGTATTTCTAATCTTTGTTAATGTTAGTTAATAAAAATCTGTTAGCTCAGGTCCATTAAATAATTTTAATAGATACAAATTTTGATTTCAATAATGTACTAGTAAATGTTGATTAATAGATTAAGATTAATACATTTAATGTAATTTATATTGTTAATGTAAACTAATGCTAACAAATGAGACCTTATTGTAATGTAACTGGGATAGTACTAAAAATGTAAATTAAATAATTGACTCAGTATCATGTCATTCTGTGTGATTTTCCCCTTGTTTAAACTATTTATAGATTTATTAGTTTCTGGTTTATTTTAGTTTTTAATTAAATGCAGAACTGCACTGAGTTTCATTCAATACAAATGCAAATAACCAGCTCTCACAACTCACAGGTGAAATCATGAAATACAGATAGACATCTGTGACATTCACTTAAATGTCAGACTTGAGTCTGTTGAATGGCCTTCACTCATGTCAGCCTTCCTCAGTTCTGCTTCTGCATCTGGCAGACAGTGTCACAGACACAAACCAATCTGTTTTTACCCGTATGTATGCAGATGTACATCTCCTGCCCTTTGTATGTACTTCAGTTTTATTACTAAGTATCTACAGTGTTCTCTATATTCTCATATCTATCTACATATTCTCTCCAAAGTTTGAGCAAGCTTTCATACCAAAACCACCTTTTCCTTCACATCAAAGTGTCTGAGACATACAAAGCCTTGAGACGTACAATGGCTATCACCTTCATGGATATCACAAAGAATACATCCATAATGAACTCAAACACAGATCCACAGGCCAAATCCTTTTAATCACACTTACAAAAATGATGTAAGATTTTACAAAGATTTTAGACACATTCCAAAAAGACTTGCCTGTCCTCGCATTATCTTATACTACAAAAACACTTGTCAAATATAAAAATAAACAGGGCAAGACTGTAAGGATGCACATGGAGGTCACAGGTTAATTTAGGGGAGTTTGGGGTAACAGCAACATAAATCAGTGTTGATGCTTCTAGCACTTTGCATATAAAAAAAAAAAGGTTTTATATTCCATCATACAGAACTGGATAGATTCGTAATAGGGGCAAGTCCGGTAAAGCTGAAAGGGAATGATGGGATAAGTTAAGTTCATTTGTCTCATCACATCGGGTAGTTGAGCACCACATCCTGTTTGGCCAGCTCCAACAACATAGGGTCATCAAAGAACTTGCTGATACTAACGTCCTCACTCAAACCCTGGAGGAAGAGGAGAGATGATGTTGATATATGATGAAATATGATGCATATTCAAACTAAACAAGTTGATTGAAACTTCAGAGACGTCAAACATTTCTTACTTTGCGCCTGCGGGTTTTGATCATAAACTCTCTGGCTAGATGAGGAGCCGGCTGAGGCTCTAGAGGACGAATCACAATGCTCTTATCCAGAGGATCACCGGGAACAATCTAGAGTGAGGGCAAGAGACAATAATTACTCAGGACAGTCGTGAAAATCTAATACCATGTGACAAACACACACACAGAAACAGTGTTAAAGGCAAAGGGAGTCCGAGATAAGCTGCTGCTGACTCGAACTTCTGCTACTCAACATCAAACACATCAGAGCACATCAACTCTCACACACACAGACACACAGGAGAATCCTATGTAGTGGTCGACTGATATTGTTTTTTTAATGGATATATCTTAGAGAGCAGGGTGGCCTTTATATTTATTTTAATCAATATTTAACAAATTAGAAATAAATTAATAAATCTAATTAGAAATAAATTAGAAAACAAATTCTTAAAATAAACATGCTTATACTTTAGATGGCAACTTCTTGACTCTGCAATCCTATTACAGTATTTTTCACAAATAAAGTAACTGTTTAAAAATATACGAATATGTGAATAAAAATGATGTAAACACTGTAACACGGCACTCCGTAATCTGGTAATTTCGTGAGCACTGGTAAATTAATCATATTTTTTCAAATAAAGACAAGGTAACACTAATTTTACATACAGCACACAGTGAAGACGATATGAATATGACAGTGGGCAACTAGATATAGCACAACATATTTTAAAATGAAGGATTTAAAGTTTTTCGATTGCGTTTCCTGTGAAGCTGATCTCACATTCACTCACTTCTCACGGACCGACCGTCACTTCCAGTAACACGTTTACGCCGGCTACAAATGCACACTTCACAAGATATCACAGCTGGATTAAATCTGCAAGGTTTGTGAAATTAAATGTTTATTAAAAATTCAGAGATTTGTTTAAATGATGCAGATGCACAATTGTTGAATGTTGACGGTAAATGAGAAAGTATTTTAGCCTGATTGTTTGCTTTTTCTGTTACAAATAATATAAAAGCAATGCTTTACTTTTTCGCATAACATTTACTTTCTTTGTTTACCAGTTCTGTCAAACAAAGTATTAGATAGATACGACAGAGATCGTAAACTAATGAAGACGGAGAATGCGAGTGAGCGCTGTGTGATCAGGTGCTGCCGTTCTTTTCTCAGACACTGCCGTTCTCTGCATTGCCGTCAAAATAAAAGTCCCACTTCCAACACATCAGCCAATCAGAAAAACGTATCGGCCAATGCCGATATTTTAAAAATGCCAGATATCGGCCGATATATTAGCCTTGGCAATATATCGGTCGAACACTAATCCTATGCAAACAAGTCACATTTTACCCCAAAATGAAAAGGAAAGAAATTGTATTTTTCAAAAAGAAAATGACCTTGAAGCCTATTTTTAAATCACTACTTTTTGCATATTTTTCAATAATTCTCATTACTATATTTTTTGTAATTTCCAATATTCTTAAAAGCGTTTCTAATTAAATTATCTTGGTTCAAAGTGTAATTGTAATACTATACTGTAATACTGTAACTGTAATACAATTTTTTCATCAGCATACATTATAGTAGAAAAAATACTACCATTTCTTAAATATTTCTACATTTTCTTCCAAATTTTCATTATAGCAATGCATCGAAAATGTTATTGTAATTCTATTACTAATTTCAAATGGTAAATCTCATTAGGTTCTTGTAGTAAAAATACTGTAATACAATTTGTAATAAAAAGAACAGAAGCTGCTAAATAATTTAATAACAATAGTGCAATAATGAATCTATTAGCAAAAAATAAATGAATCCTAATTTATCAAAGATCAATTTAAATATTTCTCACATTACTGTGCTTAATTGCCATACAAAAAGTCATAATAAAATTTCTTTAACCAATTTATATTTTATTATTTTCCAATTGGTAAATCTCAGTTTCTCACCGTAAGAATAGTTTAATACAATTTTAATAAACAATAAATAAAAAACAGAATACATTATTAATGTATTAAAAATAATTTAATAAATTAAAAGGAATTAATAATTTAGCAAATAATGAATGTATATTTTCCTATTGGGTCTGCTCGATTATGGAAAAAAATCGTAATCACGATTATTTTGGTCAGTATAGACCCCTTATCAGTTGGTAAACATGGTGACGTTTTTCTGTGGGCGGAGCTTAGTTGGCTGCAGAACGATCCCTCTGGCCGCTTCCTAACGTTATTTTGCAAGTTTTGTTAGCTTGTTTTTTAACAATGACTGGAGAAAATCCGATTTTATCTTAATGTGCAAGGTCACTCAGTGTCCAGGACCGCGATTTTTGTTTGCAAAAGTTAATTTTAACGGACGGAACCAGACGTAAAAAACGTTTTCCGGCTGACCCGTACACGCTCACTCAATGGACGATCTGACAGGATTAACGCTACCTCCGTTGAGTGGCCTGACTTCTACACCTACCTGATAGAGAAACCCAGCGTAAAGAGAAACTGAGGGCATATAAATCTTTAGATGCCTATAACTATGTGCTGACTGGTCATGTACAAGACTTGTGTGTATGATCCGCAGTTCTGCCGAGCCAGCGCCGAGAAGACGACAATGTAAAGAGTGACAGTACGTGCAATGTTAATGATGTGAATATTTTCGAGAAATAAAAATTCCAGATACAGCATACTCATTTTTCATTGATTCTTGCACCCAACAACACATCAAGATGACATTTAATAATAATAATAATAATAATAATAATAATTTAAGCTCCTTATTATGTAGCCGAATCTGTGCTGGTTTGTATTAGCCGCCTGCAGTTTTTCGTTTGTTTTGCCTCCAGCTAGCGCCGTGACGTAACTGTGACGTCGGCTGATAAGGGGTCTATTCGGTAAAACTTCAGACCTTTGTTTACAGATGGTCGATTCTGGCAACCCACTGCACAACACGACATTTTCCCGGGTTTGTTTCAGCGCCCAGCGCCCAGCTTCTGCTGCCGACATGCGCAGTTGCACCTGCGTGACGTCAGTGTGACGTAGTGTGATAATTCCCCTATTGAAATCACGATTATGTAACAATTATTTCACATGACTTTGGGAATGTGTTGCATTTATTAAAAAAACACCTTTCAACAGTTCTTAAAAAATCTAAATTTGAACATTTATTGTACTTATTAGATTGTCATAGGTCACTCGTGCGTTTAATTTTCAAGTGGTTAAACAAATTTGTGGTGTTCCCTTGTGTTGCAGCCACTACCATGTAGCAAATCTTGCACGTAGCATGTTTCTGCTCGTCATCAGATTCCTCGAAGCAAAACTGTTCCCAGACAATGGAGCTGGTTTTGCCTTTTTTGCTCACCAAACGCAGCTGTGGCTGCCATCTTTACTTGCGCTGAGTTTTTAAATTCCAGCGGATGATATGCACATGATTTGTCTCCCTGACAGTATAGGCTGAGAGAGTTTATGGCTTCGGGAGGGGCGGATGTGCGCGTGTCATTCCGAACACAAGACAAAATAAGAGTGTTCTTGTTAAATGGCAAAATAATCGGTTTTACTCGATTGTGCTATTTTGGTGATCATTGGGAGCCAGAATTGAAATTCAATTAATTGCACAGCCCTATTTCCTATTACTGTGCCTAATTGCCATAAAATTGTAATTATGGGAAAGAAAAATCATAAAAATCAAAAGGATGCCCATGTCTCATTTTTCTATAAAAAAAGGTAATAATTTTAAAGGTGCTATGTGGAACTTTTCTACTAAAATGAATCCTTTTTTTTATTGCCTGTGTGTGAAGGGGTTGTAATCACACATTACAATGATCCACTTGTCGAGTTTTGCTATTACCTCTGAATGCCAATATTTATATTTATATGTGAAGTCTCCGGGTCGGATTTACCGCGAAATCCAACGGATGTGACGTGCATGCGCGCTCCCAAGCCTCTCTCCTTATTTACAGTCTATGCGACCGACGGCACTTCAGCTAACGACATGGAGTCTGATAACACCCCAAAACGACCTGCCTCCAGCACAACACAGACTCCACAAATATATAAAAAACAAAAAAAAGTTTTATTGCCGAAGCTCGTCAGGCCAAACGTGAATCTGATCGACTCAAGGACGAAAACACGGATCAACATCGGCAGAGCTTTTGAATCATTAGTAAACTCTAATGAAATAGCAAGGTAAACTACATGAGACATGACATGAATACAAAAGACTGTTCCAGGGTAACAAAAAGTAGCTAGGTGTAACTTATTTTATGTACTAGATCTACTGTCTACCGTTACTCATCCACACTACTATCATATTGTATATAATAAACATTTCCAGACACGTTCAGTACAGTAATGCTACTTCCTACTGTCTTACTGTTACACTGACATTGGTCAGTCTAGTTCACCGTTTTCGTTAACATATTATATACACTCACCTATGTTGACATTGCTGATTGTGAAAGATACACGAATAGTTAGTGAAATGCCTTTTGCTAGATAACATCACATGTCGGCTAAATGCAGTCAATGTAACGTTATCATGGTACGAGCATGGAGCATTAGTTCAACATCAAGCTGATAAAAGTAGCCTATTATTGTAACATTGCAGTGGGAGTTTTCATGAGTTTCCAGCATGTCAGTGTTGCCAGGTCCGTATATGCCTGCACTGTTTCCGCGGGTTGTTTGTGTAGTGCACGGGTTGACGCGATTGTTTTACCCACTGGAACATGATTGTTATCGGGGAAACACCCGGTCGTGGTCGTGATTGGGTTAGTTTTGATGAGCAATTGGGCTGGTTTTGTTGTGCAGACCTGGCAACCCTGTGTGTGACGCTTTCGCTGTTGCGTTGAAAGTCTCCGTGTGGCCGGTAGTGAATGCTCGCTCTTGAGATCGCACACGCACACACACACGAGCACGAGCGCTCTTGTTGCAATCTGAAACATCACCGCTAGAGGCCGCTAATTTTTACACAGAGCACCTTTAAATAACTTAAAATAATTAAAACTGAAAATCATATTTTGGTTAAAGAAATTGAAGAATTAAAAAAAAAAAATGTTTTAAACCAAAATATGATTTTTTTTAATATTCATTTATTTTCATTGTTGGGTGAAATGGGCGTGTTATTGACAGGATTTTTTACATACACACAATCCCTCTTGTACTTATTCAAACGCACGCAAAAGAGAGAGAGAAAAGGACAAAACGTGGGTGCGATTGTACCTGCCAGTGGTGAAACACACTGAGCGCAAAGGCCTGGCCCTGCGTGTGCGTGCGGAGATCGGTTTCAAAACCAAACGAGTCAATAGCTGGTATAAAAGCCTTGATGGTGTAGAGAGGAGAGCCAGGGATTGGGGCATCCTGCGTCACATGACCTCTATGGGACACAGAGACAAGAGATCAGTCACAGGCTCATTCTAAAAGGGGACAGTCTTTATTAGAGACTTGCTGCCTTGAGCAACAATTTGCTTAATGCAAGTGGTGTGTTTACTGACAAGTCAGCAATGTCCTCATTCTGTGTGTGTATTTTACCTCCTCCGTGCCAGGACCGTGTACACTGCAGAAACGCAGTCAGCAGGAGCCTGAACCTCCACAAAGTAATAAGGCTCCATCAGCCTGGGCGTGGCCTGCAGAAAACAACCAATCACAAAGTGAGGGAAACAAAAGAGGGTGAGTGAGTGAGAAACCAATTACGATAATCCACTTAATCTACTGAACCGAGTTAATGGATCACGTAATTAAATGAAACATCCAATAAGACTAATGGAAACAATGATTAAGTAGAAGAGGAAACAGAGGAAGATGGGAAGAAAGAGAGGTGACTAAACAGACCTATTAAAGGATAGATTACCATGAGAAAGGCAGAGTAGACGACTCTGCGAGCTGTAGGGATGACCTGTCCTCCTCCTCTGTGCAGCGGTTCCTGTGCGATCACGGCATCTAGGATCTTAAACTTCACGTTGCGGATTGCTGAATGCAAGGATTGACATTTGTTATAGACTATAAAATATATGTGTGTGTGTGTGTGTGTGTGTGTATATATATATATATATATATATATATATATATGTGTGTGGGGTGTGTGTGTGTGTGTGTGTGTGTGTGTGTGTGTGTGTGTGTGTGTGTGTGTATATATATATATATATATATATATATATATATATATATATATATATATATATATATATTATATATATATATATATATATATATATATATATATATGCTATGACATTGAATTATGAATAGACCAATATTAACATTCTGGTTGATATGATAAGCTGATAACTACTGTTTTTTCTAGGGATGCACTGAAATGAAAATTCTTGGCCGAAACCGAAAGAGGAAACCAAGGCCAAAAACCAAAATACCGAAACACCAAAATAAATGGTGACAATTATTAGTACCATTGCATTTATGCCTGTACATATATGTGTACTAACTTTACTAAAATCAAGGCATTGCAATTGCATAAATTAATATTAAAGTTTCAAAGAATAAATCAATTACAAATTATGCAACTATTTATTTAGCACATTGCAACAATGCACAGAATAAAATAAAATTCAAACTAAAATGTTTAACTTGACTCATGTGTACAATAAATAATGTACAGGCCTACTGGCCTGCAGAAAGGTTTTAAAATTAAATGTTCACTCATAAAAACAAAATGCATTTAGGTCAAGTGCATTTTAATTTTTTCTCTGTAGGACTACTACAATCCATTGTGCGGTTAGACTGAGCATACTGTGCTGACGTCTGAGCTCCATGCAGAGTTTCCCATACGTTCATTTATTTGTGGCGGCCCGCCACAATATCAACGCTGACCGCCACACATTGACTCAGTGCTAAATACCGGAATTATCCTTTAATTATCCTGTGTCGGACCAGCGTACACATGAGAAGGACGGTGAGAGTGTAAGCTATAGATGCTAAAGACCTGTGTGCTCATGTGTGATTGAGGTAGTGATATTAGCTTCTTGACGGGACGGCGTCACCTTACTTCATGGAAGTATTGTATTGTAAGTATTCAGGTAATTACCTCAAGATACTATAGTTATTATTTAAACTACTGGAAGTTGTTTAAATTGTCCGTGGTGAAGTCAGATTAAGTAGGTTGTATTCGTATTAAGAATTTCCATGACATGTAGCATTTTTTTTAAAACATGCAGCAAACATTTTTAAAACACATTGAAAAAATAATTTAAATGACCTTTTAAACCGTATTAATCAGACAAAAGTCTTACTGTCGGTTAACGAGTTAACGGTATCCCTAGTTTTTACATTGGTGTTTTTAAAGATTAACTTTAATTTAAAGTTAAAGCAAGGAAAATGATCAATGATCATACTGGAAATGTCCAGTACTGACCGATATATGTGAAACATCAACCATTAATGAAATATAGTGGATATGCATTTAAATATTTACTTGTCATTGAAGAGTATTTTATTGACTGCATGGTGTTTAACACCTATTTTGCCTTCAAAATCAGAGAACTCTCATATAAAATGTTTACGTCTTACGTTCATCACATAAAGGACCCTCGCGTGTGCCCCACTGGAAGCCCTGTACAATGCTGTCCTTCACTGAGCCGAGGAGAGCTTTATCTACCTACAACACGCACAGAAAAAGAGAACAGATCATTTATAGAGTCATTCAACGGTCAACAACTTGCATGACCTCTCACAAAAACAGATAGATGGTGTCACATGCAATCACACGCGACAACATTTTTCACACCCTCTGATTGCCAGACAAAACAAACACCAAATAATAACACACCAACACATCCATGCCAAAAGACTTCAACAGATATGTGAATTCAAATGGCCAAAGGCACTATTTTTAAGTATAAATGTCAATACAGTCATCTGCGAGAGGACATTAAATATATTCTAAATTTAATTTTCATTTGCAATCCAATTACAGTAGAATTGTATGAGATTCAATGAAAAAATAAATGAACCTCGCCAAACACAATTAGTGTCAGTTGGTGTGTAAATTACCTCAGAGGGCAAAGTATCGTCTACTAAGATGTTGGGCCCAGTCGTGTCAGGTCCAAAAGCCCAAATGGAACGAGCTGCTAGCAAATCCCAGTCATACTTGGTCTGGAAAAACTCTCCCAACTTTTTCCTACAGGGAGAAAGAGGGGTATGTTTTAAGTTGGTTAACAGATTATAGGTGAAACAGCACCACATACACTACCATTCAAAAGTTCGGGATTGGTAAGGTTTTTAACAAAATGTTTTTGAAAGAAGTGTCTTATGCTTATTTATCTGATCAAAAATACAGAATAAACAGTAAAATTGTGAAACATTATTACAATTTAAAGTCACATGATCCTTCAGAAATGATTCTGACATGCTCAAGAAACATTTATTATTATGTGAAAAAGCTTGAGCTTGCTGCTCAATATTTTTGTGGAAACCAGGATTTTTCGATGAACAGAAAGTTCAGAAGAACAGCATTTGTCTGAAACCAAAATCTTACCGACCCCAACATTTTGAATGATAGTTTATGTTGGAATTAGTTCACCCAAAAATGAACATTCTTTCATAATTTACTCAAGTCATTTCAAACTAGGGCTGGGCGATATGGCCAAAAACAATTATCACAATATTTTTTTTTTATATCAGTCAATATCGATAATTATCACGATAAGCGTCAAGTCTTTATTTCTTTCAAGTTTAAAGGTCCCGTTCTTTGCGATTCCATTTTTCAAACTTTAGTTAGTGTGTAATGTTGCTGTTAGAGCATAAATAATACCTGTAAAATTATAAAGCTCAAAGTTCAATGCCTAGCGAGATATTTTATTTAACAGAACGCCCGGTTTGGACTACATCCCTCTACTTCCTTTTTTAATGACGTAACTAGGAATGCACAAAAATAGGGGGCGTGGTCTTGTTGCGCTTCCCACGGAGAAGAAGCACTTCAGCTGCGCATGCATCTCCAATTTATGGTAAGAGGCGTGACCTTTCCGGGCAATGTGCGATAAGCTGCTGTCGAATCACAACACAGGAACCGCTGGCACAATCAGAACTCATTACGTATTTCTGAAGGAGGGACTTCATAGAACAAGGAAGTCATCAGGCCGTTTTTTTGGACAGTGAAAACAGCAGTATGCAGATAAGTAAATTGTGTGAAAAATACATAAAAAAAAACATGAACACATGTTATATATTGCACACTGTAAACGGAATCAAAGCTTAAAAAAAAACATGAAGAACGGGACCTTTAAGGGCAGATTTTTGCTCCTAAGTGAATAGGAACCAGAGCGTTAATTGTGGTTTTAAACAATGCCCTACTCTTTATTGTCAGAACACTTGCCAAACAGGTGAACATTTCACAAATCTGATGTAGAACATTCAAACATTTGTCATTTTTCCTTAAAGTGTAAATTGCAGGTAAAAATTTTCACGAAGATAATGCAATGTGCTTACTAAATATAAAGATAAGAACCGCCCACCATTTTTTTTTATTTATTTTTTATACCAAATGCTGAATATAATGAAAAGTTGGTTTGTTTTACAGTGCTTTTAACCACGCCCCCTCCTTCCACTAGGCTGGGCGTGATGTCAATAAGCCTAGAGTTACGTTATATTGGAGTCCTAGCTAGCGAAAATGGTTAACTATTGTGCTTGTGCGGGATGTACGAATACATCAAAAACGGGGGAGAGGCTCCACAAGTTCCCCAAGGACAAACGGCTGATTCGTGCCTGTAAGTGTTCGCATAACTTACCCGAGGTAGAGCTTAGATCGGCCCAAAACATCAAGCAAGACCCTAACGTTACCCGAGCCCGCTGTGTCCGAGTCCAGCCCGACACATAAACTGTAATTATGAGCCCAAGCCCGGTTTAAACCCGGCTATTTTTGAATACGTGTGTCGTTATAACTGACGTGCTCAACTACTTTCTTATATTACTTTCTCCCGACCGCAACATTCATGTTTTGTCCCGCTCCCGCCCGCAAAAATACTTTTTTTCTGTACCTCCAAATACTTTCAAGTTAGCCTACGTGTTAGCCCACCATACACATCAGCATACATGCTCCTGATCAATTGTTTGTTGCATTAACACACAAACCACTGTTATAACATAAAAGCAAGCGGGCTACTGCGTGCATGGTTTGGCATGACTGCGCGCAAAGTGCGATCCCATAATAATTCCTGAAGCTGACATCAGTTCATCGCGATCTCACACATCTCTGTTATTATCAATGAAGCTTCCATTATATATAACGTTACACTATGTTTGTTATAATTAGAGGATTTGCCAGCATACAGAATTCAGCACTGAACAAAAAGTCTGTTTTGAGCGGTGAGGGGAATCTATCGTAAATGCTTCTGATTGGCCATTATTGCGTTCAAGAAATCAACACGTATGTCTGTGATTGGCTACATCGCTCCTCGCTGCTGACATGTTAGAAATAGAAACTCTGCCTGTAAACCGTTTCTATTTTGTTTTAGATGTTCTTATTGATTTTCTGCAACAGATGAATAAAAATGTATTAGTTTTTACGTTTTATTCAGATATTTCTAATTTGCGGGAGTCCCGCAAATCGTTTTATTCTCCCTCAAACAGCACACACGGAGTGAGTGCATAGCTGTCCGCAGCTCCCTGTTATGACATCATCACCCAGTTACGGTAAAAAACACGCTACCTTTGAAGAAACCCCAATGAATGCTATTTTAACGCATTTTAAGACAGAAATTTTTAAATATATCCATATTGTGCACTTTAATGTACACATTAATCGGTTGTGGTGGTTAACCTGCAATTTACACTTTAAAATAAATATCTGAATAGAAAAATATTTCTTGAGCACAGTTGGCACTGCAGTGCAGGCTGCAATATTCAAATTACATGTTTTGTCTCAAAATGCATATTTGACAGTGAGTTGACAGTAAATCTGCATCCTAACTCAAGCTAATACTAGTGTTAAATTTATGTTCATTAACAAAAACAGTAACATCCGTTTAAAAAAAAAAATGTAACGACCACATTTCTATTTGGTAAAATGTAATACTCTGACTGTTTGAGTTTTATTAAAATGAACCATTGGTCATCCAGTATCATGCATTTAGATCATGATAACCACAGATAAAACCAGGCATAGCCTATAATAACTTAGCACCTCACTATCATGGCAAAATGTAACTATGGCAGGGTTTTTCCTGGCTCAAAATGAGGCGGAGGTGGTAACGGCCATCAGGTGGTCTTAACACTAGGGGGGTTCGGGGCATGCCCCCCGGTGAGAAAATTTTTTTTCTTTACTCCCTTTAAACTTATTGTCAATGTTTCATTTTTGAAAACACTCTTATCGGAATAATTTTTTGTACCTTTATAAAGGGAATTTTCCTCCTAATTTTATTTAATGTATGCTCTAAATTTCATTTAACATTCTTACATTTTATCAATACATTCAATTAAAATAAGACGACACTAGGCTGTTACCAATCAAATTAAATAATTTACATTGAAAAATTATAACTGTATTAAATGAGATTATTTTGAATATTTTTTGAATATACAAGGAATGTCGAAAAGAATGATACTTTGAAACTAAACCGCCAGTAGGAGGGGGCAGGCGGCCGTCTTACTGAGCGAGTCATTGAGTCATTAATGTAAACGATTCGTTAAAACGGCTGATTGATTCAGAATGAGAAGGTTTAATAATGGGCAATTGAATCTTTGACTCAAGCGATTAGTTCAAAACGCTGAATGATTCAGTAATGAATCATGGATGAGAGTTGCTATGAGACGCGATATGGTTCTGTTGTTTGGAACTATTTTCGCTGCTAAAACAGAACAAAAACAGTCTAAAATGTAAGTAACTTAATTTTAACTATTTGTTTATTGAACTGTTATGAAATTAATATCTCGGTTTCAATCATGATGGCATTCAGGAAAACAGCACTCTGGTCGTGTAGCCTATATATTGTTTCTTAACTATAATTAATGTTATAAATAACTGCGCGAGACTCAACAGCGCAACTTTGTTACCGTCCGTACATTAGGTACCATGATGGGAGTTCCGTGTCTTTATTACACTCATTAGCTGTCATCCACCCTCGATTGAATGGAATGTTTTTATTACTCGGCCCCGCTCGACCCGCGGATTATGATCCGTGCAGCACTATCGGCAAACTACACGGTTAGAGAATGGACACAAGCGGGAATCGCGACAGAACTGTCACGGTGGATAAAGTGTATATGAGCACGTGACTGTCTGTCCGAGTTTTGTCGAGAGGCGGAGGCGGCACGAAATTTGACGGAGGCGGCCGCCTCATAATTGTCTATGCAGGAAAAACCCTGTATGGTTTCTATGGTATTTGTATGAAAAACAGTATCCTAACAGTTAAATACATTATTAAATACTGTAATTATATTCCATTAGTCATTTAATACATTGTTTACATCAATAATATAATACAATTCAATAATATAATACAATTCAATATGTATATCCCACATTTCATGGTGCAGTTAATATTACTAGGCTAACGTTACAGTAAATCCATGGTAGGTTAAATTAATTCAGTATCAATTCAGATTCTGACTGTATGTATCGTTGCGCACAGTGTTCCTCCTGTTTGTCAGCGCCGTTTCATCTGCCTTAAAACTGGTTTAAACTGGACATTTGTGTTCTTTGCTGAATTCAAGCGCTTCTCACTGGATCTCGAGTCGTGACTCGTGAACATACACATTATCGAACATTTATCGACCTCTTGATATCGTTTTATCGAGAAAAATTATATCGCGATAATTATCGTTATAGTTTTATTGCCCAGCCCCATTTCAAACCTGTAAGAATTTCGTTCATCTTCGAAACACAAATGAAGATCTTTTTGATGAAATCTGAGAGCATTCTGTCCCTCCATTGATAGCTACACAACTGACACTTTAAAAAGGTCATAAAGAGATCATAAAACTAATCCATATGTTCCAGTTTAGATCAAAATTTCTCAAGAGACACGACTGCTTTATAAGATGAATAGACATGAGGGTGAGCAATTGACAGAATTTTTTATTTTTGGGTGAAACCAAAACCCTAACCCTTAAGGGTCTCACAGCAGAGCAAAAAATGATTTTTGTATGATAGGCAAATACAATTTTATGTTGCATTACTTTTTTTGTACTTGGCTAAGAGAGACACATTTGTGTTATATATAACCCATAAGTTTTCTATAGTTTTGAGATGTTATTCTACCTGTTCCATGTGATCTGCACCACCTCGTTCTCAATGTCTTCGGCTAGACCCTTCTCCAACGGCTCGGCAATCATGGTGATCTTATTCCTGCCAATTACACACACACAGAGTTACAAATGAGACAAACATATCTGAACCAATATGTTATACTGTCAATACCTTTACAGGTCACATTTCAACAAAACTGGATTTCTAAAAGGTGGTGTTGAGATACAGAAAGTTTGTTCCTCACTTTTTATTGGGTGTTTCAGCAAAACACTTCAGGGAGGATGTCTCCACCACAGTCTCGCAGAAAGTCACCACAGGGTCAGCTACCTATTGAGGAGTCAAAGATAAATCACATTTAAATGAAGTTAAGAGGGCAAGAAGGGATGATAGTAAAAGGAAAATTGTATGAGAGCAAAAAAGCACCTTGATATCAATCTCAGAGTACATCTTCCGCAGGTCGTGCATTACACAGTCCAGGTACAGCTCACCTGTGCCAAGAATCACATGTTCACCTGACTCCTCCACCTGAACAAAAAGAAACCAGCACAGATTAATACAAAACAAATCAGTAAAACGGTTGCAATTCATCTCCGTACACTAAACAAAGAAACCGAAATGTTATCAAGTAACCCTGCTCATTGCCACTCAAGTACATGCGGCAATTAGTTTGGTCTCAAGGTTTAATACATGAAAGAAATAAGGTTTTAAAACAATATAGGTAGTGTGAGTTGTTCTAAAGTGTGTTACCTTTGTTGTAAGTGAAGGATAACTCTTGTTGACTTTTCTGAGTCCATCCAACATCTTGGGCAGTTCTGAAGGATTGACTGGCTCCACAGCTATTTTTATTACTGACGCAGTGTTAAACTTCAATGGCCTGAAGATCTGAGCCTACTCACAATGCAAAGCACATTCAACATCCAATCCAATCCCCAATGATCACTGCTTAATTTCAAATAGATATCTCTCTCTTTCCCACCTCTTCATTTCCACGGGGCTCTGTGATTGTGGCCGTTTTAACGATAGGCTGGTCGCAGCCCTCGATCAGCACCCAGTTACCAGCAGGAACACGATTTACTTCAATCTGGTACCTTGGATAAACACAAACAAGACATTCACAAACCTTACTTTTGGTGTAGGATTTACTTTGAGTCAAGTCAACAATATTCCCACACTTTGAAACAACATTCACAAAGGAACGGCAGATAACACAATTAATTAAACGTGAAAGGGTGATAGTATTTTCTTGTAAAACATAGTAACAGTAACAATTTTAGAATTTTTTTATTTACGCAGCTACAAAAATATTTGAGTAATAGTAGTAATAGTTCTAGTAATAATGGTATTTCACATATTTTTCAGTCTGGTTTTAACAGTAATCTTTGTTTTAATCAGAACTTTTACAGTGTATATAACAGCATTTCTCAACCAGGGGGGCTCAGCAAACATCCAAGGTGGCCTCAAGATGGCTTAAAATATTTAAAATAAACCAAAACTAAAAATCAAGATATTTCTTAATTTAATTCACCCGTCTACAAAAAAACTTTCTTGAAAAACCTGAATATAAGGGTAGCCTAATTTTTTAAAGTGTGATTTCTAGACCTGGATGTGTCATGTAAATTCATAAAACTGCCAGGGCATTTTTAGAATGAATATACATTTTTATAGGTATGCCAAGCTCTAAACTAATTTATGGGGTAGAAATTGAGTGCAAATATTTAAAAAAAATCCTTATCCTTAATACTTATCCAGTAAATAATTAACAACTGGAAAGGTCATAGAGCCTTCAAATATTTTTGGGGACATGGAGTCAAAAAGCATTGAGAATCACTGTATAATGATGTAAGCAAAAAATGAGCTTATTATCAGAATGTGTCCGAGTGTGACAGTCACCTAGCGACAGAAATCCACAGGCGTCCAATAGTGCAGATCTGTGAGTCCTCCTCATCCTCCAGGCTGTAGTTTTCTCCCAGAACCTTCACCGGCTGCCCCGCCTGCAGGGTTCCACTCAGGACTCGACCAAAAGCGTGGAACTGAACGCCGTCATCTGTGCTGAACATCTTAGTGGTGTGGCACATCAGTGGACCCTTAGAAAGGAAAACAAGTTTGACTTAGTACTTTGTGTTTTTTTTGTAGGCTTGCTTAAGGTGGATACATTTTTATTTTTTATTCAGTAAGATGAAATGTGCGTTAACTACATTTACTGGATAAACTCAAGAAACGGCCATAAAAAAAAAGTCATGTGACTGAATAATTGACTAAGAGAGGAAACTGCATCATTTTTCTGGTCAGACTGGTCATTCTGAAACGTTGGAGCCTTTTTAGCCTGTCATCAAAATGATTTGGTTACTCAAGAACTGTCTGACATGCTGTCGCTCCTAGACAAAGCATCAGCCACAGCATTTTGTCTGTGTGCTCTAACCCACATATTATTTATTATTTATCTAATAGAAGAGCTATAGTTGCTTCCCCAATAGCAATGACTTCCATTTCCATTTATATTTTGTCCATTTATATTTTCCATTTATATTCATTTACACTACCAATCAAAGGTTTGGGGTCAGTATGAAGAAATTAGTACTTTTATTCAGCAAGGATGCATTCAATTGTTAAAAATTAAAGTAAAGAAGTTTACAAAGTTACAAAAGATTTCCATTTCAAAATAAATTATGTTCTTTTGAACTTTCTATTCAAATAATACTGAAAAAAAGGGCAGGGGAATGTTAAACAGCACAACTGTTCTCAACATTGATCATTTTAAAGAAATGCTTCTTGAGCACCAAACTGGTATATTAGAAGGATTTCTGAAGGATCATGTGACACTGAAACTCCACCTTTGGTAAATTAGTTTGCCAAAGCTCGGGTAAAGGAGGAGAGTTGGCAACCCCACCCCATAAAGAAAAACATCTCGCCACTGAAACGACTAGTAAATCTAAACGTACTCAAGGATCAAAATGCGGAGGAGACAACCGATTTGCTATGACAGTAGAAGAGCAAAGCCCCTTGGGGGGCGGGATCCGTTGCCGAATGAGAGGGCTCGATCTTTGACGCAAAAAATATCACGGAAATTGAAACATGGAAACACGTGTACCTTGTACCAAACCGGCAAGCTTGTGCAACTTCTCCACAAATTGGACAAATATCAAATGGACGTGCTTCTACGAACAACTGTAGGAAGAAATTGACAGCGTCCCACATCACGACCTTCTCCAGCTGATGGGAGATTTTAACGCCCAGATCAGCGGAAACCGACAAGGTTTTGAGAGAAACATTGGACCCTTTGGTTTAGCAACAATAACAAATGATAACGGCATCAGACTCTCCATTTCTGTGGAGCCCCCGCCCCGTCTGCCGCACCAATAACATCAGCCTAAAGATTACGCTTCTCATCTACAATGCCATCATCATCCCGACTGCGACATATGCATGTAAGACTTAGAAAATGACAGCAATTATTAAATGTTGACTCAGCGGTTTTTTACCACCGCCGTCTTCAAGGCATCCTACAATAATCATACCACGATCACATAAAGAATGATGAAGTTTACTGTAGAGCATTTTCACGGCCCCTCGCAGTTACAGAACTCCGGTTCCAGTTTGCGGGCCATATCCTACGAAAACCGACAACGTGTTTAATAAGGACAGCCATGATGTGGAGGGCCAGGCAAGGAAAGCGGAAGTGAGGCGGCCCAAAGATCACCTGGTGCAGCACATTCATTCAAGATCTGCAAGCTGTCGATCTCTCATGGGACGAGGCTGAAACCGTAGCAATGGATTGAGCAGAATTGAGAGCGCTAGTCGCTCATACGGCGCTGGAGGAACTAAGTCATGAGACACTGAAGACAGGAGTAATGATGCTGAAAATTCAGCTTTGACAGGAAAAAATTACACTTTAAAATATATTCAAATAGAACATTAGAAAGTTTTAATATTTTGCAATATCACTGTTCTTCCTGTATTTTTGATCAAATACATGCAGCCTTGTTGAGCATAAGAGGCTTCTTTAAAAAACAATATAAAAATCTTACAAGCCAAACTTTTGAACAGTAGTGTATAATGTGATGATTTTGTTCTCTTAAGCACAAGAGATGGAAACTCTTACAAGTTCAACATCAAAACACTGATATCAACCTCTGTAGATCCCACACTTACATCAGGGTCACACTCAGACATCGTCTCTCCGAGGTCTGAATCCAGTCCCCCTGTGTAGCTGTGCTCTATCTTGGCTTTGGCACCCCCTGAGGAGAAGGTATGTGTTGCACACACATGTCCACAAAAGCCTGTTGAATTTGCACACATTATTAGACCGAACACACCCCGCATGGCCAAGAACTATAATTCCACGCAATAGCACAGAAGCACAAAAAAACAATGACACTCACCTGTAAACTCTCCAAAGAAGCGGTTACAGACAAGACGTAGCAGAGGTCTGATGTTGAGCTTTAACTCCTCTTTGGTCAGATGAATGCCGAGCTCATCCAAGACACGAGGGAGAGACGTATCCACATCTCCCACCACCTACAGACACACCAAAGTTGCAGAGTGGGAATGCGTGCGTGTTTGACTGCCTACATCTATCTGAATGTGTAGAAATATTGCCCAAGTTAAAGATGCATGAATAAATTTGAGTGTACATCTTACCTGAGAAAGAATCTTGTACAGCGGCTCCAGCACAAACTCAACAAAGCTGCGCTGAGAGTTGCTGTTGGGGGCTTTCTTTGTGAATTTCCTCCTTATAGGCACAAAACACAAGAAGTTACAAAAAAAAATGAAAAAAAAAAAATGATGCCATTCCTCAAAATATCTTTTTTGTCTCACGTTTTAGGGTTGAAGTAAATGTCCCCCCACAGTCTTTTAGAAAACTCCATGTAATTGATATCACCTGTAAAACGAGAGTAAAAAAAAAAAAAAAAAAGTTTATATGGTTTCAGACAAAAGCATCAAGTATGCATTTGAACTATAGGTTTGTGTAAGTCTCACCGTATGTGTCTGAATAGATTTTGGCGAAGGAGCCAAGAGTGAAGCAGATGCTGTATTGCGAAGAAGCGAAACACACGTTTCCCAACAGGGGAGACACAATCACAGACTCATCTGTGGAGTATGTGCTGCCAGAGAGAAACAGAGAGATTTAATCTTTAGTATTTCACACAAAACTGCTCACTAAAACAATTCAACTCATGAGGCTCAATTGAATAATGACCAAATTGAAGCGGTCTGGTTAAACATTCTGTTGCAGAAGAGCAAGCCTATCTTAGTTGGAGCATGCTACATACCACCTGACCAGACAATGTTTTATTAAATTCTGGAAGAAGTCTGCTTAAAGTGTATGGATTTTGTCAAATCGGATGTTAACATGATAGGAGATTTTAATACTAATACTCGAAAGATGGACCTCCCCAGCTATAAGGCGCTAATGGTTTTTTTTCGCTCATTTAGTTTACATCAGCTGACCAAAGAACCAATGCTTGCGTGTTCTTCCACTCAAACTATTATTGACCTTGTTCTAGTGTCAGAAAAGTCTAGGATAGCAGAAAATGGTAGCCTGGGTTTCCCCATACTGCCTTACCGCAGCGTGATTCAATTCACGCTGAAAGGCAGTCTGGATACCATGGCCAGATTTTTCGCCTCATTTAGGGAACCAATCACAGAACGGGGAGGGAGCAGCTAGACGATGACGACATCTATGCGACACACGGAAACAGTTTGTTTATATCGATTTAACATGGCTGAAGACGCGAAGCTACTCTTTGATAAAAAACTTAACGTCATTGTTTACAAAAAGGATCTTTCCCATCGTCTTCTTGTCTAATTTCTGTCGCTCTACATACGTCATCTGGTATAATCGAAACGATTGGCTATGAGCTACGTACAGGCATATTTGATAGACATTCTTAGCACCCAATAAACTGCGACGGGCATTCTGAAACCACGCCTCAAATACGAGAAATTGCGCATGTGGTTCCCAGACCCAATTCTCAACGAGATTGGGTCTGGCGTTAGCCAGGCTAAGAAAGTGGGGTAATTAATTATGGATTCAGTGATCATTCTATTGTTTTCTGCACTCGAAAGATAAAGCAGTGCTCAATTGTCATAACTCTATAAGAATCAGGTTGATGAAAAGGTATAGCAAAGTAACAATTGACTAACACAGCAGACCAGTTTATAAAATTCAAGCAATGTAAGGATGTTGAAAAAGCATGGTGCTCTTTTAAACATATGTTTTTAGAAGTTGTAGACAAATTAGTCCCATTTAAAGTTGTAAGACTTAGAGGACAGAACCCTGGATAAATGATATTCTTGAGGCAATTAGGATGAGAAATAAGAAGTATGCCACATTCAAGAGAAACTAGGATGATCAGAATTGGGCAGAGTACAAAAAGGTGAGAAATTAAGTGAGCAGATTAGTGGTCAATGCTAAAAAGGCTTATTTTAATGAGAAAATTGTGGAATATAGAAATGATTCAAGTAAGTCCCTCAAGCAGCTTGGCTACAGTAACAGGTTGAAAACAAAAACTAGTAACATAAGTCTTGATTTGGGGAATAATGTCATAGCAGAAAAGGTGACAGTGGCAGATAGTAAAGATAGAAAAGTAGATAACTACTTTTCATTAGTTGCTAGTAAACTAGTGGAAAAACTACCTGACCAGTCAGGGCAGTACGGTGAAAGTCACATCTTTGATTTTTATTCTCAACAAGAGGTCAATGCAGATGGCTTCTCTTTTAAAAAGGTGTCAGAGTACTTGAGAAGCTTAAAAACCTAAATAGCTCCAAAGCCACTGGTTATGACAATATTCCATCTAGATTCTCAAGAGATGCTGCTGAGGTTATCACCCCATGCATCACCCATATCATAAATATGTCTATTGAGCAAGGACATTTCCCCAATGATTCCAAGCTTGCCAGAGTAATTCCACTTTACAAGAAAGGGAGTAAATTAGACCATGGAAACTATAGACCCGTTTCTATTCTGTGTAGTCTGCCAAAGATAATTGAAAAAAATATTTTTGAACAGATTGGCAAATATTTAGCATCACAATCTACTCTAGGAGTTCCAGTATGGCTTTCGTAAATCACAATCCACTGACACCTGTTTATTGTATCTAACTGACCACATTAGGAGGGAGGTAGAAAAAGTTAATTTTTGTGGTATGGTCATATTAGACCTACAGAAGGCCTTTGATACCGTTGACCATGGTATTTTTTTGGTACGCAAATTAAAAGCCATTGGTTTTAATGACTTAGCAGTCAGATGGGCGAGTTCTTATCTGAAGGATAGGAAGCAGGTGGTGGATATCGGAGGAACAATGTCTCAACCACAATGTATAGAATGTGGGGTCCCTCAAGGGAGTGTCTTGGGTCCACTTTTTATCCTTCTATACGTGACGAGTGTATGTTGTTACACTAGATTATTGACAATTTAATCAATAACAGTATTATTTTATGGGACTCTTATTTTGAAAACAATTGTTTTGGAAACTGCACAGTTGTCTATGGTCATATGATCATAAACTTAATTTGCGTTGTTTTTAATTCATAAATGTATATTTCTTATTTTTTTTGTATTGCTTTTGGTTTCACTCTGGATAAATATTTTTACACTGAATTAAGGAAGCACTATTACGTAAGCTTCGTTATGCGTGAGGGTAACGCTGATGCAATTTGCGTGCGCACTCTCTCTTTCGTGGGATGTCGTGGCGAGAGGTATGTTTTTATCTGCTCCTCAGAGAAGTGTATAAATGTGCTTTATTGAGTGTTGTATAGGGATTTTCTGTAGGTAATGAGTTTATTTGTTGCCTTTTCTGTACTGAGCGATCAACAATCTGGGTTATAAATGTTATAAGAGTATGTTTGATCGAAGTACGAATTTGATTAATGGCCGCAGTTACACGTGCTTGTGAGTTTAGAACGATATCTTTTTTGTTAACCTTTGCAGTTGAATTCAATATGAGTTATACATTGGTAATTGTGTAAAGTTGTATTTGTTTATTTTGAAGGATCCATGCAATGTTCAAATGTATTTTCTGTATATGAATTTACATTGTTATATAGTGTGTTGATTGACATGCACGGCTAGACCGTAAATGCCAAGTATGAGTGCTTAAGTGAGATCGTGTCTGTTATTTCTTTTGACACAGGTATGTAGATGGATCATTTACTATTGTTATTTTTCTATATTTCTTATTTTTCTTTTTTTTATTACTCCATTTATTTCTATGATTGTTAAGTGCTCTCTTTCGCGGGATGTCGTGGCGAGAGGCACGGCTAGACCGGAAATGCCAAGTATGCATGCTTAAGTGTGATCGTGTCTGTTATTTCTTTTGACACAAACACAGCAAGGCTGAGAGTAAAGAAAAACAAAAGTACATCATTGTGTGGGATCTTTCTTTAAAAATCAAACAACGCAGAAGAAAACCCACTACATATATATCACTGACCTTAAGTCTATGTTCATGTGAACTTTTTATATGCAGATGATTCTGCGAATGTTGGTTTCACATAAAAATAAGAACATGGTTGAAATAACTCTCAGTGCAGAACTATTGAATGTCAGCAGGTGGATGTCAGACAATAGGCCATTGCTTCACTTAGGGAAAACGGAAGCCATACTGTTTGGGTCAAAAATAAAACTGAAAAGATCCCCTGAATTAAAGGTTTCAGTTGGAGATAATTAGATTAATGTAAAGGACTCAGTTAGTTACCTTGGTTGTGTGCTGGACTGCCACTTGTCTGGAGTGGATCAAGCAAAAAAGGTACTTGCCAAGATAAATCAAAGAATACGTTTTTTGGCCAGAATCTTAAGGTTTCTGGACAAGAAAGTGATGTTAACTCTGGCAAGTGCTCCAATTCAGCCTTATTTTGACTAGCATGTTGCTGAAACCACCTGAAACATATTCTTCACAATTCAGAATGCTCAAAATAAGGTTATTTTGAACCTACCCATGAGTTCTCATCTTGAGACTATTGGGTGGTTAAAAGTAGAAGATCGAGTCTCTCAGATTCACCTGTGCATGGTACATAGGACTGTGCATGGGGCTGTCCCCAAATATTTGATCAATTATTTTGATAGAGTGAGAGATGTTCTTAGCTACTCCACCAGGGGCAGCTCTACTGATTTTGTACTGCCTAGAGTTACGATTAATTTAGGTAAAGATTCCTTTTTGTTTGCAGAAACCGCTTGATTCTGCTGCCACTTGCTCTCCCCCCATGGGACCACAATGGAAATAAGCCCTAGGGCTTTATTGTGTTATCCTGACTTTGTTTGTTTGTATTGTGTTTTCAACAAATGGGTAAACTAAAAAACAAACAAACAGCTATAAGTTAAAATATGAGCAGGTGAAATACAAATAGTTCTAGGCTTCGAGCTCTAGGTTTGGTCTCAAACAGCATGTTTTATCTACATGAATGTGTTCTTTTAAGTATTGTAGGGTACCTCAGCAAGCCGTTGACCTCATCCACAATGTGGCGAAGTTTGTAGTAGGCATCAGTAGGGGGCAGCTTGAGCTCCACGATCAGACGATCTACTTTATTAATACAGATAGTGATGGCCAACCTCTCCTGCACTGCATGCTTGATCAGTCGCTCAGTGTTCAGCATCACCTGAACACATGCAAACAGACTGTTAGAAACACTAAAAAGTTTATACTTACATAACAGCTAGTTTCATTTGAAAAATATAATATAATATTAAGCCTAAACAATGATTTATTTATTGAATTTCAATAACAAAGACATACTAATGCAAAAATCTTGACATCAGAAGTAAACCATGTAATGCGTTTATGTGAATGTGAACTCACCCCCTCGGCAGCATCGATAAAAAGCACAATGCCGTCGGACAGTCTGACTGCAGATGTCACTTCATCAGAGAAATTCACATGACCTGAAGAGGTGTATAAGATAGAAGTCACTTGCTTTTGCACAGCATTGTCCTTAGTGTACTAAGTTGAATTTTAAACAGATAAGCAGTGGTGTAGAGATAATGTAATTAGTTAATGTCTTTGATACTCAATGTACCGTAAAATACAGTAACAACATTTACTCCAATACATTTGTAATGAGTAATGCAACTACTCATTACATATTGAATGGCACCTAACTTTTTCTGCAGCACTACATGTTCTGTCCTGAGATGTACGTTTGTGATTCTCCTGTTCGAACTCGTTCATTAAAATGAACAAATCTTTTTTCGAGTCATTTCGTTCATTGAATGAACAAAATGACTCGAAAAAAGACTCGTTCAAAATGAACAAGTCTTTTTTCGAGTCATTTCGTTCGTTGAATGAATAAAATGACTCGAAAAAAGATTTGTTCATTTTAATGAACGAATTCGAACAGGAGAATCACAAACGTACATCTCAGGACAGAACAAGGCGAGCATTTGTGCAAATAATACTTTAACTGTTTTATTTATTTTCGAAATGGCGCATCGTTTCGCTAGATAAGACCCTTATTCATCGTCTGGTATCGTCATTTGTCATTTGAAGCTGCACTGAAAACTCATTTGGACCTTGAACCGTTTTGGCCACTATTGAAGTCCATTATATGGAGAAAAATCATGGAATGTTTTCATCGAAATCATTAATTTCTTTTCGACTGAAGAAAGAAAGACATGGACATCTTGGATGACATGGGGGTGAGTAAATTATCAGCAAAAGTTTTTTAAAAAGTGAACTAATCCTTTAAGTATTGTAAAATCAGATACTCTAAGACTTTTACAAGTGGTACTAGAATTGGTTATTTGTAGCTTGCAATGTAGACATTTTCGCTGTGAGGTAGGGCTGGGCGATAAAACGATAACGATAATTATCGTGCTAATTTTTTTATCTCGATAAAACGATAAAGAGTTCGATAAATATTCGATAATGATTAAGCACCAAAAACGGAACGAAACTCATTTGAACCGCGCCACATCTGATTGGTCTCGCTCACGAGATCCAGTGAGAAGCGCTTGAATTCAGCAAAGAACACAAATGTCTCAGTGATTTAAACTAGTTTAAAGGCAAATGAAACAGCACTGACAAACAGGAGAAACACTGTGCGCAACGATATAGTCAGAATGCTTTTCCGTCTACAAATTCCCATCCTTTACCATGGATTTACTGTAATGTTAGCGTAGTAATATTAACTGCACCATGAAATGTGAGATATACATATTGAATTGTTTTATATTATTAATATAGACAAATGTATAAAGGACTAATGGAATATAATTACAGTATTTAATTAATAATGTATTTAGGCTACTGTTTTTCATACAAATACCATAGAAATCATAAAGTTACATTTTGGAATGATAGTGAGGTGCTAAGTTATTATAGGCTATGCCTGGTTTTATCTGTGGTTATCATGATATAAATGCATGATACTGGATGACCAATGGTTAATTTTAATAAAATTCAAACAGTCAGAGTATTACATTTTACCAAATAAAATAGAGGTCACTAAATATTCTTTAACAGATGTTACTGTTTTTGTTAATGAACAAATTTAACATAGTAGTATTAATTTGAGTTAGGATGCAGATTTACTGTCAACTCACTGTGAAATATGCGTTTCGAGACAAAACATGTAATATTAATATTGCAGCCTGCACTGCAAACTGTGCTGAAGATACGTGCCATCAAAGTCAGGCAAATGTTTGAATGTTCTACCTGAGATTTGTGAAATGTTCACCTGTTTGGCAAGTGTTTGTCATGATATGTTCTGACAATTAAGAGTAGTTTAAAACCACAATTAACGCTCTGGTTTCTACCACTTTCACTTAGGAGCAAAAATTTGCCTTTAAACTTGAAAGAAATAAAGATTTGACATTCATCATTTTTTTTGGCCATATCGCCCAGCCCTACTGTGAGGTATCTCTACTTTTACTTAAGTATGGTTTTCAGGTACTCTTTACAACCCCGTGGATGTTAGCTACTTCACAGGGAAGAGGGATAGAAGGCAGGATGAGGAAGTACCTGGCGTGTCCATGATGTTGAAGAGGTAGGATTTGCCCCTTGAGTCAGGTAACACCATGGTTACAGGAGCACTCTTGATGCCAACTCCTCTCTACGAGGAAACACAAAATGATGATTGAATGAAACTATGATTACCATGAGAACACAAGATAAATGCTTGCTTGCTTACAAGTCATTTCTTACCTCTTGCTCTGTGAAGAGGATATCTGTGTATCGTAGCTGCAAAAAATAAAAGATCAATATTTCAGTATATCCTTTGCATGACTTTAGTGCTGAACAAATATGGCATGCCATCTTAAAAAAAAAGGACGCCTCAGTCTGCACGTGCAAAGAAACATTGGTAACATTGGTAACAATAAGGTTCTTTAGTTAACTACATTAGTTAACATGAACTACCAATGAACTGCACTTATACAGCATTTATTAATCTTTGTTAATTTCAAAATGTACTAATACTGTATTAAAATCTTGTTAACATTAGTAACCGTGAAATAACATGAAAAACAATGAACAGCTGTTTTTTTTTTTTTTTTTTTTTTACTAATGTTAACAAAGATTAACAAATACAATAACAAATGTATTGCTCATGGTTAGTTCATGTTAGTTAAAACATTAACTAATGTTAACTAATGAACATTGTAAAGTGTTACCGAAACATTTATATTCATTATCTATATCCTTACATCAGAGTCATCTCTCTTGCGGATTTCAGGATGAGTCTGTTCAATGAGGCAGTCCACAAAGCATGTCTGGGATGCGGAAATAAATGCATTTTGAAAAAATTAATGAAATCGTCATAATGAATATTAGATTTTTCACTTTTGTCTAATAAGCATGATAATGTCTTTTACCTTGCCATGGTGTAAGTGTCCACACAAAGTGACATTTCTGATCAGTTCTGAGCTGTCCATTAAATCAGCAAGGAACCTGCGTACAGACACACGTCTATGTAAGAATATACAATTCAAACATATGGGAAGAGAGAATCGACACACTACTGAACTCACTCCATGTCATAGACTGTGGCTGGAAGCTCCTGCTCCATCAGAGTAAACTGCTTCAACTTTACAGGTTTTATGATGGGCTCTGAGGAGAAAATCAAATCAGAGAAATTGGATTTTGCACTGGGTGTGCATGTAGTGTATAAACTCCATCAGCATGTCTGTTACCTGTCAATGGTTGAGTATCTTCTTCTTGGACGATGGTCTCCACCTCAGGACCATAAACCTCCTCAGCTGTGGGATAATACTTTTTATCCTCATGCAAAACCACCTCCATACCACCACCCTCCTCATCAACTTCAGCCTGGTCTTCATCATCCTCCTCCTCATCTGCCTGTAAGAAGAAAAACAATTCTTATATCCCACCATACACTGTCTTGCAACTAGCACATAAGACATAATTTTTGGCAGTTATTTTTGTGGATTTTATGTAGACACACCTCATCAGCATCCCGGTCCTCTGCATCTAGTTCCTCATCTTCATCAGAGTCCAGCTCTGGTCCTATATAGTTTCCGAACTCATCATAAAGATCCGTCTCCATGCTGACGAGCGCTGATGGGACAAAACAGATTGGAATGGCATTTTCCTACCACCAGTACTAAAGGTGTGCAGATATATATTCAGCATGCATGGGAACTCATTCAATGCAGCTCATGACAAATGTACACATCTGTAATCTGGGCAACCTGTGGCTACTTTCAAGATGCCCAAATATTAAATTGCCTTCCCTTGCTTTCATTTTGTTTCATAGGCTTGATGAAGTTACTGTTATTCATTTACTAAAACTGTCCCCATTTTTTGGTGTCTTGACCTTGACTAGAGCTGTCCTTGAACATGTCCCCGTTTAACAGCATGCAAATAGTGAAAAAGCCTGACAAATGCTAATTTATTCATGTTAAAGTAATACTATTTTGTAGGCACCACACCACATAACAGGACCTAAACAGCGTGCAGGATTGTTTTGCACACAATTGTAAACTGTCCCGAAAGTTCCGTCATCACAACGCAGTAATTCCCACACACACATCTTAACTATACCCCGATATACGAATAATAAAACAATAATCAACTAGGCCTAAACAATTACACTTGCATCAATTACATTGGTCAGAAAATGACCAAACATTCAAAATAATAGGCGTAATTAGGGATAGTTACAGACACAGACATAAAATAACATTTGAAAAGTTAAACATTTTGCAATTATTGGAAACAGTATATTCAGATTGAGATTTCAATGGGATTTGGAACACTGAACTAGGAAATGTCCCCGGTTTCCATTACAGAAATATGGTCATAGTAGTGTATATTAAACATGCATTATGCATGTGTAAGACAGTAAAAACAATATACTAATTTACTGACAGTCACAATAACAAAAAGGTGAGAACAGCCTTAAAAGAAGCTGTTACCGCAATTGAACGCGCAACAAACTAAGACAACAAATGAACAGATTGCTCATTTATTTAATCTTTCACTTATGTCTATCGCATGTAAATGCACAACGTATAATAATGTTTCACCTGTATACGAGTCTTTATGCCTGTGGTGATTTTATTGTTGTTTCAAAGAAATCCTCGTACTGTTTCCAAACCATGCACCGCGAGGTCCTCACCCAGTACAACGTACGTCGTACGTTGGTGACGTCATCATCAGTCGCCATACACGTTGCCCGATTGAAAAACAAGGCTACAAAAAAGACGTTGCAGTTCAGTAAGTTCAGTATTCTGAAATATTTATTTAATCATCACATTCACTCTTTTTAGATGTTAAAAACATGGGTTGAAATACATAAATTAATTAGAATATTCAGCGTTCAATACCCACCTTAATGTTGAGCAAAAATATAGGCTACTTAGAAATATGATTAACAAATTTAATTTAATTACATAATTTTGCAAATGTAGGTGTAACGGAGGCCAGCTAGTAGTTGCTGTGCGAGTAAACCTCACTCCTCTGATCTCAATAGGCGCTCTGGCGACAGATGCTAAAGACTGCAGCCTCTAGCATCTGTCGCCAGAGCGCCTATTGAGATCAGAGGAGTGAGGTTACATAGGCCTACCTACAAAGCCCAACTTAAGTTATAGTCGGCTATTAGAGACGTTTATTTTATTTTAAATTATTAAAAAACAAAAGAACAACAACAGCAAAAATAAACAAACAAACACACCCTTCATAATTATTTTCGCAATTAAGACACTATCCCCTCAAGACTATCCAATAGGTAAAATAATAAAATGCAGGCCTACTGACTGACAGAAGATGGCACCCTATCACTGCATAGGCTATATGCATTTGTGAACATTAGGCTATTTCTTAGGTCTTTAATGGGTTTCACTCATTGGGGATCTCTAATATTTCAGTCCCACATAGGCAGAGGTGTAGTGGTAAAAAAAGAGGTGGGTAAACTATAAATTCTAGTGGACCACGACGTGGTCACCCGGTAAGGTGGGCCACTGCCTACCGGTGTATGTGTATCGATGACATTGCTTATAGGCAGGGCTCGACATTAAGCCTTTTCATACGCTTGTCCTTCGGACAAGTAAATCAGTCATTCACTTGTCCGAGTAAAAAAGTTCCTTGTCCAGATTTTTTTTAGTTGTTGTGCGTGTTAATTTATTCTGAAACTATATTCTCATCAGTGTTCAATCAACTTTGATATTTAAATCGGCATATTGTAATATCTGCACCTTTAAAGGGCATACCCTCCCCCAATATTATTAAATGTATGCTTCATCTTTCATTTTAATTTCCTAAATTTTATCAATAAATTAAATTATTTTGAATAATAAGACACTATAGGGCTGTTACCCTAGGTAGGGAGGATCAAATTAAATCATTTACACTGAACAATTACAATTGCATAAAATAATGTTTTGAAAATAAAATTGATTTAAATATACAAATAAGAAATGTAAAGAATGATACTACTTTTAAACATAACACTAAAGTCATTGATTCATTAATTCAAACGATTCGTTTAAACGGTTGATTCATTCAAAAATGAGACGGATGTTAATGAATGGGTCATTGAATCTTTGACTCAACCGATTCGTTCAAAATGCTGAATCTTCAGTAATGAAAACAGTGATGTTCCTGTGTGATGCGCCGTGGTTCTGCTGTGATTTTTGTTTGGAACTATTTTCGCTGCTGAAACAGAACATAAACAGCCAATATTGCATCTAAAATGTAAGTGACTTAATTTTAACTGTTTATTGAACTGTTGTAGGAAATCAATATCACATTTTCAATCGTGATTGTGTTCAGGAAAAATTCTTGAGGTTGCTTAACATATGTTACAAATATAACAACTCCATTTAGATGTTTTATAGGCAGTATGTTGTTAACTGAGTGTGTGTGTGTGCTGCGCTCATGTGTGTAGATTTCTCCTCGAGAGGCTGCGCGAGCGTCAACAGTGCAACTTTACCGTCAGTAATAGTCAACAACACTGACAGTATGCAGCGCAATATGAAAGAGTTCGTCTTAGGTTTAACAACCTATGAAACGAATAATGAACATTATGAAACTAAAACGACATGAGCTTAATTGAAAATGTCTTAGGAACTACAGGCTATTTAGCGGTGGATAAACGCAATTTAGAGGTGGATAAACGCACTTTGGAGGTGGATAAACGCTATTTCCGAATATTGGGAGGTGCATAAACGGCGTTTACGTGCGTTTAGCCTCCACTACATCCCTGCACATAGGCTAGTTTACGATGTCAAGTATGACTCGGGTTATATAGCTAATACAGGGATCTCAAATGGCACTTCAACTTTGGCAGGACTGCAGAGCTCTGTGAGTGTCCAACTGTAAAAAACAATCAAACAAAAATTGTCCAATTTAATACAACTGAAATAGCCTACAACAGTGTTGTCATCATCACATATATTCAAAGGTCTGACAAGACGATGCGGAAGTGAACAGTTTGTACACACACACACACACACACACACACACACACACACACACACACACACACACACACACACACACACACACACACACACACACACACACACACACACACACACACACACACACATGTCTGGTTCGCTATCTTTGTGGGGACTCTCCATAGGCGTAATGACTTTTATACTGGACAAACTATATATTATATCCCCTTACACTGCCCCTATCCCTAAACCTACCCATCACAGGAGACATGCTGCATTTTTACATTTTCAAAAAAACATTGTTTTTTATGTTTTTTAAGCTATTTGAAATATGAGGACTCATGCAATGTCCTCATATATCACGTGTAAGTTGTAATACCAGTGTAATATGCATGTCATCATTATACACATTTGTGTCCTCATATATCACAAAAACAAGAGCACACACACACACACACACACACACACACACACACAGAGAGAGAGAGAGAGAGAGAGAGAGAGAGAGAGAGAGAGAGAGAGGAGAGAGAGAGAGAGAGAGAGAGAGAGAGAGAGAGAGAGAGAGAGAGAGAGAGAGACGAGCCTACACAGAAATTAGTTCTGCTCGTGAGGCCCAAAGTGTTTCTAATGATAGCAGTGGTCTTGCCTCAGTGAGGCATAAAGCATCTTACTGTCCATGTTGTTGTTTTCTATGAGATCAAACTGAACCTCATCTCATCCAAATTGTTTCATCAATTACAAAAAGGCACAAAGAAAAAAAGGATTTAACTAAACTTACTTCTGTATGAGTGTCTTTATGAACCAGCAACATGTGTAGGCTAATGCACCTTGTAATCATGTGTCATCAACATTATGCGACACTACATGTTAAAAATATGCATAAGTGTTTTTACACTAGTCATCGCTATTCTCAGAATGTATTAAAAAACAACTGCACATCAACAGTGTATTTTAATAAATTGTTATGTGATGACATCATATATGCAATATAATATTGTGTCTACGTGACTGCATGTAAACCCTCATATTATCAAAAATAGATCCCCAGATGAAATAAATCAAAAGGGCACGGGTGAAATAACAGATGATGTTTTCCACCATCCCGATCTGTTCGCGCAGAGGTTCTGGAAGGGGAAGGTACTGGAACGTGTGTAAGAAAGGGAGCTTCCCTGTTTGTTTGCTGCAGGGCTTATGTGTACCATCTAAAATCTATCGGAAATGGTGAGGAGACCTCAAGACCTCTTGGGTGTGTGAGATCTAATTTCCAAGGGCTTGATGCCAAATGTCACAAACGCAAACAGGACGCTGCCAAATCCACACACCATCATGTATCATAAGTGTAAATAATCTGGCATAAAGAAGAAATGTATTGCGCTGTAGAAATACCGAAGCGGACAAAAAGGGTTACTGTAGATCAACTTGTAGAGCATAGTGTTGCAACAGTCTGGTTCCCCATGAAACATGCACATTATCTTGCATGTACTATTGAATGCTCTTTCCTTCTGAGTATAATGCTTGTATTTTGTTCCATAATTCTCTTTTTGTGAGTTTTGTGTTTGCATGTGCATGGTGTGTGAGTGTATTCTCTGAGGTGCTGCTCCACTAACTCTCTCATTACTCATTTTGATCAGCACACCTGGGCAGCGGTGAAAATAAATGACACACTTTCCCCCATGAACAATCCCTCTCTTCTTTTCTGTATCAAATAATGTCTGTTCCATTACAGCTGCATGTTCATTTGCTGTTGCCTCTGTCTGTGCTGTTGATACAGCCTTATTTCTAACATTATGCATATAGGCTATACTTAGGTCTCGCTATATCTGCTGTATCAAGATTGATTACTTGTGTCTGTGCTGTATCTTGACTCTACTCCATTACTGGACACGCACACACCTGTTAATCAGCAGTTGCTCCTTGTGATATAGTTGATGAGACTCTTGATTGTCTGCAGTGAGAGAGGAGAAAATAGCAGAAGAGCTCATCAACCCCATTTACATAATGGAAACACAACAAGAGGCTCAATTAATGCTTGTTATTCAATTCTTTTGTGAAACTGAGGTGTTACGTAAAGCTATTTTGTGTATTTTTATATTTTAGCGTTTTTTCTTTGTCACTAGCGCAAAAATTACTAAATTACTAGACAGGTCTAAATAGTACATAGGCTATTAGAATAGATATTAAGTCACATATTATAATTGCCATCACATGAATAAATTACATTTTACAATATATTACAATTAAAAAACATCGCAATAATATTTCACAATAATACTGTTTTTATTTTATTTTTGATCAAATAAATGTAGCCTTGGTGAGCCCAAACTTTTGAACACCAGTGTATGGTGTATTAAAACAGTAGCACTAAAACAATGACCTTCACTTTTAGTGGAGAAATGGAGACATAAACAAATTGAGTTAGATACTTTGTTGCACTTATTGTTTTGCGTTTATGTTGCACATTTTTGGTTGTTATTCCTGCAGGTAATTTTTTTTTTTTTTTTTTACTTCTGATTAAGCTGGATGAATGCAGGTCTGTCACAAAGATGGAGAGAAAGATGAATGGCAAACAAGGTGAGAAACTAGTTTATAAGAAGTTAGAGAAACAGCACAGCACATTTGGGGTCACACACTCACACACTCCTCTACTCTAAGTAGATCATGCTCAGTGCCACTGTGTGTGTGAGCGTGTGTGTGTGTGTGATATTTATCAAATTCACATTGTATAAATGGGTCTGTGTGCTCTTTAAATTTGGTATCATCCCGTGTGATGCATGCCTGCTGTACACCATTTATCTTTAAAAAGAAACATGTAAGAACTTTTCGAACAGGGCTGCAGTGATTAAACACACAGCAAACACAAATTAGCCTAGGTGGCAACACGTAAGAGAGTCTGGTCTAAATACAAAACATGACATTTTTTGTCCTATGTGAGTTTGTATTGATGCACGTGGGAATTAAATGGAAAAACCAACATGTCTGTATCACTCTTAAAAACTAAAGGTTCCAAAATGTTGTTTTTGTAGTGATGCCTTATAATAACCATTTTTGGTTCCTTTTTTAATAACCTAAAGAACCATTTTCTACAATAAAGAAGAACCTTCCCCATCTATCAGTCACTACAGCGTTATGTCGACTGACAAATGTGGTCTCATTTGGAAGCCCTATCACCTCTAAGTTTTAGAAAAATGGTTAATGGCTAATGGAATTTTTGAGTGGAATTTGCATGCTGAGCCACTCCCCCATTCATACAGGTATATAAGATGGCAGCAGGCATCCACTCATTCCGATTTTTGCTTCAGAGCTGAGTGGTTGCACACAGCAATCGCTCTTTCCAATCACCTACTAAAAGAGTTGAAGAATGGATCTCTCTTAGCTGGAAGATCTAAGCCGCGCATTCAGCTGTGTTTAACCAGCAGATAAGTGCAGCGATTCCTATATACAGGCGCTTCAGTATAAAAGAGCATTTCCCTAAAAGAGCAAAATGGACGGCATCTTTTTAAAGTGAGTTTCTGGATGCCGTAGTTTCCTGTCTTCATCTGACGGCCGCTATCGCTGTTTCACATGCGGCGTTCGTGGATGGTTCATGTCCTCACTGCGAGAACATGACCATGTCGACACTGCGGTCATGACCCGCCTTTCCCTTGAAGGCTAGGGTACCGTTTGATGTTACCCAGCCCGTTGCCTCTGCATAAAGCAGAGCCATGAGTATAGTTAACACTCTGGGAGACCTGAGGGTTACAGTGGGAGCGTTTCCGCTGGGCTAGTCTCCATGGACCACTGGCTCCTCTGTGGTGTCGTGTACTGTTGAGCTGCCGGATGGTGTGGGTCCTTCTCATGGGGGACCCAGTGTGTCATTCTGCACTCCTGGATCAGATGTCGATAGCTGCAATGGAGAGTGGGCTATTGTCCTTTGGAGAGGAAGATGAGGCTGAGCTTCCCCTTTCGGGGGTGGTCACTCATGTCGGATTTGTGAGTCGGATTCAGAGTTGACAGCCATGCTTGTCTGGGCCACTGTGGGCATCTGACTAGAGTGGAACCCCCCACCTTGTCCTCAGTGCTCACGGTTGGTACACTTTCTCGACACCCCCATCTTGCAAGGTAGCCTCTTCAGAGACAATGTCCAGAACTTCGTCCTACAGTTCTCTGAAGTCCAGAAGCAGACAGACACCATTAAGCACATCCTGCCCCGGCGAGATACCTCCACCACCAGGCAACAACTCGGCTGCAACGTCGAGCCCCCAACAGGATGGCAACGCAGCCCGTCTCTCAGGCTGCCACTAAACCCTCCAAATGTCCATCAAAGCGGGCCTGATATGGCCCAGAGATAAGGGGAGCAGCTCTGCATCAGGAGGGGGTTAACACACCACTCCTCTCCGGGTGGAGATCCCATTGTTTCCTTTAAAAGAGTTTATTTCTGTTCCACTGCTTGCTCAATGGTGGTACCCACTTTTTCAATAAGAGAGCATTGTCCTCAATCTCTGGGCCATACAGGGCACAATCTGGGAGTGAGCGATGCTTTTCTTCCTCATTCCCAGCCTCCCTTTCCACATTTGCAACGAGCCAAGAGGTCGCGCTTCGAGGACACGTTGACTCCTCACGCATCTCTGCCCCATTGTGGGATCCTTGGAGCCAGGTAAGTGTCACACACACTTCACTCACTGCCTCTACTTCGAGATGCTACGCTTCCAGGGTTGGGCCCCAGCCAGCGCTCTTCCTCGCTGCCCCGATCTGGTACATTGGTTGTCCCCTTGGTGCAACTTGTACGGAGCCTGGCTAGCGCTTCCCAGCCCGTCCCACTGGCTCTTGCGGACAATCAGACCTGGCTACGAGATTCAGTTTGCCAGGCGTCCCCCCAGGTTCAGCTTATTCTTTTTTACCTCGGTGACAGGCAAAGAAGCACATGTACTGCACGTAGAGATTGCGGTCCTACTGGTGAAGGATGCAATGGAGCCTGTCCCTCAAGCTGAGATGAGGTCAGGGGTTTTACAGCTTTTTCTTCACCGTACCCAAGAAAGGCGGAGAGTTACAGCAGATCTTGGGTCTGCAAATCTTGAATCAGTCCCTTCACAAGCTCCCATTCAAGAAGCTGATGCAGAAACACATCCAAAGATTCTACAAGGTCCTCCCCTTTGGGCTGTCCCTGTCTCCCCGTATCTTTACTAAAGTCACAGAAGCTACCCTTGCCCCACTAAGGGAAGTGGTCATTCGCATTCTAAACTATATCGAAGACTGGCTCATTCTAGCTCACTCTCAAGATCTGTTGTGGAACACAAGGACCTGGTGCTCAGACACCTCACCCAGTTGGGGCTTCGGGTCAACTGAAAAAAGCAAGCTCTCCCCCATGCAGAGCATCTCTTTTCTTGGTATGGAGTTGGACTCGGTCAACATGACATCTCACGAATGAGCGCACACAGTCAGTGCTGAACTGCCTGAATATGTTCTGGGGGAAGACAGCGGTTCCACTGAAACAATTTCAGAGGCTCCTGGGGCATATGGTATCTGCAGCTGCTGTCATGCTTCTCAGATGGATGCATATGAGACAGCACTGGCCAGACAGCCAAGTCCCGAGATAGGCACGATTATATGTGAAAAAAGCCTTAATTTGATCTGTTCATCATAAAGCAATCAAGTCTCTTCAGAAAATTTGGATTAAACCGCTCAATTCATATGGATTAGATTCAGGATCTCTTTATGAACTTTTTGAAACGTCAAAGTGTTGCATAGCTGTCAATGGAGGGACAGAAATCTATCCTATTTAATCAAAAAGATCTTAATTTGTGGTCTGAAGAAGAACGAAAGTCTTAAGGGGGTTGGAACGACATGAGGGTAATTAATGAAATAATTTTTCATTTTTGGATGAACTATCCCTTTAAAATGTCTTCTATTCAAACACGCAGAAATTCCATAGATTTACATTATAAAAGAGGCAGGGCTTAGTGTAATATCATTTGTATAGTTTTACTGAATCCATACATGTGATGCAATGTGATGCTGGTACGTTTTCAGTAAGGTCTAAAAATAAGTGGAATGTCAGTTTTATTTTTATTCAAAATTGGGTTTTCATTAAATTATTATTCTATAACATCTTGTCTATCATCTCTGAATATATTTTGGCAAAATTCACTAGTTTAGTGCAGAAAAATAGCAATAGTGAGAGTTTATAGAGGCAAGCTGAAAATCTGTGTCTCTCTCTTTAAAAAAAGGCACAGCGGAGGTGCAAAAAAAGAGAGAAACAAAATCGCCCACAGCTCTCCTTTTCTTAAAGGATTAATTCACTTTTAAAAAAACTTTTGCTGATAATTTACTCACCCCCATGTCATCCAAGATGTCCATGTCTTTCTTTCTTCAGCCGAAAACAAATTAAGGTTTTTGATGAAAACATTCCAGGATTTTCTCCATATAATAGACTTCAATGGGACCCAAACGATTCAAGGTCCAAATGACAGTCTCAGTGCAGCTTCAAAGGGCTTTAAACGATACCAGACGATGAATAAGGGTCTTATTTAGCGAAACGATTGGTCATTTCAAAAGTTTAAGTTTTATAAGCACAAATGCTCGCCTTGTTCTGTGATGCGCGTTCGTGACGTCACGTAATACACAATTACGTTGAGACTCTCCTGTTCGAACTCGTTCATCAAAATGAACGAATCTTTTTTCGAGTCATTTCGTTCATTCAAGTGGCTTTAAACGTTACTTCTAACCGCCAAATTCCCCGAACACATGCAATCTTGATCATATTCTGAATAAAGAAATCATTAATGCAGTCAAAAATAATTTACAGGGAACATAAATAATGAATTTACCTTCCGAGTCTTTCGTTCATTTGTCACGTGACAGACGCAATGAACGGATCATTCATGAATGACCCATCACTACAGAGTCATCACAGAACAGAGCAAGGCGAGCATTTGTGCTTATAAAACTTAAACGTTTTTATTTATTTTTGAAATGACTGATTTTTTCGCTAGATAAGACCCTTATTCATCGTCTGATATCGTTTAAAGCCCTTTGAAGCTGCACTGAAACTGTCATTTGGACCTTGGACTGTTTGGGTCCTATTGAAGTCCATTATATGGAAAAAACCCTGGAATGTTTTCATCAAAAAACTTAATTTTTTCGACTGAAGAAAGAAAGACATGGACATCTTGGATGACATGGCGGTGAGTAAATTATCAGCAAAAGTTTTTTTAAAGTGAACTAATCCTTTAACACTATAAAGACAGTTATCAAAATAAACCACATAACATCTAGAATAAAGGTATATCAATGCGCATTTCCCGCCAGTCCTGTGTAAAAACGGCACACAAGTTTAAAAAAAAAAATGTTATCCAGAACATTATCGTGAGATGCGGTGCGGAGAACAACGGAGTCTGAAGTAGCTGCTCGCTTAAAAGATCTTGCTCGCCTCTCAATCGTCCAATTTCAAAACGGGTTTCAACAGATGAATTTTGAGTTAGTAAGCTTTCGAATGATACCTAATTTATGATGACTACTAAAATATGGGATATGAAAAAACGGCAATAAAAAAAGAGCACCAATCGTACCGCTAGCAGGACGTGGCAATTAATTAAACCTGTTTTTCCTCAAAATTTCGTTCCTGAAAATCATAGTGATCAGACGACTTCAGATATAACTTTTGTTACCGAGAAAATAAAAACAGATTTGGAAAGGGCTTGAAACCAGCTTTAATATGGTACCAAAACCATATTTTACCTGTAGCCTAATAGTTAAAATTTTGATGGGTTTCCCCAGATCGCATTACAAATGTACACACTCACTTTTGCTCATATCGCTCTCTTTCAAACAGCCTATTTTCCACTCATGTTATTTTCATGCTCCATATGGCGTACACACACACACACACACACACACACACACACACACACACACACACACACACACACACACACACACACACACACACACACACACACACACACACACACACACACACCGTTACCATTAATAATCTGTCAGTGTTTCGTTGCACAGAGTTTAAGGAGGACAGCATAAAAGTGGAACTTCCTTCATCTGCACAGTGCCAAGATTGTCTTCAGCGGAGAAAACATTCACACTGTTACTTCATTGATAAAAAGGGCACAATGACATCTAAGTGTGTGTGTGTGTGTGTGTGTGTGTGTGTTGTGTGTGTGTGTGTGTGTGTGTGTGTGTGTGTGTGTGTGTGTGTGTGTGTGTGGTGTGTGCGTGTGTGTGTAAAATAGTCTCTACAGTAATAATTTAACTCTAGTCCATATGGAGCTTTGAATTTCCACAAAAGACATCTGTTCCACTGCCTCAGGGCCAACACACAGACATATTTCCTAATAAATATTACAACAAAATCACATGCACACAAACACTTGACACCCTGGAATGACAAAAGTCATCTTTGTGCAGAATAAATGAGCAATTATGTAATGGCTGAAATTAGGTGTACTGTAATAAATGAGCATTTATAATTCATTCTATATGAGAGCTTAGATGCTACACCATTCTGCATGTAAAAAGTTTTTTTTTCCAGCCATTTAAAAGTAGTTGTTTAAATTTTAATGACTTGGATTATAGTGCACATGGTTGTTTGAACAATATTTTATAATACTTTTGATGCTATTTTGAAGTGTGATATCTTCAGTCGTCATTCCCTTTCATTGTTTTGAAAAAGAGCAGCCTGGATATTCCTCATATTTAACTTTTGTGTTACATAGAAGAAAAACAGTTTTATGGGTTAAGAACGACACAAGGATGGGTAAACAATGACACTATTTCTCATTAATCACACAAGCTCTAAGCCAAACTTGAGAAACTCCGAGTCAACGTCTGATTAAAAAACAAAACAAAACGTGAGGACCATTAGTTATAATTATAAGGATTCAATTAAACGTCCAGAAGTATTTAAGAGCCAGATACTCTAAACAAATGGTACTTAGACTCAATTAGGCAGCATGCAACACAGAATCTTAGACCTGATTGGCTGGTTAAATCACAGTCAGATACATTTTTGTCAGAACATTTTTTTTGTGTGTTTGCAAAACTCTTTTGTTATAATATCAAATCATTTTTCCAATAATATTTAAATAATTAGTTATTTTAAATTGCAATAATACTACACAATATATAATATCCCCTTTGTTTTTTAATATATTTCTAAAACAAAGCATTGGTGAGCAAGATACTTCTTTCAAAAACATTTTTTTTTAAAAATCTAACCGACCCCAAGCTTTTGAACAGTATAAACTAAAGCATGGCTTAAAGTAGTTTCTTTACATTCCATTGATAACTCAACATGGATTCACTCGAACCATTTGTTGTTTACAGTAAACTTCTCAGCCCTTCGTTCAATAGCAGATCAATAGCAGTCCTTGTAGATCAGTTCCAAACATAGCAAGCAATGCACAACATGAAACAGTATCAGGACAAGCCACTGCAACCCAAGCTGACATCACGGCGAGAGCCTTAGCATGTTTACAATGAGAGGTCAATATATCAAATCTATCTATCTATCTATCTATCTATCTATCTATCTATCTATCTATCTATCTATCTATCTATCTATCTATCTATCTATCTATCTATCTATCTATCTATCTATCTATCTATCTATCTATCTACTGTATCTAGAGAAACTGACACACACACACACACACACACACACACACACACACACACACACACACAGAGAGAGAGAGAGAGAGAGAGAGAGAGAGAGAGAGAGAGAGAGAGAGAGAGAGAGAGAGAGAGAGAGAGAGAGAGAGAGAGAGAGAGAGAGAGAGAGAGAGAGAGAGGAGAGAGAGAGAGTCAGATTAATTAGCCAGACAGATGAGCATACATGTGTTCGTTTGTGCTTATTTGTAGAGGCAACGTCCTGGTTCTGTCATCATCCTTGTGTGTGAACCCAAACCAAAGAGCCAGCCTCTTTAAAACAATTATTCATCTGAGAACATGTTCTCACACTTACTAACCTTATGCAAACACTATGAAAAACAGTGTCCACAAATCCCAGTTCACAACTAAGAGAAAACAACACAAAAACAAAAAGATCTTTAGGATTTGCTAATTTCATAAACTCACGAGAACACATTTGTCAGTCTGTAATCTATTCAGCCAACATAGAGGGCAGTAAAAATTTCTTATTTTGGTTTTGTGCATGACCACCAGGCTGCTTTTTAAGAGCATCGGTGAGACTGTGGTCCCTGCAAATGCCAACTTCAGAGAGAGAGGGAGCAAATGAGAGAGAGAGAGGGGTGTGAAAAACTGCAGCAAAGATCAGATAGCAGACAAGGGTGAGAGAGAGAGAGAAAAAAAGGAGAGAGAAAGAGAGAGCAGATTTTTTATAATGTTCAAAGAGACAAGGTGGCGCACCGAAACATTAGGGAATCTCTGGACATGCGAGGATGACCACGGCAGTGCTGAAGATTACTGAAACGTCAGAACAACACTCGTTGATGGAACATTCTGAGGTTGTTAGCATATAATCTGAAGGCTGTAGATAAGAACCTCCTTCGAATACATGCGTACATGTGTGCGAGTTTCCTTCTGTGTATGTGACGCTAAAGATGAGGACCTCGTTGAACAGTCAGGATCCCTTTTTTTCTTTAAAAGGGTGTTTTTACCTGTAGGGGAACTGTAAGAAATTCAATGGAATCATGCTTTAGCTCAACTTCAGATCTCTCTCTTACATATTTCCATGCACACAAAGGGAAGAAAAAAGGTAAGCAGAATATGTTTTGTTGTTATCTTCTTAAGTGCCTGTTGACTGTACATATTCCTTCAGCTTCTATCACCTCTGTCTCACTCACATGGACAGTCTACAGGTAATTTTTGCAACCTGTAGGCGGTTTGCGTTTTTGATGTCTGCGAGTGTTTTTGTGCCTTTAATGTGCCGCACAGGAATAGAGTCATGTAGAGTAGGTGATGGTCATCAACATTGCATGTCCTGTACCTTCACTATGTGTTATCAAATCAATGAGGGGGCTGTCACACCAAATACAGCATTCCCACAATGACGGATGTCCCCTGAATGCTGGAATATGTTGAGAATATCTTTGTTTTTAAACTATGAGCATCATCTAAAAAAAATGTAAATCATCTCAAATGTAAATTCAAATAAAGTTAGATCTGGTCAGATGTAATCCAAATCGGGCTTGTGTAAAAGCTGTACGTTCAACATTCAGACACCTGTTTGGATGAATATAGCATGACAAAAATATAAAATCATAAAAATTGAATGATTTTTGAAAAGCAGGCTGAATGTCATTGGCAAAAGAAAAGTCACCAGATCTAACTCTGCAGATTCTTTTCAGCACTGCGCAAATGGCAAGGGTGATACGAGTCTAAGTTCATAAAGTTTGTTAAAGGAGACCGATGCAGCTCTGGGGTGTTTTGGAAATGTTTGTTTGGAGGAGCAGTGTGGAGTAATATCTGAAGCCTGTCAACTGTCTGTCAAAGTTCTCACAAACTGCCATCACTTTAATTTCTCATCATATTTGCCATTTTGGGACTGGAGGAGTTGTTGGATGGGTAGAATGTTAATTATATCTGAGAATTAAAATGACAGCTGTCTGTTTGATTTTAAGTGTGCATGAAAAGCAAAAAGGACACAGAATGTTCTCTCCAGATTAAGTTTCCATTCGATCACCACCATAGGGTACAGGTATTTACGTCAGACTCCAACCGAGATCATCTTTTCCCACAATTCTTTCTTAATGCTACAGTACAACTGCCGAAGTACAAAACCTTTTCCCAATCATATATGTTTCTTGGTTTAAAGAAACCTAATTTATAGTTTTATTTGATCTTATTTTAGTTTAAAACTTGCAGTGCATATCTGATAGATCAAAGCAGAGATAATTTTTTTATTTTACTGCAAAACACTTCTTTGCAAAATTAATAAAATATTTTATTTAATTTATAAAATATTAGTATGGTATATTTTCATATTTTAAAATAGTTTACTATGATATATAAAACTATATATATATATATATATATATAGAGAGAGAGAGAGAGAGAGAGAGAGAGAGAGAGAGAGAGAGAGAGAGAGAGAGAGAGAGAGAGAGAGAGAGAGAGAGAAAACATTTTAAAGTGTTTTTAAAATGAGTGCAAACCAACACATTTTATTTGATATAAATGTAGCTATCACAGAACATTGATTAGCTTATCTTTACTCATCATAGCACCACTATCTAACCACTACATGATCAGAGGATCTGCTGACATTTAGAATGGAATTATCTGACATCACATCAGGACGCAGTGAAGATACTGACCACACTGTCTCCCCTCAACTGGAAATCTACTTTGTATTCTCACGGCTATCATTGAAAAACTTAAATTAAATGTTCAACTGTCTCTCTTGTTTCACGTCTCTTCTCTCAGTTTTGAGTGATTGGCCACCTGGATGATGACTAAAATAACACCGCATAAAGCCAACAGTCGCCCCTCAAACAAACACACACACACACCTACACACACACACACAATTTCTACCAGACAGGTTTCCATGGAAACCTCTTTATCCCTCTAGTTTTTCGTGTGATTCTTTTATTTTTGAGAATTGTAAGAAACTATGCTGCATTTCTTTGCTTTCATGGGTACACATGAAGGAAATTATATGTTTTTCTCATTATCACTCTCGCCGAATCTGAGGCTTCTTAGCTATTCGCACTCACCAATATAGCACCTGACACTACCCAGCCCCCAGTGTGTGTGTGTGTGCGCGCACACACATGTGGAGTGTGTGTTTTGATGTCTCTCTGTCAGTACAGTATGTCTTGGAGCGCAGATTCTTGCAAGTGTGTGCGTGCGTGCTGTAGCCTCACTGAGACAGGCATCTATTATTAGAAAGACAGATCACTTGACTCAGGCACTGGCTAGACGCCTAAATCTGGACCCCACCGGCAGCTACCAGCTCAGAGCTCTGTGAAAAAACAGTAGTGAGAAAATCTGAATGATGATAACGATAAGAATAAGGACCGCACTCCAACTCCTCTCAGGCTCTGAGGTGCGCGCACTTTAGCACTTCACTGTACGAATGTGCGGAGTTTCACAGGAAAAGTGCGAAATGACTTTAATTAGCTACATCTGCTGTGAAACAACCAGACGACAGTTCTGCTCATCTGCTCTCTTACTCACACTCACAGAACAGCACTTTTACACACACATGATAAACACTTAAACATGGTAAAATCACAGTTTAAAACAGCCTCTGTTGGCTTAATTTAGAAATTGGCAACAGCAGTGTGATAAAAATAATAAAAATGTTAAAAACTGGATTTATTAAAAAGTCCAAACTATTAATTTTATAATAGTTATATAATATATATATATATATATATATTTTTACTTTCTTGATCTGAGGTCGAGGTCTGAAATGTTTGAATAGGAGTAACCAAGTGGCTTCGAATTTAACACTCCTTCAACTTCTGTCAAAACTGTCCGCAGGACTTTCTACTGTTTGACTGCCAAGTACCACCCGGAAAGCTGTTTCAACTGAACGGACCTCTCTTTCCCATGACAAACCCCCCACCCCACCCCCCCAAAATGAGGAGCTTCTGGTGGATTAAACTTGAATTTAATCTCCTGATTTTCCAACTTGACTTGCAACTCAGTGGTAAGGTTCTGGAAAGCTTCTTTTAATTCTCTTGCAGCCCCACGGAAATATTTTCCTTGATCACAAAGAATCTCATACGGCCTACCTTTCCTGGATATGAAGCGGCGTAGGGCCATTAGAAAGCTGTCCACATCTAAACTGGTCAACAAATCAAGATGCAGACATCATGTGCTCGGACACTTAAACAGAATGCCCCATCTCTTCTTCGTTCAACGGCCAATATGGACATCGAAGGGCCCAAAACAGTCCATTCCGGTGGACCAAAAAGGAGGTTTGAACAACCGGAGCTTGGAGAGTGTAAGATCTGACATTTGAGGGATAGATTTTTTTTTTTACAACTTCTCCCTCTAATTATCCAGTAATTGCGCCAAAGTTCTGAGAAAACTCTCTCTGGACCAGGATGGAAAAGTTTCTCGTCACAGTCCTTGATAATTAAATGGGATAATGGATGTTTGGGGTTGAGGACGATTGGATGAACCATTCCAGGCTCCATATCCTCTACATATCCTGTTTCTTCACTGAATTCAGGAGAAAGTGTAAGGAGGCAACTTTGAGGTTCAATGGGCTTTCCTTCCTTTAAACACTGGTACTCAGAGAGAAAACTTTGGGACTTTTTTTTTGGGAGGTTTTGGACTGAAGAGGTGTCATAGGGGTCCTTCCTATGTTGTCACAGTAACTCATTTGTTGCGAACTGTAACTCTGACCATGATTTGAAACCGGAAGGATTTGGGAGTACAAAATCATCCAATTGTGTTAACCCACAAAAGAGTGGTTTGCTGAACTCAGGATCAGGACTAGCAGGTCTGGATACTAGATTTTTTTTGGGCCATTCATGTGGAAGGAATTTCAGAAACGTTGGACCTTGTCGTCATCTATGATCAGGTTTGGTTAGCTCAACAAGAGTTTTGCCTCTAGTAATGTCATCTGCTGAATTCTGTGCAGAAGGAATATACCTCCAAGAAGAGGGATCAGTTAGTTCCAGGATTTCAGTGACTCTATTAGCAACAAAACTTTGTAATGGCAGGAGAGGGAATGCAGCCAAGACAAGACAGTTGTTGAAATGGACGATAGGAAAATATTTGTCAAAGGATGAATCAATTCATTCTGCAGGAGTTTACAAAGCTGTGCACCTGTTAGAGCAGCGCAAAGTTCAAGATGAGGGATGGATATTTGCCTTTTGGGGGCAACTTGAGATCTTGCCATGATGAAGGAAGTATGTACCACACACACCCTTGTCAGTTTCCATTCGCAAATAGACTACTGACCCATATACGCTCTCTGAGGCGCCGCAAAAATATGCAACTCTCTGGATGTGATTTGGTTGGAAGGTAAAGTTAAATAACAACGAGGAAGCTCGGTTTCCCAAGCCTTCCAGGCCTGTTGAATAGGATTTGAAACACTTGGTCATAAACAGCAGCAGTTTTAGGATTTCTTTGCAGGCGTCGCTCGTTACATCTGAGAGAAGACATAACTGCATTTGGTGAAGCTCGTAACCTTATGACGGAAGCAGCACGCAATAACAGAGTGGCATATCTTTGCACACCATCCACATCAACTCTTTTAGCCTTGGAGGCCAACAATTCCATAGCTTCTTGGTCCTGCTTGGACATAGTAATGACTTTATCATTTCTGAAAGGAAGGAAGGAAGTCTACTTTCCATAATTTCTCCACATCATGATGAAGTTCTTCTAGTGGGCTAGACAGTGTTAGGAATCGGTATCGGGCCTTGAAGTACCCAGCCTAACCTGGTCTGGATTGCGGCTGGAGATTTAGGAGGCCCGAAATACACCTGAACAATTGGATTTATCAGGTGTGGGTAGTCTGCACCAATAAGAATAAGTGGTTGGACATTAGCGAAGGCTGGCAGGCGTAAGTCTCGAAGATGTCTGAAACGTCTCTGCAAGATCTCAACAGAATAAGTCTTCTGCTGTCAGATTGGGACTGGCAGAACAAAGGCATTGGAAATTGAATACTTCTTTTCTGGATCAGCCATGGAGGATATTTCAAAGGTTACAGAAGAGCCTTCAAGTGCAAGAGTATCTTAACGTACAGTTCTAACAATTAGGGACTCAGTTACCCCACTGAGGCCCAAAGAATCAGATGCTTGAGGTAGCAACATGGTACGTTCTGATCCATCATCCAGTATGGCATAGGTTTGTAAGGATCTGCCTTTATAATGGAGAAGTACTTCAACAACTTTAAGCAGTAACTTGCCAGAACCTCCAAGTGGACTAAGATAGAATGTAGCGTTATCCTGATCACGATAATTGCCTCCATGAAGGATACCAAGATGTCTGCCTTTGCACTGTGGACAGGGTTTTTTCAAGTCACATTTGACAGCTAGATGGTTAAGCCCGCATCTCCAACATCTTTTGTTCTCTCTAATCCATGCATCCTTCTTGGTGTCTTCTAGAGATCTAAAATACCCCTTTTCCACCAAGGCAGAGCTGGTGCTGGTTCGGAGCCAGAGCCTAGTTTCAATTCGGTTCTTTGTTTTTCCACACGCAAAGCACCAGCTCCGAACCAGGAAAAGTGGTTCTTAAGTAGAACCAAATCATTGCTGGTCTAGAACGGAGCCAAGTAAGAACCGATTGCGTCAGGGGCTGGGGGCGGGGTTACCGTGACCAACAAGACGAAACTTGTGACCGCCATTTTTAAATAGCAGCTAGTCAAGCTAATAGCAGCTTGATTATTATATCCGTCTATGTAAGTTACGGCGAGCTGCACAAACGCGTTGGATTCCGATGTATTTTTGCAAACCCATGAGCATCCATAGTAACGCAACGTCCGTTATTGTTGATGGCTTGTTCGAGATGCATCGGAGCGGCGCGGACCGATCGGAGCTGCGGGAGTGTTTGGAGATCATACGACTCCTTGTGCTTTTGGATCGCTTTCGCAGTGCTTTGATGTCATGCGGCGATCGTTCTGCGTGAAGCCGATGCATCTCGAACAAGCCTAGCGTGTTTGTGTTTGGCGCTACCGCACTAGCGTTGCTGGGCAACATGAGACGTATGCAGTGACGTAAGATCTGGCTCTGTTGTGGCTCTCTAGCCGGTGGAAAGGCAAACCGGTTCTTAGTAAGCTTGTCAGTCGAACCAACTCCGAACCAGCTCTGGCTCTGAACCAGCACCCGGTTCTTGTTGGTGGAAAAGGGGTAAAAGAGGGGCACAGGCCAATCAAATGATCTCTACTGGAACAATATGCGCATGAATACTTGGAACTCCATTCTCCATCTCTCAATTTCTGGGGTTGCTTATTTGTGGATCTTGGCACAACAGAATTACCGTTGACTCCGTACAAGACTGTTCGAGTGTTAACGTCGGTCTTTACTCAGGAGTGGTTTTGGAAAGTCACTAATCTGGTCAGCTATTGCTTGACACTCAGCCTCTTCTTGGAGCCAAGCGGAAAACTTAATCAGGTTGTAGCTTTGACCCTTTAGGATCGTACAGGCATAACCCTTTTGGATTGTACGGGCATAACGGGCAAAGTTGGTCACATGCTCTGTGGACAGTTTACTGAGTAGTTGCTGTACATGAGAGGCACAGGATAATTCGTATTTAACTTGGTCTTGGAGCATGGCAACCAAAGCTCGAACCTTTAGTGCGAAGCTACTAAATGCTCTGCTGTCACCCGGTCTTACCCGGGGGAAAGCTAGAATGGTTTTGATTTCTCTCAAAATTAGTTGGTGAGGTTGCCCATATATCTGATAAATTTTAAATCATTCAGCAAGACATGGAATTTGTAATATACTGGCTCATGGGTTGACAACAAATTTGTCAAGGCTAACAGCAAAATTCCAAATTCTTGGGGATCGTTATTCACCAAGAAAGGAAGGTCACTGATCACAAGAAGTAGGAAGAAACAGGATATGAAGCATAATATGGCTGGGAATATTGATAAGGATGAAGGAATGGAATTGCGGGTGTCTGGCTAGTGGGAACAATTGGTTGAATATTTACGGAGTAGGATGTTGTACAACTAGATTCACTTCCTGACCTATTGACTGTGGTTGAATATGAGGACCTACATTAGCTAAGGATACATGAGGAACCAATGGAACAATAGAAAGTTGTAACATACTACTTGATTGCAGTTGTGATGTTATATCATGTGTGTGCATATTTTGAGGTGGACTACGTAACAATGAGGAAGAGGCAGATAACTAGGCATACTCAATGGAAGCAGTGAAGGAACAGTTGAGGAATTACATTTCTCACATGTAGGTTTCTGTTCAGCTTTCTTAATACATGCACACAATTCTTGAACAATAGATGTATTAGGCATTATCATCATCATCAGAAGCATCATCAAAAGGCTCAGAAAATTCAGAATGTTTAGAAGAAACTACTAACTGTGACATTCTTGACATCATCTCACCAAGCATACTCTTAAGTCCAAGTCTTTCTTGTTTAACATCCATATAGAGTAAATCATGTTGAGGTGGTTCACAATGAGCAGATGAGCATGGGGCAGGTCTTAAAGAAGATGGATTTCCATACTGAGTTTGGTGATGATCACTTACAACTAGTGTTGGTGAGGAATGGGGAGGAGCACATTCTCTCACCATATAGTCAGCAAAACGGGCAGAAGGTCTTCTTTTTAGGCTGCGGTGGATTGCAGGTCTTACATGGTAATCCATTCCAGCAAATTTCTACCTCTGGCTCGTTGGACCATTTGTTGGATATCAGATATTAAATATATCCAAAGTTCGTTGGAGTTGCAGAAACTTGATGGCGTGTCTGATTAACACGGGACAAACACCAGTCTTTTGCTCTCTTTTATTTTAAGTTCAGGATGATTAAGTCTTGAGTAATTCACATGACATAAAGTTTATAGATTCACATTGAGCTGATTCACACAATGTAAATGGACAGGTGTTTACGGATGAACAGGATGTACAAGATGGTCTTAAGTCACTACAAACAATAGAATAAAAGAAATCAAACTAATAATATTATTCATTAATAAAAAATATATCAACAACATATACAGTACATACTCAATCCAAACAATTCAAATAAACAAATTCCAAGGGGTGTATGGGTAATGTAGTGCACTAAATTTAGTAGTGTAGTTTGCTTGGAATTGTGGGATATGTAGTACACACACACACACACACACACACACACATACATTATATATGGGAAAAAGGTATGTTTGGTATCGTTGGACTGGGCAAGGATTCAAGAATCCCGTGAAAATAAGTCAACCACACCCAGAGTTATAACATTTGAAAATTTAATTTTACCATTAGGTGGGGCTGGTTCGAAACTTTTCAGGCTCCTTCAGGGCATCGTACTGATGACTCACACCATGTTTCGTAAAGATAAGTTCATGCGTTCATAAAATACAGCATTTTGGTACATAATTCAAAATGGCCGACGCCTAAAATGGTCAATATGGAAAAATCAGTCGACTCGACATGACCCCCTGAATCTAACGAGACTTTTATGATTTTTGGACAAGTCAAGTCAAGTCAAAGCGTTTATTGTCATATGCACAGTGAGGAAAACAAGTTTCCCAGTACAATGAAATTCTTTCTTTGCTGTCCACAGTGAATGCCAAGACAAGTGCAAAGTATGTATAAATAAAAAAACAATAATAAAAAAACACATGCACACAAACAAAATAAAAATTCTGTAGAATAAGAATTAGACTGTATAAAATATTAAAATATAGTACATCTATATATGCAAATGTGCAATATTTACTATGTGGAAAACAATAATCCATTAAAGTGCAATTTGAGTGCAGCTCCATGATAATAGCAACCATAACATTAAAAAATGTGCAATTGATGCAACAATTAGTCCAACAATTCTCTGAGATAGATGAGATCTGTGTCCACTGTCTATTTGTTTAAGAGTCTGATAGCTGAGGGGTAGAACGAGTTCTCAAATCTAGAATGTGTGAATGACCCCTCTCTGTATTGGCACTGGGGGTCTCAAAGCGAGCAAAAAAAGGTGTTTAGGTCATCCGGTAGGCTGTCTGAGGAGCTGATAGTGCAAGTAATGGTCCTGAAGTCTGTGATGTGCTGCAGGCCTTGCCACATCTGCCCGGCTTCAGCAGTAGAGTAGAAACTGTCCAGCTTCTCTCTATACTGTCTCTTGGTCGCAATTATGGCTCTTCTTAGTCCATACTTTGCTGCTTTGTACTCTGTCTCATTGCCAGATGCACTGATTAAAATCACCAGCGGCAATAAAAACAGCATCGGGATGAGTCGTCTCCAGTGCGTTAAAACATCATGAAGCTTGCCGAGTGCTGCAGCAGAATTGGCTCGCGGAGGGATGTGAACAGCGGCTAAAAACACAGCAGTGAATTCCCTCGGTAGATAGTAGGGACGACACTTCAGCAATAAAAACTCCATGTCTGGCGAGCAGTGTTTATAAACAGTCTGTATGTCTCCGCACCACAACTTATTAATAAACACACACACACACACACCTCCCTCTTTAGTCTTACCTGAGGCTGCAGTCAGTCTCCCCGGTGCACAGAGTGAGTCTGTAACTGAACAGAGGATTACTGGACTTTCTCTGAGAGCCAGGTCTCGGTAAAAAAAAAAATCACAGCACAACACTTCCTTACTTCCCGTTGTGATGTTATCCTTGCTCTCAGCTCGTATAGTTTATTTTCTAAAGACCGCACGTTAGCTAACAAAAGGCTGAGTAGTGGTGGCCGGCTAGCGCAGGCTTTTAGCCTAGCATGGAGCCCTCCCCTTTTGCCTCGCTTGAGTCGCTGTCTCCAGAGCGCTCTCCTCGGATCTGCATTCTCGCTCAAACTCGGTGCTTCGAGGCCTACCTGGGAGTGGTGGTGGTGGTTTCGGGAGCGAGTAATGAGTTTGAACTTGTTACAAGCCTGGCTCAAAGCAAGCAACAGAGTAGGGAAAGGCCACACACGGAATAGGAATATATAATAGATTTATTAAATTAATAGAATGTTAACAGAATAAAGGTTGCTCAGCCAGTAATGAAGTTGGCTTTAACAAAAATAAAACAAGCAATCAGAAATGAATAAACAAAACCAAAAATCATAAACGGTGCGGGAGAGATGCAACGGAGGCTGGTTCCCCTCCTGGTCTCATCTGAAGCGTCTTTAAAGGCCCAGATAGCCCAGGAACTGATTAGTACAACTCCAAACACCTGTGCCCAGCTCACCTGTAGGAGACAGACACAGCACACAGCCAGGAGGAGGAGCCAGGCAAGGCCGTGACACCCCCCTCCTTACGACAGAGGCCTCTCAAAGAGAGACTCTGGAAAAGTTACACTCCGTTTTTTTTTCTTTTCCCCAGCACCCAAACACCAAATAAACCTAAAAAAAATCATTAACATACATATCACAATAATTATACATATGAGAAAACATGTAAATATACTTCCCTATATATAAATAATCAGAGATATAATAAAAAAAATACTCAACTTTGTCTAGGGGATTATTGCTTGGACACTCTGCCCAAGCCTGCAAAACAGATACAAAATGATGACTCTAGTCCAGCAGGCCCCCACCCCTCCACTCAATCCCTCCCTCGAACCCAAGGCTCCAGCAAGTCCCGGTACCTGGAAAGCCAAATTTTTAAGGAGACTAGGCAGAGAAAGAGATGAGAGATACAAGAGAGAGAGACAGACAGGACAAGACACTGATTCACTCCGGCTCACACGGGGCACGGGACAAGGCGTCAGCCATGACGTTGTCCACCACCCGAATGTGCCGGATCAGTAGGCTATACGGTTGTAAAAACAACACCCAGCGCATGAGGCGCTGACTTGGGCTCTTTAGAGAATATAAGAACGTTAGTGGGTTGTGATCAGAATAAATGGTAACCGGAACAGCCCCCCCACTTAAATAAACATCGAAGTGTTGTAAGCCCCATATTAAGGCTAGGGTTTCTTTTTCGATGGTCGAATAATTTAACTGGTGACGGTTAAACTTTTTTGAAAAGAAACACACTGGCCGGTCTACACCTTGCTCATCCCCCTGCAGGAGTACGGCCCCAGCACCCACGTGGCTAGCGTCGACCTGCATCTGGAATGACTGGTCCATGCGGGGAGCCCTTAACACAGGAGCAGATGTTAACAACAACTTCACATTATCAAATGCGGCCTGACAAATCGCAGTCCAATCAAATTTAGTGCGACCCTTCAAAAGGTCGGTCAATGGGGCAACAACAGTGGAAAAGTTAGCACAAAAACCACGATAATACCCCACCATTCCTAAAAAGCGTCTGAGCTCAGGTTTGGTAGCTGGAACAGGGAAATTATCGATAGCCACCACCTTAGCGTGCACAGGCCTCACCTGGCCCTGCCCCACCACCTTCCCCAAGTAAACAACTGTCGCCTGGGCAAACTCGCACTTAGCGAGGTTTACAGTGAGGCGAGCTTCAACTAGCCGTTTAAAAAGAGTCTGGATACGCTCAAGATGTTCAGACCACCCATCACTATACACGACCACATCGTCCAAATAAACAGCACATCCCTGTAAACCGGAGACCACGCGGTTCATTAGTCTCTGAAATGTGGCGGGCGCATTTCGTAACCCAAAGCTCATCGCAGAGTACGAATACAGGCCAGACGGCGTTATGAAGGCTGAAACCTCCTGAGCCCGAGGTGTCAAAGGAACCTGATAGTAACCTTTAAGTAAATCAAATTTACTCACGAACCTGGCCGAACCTACCCGGTCAACACAGTCTTCAACCCTTGGGAGCGGAAAAGAATCTGGCTTTGTGATGTTATTTAGCTTCCGATAATCGGTACAAAATCTAAACGTCCCGTCAGGTTTACTAACTAAAATGCAAGGTGAAGCCCAACTAGAATAAGAGGGTTCTGCCAAACCATTATTCAGGAGATACTTCACCTCTGCCTCTAGGTGCTGCTGTTTCTCGAGTGACACCCGATAGAACCTCTGCCTTATCGGCTCAGAATCACCCACATCGATGTCGTGCTTGATCAAATGAGTACACGTCGGTGTGTCTGAAAACAAAGCAAGAAAGTTCAAAATCAACGATTCAACTTCTAAAGCCCTCTCCTTGGACAAATGCCCAAGTAAGGTGTCCAAATCAGACAACTTCTCTGAGTTCTTCAACCGAGGCTGAAGCACACAGTCGTCTGGGGTAACCACCTCCTCATCACCACACGCTGCCACCATGTGGGGAGAGAAGCTAGACATCCCAGCAACTGCAGCCAAAGCAACTGACTTTACCTGATCACCAGTCTCTGCTGCCCCAGAAACCGGAGACCTACTGTAATAAGGTTTCAAAAGATTAATGTGACAGAGTTGCGTATTACGCCTACGGTCAGGAGTTGAAACTAGATAATTCAGGTCTGACACCTTCCGAACAACCGTATAAGGACCTGCATATTTAGCAAGAAAGGGTGAACCGGCTATCGGCAACAGCGCCAGAACCTGATCTCCAGGACTGAACACTCTCGGCTCAGCCCGGCGGTCATACCAACTCTTCATTTTCTTCTGAGCCTTAGTCAGATTTTCTACAGCCATCTCACAAGCTAAGAACAATTTCCGGCGGAAGCCGTTCACATACTCCAACAAGTTAGAGGGACTCTCAGGACACTTCAGGTTATCCTGCAGCACAGCTAATGGCCCACGAACTCTATGGCCAAACACCAAATCATTAGGTGAGAAACCTGTACTTTCCTGTGTTACCTCACGTGCTGCAAGCAACAACCATGGAAGCCCTTCCTCCCAGTCTTTGCTGAGCTGAACACAGTAACCTCTAAGCAATGACTTAAGCGTCTGGTGAAAACGCTCCAGAGAGCCTTGACTCTGGGGGTGATAAGAACTACTAAGCTGATGTTTAACATGCAGCTGCTCAAGCACTTCCGAAAACATACGCGATGTAAAATTAGAGCCTCTGTCACTCTGAATAATCTGAGGGATGCCAAAGATAGAAATAAACTGAGAGAGCGCCTTCACCACCGACTTGGTAGAAATCGTACGTAACGCATAGGCAGCGGGGTAACGGGTGGCCTGACACATCACAGTTAAAAGGTAAACACACCCTGACTTCGATGGAGGCAATGGTCCAACACAGTCGATTAACAGATGCTCAAATGGGTTCCCTAAAGCCGGAATAGGATAAAGTGGAGCTGGCTTGATCACCTGATTAGGCTTTCCCGTGATCTGACATGTATGACAGGTCTTAATGAAGCATGCCACATCCTTCTTTAAGCAAGGCCAATAGAAGTACTTCATAAGTCTGTCATACGTTTTCCGCACACCTAAATGGCCCGCTATATCACCATGAGCCGTCTGTAGTATCAAGTCTCTAAACTTCACCGGCACTATTATCTGGAAAACAGGATCCTCAAACATCTCTTTAGTCTGAGGCATCCACTTACGAACCAACAGCCCATCTTGAACAAAATAACCCGTTGCTGCACTATGTCGCTCCTCAACAGGCAAAACCCCAGCAAACAGTTCACTCAGTGTTGAATCCTCCTTCTGAGCTACAACAAAATCACTAAATGACAGAGAAGATGGTAAATCGGGCAAAACAATAGGCTGTAAATCAGGCTTATGATTTTTCTCTAGAACCTCAGTTCCAGAGGCACGGTTCATGGCGCGTGTTACTGCACAGGCAGTAAACACCTCAGGTAAGCTCTGCAGGCTACAATCAGTACCTGATGGAATAGATGGAACACTCTTAACCACCACAGGAGGCGGTACATCACGCCAAACACGTTCTCCTGCCAAGTTATTACCCAAGATGAGATGTACACCATCTATAGGCAACGAATGGCGCACGGCAATGACAACCTCACCCCGAACCAGGTCTGACTGTAGCTCAATCCTATGCAGAGGAACAGTTACCACCTGCAACCCAATTCCCCTTACCAAAACATTACCCATGCTGGACTCACTAGAAAGAGGCAAAACAGACTCTAGAAGAAAAGATTCACAAGCCCCCGTATCCCTAAGAATTTTAACTGGCACCTTTTCAGAACTGCCCACCAATGATACTAAACCATCTGTAATGAAAGGAGAGTAATCATTGACATTGGCTTCAATTACATCAGACCCGCTATACTGGCTAGATCCCACCAGGTTGTCCGCAGACAAGTTAGAGGAGGCCACACCCCTTTCAGGGTTAGACCTAATTTCTGTGTGGATGAACTCAGACCGTGCGCGCACATCCGAAACGGCAAGAGCAACAGGTCTTGCCGCGCCAGATTTACTCCTCTGGCCCCTTGCTCTCAAAACTGGACACTCGTTCTTCCAATGCCCCTTCTCTAAACAGTAATGACAAGCATCCGGATCTGCCTTACCACGAGACTGTTCTTTGGCAACAGACTGACTAGCGGGAGTATTAGAAAATACTGAACGTTCACTGAAACGTCCAAAGCGCTGCTCACGGTAGCCCCTTCCTGAATTGTGTTCTTTAAAATTTTGCCTGTGCGTTAAAACGTATTCATCAGATAAAACTGCAGCATCTGCTGCTGTTTTTACCTTCCGCTCATTTATATACACTGCAATTCGATCAGGGAGGATGTTTCTAAATTGCTCTAAAACAATTAAATTACACAACTCTTCAAAGGTAGAAACGCCTACTGCAGTACACCAACGATTGAAATGACAATTCAGCTCTCTTACTACCTCTGTATAAGTCTGCTTTTCTCCCTTCTTCCAATTACGAAATCGCAGTCTATAAGCTTCGGGAACTAACTCATATACCTTAAGCACAGCATCTTTCACGCTTTTATAAATCCTTCTTTCAGGCACCGATAAAGCAATAAACGCCTCCTGCGCTTTTCCAACTAGAACGCTCTGGAGTAACAATGTTCGTTCAGGATCACTCCAACCACGATCATCTGCCACACTTTCAAACAGTGAAAAGAACACATCCGGATCTTTCTCACTAAACCTTGGAAGCAATCTGGCCATATTAGAGATATCAGGAGTGCGCGCTGGTCCAGTCGGAACATCGCCACCAGCATCATCCGTAATTTTCCCTTCTGCAATCAACCTAAGACGTTCTAAAGCAATTTCTCTATCACTTTTGATTTTATCAAATTCTAGTTGACGTACAGCTTCTCTCTCTCTACGTTCGGCTTCACGTTCAGCTTCTCTCTCTCTACGTTCGGCTTCACGTTCAGCTTCTCTCTCTCTACGTTCGGCTTCACGTTCAGCTTCTCTCTCTCTTTGTTGCATTTCTAACAACTCTTTTTGTTGTTCAAAAGTAAGACCAAAATTACTACGAGACTCACCCAATGTTGCCAATGGCGTTGAAGCACCTTCAGGCCCCAACTCATCCATTGAAGTTATTGATGGGAGAATTTTTCTTTCAGCCAATTTAGTTCTGACAGCCTGCCTTAACTGCGCCAATTTTGCATTTTTTCTCAAGCCCAATTCAAAATTATAATGTTCACTAACCTCACACAACTGCTCCTTAGTCAACGTATCTAAAACCTGATCTGATGGAGCAGCGAAAAAATTATCCAAGGTATCCATTTATTTACTCTGCCCGTTTCTTTAACCCCTAAACAAACAAAAAAAAAAATTATTATAATTTATAATTTTTTTTATGCACATTAATCAATGTAAGTGCGGCCACCTGCAGCTACAAGACAAAAACTAACGGAGCTGCCCTGCACACAACGATCCACTTCATGCATACCCCAAGAACAGAGATTTTTAATACACGATATCAGCGGCACCTAACTTCCCCGACAAAATGTCGTTAAAGCAGGCATCCACGACTGTGCCCTCCGCCCAGGGTATAGCACAAAAACAAAAAACTAAAATAACAAACAAGCGTTAAGCGCTTAACAGGGATTCGCAAAGCTCCAATGGCTACACCATCAATTATTAATAATTTTTGTCTCGCAGACACAGCAACGGCCCGCACCTACCCAACAATGAACCAGCCCCTAATACTATAACCTGGCTGTATTTAAACAACCCCAGGCACAAACGAACCAAATTTTCTCTCCCGCACCGACGTACTGCAAAGAAAAACAATTTCCAAACCTAATTAAACTGATCCGCGTCTGTTTTTCCCATAACATGCGTTAAATGCCCAATCAACCTTACTGCGCCGGATCACCATAGGATCCGAATACAGTTTACAAATTTGGCACAGTAATCAAAACGGCCTTCAATATAACTACTCAAACTCAATTGAAAAATACAAAAAAAAACAACGCATATTTACCGATCGATGGTTCAAAATCCCAGACGAGATCCCCAAATCTGTTACAAGCCTGGCTCAAAGCAAGCAACAGAGTAGGGAAAGGCCACACACGGAATAGGAATATATAATAGATTTATTAAATTAATAGAATGTTAACAGAATAAAGGTTGCTCAGCCAGTAATGAAGTTGGCTTTACAAAAAAAAAACAAGCAATCAGAAATGAATAAACAAAACCAAAAATCATAAACGGTGCGGGAGAGATGCAACGGAGGCTGGTTCCCCTCCTGGTCTCATCTGAAGCGTCTTTAAAGGCCCAGATAGCCCAGGAACTGATTAGTACAACTCCAAACACCTGTGCCCAGCTCACCTGTAGGAGACAGACACAGCACACAGCCAGGAGGAGGAGCCAGGCAAGGCCGTGACAAACTCCAGTGGTATAAAACCGGTAAATTTAAAATTGTTAGCTGAATTGGCAATGTCCAGTAATGCCTGTCTGTTGTATGTTAGCAGTGCATGGCATTTATGCACTACAAAGAGAGCAAAAAACAAACAAAGATAAAAGAAAAACGGCATTCAAGAGCAGAGTGAGCAAACACGTCTGCCACGCTATAAGCAAAAATAGCCATTTTTCGTACCTCTGGACCAGTCTCTTGAATGAATGAATGAATGAGGCATTTATATAGTGCTTTCATATGTACTACTGTACACCCAAAGCGCTTTACAATCATATCAGGAGTTCTCCTCTCAACCAGCACCAGTGTGCAGCATCCACTTGGATGATGCGATGGCAGCCACAGTACAACGGCGCCAGTACGTTCACCACACACCAGCTATAGGTGGAGAGGAGAGAGAGTGATAGAGCCAATTCAGTGGATGGGGATTATTAGGAGGCCATGATGGACAGAGACCAATGGGTGGAATGTGGCCAGGACACCGGGGTTACACCCCTACTCTTTACGAGAAGTGCCATGGGATTTGCACCCAGTGTCACATGATCTTAAAAAATCAAGAAAAATTTCTTATTATCAATGTTGAAAAAAGTTTGTTGGGTAACACTTTACTTAAAACCTTCATGTATAATGCATTATAAACGTATTCATAATGTATGCTATAATTCCTTATATCGTTTAATAAATGATTGTAACCAAAGTTAAAATACAATATAATATTAGCAGATTCCCAGTTACGTCTGAAATTGTCTGTCGTGTTTTAATGCATTATAGATTATAAAGGTGTAACAGTGAATAGATATTGTATAAACAAATTGTAATGTATTATTAACTGTACTGTACTATAAAAGTACAGATTCCAAACTTTTGAATGGTAGCGCATATCTACAATATAGTCCTATTTACAAGACAAAATAACTCAATTTACACAAGTTTTACGGTTTAAAAGTTTACATACCTCTGGTTCAATATTGCGTGTTTCCTCCCTGAGAATCATTGACTGTTCGGCTTTGTGACTGTTCTTGACAAATTTCCTCCAGGTAAGTTCTTCAGAATCTCAGCATGCCCTGCAGATCTGAATACTTCTTCACAGTGGCTTTATGTTGTTGAGATACAGGTTTGTCACTATCACAAACACAAAGGGTTATAATCACACACAATATTGAGAACAAATGGTGTGAAAACTTTTGAACAGGATAATTTGTGAAAATATGTTTGTATTTTAATTTGTATACATTTATTTTATCTTATGGGAAATACTTAATTGTGTGTTATGCAGCCTTTTCAGGGCAATCTTTTAAAAAATGCTAAACATTTTGGAGTTTGTTAATGTATGAGCACAACTGTATGACAAACAATGTACAATGAACAAAGACTACATAACTGATATCATTTTTTTTTGCTTCATCTTCAGGCAACACAAACTGATCCAGAGCTGCTTTGGTACTCTCTCCCACTTACGGATTGGTTCTGGCCAGGCAGAGTGGCATGAGTGTGGGCAAGCCCCACCGCTACAACATCGTGTCATCGGAGGAGGAGGACGTGTTCCGCCACAGCAACATGCCCGCCCTCGGCAATGGCTTTGGTAATGGCAAGATCCAGACGCGCCGGAAGGTGAGAAGTCGCTTTGTAAACAAGACAGGCCAGTGCAACGTCAGTTTCTCTCATATGGACGAGCAATCCCAGCGCTACCTCGCCGACATCTTTACCACCTGTGTGGACATTCGCTGGCGGTGGATGTTCGTCCTTTTCTCCCTTGCATTTGTTCTGTCCTGGCTCGCATTCGGATTCGCCTTCTGGCTTATTGCTCTTGTCCATGGTGACTTAGACCGGCCCTCTCAAGACGACTTCACACCGTGCGTCATGCAGGTAAACAGCTTTGTCGCAGCATTCTTGTTCTCGGTTGAAACGCAAACGACGATTGGCTACGGATTCCGCTGCGTGACTGAGGAGTGTCCTTTAGCAGTGTTCATGGTCGTCTTCCAGTCCATTGTGGGCTGCATCATTGACTCTTTCATGATCGGTGCCATCATGGCCAAAATGGCACGGCCTAAGAAACGGGCAGAAACGATACTGTTCTCGCAAAATGCTGTCATCGCTATGCGTGACGGGAAGCTATGCCTCATGTGGCGGGTCGGGAACTTGAGAAAAAGTCACATTGTTGAGGCTCACGTACGGGCGCAGCTAATTAAGCCCCGAATCACTGAGGAGGGGGAGTACATACCTCTCGATCAGATCGACATCAATGTGGGTTATGACCAAGGTCTTGACCGCATCTTCCTGGTTGCTCCCCTCACCATCCTACATGAGATAAGCGAGGAGAGTCCGTTGTTTGGAATCAGCAAGCAGGAGCTGGAAACATCAGATTTTGAGATAGTGGTCATACTGGAAGGCATGGTCGAGGCGACTGCAATGACGGCTCAAGTGCGCAGCTCATACCTGGCCAGCGAGATATTATGGGGCCATCGCTTTGAGCCTGTGGTGTTTGAGGAACGCAACCAGTATAAGGTGGACTACTCGCACTTTCATAAGACCTACGAGGTTCCCTCAACGCCTCGTTGCAGCGCCAAAGACATGGAGGAGAACAAATCCTTGGAATCTGGTGCCAACTTCTGCTATGAAAATGAGTTAGCCTTCATTAGTAGGGATGAAGAGGAGCAGGAGGAGGACAGGGGTGAGAGGGGGACTGAGCTAGAGACCCTTTCAGCCAATCTAAACTTCGATCAGAGGTCGTATCACAAAGAATCGGAAATATGACCACTGATTGTCACCTTCAAAGACTTTGCTTTATTGTAGAATCAGCCTATTCTTTTAGTGTCGGTTGTAACGAACAGATACAGAGCAATGCAAGTGCCATATGAAACCTTGACCCACTGTCCTAGAGCCATGTTGTAGTCGAGGGCAGGTCAGGAAAAGAAAGTGCTTTTTGTAGTTGTCGGAAATGTGAGGCCTTCCTGTAGGAAAACTTGAAATCTGATTATCTGTTTCATACTGTAGTTTGAAGTGATAGCTTTAAGTAGTATCATTATGCAATACTAAGCTAGCCTGGGTGCCATTTTGACTAAATCTTTCTCTTGTACACACAATTTGCACAAAATAGGATGTTAACCACTAGTGTGTTTGCTTGGATCGAGTAGAACGTGATAAACTCTTGTTTGGTGTGATTTACAGCAATAAAGTGACTTGAAGACTTTATCCATGCTCTCCATATTCTACTGATTTTTTTCCCACTACGCCAGAGCAAAGACTGTATTGTCTGATAGCTTTATTTTTAACATGTAATGAGGTACTACTATAGAGTTGTGGGGAAGATAATTAACACCTAAATAAACACTGCTAACTGACAATGAGCATGATGGCTCCCAGGCTAGCAAACAGCAAAGACAAAACTATTTATTCAGTATTAGAAAGTGAGTAGATAACTATACAAATATGTGAGTGGATGATTGAAAGATGGGATAGAGTTACGCTTTGTTTCCCCACAACATACCACCATTTACATTCATGCTCAGGACGAACACCCTTGTATAAAACCACTTACAATGTCAGAGGAACAACAGGTTTAACGTTTAGTGATATATTAAACCCACAAGTCCTGGTTTTGTGTTGTAGCCTTTAACAAAGTTTGAAGTTATAAAACAGGATATTTACAACGTTACATGTTTTATATGTACATGTTCTATAGCAGTGGCTACATTTAGCTAGTATGTGTTTTATGAGCTATGACCTTCAACATGAACTTTCTTTATTGAGTTTTTGTCCTCAGTATCAAAACAGCTGCCCACTTGTGAATGTGAAAAGAAATGATCAATACTAAAAGCTACTTCTATGGTAGATGCTAAAGAATAAAAAGTCAGTATCGGATTAAGGGCACACTGCATAAAAAACTTGTTAATTACCCTTTAAACAATACCAAAGTTTATTTTGCTTACCCAATTGGTGAATTGTTTTCTTTTGATTTAAGTATAAGATAAATCATTTTTATATCCAAAAGACCTTACATCTGGAACAATTTTGCTTAAAAATAAAGAAAGAAACAAAAATACTGATTAATAAAATGTTTTTTTTTTTTTTTTTTTTTTTTTGCAGTGCAATTTAAGGTTGCAATGCCATGCAATATTTCAGGATGAAACTAAATTGTCAACATGCAGCATAATACAAGTCCATTTAATTACTCAAGTAGATTTCAACTCACAAACTAATCTAAGAGCTTATAATGAATTTCAACAAGCAACTAAGAACAGAAGAACACTAACCACCCACCTTGGGTATATCTTACATGATAATTAGAGATCATGACATTCTCTCTCCTTTTCAAAATCAGAGCAAAGAGAATTGGAGAGGTGAGAACGAGAGCCGGAGACCAAAAAGGCACAAAAGAGGCTCACCCACTCACCTCATCCATCACTCTGCTCTGTGGGGGCAAAAAAGAGTGCCTGATTAAATAAAGGCGGCATAAAATAAGATGATTTAAATAAATTAAACGTTTCATCAAGTTAGATTACAGCCAAAGTCATCCACTCTCCCAGAGGAAGAGATGAAAAAGAGATGATCCCCTCAACATCATCCACTCTCCAAAAATACAGTATATACTATACGTCATGAAACCATCATATAATCCAAACTCTTACAGTTGATTGTTTTTAAAATGCTGTCTGGTCATGAAAGGAAAATGGAGTCATTATTCACACTATATGCAGCAGCTTGGCTGATTTCAGGTCACGTCCTCATAACCTCTTGAGTTGGCTTTCTGAGAGTGAAAGTGAGTCAGCTCATGCTGATATCAGCTCTTCAGAAATGAAGGCAAGATAGATATAAAATAGTGATATACTTAGCAAAGAAAAACCAGGTCATACCAGCTCAAGCTGATTTTTTTTTGTCTGGTCAAAAAAGGTAACCAATTAGGTCAACAGGTCAAAACCAAGTCTACAAGCAGGTTTTCCAGGTGATCAACCAACCAGCTTAAACACATTAATGATCACCTTGGACCCACAATCATATAAAACCATATATGGATTTTCCAGCAGAGAGAGAGGGAGAAAATAAGCAGGGATACAACTAAAGACAACACAGAAATACAAAACAATATCAACCCTTTTCTGAAACGCAATAAAAGGTCTTCTCAGCAATGAGATCTAGAAGTGTACCTTAATGAATCAGAACTACTTGCATAAAATACAGGCTTTGCATTATAATATTAAACAGAAATAAGTATAGCCTGAATGATGATCTGTAACTTTGGGCAGCTGGAGGTGACATGAGATTGAAAGAAAGCAGAGGATATTTACACCAATGAGTTCCTAAAAGATGCATTTTATTAAATATGTATCAAATGTCACCTTCAGCTGCATGAAGTTATTAAATGACATCATTCAAACAGATCCAACACTGCCATGACATCAGGATATAACTGACTTAAACTGTTTAAGTACGTAACATATAGGTGAATCATTTTCTGTCAGAAGCAGTGCAATATAGCATGAAACAAATGTCATTGCAATACGAGGGTACACTGATCATTACCTATCCACACTCTGCACTCTAATGTAACTTATTTAAGCACAAAATAAAGTAAGAAATAAGAATGAAACTTAATTTGCATAATAGGAGAAGTTCATTTATCACTTTGCAACTATTGTAAATTATTCAAATGATGTTATATAACATATGAGTATCTGTCATCAGAAGAGAATCATAACATACATGCCATGGTGACAAATGTAACCATGGTAACAGTCTATCTAGAATTATTGGATGTATAGGCCTATCTATAGATTTGTTTCTTTCGTGTTCCATTGTTGCACCACCACGCACCTTACAAATCCACCGTTTATTAATAATAATGCAACGTTCAGATTACAGATTTAAAAACGTCCATTGTCACTTGAGTATCAAAGTTTTTCAAATCTGTAATTGTTCTAATTATAAGCATAACTAAATAAGAATGGATTGTAACTTTAAAATCTGAGAATTAATTAATCCAATAAATGGGCTACATACTCTGTTCCTACGGCCATGGGGAAGGAGAGTTAATTCTGGTCAACTTCTGTGCTTTGTGTTCCACTCAATGGGGAATGTCTCTAATTGCCATCTCTCATTCAGTACATAATAACTATGGGAACTAGAAGCATGTGTGCACTATAGGTTCAAGCTTAAAAGCTTTGAGAATACTTGTCACATACAAAGGTCAAAGAGATCATGTACATTTGCCTTCCGAGAAGGCGGGTAATTAACGCCAAATATAACACAAATCCAAGAGAGGAACCGCACGTCTACGTGAGCATTCCTTACATAAATGGCAATAATGCATTTTAAAATATAGATCAGTACTGAAGGCTCAACATTAACATTTTAAAACAATTTATTGTGAACATTACGTTTTGATATTGAGCTCAAGACTTTTGGAAAGACAAAACAATCAATGCTACAGCAAAACAGCACGCCATGACATTGACAAGATTTAATCTCAGCAATAGGATCTATAGAAGTATACCTTAATGAATCAGAACTGCACAATCAGGGAGTTTACTATTAAAAAGGAAAAAGTATTAGTATGTCACTTTTTGTAGTGGATGTAAGAGAATGCAAAAGATGACGATACTAGGAAAACGGGTCCATTAAATCTGTATAAAATCTCACCTTCAACTGCATGAAGTATTAAATTATGTGATTCCAGTACTCTCTCTCTCTGTGTGTAAGCGTGTCATGTGACGTTTACTGCCGTGTTACTGATAGAAAAAAAAATTCTCCACTGTATGATTCTCCCTCCTATTTTTACATTTACATTAAAGACATGATTTAGTGGTTCTCAGCCTTTTTGACTTGAAGGCCTCCCAATTTACAACATATTCAAAGGGCCCTAATATAAGCAATAATATATTTCCTCTGATATGTTTAGTTTTAACTATAAAGCTGCTAATATTTGTTAATATTAATATGCTACTTGATAAACTATATAAATATAGTTTATATTGATAAACTAAAATCAAATAGTTTTAAATAATATTTATAATAATTATTCAATAATTTAAGAGATTGCTGAGGCCATTTAGAGGGCCATGGGCCCCTGTTGGTTTCCTCTACTGTAGGCTGGTGGATATTTTCTGATACTACGTAGTTTGTAATGGCCCTCTGTGTATTTTCTAGTAGCCAGACAATATTAAGAGAATTCCCCAGCTACTGGCTAGAAACTAGCTACTATTAAAGAGCTGGCCTCTCTATGCTGAGAAGCTGTCAGTCAGTTTTAAACATGTTTTCTTTTTCTTTAACCCAATACATGCAACTTAAACACGTTACCCAGGTAACACGAACGCCCTGAAACGAGCTGAATAGGATCATGGACATTTTGTACACACTTTTGGTTAGAGAGAATTAAGGGATTGCCATTTAAAAATAATCAGTGTTGTGAAAATGTAACATAATGAAGAGATCATCGTTTCAAAGCAACATGCATTATTCATAAGTAATTACTGACAAAGAAGCAGTCAGCAATTTAATTAGAAAACGCACACACCTGCCGCGCTCCTCTCTCCCTCCTGTACAGCTTTACACAGACCCAGACATGAAAACACAGCTTTGCTGAGACTTATGCAAGCAAAAAATCAAGACCCATAAGTGATGTGAAACGCTATCGAGCCCGTATTAAATGAGGGAAATAGAGCTGCTTGACGCACCGACCGCATGTTCAGATACTATCGGTTAATTGGTTTTTTGGCTAAATGCTTTCACGCTCACACTCACTAGCCCATTATGAAACGCATCAAATACCTCGGTCACGTGTGACTTTTGACATCGACAACACATGCTACAAGTACAAACAATGGGATTTGACTAGCAAGTAAAGGATCTTTGCACTGACGTGTGCTAAAGTTTTCCAGAATCAATGTAAAGCACGACATCTAGTGGTTAATAAAAAGATACTACAGAGAGTAAAACCTTTTACATAATATGCCATGAAAAGTTAACGTTCACTTTCGCTAAAAACACCTGTAAAAGCTTGGTAAAGGAAGACACCGTGACATTTACAGTATGATGAGGTCTGTTTATCAGAAGGCTTAAACATTAACAACAATAATCTGAAATAAAAATTATGATAAAATAGCTTATAGCACTTATTGGCCAAAAAGTTGACTATACTAAAGAAGTTCAAGACAGGAAAACTTGACTTTATTTATAATTAGAGATAAAGAAAATCAAACCGATTCTCAATCAGGCATAAACATGTAAATATAAACAAACAGTTTAAGATTTAGAGAGACATCCTCATATCAAAAATTAGTTATATTGTCTAAAGTATTAACAAAACAAAAATTAAAATTACTGATGTACACACACACACACCTGTGACTAAAGGTATAGTTATAATTCATTGTGTAATAAAGATATACAATTAATTTAATAATTTAACCCACATACAGTAATACACTAAAATGCCTCTCTCTCACACACCACACACACACACACACACACACACACACACACACACACACACACACACACACACACACACACACACACACACACACACACACACACACACACACACACACACACACACACACACACACACACACACACACACACACACACACTCTCTCTCTCTCACACACTCAGATCTTTTGCGTGCTAGTTAACTCAAAGAGCTTCATCCTCTCCAGAACAGTGAGTCCATCCGTAATACTCTGAGAAGAAAATAAGAGAGAATGTTTCATTTTTAGGGAATGTCAGTATTTTGTACCATGTAACTTGCACAGATAATCCCACCTTGGATCTGTCCGGCTGTGTGAGTGTTGAACAGTCCTTCACAGAGTCTGAGTTGCTTCTGGATTTCATCAGATCTGCATGTGAATAAGTGCATGTTTATGCACTTATCTGTTTGTCTTCACAGTAACATGTCTGTTATTGTAGATTTGCTTACCATATTTTAAACACTGCTGTCGAGCTGGCACCATCCTCAGTTCAGTGAAGTCACTTTGAGTTTTGACTTCTAAATGGCGCAACTCAGAGTCTAGCTCTTTAAAATGCTTAAAAAAAACATAAAATATTAAACACAAACAGAATAAAGAAAAACAGAGAAAACACTGTTATGGGTAAAACATAACAAAATAAAATAGCTTTCACAAATGTGTCATACTCATAACGTGTTTGTGTTGCTCGACTTAACAATTACTCAATATTCTCATCCCCAGTATAATGTCATAGTATAGTATAATATAGTATAAAACCCCAAAATTATTTATTTGTTTTAAATTGAAGATGCGTTACCATATTTCCTGCCAGCAGTTCCAATTTAAGTGAGTTGATCTCCTGTCTCAGACACTTAATCTCAGATTCCTTCACTCTGAGATTTACCTACAGCATCAAAGAACGAGACAGAGCACATATAGACTTTATAACACCTTTATGGAATATTCTCTAACATAATCTCATCAGAGTGGTAATATAACCCATGAAGGATTATTTTATGGAAGCCGATTAAATGTAGTGAACTCAGAGTGCAGATCATTTTTAATCTGTGTTCAGTCAACCACCCCCTGCTAATTTTAGAAGTACAAGTCACTGCATATCTAAAATTTGGGCACTTCGCCGCGTGAAGGGTGTCAAGTTGTACCTCCAACTGATACATGTCTTTCTCCTGAGAAGACTGGGAGTGCTTCACCTCACCATTCATGCGTGAATGCATTAGGGATAATTCAGCAGCCAAACATTTATTTAATTCCTTAAAAAAATAAAATAAAAAACATGCGAGTCAAGCAGCAAAGTAATGACTGTATAAATATGCATATTTTTGTGCATGAGCATTTACCTGGTTGTGAGTGCGAAGCTCCTGGTTCTCTCTGTGTGTTGAACTCAATGCCTCTCTTTCTGTTTCTATATTCCGTGTCAAATGAGCATTTTCCAGACATTTCTGAGAATACTGCTCTGACAACACCTCCAGCTCCCTGTGCAACGTTTCTAGCTCCTCACTGCAGAAAATGCACAAAGACACATGCACTTCTCAGTGGACAGAAAAAATGCAATTATCTCAATGATGAGTGGATGAGGCATATGGTTACTATATAGTTCTGCAACCCTAAATTGACGTTTGATGGTGTGGCTGACACAGTTCTCAGATTAATAATAGACATCACACACGCACTTATATTGTGCACGAAGCTGGCGGATGTCCACATTTGCTCCATTTTGCAGGGCTTTCTGAGTCTTGTCCATTTCTTCTTTATGAGCTTTCCTCATGGCCTCTATGGCTGAGAAATAACAAATATTGTTTAAAAAAAATGTCAGACAGAACAGAAGACAGAGAAGCATAAATGCTAGATCACACTTTGTATTTCTAAGCATACAGAGCACAAATTTACATTTCATTTAACAGATGCTTTTATTCATAGTTAAAGCTGCAGTACGTAACTTTTTTTGTGTTCAAAATTTACATAATAAGCGAGTACATCACAAATTCATTTTCCAAACCGTGTTTTATCTTATCCTGAATATATAAGGTACACCTATAATAAGTGTTTATATTCAGACTTTTTTAAACTGGTATGGGTCATACCACTGCAGAGTAGCTCAGTGCCTGCATGACTTGTCATGGCCATAAACAGAGAGAAGTAGTTCTGTTTATTAACCGCTAGAGCCCCAAAAGTTACAGACTGCAATTTTAAATACAAGAGAGTAGTACAAAATCAGAACAAACCCCATGTATTTAGCTCTGTAGTTTCCTTTTGCATGTTTCTGCTCTTTTTTTCTTTTTTGTATTGTGCATGAGTGTTAAAAGGGACAGTTCACCCAAAAATGAAAATGCTCATTAACTCAAAATTGTGACGTTTCAAATTTGTTTTGACTTGCTTACAAGAAACACAAAAAGAGTTATTTAGCAGAATGTCCAAGTTGCTCTTTATCTCATAATAAAACTCAATGGTGACCACAGCTGTCCCTGTTTCCCATCCAATTTCACAGTATTGCAAAAAAGCAGAGTGAACATTATGAAGGTTTGCAATAAAATGAGGAATAGTAAATGACATACATTACATTTTTAGATAAACTATGCCTTTAACTCTGTTCAGCTTAGTGCATAGTGCTATGTACTGTATTGTAGTCTTTGCTGTAAGCCAAATGTACTTGTCTGGTCTGTTGTGTTATGACAGGGGAGTCCAAACCTGCTGGAGGGCCACTGTCCTGCAGAGTTTGGCTTCAACTTGCTTTAACACATCTGCCTTGAAGTTTCTAGTATGCCTTGTAAGACCTTTAGCTGATTCAGGTGTTTTCAATTGGGGTGGGAGCTAAACTCTGCAGGACAGTGGCCCTCCAGGAGCAGGACTGGACACCCCTGTGTTACGCTATGTGAGCTGAATGAATAGGAGCTAATGCTGAGAGGAGCACCTGCAATGGTGGCGTTCGTCTCTTCCTGCAGCACTCTTTCTCTTTCCTCTGTCAGCCTTTCCACCTCTCTCTGATGCTGCCTCTGCATCTCCTCAATCACTCGCTGATGGCTGTCCTCCATAATGCTGAAACCATGCTCATATGTGGCCTAAGACAAAAATATAGAGTACCTTAATTTTAGGTATAATTACATGTTAATCTCATGCTGTAACAAGGCGGCTGTGGGCACCTTGATAGTTTCCAGGTCAAGCTGGAAGGCTTTGAAATCCTGGTTGCTGAGGTCTGTCCTTAAACAAGTGACCTCAGCCTCAAGCTCTCTGATTCGGTCTTGCAGAGAAGTCACAGAAACCTGATCAGTCTTGTCACTCTCGTCTAATTCTGAAGGGGTTGCAGCTTTTGGCTTTGACAAGTTCTGAATGTAGTATTCATGAAGACGGCTCATCTCCTCCTCATGGATTTTCTGGAGCACCTGCAGCTTCTCATCAAACTCCACCTGCAATCTTTCTGCTTCTTCCGTCCTCAATTGAGCATTGGTCTGAGCTGAAACACGTTCCTGTTCTGCCTTTTTGACAACAATGCGCTCCTCACGCAGCCTCTCTTCATAACACTCCGTCTGTTCCTGGAAAAGAGTCTGCATACTACGACACATGGCACGACACTCACACTGAGTCTGCTCTCTCTGCTTGCGTAGGACACTCATCTCTTGCTGCAGGGCCGAACGCAGACGACAAGCCATGTATGCCAGAGTTGCCTGACACACTGCAGCCCTCAGGATGGCTGTAGGAGTTTCACCAGGAAGGTCAGCCTCTCGATCCTCAGACTGTAGCTGTGTTGAGAGGTTGTGCAGTGATTTGGCCTGAGCTCGGAGCTCTACCACCAGACTCTTTCTGCAAGCAAGCTGTACCTCAGAGTCCTCAAGGAGTAGATCGGTCGCCAGCTCGTCCTCCATCTGTTCACTGTAAGGTGCAAGTTCTGGTGGGCTAATGTCAGCAAGTTTGGACCCCTGCTTGGAACCGTTTTCCGTTTTGGTTCCAGACGAGGAACTGTCAGATACTGGCCAAGGCAACACATAAAAGGGCTTCAACACCTGTTGTTCCTTTGAGGGATGATTACACAGACTATGTAGGAGGTATGCCATCTCTGCTCTTACACACAGTCTATGGATCACATTTTCACTCAGCGTATTGTCTAACAGATCTTGCTCGAGAGGGTCCAAGAAGATCTGAGAGTAAATGGGTTTCACAGCCCCATTTTGACATTCTCCTTTAGCCATCCTAAGCACTTGGATATGCACCTCAGACAATCTATTAAGCAACTTTGTACTGGGATTCTCAAGTGCAGAGGCAATCCTTTGGACAACCAGTGCCTCCAGCGACAACACTCTGCTGGCCATGTCCAGAGCTTGACTTCTCCCTGGACTTCCATCATCATAAAGGGAGATATTAGCTTTGTCCGAAGTTCTGTCTAAAGTGGTTCCCTGTAAGCTATGCAAAGCTCCAGTAAAACTCGGCAGAGCATCCATGGAGAGTCGACCTTCTGGATTATGGAGGGATCTGTGGGAGCACCAAGAATCACTGAGTACGTGTGGTCCAGTGTTGAGTTGTTGTTGTTGAAGATGCATGGTAAGCTCCCGAAGTCGGTCTTCTGTGTCACACAACTTGCGCTCTAGTGCCTGGATCACAGAGATCACTCTGTGTGACTCCTCTCTCTGAGTAGTAGGTTGTGTTTCCAAATCTTTTTTCCCTTTCTGTCTGTGTTGTTGTGGCTCAATCAGCGTCTCACATAGAACATTAGTTTCATAAGGATGGGTTTGGGCTTCCTTGAGCCTTAATTCAGTCTCCTCTAGACTACTGCCTAAGACCGCCATCTTAACAAGCACTTCCTGGAGCTCACGTTCCTTCCTGTCCAGCTCTTGCTGTTGCTGTCCCAGCTGGGTTTGGAAGCGCTCCTCACTTACTCTCTCACAGTCCAGTAGAGCACCTCGCAAACTCTGTATTTCTTCACAAGCTCTTTCATAATCATGCTCCATGTCGTAATAAAGAGTCTCTTCAGTTTGGAGGCGAGCCTGCAGACGACCAACCTCACTGTCGGACTCCTCCAGCTGGTTTTGTAGCTCCTGGCACCTTCGTACAAGGTCATCATTAACTTCATTAACTGTTGGCTTCTTCTGCAGCTCAGCCTCTTTCTGCCTTAAACGCTCCTCTAGTTCCTTCGATCGCTGTTCCGATTGGTCGAGGCTGTCACTGAAGCTCCTCCTTTCTCGTTCCTGGCTCTCTTGCAGGAGGCGCAGGTGCCTCTGTAGCCGGACCTCCTTTAAGGCTTGCGCTTCTTCGGTTGCTTTTAGACGGCCTGTTACCTCCTCTAACCGTCCACGCAGACTCTCCAGCACATCCTCGCGCTCTTTCAGAAACGTTTCTGCCTCTTGAATCCTTAATTCTGCCCTCTGAAGACATCCCTGGCTATCGTTAAGCTCAGCTTGTAGTCGGGCCTCACTATGTTGTAACTCCCTTTCTTGAGTCTGATTCCTCTCATGCTCAGCCTTCAACTCTCTGCGCAGGCTCTGAAGCTCCACATCCCACTGCCATTCTGTCTGGGTTGAGGATGAAGAAAAGGTGACTGGCAATGGAGAAGTGGAGCGATCAACCTGTAATGAATTGCAATACTTTATTTCAACTATGACAAATGATATGTAATGATACAACCAGGGTTTGAAATTAACCTTTTCACTTATCAGCCAATTTGGCTACTAAATTTTTAAGTTACCAGCCATTCAGAACTTCAACTAGCCAAAACTAAAATATCAGAAATAAACCAGATTATCAAAGTCACATCTTAGATTTAAATATAATTATTATTAAATCTGATTCTGAATTACTGTATTGCTTTCAGCTTTACGACATTCATCCACTGTTTGCAGAAAGGCCCACCATTAAAATAAAATTAAAAAAAAATGGAAATAAAAACAAAATTATAAATTACCATGAGTTTACCTGAACATAGCAATAAAAAGTGGTTGGAAAAAGTGGCCTCTTAATTGTACATGCATATATTTGTCCTAAATCGATGTATTTTTAATGTGAGGGACGCTGTGGTGCAGCATGATTTTGGACAGCCGAAGTCATAGTTGGACGTCGCAGGTGTGTGTACAGTCATAGAATACAATATGTTCGAATTTTAACTTACGGTAATTTCTCTCTCGTTACGTGTTGTTTTGCTAATGTTTGAGGCTCCTTTTAGGGGAGGGCTCTGATAGCGATGCCATGCAAAGTGATGTAACAATCTGTGAATCACAACCCGCCAAATTGGCTAGTGTTGATAAGAGTTACCCGCCAAAGTGGATTTTCACCAGAATTTGCCTGGTTGATGGGTGTTCATTTCAAACCCTGGATACATTCATATTTGCTTGTTACGTTACCTGCTTTTCTTCTTTGGGTTTAGTTTTGAGTAGTTCACCAGGGCTGTCACAGTGGACACGTACTGTCCCTGCATCAACCTCTAAGCTGTCTGGGCTGATTGATTCTGGGGAGGTGCGACCTGACACTGTCATAAGTGATAAGTGTGATGGTATATCAGCGGACACGATGTTCAAGCTTCGCCTCTGAGAGAGTCTAGTCTTCTGAAGATATTCGCTCTCTGATGCCTCAGAGACAAAACGTATGATCGGCTCTTCAGGAGATGATGCAGGGGCAGGAGGCACAGAGCGCTCACTGTTATAGTTCCATTGCCTTCCTGACAGATCATTTGACGACAACTCCTTGTGTGGTTTACAACTTAATTCTGCCCAATCAAAGGTTCTGTAACGTCCCTCTCTACGGCGCTCACGGATGCGACTCCTTTTCTCCTCCTCCTGGGGAACTGTATTGTATTGGGAGGAGCATGTACGAGCATGTGCACCAGTCAATGGCACCTTTTGAGGAATAGAACTGAGGAAAGAAAAGATGTAGCAAACTATGATTTAGTAATTTCAATTAAAATATATTTTTATGCGTTTACCATATATAGACTTTATTTAAATGAAAAAACACTTATGGTTACAGCAAAAACACATTCAAACCTGGATTTTATAGAAGGATTTTTCCTTGTATAGCATTGGAGAAAAAGAAAAACGGCAGATTGAAAAGTCAATCCCCTAACATGGGATTGTTTTGTGAGCAAAATAGAGCAATAAATGTTTCAGGGTTTGACAAAATATTTGTAACAATTAGATCAATGCACTCCTGAGAATTGCAGCTATCTTTAAAGCTGTTACCATGTGACATCAGGGGCAATTCTGGGATGAACATTTTTCATTACTGCCTGGACCCAGTTCCGTCGTATCCCATAAGTCATCGCACAGAGGGTGAAGACCCCATCCTTTGTCTGTATGAAAAGAGGGACGAACAAATTCAATGAAATAGACACACACATAAGCTTAAATATAGCTAATATACACTCACGTGAATCTGAAAGCCATAGTTTCTTTGTACAGGGTAATCTGTAACATCGTAACAAGTAGACAAATTGATCTCACCATCCACATCAGCTGCCTAGGTGACAAAACAGAAAGATCAGTTAATTTCTCTTAAGTGCAAAAGGCAAATCAATTAGTCATTACGATGATTCTTTATAAATCAATTTACCTCTTCTGCTACAGAGTCACGGTAGAATCTCAGAGTCTTGTCAGTAAGAACAAACCAATGTTTCCTCCACTAGAGAAAAGAGAACATCAGACCACTTTTCATAGTAAAAACATTGACAAATAGATTGACATCATTTAAATATATGTGCCCTGAGACACTCAAAACTTCAAAATCACCTTTCCGTCTTCTCCCAATCTAGACATCCATCCCTTTTTAAAATTAAGGAGGTCAGGCTGAGAGGAAAAGGGAATTAGCAATATCATATGTGATATGCATGATTAATTATGATTAACTAGATAAATTATTCGCTACATCCCGTAAGTCATTTGATTAAATGTATTTACTGGCATAATACAAATACACATTGAGGTCATTTTGAGATGTATTGGTTGTACTTACTGCAGGTGTGGGATCAAGATGTCTGCTTTCCAGCGATTTGGAACGGAGGCTGCATGACGTGAAGGGTTGCGAGTGATCAGGAATGTCATCATTAGGGGAGGAATCCTACTTAGAGTCAAAACAGAATTAGAAAATAGTTCACATTAAAGAGTATTACGTAAAACTATTAAATGTCATTTTTCCTCATTTCAATAATGATCCATTTACACTACCATTCAAAAGTTTGGGGACAGTAATTTTACTTTTATTCAACAAGGATGCATTCAATTGGTTAAGTGTCACAGTAAAAGCATGATGTTACAACATATTTCTATTTAATTATTTCTATTTAGGTACATCTACTTAATTATTTTCAGGATTATTTGATGAATATAATCAAGGTTTTCCACAAAAGTATTAAGCAGCACAACTGTTTTCAACATTGATAACAATAAGAAATGTTTCTTGAGCACCAAATCAGCATATTAAAAAGTGCACTGGATGCAACAAGTGACTTCTTTTTTCTTACATTTTACAAACCTCAAACTGTTGATCTTTAGTTCATGGTTTTAGTTTTGATCTTGGTTAAATTAATCCAGAATGAGTTTTCACCTGAGATGTACTGACAGTTGTCTTCTGGTCATTTTGTGCAGAAGACGAGGAAGTGAAGGTTGATAGGGGAAGCTCGTTATCTAGAAATGAACCCTCCTGTTGATCAGCATCCTGAGATCTCCTAGAAACAAACATGCAAACATATAAAATATATTCTAAAACAGTGGATATCACTTTCATATTCGACTTTAAGCTATACAAATTCTCCAAAACAATCGAAAGTTCTGAGCCTAATATACAAAAAAAAGATAGACATTGAGAAGACAAAATAGAGATGGATTGTAAAATTGTAGTATAGACCAACTGGAATTCAGTATGTACATATTATAATGTTAACATTAAAGTTAAGATATACATAGAAAATACAATGAACACCTAAAACTGAAATGAAAACAATTTGAACAAATTGCAGACATTTGTTAAGGAAATCAAAAAGCAAAAGCAGAAAGTATGAGGAACAGCAATGCAGTGCCTCAAAGCGATTTAACATTGAAACACATTGAGAATTGTGGCTTGTAGAATATGTTTGTAGTAAAATGGCAAATGGGAACGCAAGTAGGTCTGGTTTGATTTGACTGATGGAGATGGGATGAAGTCTCCTGAAAGATAAACAGAAAAATGCTTTTGAAGGAATTGCAATAAAATGATGAACACTAGAGGGAGCCACAAACATTATACATGAAAACCAACTCAGTACAGTTGGTGTAATGAGGGAATCAAGAGTGACATGTCTTACCTCCTCCGATTTCCAAACAGCCGGTGTACTTTTCTTCTTGGGATGGGTGCTTGATGTGCTTCATGTCTGAGTGTCATGGTTGTGTGTGATTGTCTCTTCCCATTGGACTCCAAACTTTTCTCCCAAGAGCAACCAACCTCATCTTCAGGATCACCCTCACATGCCCCCTGTGAACTGTGATTGGTTGGTGGAGGAAAGGGGCAGGGGCTAAGGGACTTTAAGGTAGGAAACATACAAGGATGTGAGGCAGGTAAACAAACAGGATCACAGTCACACCTGGAGTCAGTGTGTGCTTGTTCATCTGCAACACGAGGACTTGAGGACTTCTCCAGAGAGGAATAGCCGCTTTCAGTGCCCAATCGACTCTTAGTACCTGAGAGAGCAAATGAAAGCAAAGCAAACTCAGTCCAGAACTATTCTGTATTTCCAATTCTTACTTAGCCAGTGCACTGACATGAGTAACATATTTGTGTCATGGCAGATAAAAGTGCCATTTGAAAAAGAAAGTCTCATAGCATCTGGCATAAATCATTCACCCTCATGTCTTTCCAAACCTGTATGGCTTTCTTTCTTCCATGGAACACAAAAGGAGAGTTTCTAAAGAATATCCGATTCGGATAAGATGAATGCAATTACAATGAATAATAGATACTGGAGCCTTCAATTTTAAAAAAAGGACAGAAAAGTACCACAAGATTATCATAAATGTGGTCCAAACCAAAGTAAAATTTTTTGTGCAAACTATTCCAATTCTTTACTAGAAAAATTAACAATGGTTTTAGCTACTACCCACCTTTATTTCTTAAGCCGACAAATCAGTAAGCACTAAAACCATAAACAAGTACATCCAGTTAATGGCATAAGCCCACACACAAAGGACACTCTGAGGTCGTACCGTCTGTCCCGGAGCAGCTCGAGAGCTGATCGAGTGACGAAGTGAGACAAGAGCCAAGACTGGTATTGAGTGAAGAAGCATTATCACTGCTGGAAGGAACCTCAACTCCACCATTGAGTGATTCCTCCTCCAGCTCTTTCTCCGATGAAAGCAATGAGACCTCCTCCACCGTGCTCAACATGCTAGTTGTTCTGTCTTTTTTGGTGGCCCCTTTAGTACTGCCATTTCTGCTGCTGCCATTGGTGGCATTGCTCGTACTCGTGCCAGCATTGTCGCTGATGGACAATTTACCACCACTATTATTACTAGAAGTGATGCTGCCTTGTCTATTAATGCTGCTGGTGAAACTACTTCCAGAAGTGCAGGTTTTTTTAGCACCACCACTGCAATGCTGCTGCTGCTGCTGCTGCTAGAGGTTTGGTTTTCTGCTGTCTGCTGAGAGAGAAAGACAGAGACAAAGAATATAGGTGAGTAAATCAGAGAGTGACAGGTTGCACGCAAGCGCTCGGCCAGCAAAATCCAATTGGCATGGTGAAGGAAAAGCCTCTCTTTCTATATACAACCTGCTTGACAAACAAGCACACACGTCTTTTGCTCTCTGCTCCCACTTTTCAAACTCTTTACCCTCCCAGGGGGGATGCTCAATAATCCTGTCCAGATCACTTAAGTTAATTCTATTAAACTTCCATCTGACTAGCGCTTCAAATTACACTAAAAACAAAAGCACACGCATACAAAACACAGGAACACAGCATTTCATCTACATGCTGTTAATTGTTGCAGCACAGTGGAATGGCACTTTCAATCAGATCAATTTGGTCTTCTGTCAGCAGAAAGAATATGCAGAAGGTAGAGGGGGATTAGTAAATCAACTGGACAGAAAGATAGGCACAGCACTAAGAAATGTAATTAAAGTAAAGAACAGAGGAGGAGGGGATTTAAAGGAGCAGTACTCCAAAACAGCATTATTCTATCAACATTACTGTGATCGTCTAAAAACAAACCTGTCCCAGGAGCACTTGAATATCCCTTTTACACTTATTGAATTATACTAATCTGCTGTAACAAATAATGGTACAAGTGTCCATACACAATTATATGAAATAGAGTGGACTTTTACTGTGCTTAAGGAGCAAATAACATGTTAATTTTTTTTATAAAAGCTTTACTGGGTAAGTTACCTCAGTATATAACTAGTTTGCTGATATATTGCTCTAGCATAATGTACCAGATCAACAGAAAAACATTTACTCAAGATACCATTTTCCCGCAGAGAGCTTGGCAGATCTGCCTTTTCCAATCATGCTCCGTATGCATGGAAGGAGCTTCAAGGTATACAAAACATGGAATTGGTGTCATCTCTTGATCGGTTTAAAAATATTTTAAAGTCCATCTTTATAGAACAAGGTCAATTATAATGACTTTAAGTGTGATTTCAGATATTATAACCATCTGTATATTTAATCCACCTCTAGTTTAAGAAGAGTTTGGTTTGTAATTACTTTCTGAATATTTATAAAAACCCTGAACAATAGTCGTAAATCCTGCTACATGTTTAGTGTACCTTGTAGATCTCAAATGAAATGCTGACAAGGTATAGAAACAACCAAATAACTAGAAATTTGTTGACAAAACAAACATCTAAAAACAGTCAAATAAATTTCAGTGCGAATTTAAATGTTTTTATATACCAGTCATGAATACTACATTGAATGTTTTTGTTCATATTCATATTTTACCAAAGCAAATAACTAGAAGGTGTATTGAAAAGATATTAGATAGGAATATGATATATGCATTGCATGTCACATAACATGTTTTTATGAAATATGAACAAGACTCACTTGTGGTGGGTGGACTTTATCATTCCCCTTCTTCCTCTGATTTGATTTAGCAGCTTTGGGGTAAACAAACAGATTTTCCTGCCACCTAAATAAAACAAATATTGTCAAATTCATATATAGAACAGACCCCAAAAAAGGACGCAGGCTGGAAATCACACTAATCTGCAGTTTACTAATCTTGAGTTTACTAATCTAAACTCAAACATGCATTCCGATTTCTCTTACTTCTGCTTTTTGGACATCACTCTTCTAGACTAAAAACCTCCGGTTCCAAAGAAGTAGAGAATTACGAGCAATAAAAGAACAAGCCTGAACAACCCCAAAAGAAACAGTTCTAAAGCTGGTGTTCTCAACACAGAAACACACGCACACACTAATCCGAGACTCCTTGACACCTTCTATTACACTCTTAAGGGATTAGGTCAGCCTGGCTGAGATTTACTGATTTATAACACTTAAGCAGAAACAGAGGGATCAGACAGAAAGAGAGAGATGCTTTCAATTGGACTAGTGAACAGAGCTGAGATCGTGACAAAAACAGGACATTTAAAAGCCTGACTTAGCCTCTTTTGTTCCATTACATCACAACATATATGATTGCATACCATAAAGGTTAAAGGATGTATAAATCAAGTGGGATCAAAATTAACTAATGACAATGTAACTGTTACGTGCGGCTAAATTCACACTACAGGTCAGTGAGTGTATTACCTACTAATGCTCAAGCGGTCGTTTTTCTCTGTTCGGATGTAGTAGTCTGTGTCAGTGAAGCACAACCTCAGACAGTTTTGGAAGCCAGTTTGAGATGAAGCGTCAAGAATCTCACAACACTGGATCATATTCACACTTCCTTGAGGCAATGTACCTGGCTAGATAAAACATTGCATAGAGCAGGAAACATCTGAAAGTCACCATGAAATTGGACAATTTGGAAAATTGGAAAGAATTGGACAATTCTTGCTTTTTATGGAATATTGCTGTGTTTATTATAAATGATTTATCTGTGCACATCATTCTTTTTTCATGCACCCTTATAATATTTACTCAAAATAACTTTCCCTCCCTATTGCAGAGACATCCCTTCTCTTCTCTGATGAAGTGTTTACTGGCATGAGGGCGGGACAACCTGTCACTCACATGAGATCAAAGCAATGGCAACCAACAACTATCCAATCAATTCCCACCCTGCATTTTTTCTTGTTCGAGAAACCGTTACACTTTGATATACATCACAATAGGGAAGAAAAGACTATCGCTTTATCAGTTTCATGCTAACTTTACTTTTTTGGGGGGATAATTGTAAGCCTTACCTTATTGCCCCACTGCATTATTATTATATTCAACATTATTTTTACCCCCATCTAGCGGTGAAAAGGTATATGACCATCCAGTGAATATCAGTTTCTGTTCCTCTCAATTCCGATTTAGTTTTAACTTCTATGGTGGCCAATGTAGTCCAAGATTAACACGGCTTTCAGTTCGACCTCCTCGACATGGCGCCATCGAGTGTTAAAACACGAAAGGCGAAGCTTGAATTAACGGAATGTCCCTCTTTGGCTAATATACTTTCAAGATGGAGGGGCAACATGGCAACCAACATTAGAACCCCTTACCCGTATGTATTTTCAATGGCATATAATACACTCACGAGAATACTTTATTACTTGAACGAAGTAAATATACATTAATGAGCACATATATTTTTTAAAAGAACTAAGTGTTTTTAGCTAAGAATAAACTAAAAAAGTTACACAGTGTAGCTTTAATGTAGTACTGACACCAAAACTATTTTCTATGTTTCTATATAAACTTTGTTGGGTTAACTATACACAATATTTATTGTCACTATCCACAATACGTAGATATTGTTGCATTTTTGTATTGTGATATATTGTGACACGATATATTGTTACACCCAACCATTTGTTGGGGGCACAGAATCTATTTTCTGCAATAAGCCAAAAGCCAGTGGAAAACAGCCTGGGTTTTTTTGTCGAAGGAACCAGGGTGATGCTAACTTCCAGGTTGGCCTACAAAAATAAATCACCACAGCTCTCTATTAAAGATAAAGCTAAATGGCATTCAGTATAACATCAATATGTATAACATCAAAATTAACATTTCTGGTCTGGTATCAGTGATGGGCTTTCATAAGCTTGATAGTGGGGAAAATAAGATAAACAGTTTGAAAACACTGGATGAAAAACAAATTAAACCTCACCATCTCATCCAGAGAGTAGCTTAGAAGCCCATGCTCGTAAAGCACAAAATATCTCCTCTGCCATTTCTATAACAGAAACGGGCAAGAAAGAGCAATGCTACACTTACAACATAATGCTATATAAATGTAAAGGGCCTGTATCTGATGGAAATAATCTCTAGAACTGCCAGTGCCATCACCTGTTTCCTGTGGCCAGAACTGCTGAAGTCCTCTGGGGCCAAGAGGAGCCACCCCACATGAACAGGCTTAGGCTGGGAGAGAGACTATTTATTCTTTTAATAAAATAACATAAAAGGATAGTTTCATTTCTCCAGCATTTAAAAAAAAAAAAGTAGTACATCCTCACCTGATACAGATCTGATTCGCTGAGTTTGTGCGAATCCACGGTTTTAAAGCAGTTTTGACATTTACTTTTATTAAAGATGTTGGCCTGAAAGCGATGACACCGATTCTCGCGTGAAGAAAACATCGCGTTTTGGACTGGAGGTGACGACAAAATGTAGGCTACTTTTAAAAAAAGTACAATCACAGGGGGAAAAACTAATGAGGTTAAACTAAAGTGACGACGATGGATTTTATGTTCTTGAAAAACAAGGGGTTCACGTTGTCTTCATTTATTAATGCTGTCCGTGTCGTTCATGTTTTATCTTCCTGCCCCGCGAACAAAAGGCCTTTCAGTCACTTAACTGATAATTTGTGGATTGATGCCTGAGCTATACAACGATGTAAACGCAACAAGTTATAAACATTGGGTGGAGAGTCCAACTCTTCTAGAAACGTTTTGATCTATGATTTTGATCCACATAACTTACATTAGAACTTCAAACAAACCACAACACAAGCGTGGTTGTTGATAATGTCGCTCGCGACCTAGAGATAGCTTTCACCCCCACGCCACTGGAGACATGCACCGACAAAGTCGCTTTCTCGCTTGTAGTGTGAACGCAGCTGCGGGGATTTTGATTCATCCCAATGATTCGAATCTTTTGACTTCGTTCATCAGAAAGATTCATTTACGGACCTATTGAAGCCCACACTGACCATTTCTGCAGATTGTAAAAACTGTAACTTAATTCTAAATTTTGTGTATAAGTTTAAAAAACACATAGGCTACTTTTATGTCAAGGGGGGCCAATCATATTTGGGGGGCAGGTGCCACCCCTCTAGACGTTCAAGCCGAAGCCTAAATGACGTCACTACATTTTATATTTAATCCAGCTATCGTTTTCAAATTAAACCTTTAATCATTTTTTCTCCTAATTTTGAGTAAAATACCCTGAACTTGAACATCTTTCAATTCATTGAACTAGATGGAAAGGTCAAGTTGGGTACATTGCATTCTGGAATACAATACCCAGTGCAGTGTGCTCTGGTTGTATACCGCACATTGTTTTCAAAAATTAATATATTTTTTATTAAGTAAGAAAGAAAGAAAGAATGAAAGAAGAATTCTTTTTTCATTTATTTTATTTATCATTAAAATACAATATTTAAAGGAATATACAGGGTTGAATTTATATATGTTGAATTAATCTGTAATGGTGAAATATATATATGTATATATTTATATATTATGGTTAAATAGCCTCTTGATTCATGCCACACTTGTCTGTGAGTGACAATCGTCGTGTGAGTGGCAGTGATATTCATTAAAATTCTCCTCCCTCTGCTTTCAGATCAACTTTCATCTTCTGTTTCTTCATTATGGTCTCCAACTCAGTGGCCTTCCGCACATCCTGCAAACGAGTACAGATATGAAAATAATCATCTTTCAATTCTTATCAATTCTCTCTCTTTTTTGGTTTGTTCTGTTTAGACACTTAACCATTCACTGAGAGAAATCAAGTTTGAGAAGTTCTGACAAATTACTTTATAAAGACTATCCAACTTTTACTGTGGGTGAAAATGCCATTTCACTACATTTTGCTTTTGGTCGAATTACCTATTTAAATATTTAGTTTAAATTGAATATTTATTTACTTTGTTTAATGTTTCTTTGTTTAAAGTCAGAAATGAAAGTTTTGATGACATAGTCACGAAACAGCTTCTCGAACAAGAAGAAATGTACACTCCTGGGCAAAAAAAAAAAAAAAAACTGGGCCAAGCCAAAAATGGCACAATATTTAGTGGACTTTTAATGATCTTAACCATTTTAATCACAAATCTCTGGTCAGGAAATTACTGTAGATAAAGTAACTCAGCACGGCTTTAACAGTTCACATGTAGTTGAAAAATGTCTCCCAGTTCTTTCAAGCATTGTCTTATTGAAAAATACCATCTGACCATTCCTAACTTTTCATTTGTGGGAAGCAAGACAATATTCTCCTGTGCTGCAAAGCTTTAAATGACTTTTGACAGTGAAGTAGCTCAACAAAACCAGCAGCTAAAAAGGCTCCCCACACAATGACTCAGTCTCTTCCTCCATACTTCACTGAGGTCGAGATGCATTTTTCATTCATTTGTGGTTAAGTCAATTAAAAGCTTATAGTGTTTGGCCCATTTTATTTAGACCAGGACTGGAGTGTAGGGTGGCACTTGATTTTGTCCATCTGTAAATAATTGGATGGTTGGGATTTGCTATTGCTGTGATCTCATGTAGGTGACCAGTTGTCTTGCTCTCGCACCAGTGAACAACACATCTTCAGAAGTTGTTGCAAGAGGGAGGGGAAGTGGGTTTTTTTTTTGGTAACTGCCAAAGGGAAACATTAGAAGGTATGAGAGGTATTCTGTGAGAATGCTTCTGGGAGTGAGCGATGTACCTCCAGCAGTGCTTTCTGCACCATGATCTGGCTGTAGACTCTGATGCCCTCTTCTGGACAAACGTGACGCAGCTCCTCCTTATTCAGAGAGAAGAGCTGAGCTCCCGTTAGGACACCCAGACTCTGTACAGTGCTGAGACAGAGATAGAGATCACAACATGAGCAAATTTCAGAGGTCTTAGATCAGTTTTAGCTCCAGATCATCATGTCCAGATGTGTGTGTTTTACTCACACATTTTTGAAGCCTTTGGCCTTGAGCCACTCCTGAACCTCAGCTGTGGGAGAGTGATAGTCCAGCGGTGCCGTTGTGTCATTCGCTTTATTAATTACCACTGGCCGTACTGATGCTGCTCTACCATTGGCCAGTCGCTGCAAGAGCTCATCATTCATCAACATTGCTGTTAACACGTATAAATATTACAGTAAGAAATAGAATATACATTTCTGATATTTGGAGATTTATGACATTCTCTGATGAATATAACATAATGGACAACGTAAAGTCAGTCGGTCAGTGTAAAGAAATCGCAGAGAGTGTAATCAGGAGAAATCTTGTATCATTCAGTGTGTTGTTATTGTTAACTAAAACTAAAGCTATTAAAAATAAATTAATTGAGATAAAGCTGATATAAAATGAACCATATATTAGATGAAACAAACTTGATTTTTTAAAAGTTACCTAACTGAAATAAATACGTTTATGTTGAAGTACTAAAATTACTCTAACTGAAATAAAAAAAATTAAACATTTAGAAAATAACACAAGCACATAAAATTAAATTAAATTAAAATTTTATAATATTATTAATACTAATAAAAATTCAAATAAAATATAATTTAAGACATAACTAACACCTAATAGTATACTAAAATGACACTATTATTCTGAAGGGGGTTTCTTTTGTGATACTGACCATATTATACTTTTTCAGCTTGTTAAACAACTAACCAAATAAATTATTATAATATAATAATTAATATAATCAACATTGATTTGACTTTAATTATAATTTAATTATGTGAGGAAAAAAGAAACCCCAGATTGCTACATGAAACAAGGACAGTGTTTAAACACTGCTGCCAAAGAAAATGACCAAACATACATTTTAGCAGCCATTATATAAACATATTTGATTGAAGAATGTAACGATAGACTTATCAGAATCAAGTATTCCTGAGAGTTGTGTACTATTTTATGAATAAAATGAATTTTTAATGACACAAAGCAGGTTTGTTAATTTTCTTATATGCAATACTGAGAAATAATGACTTGACCATCCTCTAGTCTATAACCTCAAAGTATTTCACTTTTTAATCATACTTTGAAAAATTGAAAAAAAAAAGCATTCGTGAGACTGTAGTAGAAGTGACTACTTTACAAGTACTGCGGTAAGAGACGTTACCTGTCTCTCCGTCGCCTCCAATTGGTGGCATACTTTGGGGACGTGGATCAGGGCGGACTGCTTTTTCGCCTGAGGAATTGGGTGCACCATAAAAAGAGATTGCTCTCGGTGGAGAGATTGGAGCTTTCTATAAAAATATGATTGTAATTAGTTTGTGACTGAGAATGTGAGTGCGTTATGTGTTGCTGATTGCATGTGTGCGTGCATGAGTCCTTTACCATGGACTGGTGGCGCATTATTAAGTTGGAAGTGTCAACTTCTGCGTGATTGATCGGCTCAAGGATATTGTGTGGAACAAAGCCAATCTGACCATAATGATTCTTACATTTCCACCATCGCTTTGATGACTCTAACACCTGAGACAGAGAAAATAAGAGACACAGAGAGACAAAAGTGATTGAAAATGAGGGGAAACGGAGTGAAATGGGAGTATGTCTCAGTGGCGATTTTCAAGTGGAAGCACTGTTTACTATAATCTAGGCTACAGTAAAATGTGTGCTAAGAACTCTTTTAAAATATTAATGATAAAAATAAATTTGGTCAGCAATTACGGAAATAATTAACCAAACTCAGAACTATTTTAAATGCTAGTAGGCAAAAGATATCCAAGATATAAATTGATATTTTATATAATTGATATTTGACATAATAGGCTACATAATTGTATATGTCTATGCAAGATACCTCCAGAGTATCTCCCGGTAAGACTGAGAGCTCACTACTGTTTCGTGCCACAAAGTCATAACTGCAGCGATACATCCTTTCTTCATTAGGAGGCAGAGAGTCTTCCATCCTAGCCCATAAACACACACACAATAAGACAAAGTGCCATCACAAAGACACCGCACACACACTGCTGACCGGTCCATACTAACCCATCATGTTCAGTTAGACGTGTCTGATTAAGTACCTGTGGCAAGAGAAAGGAATGTGATGAATGTGGTTTATACAATACAATACAATGTTTATTTTTAAAGCACAATTTAAAATCAACCGGTTGACCAAAGTGCTGTACAAGAAAGTGAGAAGAAAAATGTATGACTTGACTTGAAATTTTTTTTTTTAAACAATAAAACACAAGCTAGGTGGAACACATAAAAGTAAAATCATAAAACAGCAAGTCAAGATTTATTAAACGGCAAAGAAAATAAATGAGTCTTAAGACTATACTTAAAAGTAGATGAAGTTGCGGCAGTTCTTATATACAGTTTTTATTGTGGTTGTGCTTATATCAGGGAGTGTAAGGTCTCACACCTGCTGAGCTTCAAGTTTGTGCTGGGACTCTATGGGGTCCTCAATTGGTTGTCCATGCGCGTCTATGGTCATAGGTTGCCAGCCATCCAGAAAGACAGGTTTGTATGGAGAAACAGTTGAGTTGAGTTGAGAGCTGACAAACACACATTAGAGATGGTCAACCAATCTTAACTAAGGGAGAATTTACCCTTTTATGATGTGCTTTTGTACCTTTTTTGAAGCTCAAACACTAGCAACTAGCACTTATTTGTTGTTCTTTTATGTTCCACAGAAGAAAGAAAGTTATACAGGTAGTGTAACAACATGAGGGTGAGTAAATAATGAAAGAATGAACATTTTTGGGTGAACTATCCATTTAAGCGGGGTTCAAACTGATAGCAGATATTCTAGTAGTATTATTTCCATTCAAGGTTAAATTCAACAGTTTTGTTACTGACAATGGCAGGGTCCAGTTTGGCCCGAGTGACATCCACAGTTGTTTCTCTTGCTCATTTAGATTCTGCTGTAGTATAGAGATCGCTCCACTGGTCAGAGCGGGGCTGGAGACCGTTGCTGCCATCTTAGGACCGCCTGTGGTCTTCACCATCTGGTGAACATATAACAAAAACCATATACTATATAATATATACCATATCATATGGCAATTACAAATCCTTTCCTTATTTTGTGGAAAAACTTAACATGTTAGCTGTAGTTTTTAAATTAAGCATGTGAATTTTAGTGTTTAGGTGCGTCTCTGTATGTCTGCTGTGTGTGTAATTATATTACCAAGTGCAAAGGGATGAAGACGTGGTGCAAGAGTTCTTCTGAGGTTGGCTCTGAGATTTTCATCTTTAGGCGGTCCTACAACAAACAGACAGACATACGCTTTAGGCAAGCATTTTTATGAAGCTGTGATTTCTGCACAACTAGCCAAACCACCCCACATTGCACACACACACAAAACAATGAAGGATTTAAATTTTATCTTACCAATAGACAGAAAGAATATTTAATCTTCTGAAAAATATCCACAAACTCCTGTTCTGATGGCGGGGTTGCTGTTTGTGTGAGAAGAACATCTAAAAACATAGATGTTTTATATATATATGATTTATGATTTTTTTTGAAGGTCTTGGGTAGGCTTGTGAATTATGGAGGTCGTCTCTCTCACCATCCTGCTTTTTATTCTTCTTGCTTTTCTTTTTGCGACTCTTTTTCATGTTCCGTTGCTCCAGATCATTCTTAGCCACTGCTGTCACCTGCAGACGGGCCATGAAACGCTCCACATCAGCAAAACAGTGATTCACCAACTCCTAACAGAGGGAGATGTAAAAAAGGAGTAAGCTGTAAGGTTTTAAGCGATAAATACACTTACACAAATTCAGTGGCTTTCCATGTTGCTTTTAAGCACTTTTATTACACTTCCTTCTAAAACTAAAAATCCAAGTAACATCATATTTCTCAGGTTGAGTCAACTTGTCATAATTTTTATTGAATTGTCATGTGTTTTACAGATTGTGATTTCATACAGTTTATTAACCATAATTTTGCTGTTCAAAATAGTATCAGATTTTTTTATGATATATTTTACATATTTTCCTGAATTGTCTTATCTTTTTATATGTGTTGTTTTGCTAAAAAAAAAAAGAAAAGGAAAAAAAAGACCTGTAATAGGATGTTTAATGGCAGCGTTCATAGTGACAGCTTACCCCATCTTCCAAAAATAACGGGGTTTGTTACAAGTGCATTCAATGAACTCTACTTTTTTCTGGGTAATAATGGTGAAAATAATTGCAAATTACTCAAGTTTATACAGAAACTCTTTTTAAATAAATGACTGAATGAATAAATAAATAATCCTTAGAAATATTCAGTAAAAAGTTTTGACAACTTCCTATAAACACTTAATAATTTTTTATTAAGTCTTGAGATTATTAAGAAATTCTTAATATAATTATTTAAAAAAATAGTCTTGTAATTTTCATAAAAAAATTAAGGTGATAATTAAAAATATTATGTATATTTTATTAAGAAAATTGTGGTTCAGTGTTTTATCGAAAATATTGAGAACATTTTACTAATAAAACCAAGAGATACATTTTCCTAATTATTTTAAGGAAACATACACAATTTTATGGAAGCGTATTGCATTCACTTGAGGAAAAAAAATCGACTCTGTTTTTCTGAATTAACGACTTAATTATCTTTTTTTCTTGAAAAACATTTTTCACTCTGTTTTTCTGAATTAATGAGTTACTCATAATTTTGAGATAATTAAGTAAATAATTCAGAAAAACAGAGCAAAAACTTTTTTTCCATGAAAAATTATCTCGTAATTGTGAGATAATTAAGTCGTTAATTAAAAAAAACAGAGTAAAAACTTTTTTTCCATGAAAAATTGTCTCGTTAATTCAGAAAAACAGAGTCGATTTTTTTTTCCTCATGCAATGCACTATGCTTCCTAATGCAATCCGCTTCCGTACAGTTTTGAGGCTTAAATTGAGGAACTGATTAACCTGATTAAAGAAAAGGGCAACCTATTTATATTAAGAGAATTAGCTCAATTGTGCGGTTTTATTTAGAGACACTATTGTTAGTTCCCAGCATGCTTTGCACATGGCTGGAAATGAAGAGTAAATCTTGAAATTAAGTGTTATTTGTGATTTTGAGTAAAGGGAAACATCTGTTAATGTTTAATGTTCAGTTATGTTTGACATTTGAAATAGTTTCTATTATTTTAAAGTTTTGATCGTTACCATTGAGCAGAAGAGTAGGGCTTATGGTTAGTTTGTGAATAACTGCAATTATAATATTCTGATGCATGTTGCTGTGTTCATTGAGTAATAGCTTTGTTAATGATAGCAACAAGTTTGTTTCCGTGCTGTCTATTATACAGTTTTTAAATAATCCAATATAATTCAAATTCAAGTATAAATAGGGATTTTCTTTCACTAGAATTCACACAATTTTGAGTAAAAAATAGGCCTACTTAAAATAGAAAAACATATTTCACTAAAAATATTAAATTCATTATGTCATAGAGTAAATAAATTAGGGGAGTTTACATGATTTAATCAGGTAGATTCCATGAAAGAAATCAAGCCTTAACTACTCAAAAATATTATGTTTTTTTTAAGTAAATAGCAGTAAAAATGTTTACAGTGTAGTACGGTCTCTGCTAAACAAAACTAAAATACTAATGGATTTTTGGGGTCTGCATTCTATCAAACGCAGGCAATGTTTTATGAAATAGTCAAACTTACAACTTCTCTTTGTGCGTGGATCAGATGTATATCCTTTTTCACTCCTCCATTTACTAAGATGAGCAATGAAATGTATATAAAATGTACATATATTGTCAAAAGTATATGATGCTGTGTATTTGTTGTGTAAACAGAAATACAGATATAAATGCATAAACATATACACACATGCATATATACCTGTGGGACCGGGGCTAGAGGCTGTGTCGTTTGGAGGTACTTTGATCGACTTTGACAATCTCCTGGGAAGAACTTGAGGAGCAGCCATCTTAGAGATTGAAAAAGATAAACGAAGAAGGTTATATAGAAGGTATTTAAATCTGTCATCCAATTCAAAACTTTGCCTAGTCACCTGCTCACGAATGAGAACAAATAATTTTTTTAATCTAATTAAATGGTTTAATAAAATAATCCCCAAGACTTGGACTACCACAACTCCCTATAATTAAGACACGTCTGTTCAGATCTTTTTTTTTTTTTGCCAAATAAACAGAATGAATGGCTTTTTGTAAATCTGGTCTTGGCAAGATTGCTTGAGAGTTTCACTCATTCATTGTTTAAGACTCTGGGATAAAGAGGGTTGACATTCCACACATAATCAACACATTAGTCCACATTAGCTTCTCATTCAGTCATCTGTGGCCTCTGACTAACAGAAAGCCAAGATTGTAAGATCTGGACATTTCTTTTTAGGATAAAATTGAAAATTGTATGGACGATTGGGAAGAAATCAAATTAAATGATATAGCCACTAGACCACATAACAATTTGAGTCTTCACCTGTTTGTGCAAAAAGCATGATTCTCCAGCATGATTTACTGAAACGATCTACTGAGCATCTTGTGCTTCAGTGGAAGCAAGAACATCTTACTGGCTGTACAAAAGAGTTCACTTGACCAATGTTACAAATGTACTTATTTGATTAGTGACCTAGAAATAGTGCAGAATCTAAAACATTTGTTCTTCATTTTAATATTATAATTTAAAACATCTCAAAATCATATACCTTCCTTTGTATTTCATTATATTTAAAATTTAAAACTCCATTAAAAGCACAACACAATCACTATGTCAAAATCACTGCACTGACTGAACGCTTCCGCTGTTTAGGAGGTGTGGCAGCCTCTATGCTCAGGATTTCTAACAAAGCATTAGCTGAGATCTATTCAACGATTTGTTGCATTCACACTGTCATGTCATCGCCAAATAATAGGAACCAGACACAAAACATGAAAGATATAGGAGATTACAGAGCACTGAACATTGCTGAAGTTCAGCGATGTTTTTAATCTTTGAGGAAAAGCATTGATTTATTACCAATAGCCTCTGCATGTGACTATAAAAGCAATAGATCAGTTGCCTATAATTGTTAATATTAATGTAAAGTCTCAATTCCTTTCAATGTTTGGTTTAAAATAGTCTTACCGTGTGTTAGATGTGTACACCTCCTTCTGTCACATATTCTGTTTACACCTAATGGAGAAATGCAAGAACAAGAAAAACTAGTTGATCTGTTTAACTTGAAGAAAATCTGGACTCCCTCTCTCTCTCTTTCGCTCTTTCTCTCGTCTGAGTTTCAGGATATGAAGAGCATAGAAACCTAGGTGGAAGTGTGTTAATACATTCCAGTGACTGCATTCCTCCGAGAGGCAGTATAAACGCAATAGATTTTCAGGTAGATTTTTTAAGAGAGTTTAATAAGAAACTTTGATGGGCCTAAAATAGATTATAAAATAGGAAAATATAAAAAGTAATATACACATAAAGACAAGTGATAAATATTAGTTACTCACAGTGCCACAACTGTCTTTGGTGAAGGACTGCGTTTTTGCGGCTGAGTGTTCAGAGTGTTCAGGCTAGGCTTGTTTGTCTAGATCTGTCATTTTCCTCTCACCCTCCCTATCTATTTTTTTTCCTAGTCCACTGTTCCTCTGTCACTTACAGATGTTAAGAAATGAAAGCTTTAGTGTAAAGTTCTGCCAGGAAGACTCAATGTTACGTCACTCATTACTTTCTGGCCTATCCTCCCCACCACTACCAGGATGGTCCCTCCCTGTCCATACCTCCCTGGGGGTCGCCTGCACCCCTGCCTTCATCTTCAGCATATACAGAGTCCGCTACCTCTAAAGCTACGGACGGGGCCTAAGAACTTTACCATCCAATATTTTCATTTTCATTTCTGGTCTATTAATTAATAAATGTCATTGTGATATCATCTCGCCTTCTGAGTCTTTCTGGTAGAAATGCTGTTACCTCAGTGTTTTCCATACACTTTTGTCTGTCTTTATCAGTTTATGCAGTGTGTGCTGTCATCACCCAATACAATTAGTGATAATATCTTACAACAAAGTACTTGTTGCACAGTTTGTATTACTAATGTAATGGTGTTGTTTTGCTTTTAAAAAATAGAAACTTTCTTTGTTATGAAATATTTGTTATACTTCTGAAATTCTGTAAATGTAGCTTGTTGTAAATTTTACAAACCTATCAATTTATTATTTCAGTCAAACATAATCAGGAAACAGCTATCATTAGTTGGGGAAGAATTTCATACACTTCCCACACTGTGCAGTGATTGTGTTAATTTTGAATACGGATTTTGTATATTGCCTTGTACACCAAAAGCATAAATGCTGTTCATCCTTCCAGGAACTGTGAATCAAATTTCACATGACACTTACAGTATTTTTCTTTCATTCACAAAGGTACACTTAATATTTTAAGCGAACAAATAATCAAACATTCTTTCTCAAGTCTCAAAATAGATTTAGACACCTTTAATAAAGTAAAATAAGATGTTTCGTTTGTAAACGACTTGTGTGTAGCAAACAGGTAAAGTAGATGATACATGATTCACTCGAAAAACTTACTTGTCACCACCTACCGCCGTCATATCCAAAATTCATCAGGCTGCTGACTGCCAAGCCAATAGGTGGAGTTTGACGTCTTTACTCATTACAAACAGCGAGAGGTCCAACCACACCCTAGCCCTACCCATAACTCCACCCATTACCCCAGAGAGGGGGAGCTGGACGTCATTTGGCTCTGCAGTGAGGATAATAGGAAATAGCAAATTCACAAATCCAGATTGTGGAAAAAAGTCTTCCATCTAACATTTTCAACAACACTGCAAACCTGCATCTTTGTTTGTGTTCTATCAATTCAGCCGAGGCGGTCAATCTGTGACATCGTCTTCTCTTCATGCAAGATAAAATGTGCTACTTTTCTTCATGTTGCCGGAGATGAAGCGATAAAGGTATTGATACCATGGATTTTGAAGAGGAGGAAGCAAATGACTATGAAGCACTGAAAGAACAATTCAGGGGTTACTGTGAACCAAGGAAAAACTTAACATATCTAAGACACATGTTTTTCACTCGAGCTCAGGGACCAACTGAATTGATAGATGCTTATGTGACTGAGTTAAAAAACAAAGCCAAAGAATGTGAATTTGCACAGCTCACTGATTCACTGATCAGAGACCGCAGTGTGTGGCGTTAACAATGATCAAATTAGCTTGACTCTTAAAGGTGCTCTAAGCGATGTCACGCGTTTTTTAGGCCAAAACATTTTTGGCACATACAGCAAACATCTCCTCATTATCCGCTAGCTGCCTGTCCCCTGAACCCACTGTAGAAAAACGTGGTCTCTGCAGACACCCCACACCAGGCTTCAAAAACGGCAACAAAAACAAACTGGCCACAAAACATAACAAACTGTTCCAGCCAATAACCGACAAGAAGGATTGGGGGGTGTTTGAGGGGTTAGTGCGCGAATGAGGAGGAGGGAGGGTCTAGCTAGCCTCCATTTTGTTTGACAATACTTCGAGCGTCAACAAGAAGTGACGTCACCCAACATTTGCTTAGAGCACCTTTTAAGGGTCCCGCACTCCACGAGGAAATTGAACTGACTGTGAACAAAATTAGCAAGCTAAAGCTAACTAAGAAGTCACCTGGGAATAGTTCTGCTCCGAACGCATGGTCAAAGAAAGAAGAGGAATGTACCAGATGCGGTTGAGGAAGTGTCCGGCTTATGGACAAATATGTAAAGTGTGTCGTCTGAAAAATCACTTCGGAAGGATGTGGAAAACGCAAATACAGGGTTCGACAAAAAAATTACAAAACAAGGTTCACAGTGAGAAAGGTTCATGAGATTGAACGAGGATCAGACAGAACTGTTTGTGGGTGCCCTTGAAGCAGACTGGAAAGAAAACTGAGACACAGGTTAACAATGCAACTGATGCCACAGTTGGGGGGAAAGACAAGTGGACAGAAACACTTAAAGTGAACAAAAAAAACGCTTACTTTTAAACTGGATACTGGAGCGGAGTGCAACGTGATTTCATATAAAGATTTCAGAGCCGTTGAAGGAAAATCCATGTCAATGTGCAAGTCAAACTGAGTGCTAGTAGCGCCACAAGATGGAGCCAAAGGGCAAAGTAAAGCTCATCTGCCAGTTCAAAGAGAATGAAGCTGAGATTGAGTTCCAGAATATAGAGAAAGACTCACCTGCTATCCTGGGAAGGTCAGCGTGCACAGAGTTAGGACTAGTCAAAAGAATCTACAAGGTGGACTGTGAAGAAAACACTGATATTCTGAAAGAATTTGATGGTGTGTTCGATGGGTTGGGGTGCGTACCTGGAGTGCATCATATCAAGATTGATATGACAGTGTATCCAGTGATACATCCACCCAGAAAATTGGCGATCTCACTGAAAGACTAAATAAAAACTACTAAATAGAATGAAAAGTCTTGGCGTGATCGACAAACAGACAGAACCAATGGATTGGGTCAATAGCATGGTGACGGTTGTGAAGCCGAACAAACTTTGAATCGGCATTGATCCCAAAGATTTGAACAAAGCTATAAAAAGAGAACACTTTCCACTCAAGACAGTTGAAGAAGTGGTGAGTGAAATGCCAAATGCAAAAGTTCTGTGTTGGATGCTAACCATTGATTTTGGCAAATTCAACTGGATGAAGAAAGTTCCAAGCTTTGTACATTTAATACACCTTTTGGCAGATACTGTTTCAAGAGGCTACCTTTGGGTGTATCATCAGCCCCAGAAGTCTTCCAGAAGTGCATCGCACAAAGGCTCGAAGACCTGGAGGGAGTCTTGAAAATCATGGATGACATATGATGTTTTACTAAACAAAGTACGTTCAAATAATCAATCCAATTAACTTGTCATCAACAATCATCATGACTATCCCATCAGCATGAGAGGAAGCATATATAAAAGCACTCAGTTGACTCACCTACATTCCTTGACAGTTTTTCAGCATCCCTCCACCACACCGACACCTCACTCTCGGCTTGTTCCTTCCACAGCCAGAAATACAGGGGGAGTACTCTGGGTTCGAGCCAAATACCGAGCCCGGAGCCCTCTCTTCGGACAGCACGCCAAATATGCATACGATTTATTCTATCTGACTTATTTGTAAGTGTAAACTTGTTTGGGGAGAAAATACGGAACATCACGATGAAAGGCTCAGGCGGCTTTTAGAGAGAATCAGGAGTATAAATCTGAAATTAAATCAGGAAAATAACACGATCAGAATGTCTGAAATTAAGTACATACGGCATGTACTGAGTGGAGAAAGTTTGAAGCCAGACCAAGACAAAATCAAAGCAATTGTGGAGATGCCTAAGCCACAAGACAAAGCTGCCTTTATGAGGTTTCTTGACATGGTTCAATATCTCGCAAAATTTGTTCCAAACCTGTCGGTGACCAGTGAGCCGCTGAGGAAACTCCTGGAAAATGGTGTAGCATGACACTGGGAAACTTCACAGAAAATGAGATTTGAGATGCTAAAGTCATAACTGAGCAACACCCCAGTTCTCAAATTCCTTGATGTCAACAAGGACGTGACTCTTTCTGTGGATGCAAGTTCAGAGGGTTTAGGTGCTGTCATTTTGCAGGAAGACTGACTGCCAGAAAAGTATGCTCATGTTGAAAAAGAGCTTTTAGCCATTGTGTACGGCTGTAAAAAAATCAGCCAATACCTATAAACCAGTAAGAGTGCAGTCAGATCACAAGTCACTGGAGACAGTGTTCAAAAAGCCTCTAGAAAAAGCACCAACCCGACTGCAGAGAATGTTGATGAAACTTCAACCGTATGATCTGTAGGTAACCTATGGAAAGGAGTTGAAAATCGCATATACGCTTAGCAGAGCCTACCTGGAACAAGAAGCAGAACAATTACTGGACAGTGACTTGGAAGTTCTGTGACTGAAAATTTGCTGACTGAGGTGCATTGGGTCTTCTTGGCAGAAATTAGTTTTGTTATGTAACTGTCACGTCTAGAACTATTTGTCACTGCTCTTCTACTATTGTAGCAAATGCACTATCTTTACTTACCCACAGCCTGCCATTTTCTATAGGCCAGTGTGCTCTCAACGCACGTGAGGAGCAGTGCGCTTTAGCAAAATATAAACAGGAGGTGGGGCGCGAGGTGGAGCTTAGCGGCAGTCTATGCATTACCATGCATAACTCTCGTTTTGCTGCCCAGATAAGCCCACACAGCGTATGTAAATACATAAATAAATAATATATACAAATTGTCAAAAATAATAATAGGATTTAATAATAGTTTAGGAGGCACATCATTTATACACATCATTAATTATTTTATAAACCAGTTATTAAAGGGAGAGTGCAGAGACCCCAAAAGGAGAGCTCCGTTTGTTCTGTAATGTTACAAAGAGCTGTCAAGAAGGGGAGGGGCCTCGTTCACGCGTAGGTTACACAGCTTGAAAGTTGGTCTCCAATGACAGCGCGCTTAACTGCAGGGTCTGGCGTTACATTTGCCTTTTTTGTTCCAAGGTTGTGGACTCGGAGCCCTCCAACATGACGATCTCCTAACCACCCGAAGAGTTGGATAAATATTGTAGTCGGTCTGAATGACTGGATTACTAGCAGAACCGATAACGCAGAGCCTGCCAGTTTAAGATTAGCGGTTTAAACAAAAAAACAGGGCAACTCCCCCCTGAAACGGACTGCCAAGGTAAGACTCGAAGAATTTGTTGCTGGCTGCAAGTTTTCTTCTCTCTTGAGCTGCAACCGAAAACTTTTCAACTGAGTTTCAGGAGTTACTTTTAGATAAAGCATGTGCTTTAGAGGTTCTAATTGTGTCCTTTTGCAGTTTATACTTGCCTTGGCATAAAGGTTTTATCTTGGTCAATGTATTTTGTCCTTAATACATTCAATTGGCCATAGTTTGTTTATCTGATCAATTTCCTTTAGTTTAATCAGGTTTTACTGTTTATTTACAGTTGAATCAATGAATGTAAATACATGGGGTGTGAATATATTCATGGTTGATTGGCATGTTCCTAAAATACTGTCATCAGCCAAATTTACACCAAGCGGGTGATGTTGCATAACTTTCAGCCAAAAATATACCCTGGGTATTAGTTTACAATTAAAGCTTGTTACATTGTCAAACAATCAAGTGTCAAAACGTATTAAACGTTTTTATTTTATTTTATTATTTTTTTAATAAAACATTGTTTTTTAAGCCATTTGATTTATGAGGACTTTTGAAATGTCCTCATAAACCACCCATAAGTTGTAATACGTTGTAATACACATGCCATAATACAAATTTGTGTCCTCATAAATTACATAAACCAACCCACACACACACACACACACACACACACACACACACACACACACACACACACACACACACACACACACACACACACACACACACACACACACATATATGAACAACAGTAATAATAATGCATTATATTTCAACATTTTGTTTTATCATAACATTGGACTTGTGTTGTTTGGGAATATGTAAAATGTTCACTCATTTAGCCTACTTTTAAAACAGATGGATAGTTCAAAATGTTTTCCGTTATTTTGATATGGGGGTACTGGATAGCAGAGGCAGGCTAAATACACATTAATTGTGCAGATATTAACATAAATAAATAAATAATATTTAAAAAAAAAAATAATGAATAAGACTTATTCTTGTTTCTTTTTTATAATTTTTTATCGATTGCAAAAATGAACTAAATTAATCACACATTTTTTTCTGTGATTATCACGATGACTCGGACTCGCCATTAAAAAAACCTAATGTTTTAATATATTTATAATGTAATAATTTCACAGTTAATCTCCAAAATAATGTAGAAACAACATAAAGGCAGTTTTAAATATTTGTCTAACAGATAGGAAATATACAAAAATTAAATTAAAGGTGCATTGTGTGACTTTTAGCGACATCTAGCGGTTCGGTTGCGAGTTTGCACTAAGGGCTCAGCCCACTGCTCACCCCTCCCTTTCGAAGAAGCTACGGTGGCTAAAACGGGCCAAACATCGTCGTCTGAGACAGCAGAGAATAGCCAGAGTAAGCCAGGTTTCTGTACCACAGTCCATTATAAACCACATCATGGATAAAGTTTACAAAGCCATAGTCAGGTCTTAGTAGTGAGGATCAAGGGTCTTAATACATAATAGTAATCAGCTGATTGTCTCACGAACGTAACCAGCACATTCTCTCCCCACATAGCAAAGCCATAACACAGCGAGGGAGAAGAACTAAGTTACGTGAAACAATCCAACTACATATTTACACCACTGACAAGGGAAAAGTCACTACTCACTGTGTCTATGACTAGCCTCTTCTAGCTTTCTGTGGCTTCTCTTTCAAGGTAGTGACGAAACGCGCTCTGTAATGCTGTTTGTTCGCTGTCATGATATGGCGGCCTTCATAGAAGGGGATTCCCGCGCCTATGTAGATATAAATGTCTCATTCTAAGGTAATAAAAACATTACGGTTTATTAAGTAAGTTCTTTAATTACCACTGAACACATAGTTATGGATGTCATATTGCATTTCTGTTAATAGATACTCAAAATGTTTACACACTGCACCTTTAAGTTATCAAACTGTTTAGACTGCATACATTTCAATTATATATAGATTAATCCTTATTAAAGTTACAAAAGTTCTTTAGTCAAGAGCAGTGAGTGATTTTCTCTGTTCCCTTTGTTCTATGATTAACTTTACTGACAGAACGCTTTATTGGCTGCAGTCACTTTAAGACCAGCCGCTGCTGACAGAGACGTTGATCTCACACGCGTCTCATTAGGCTGTTGGAGATGCGCCTTGCCTCGCCTGAAATGTATGCGAGGGGATGAGTGAAAAAAGCGCAGGCAAGCCGGACAGTTCTCTCTTCTCGTAGTGGATCTGACACCTGTGAGATCAAAGGCGGATATCCCGGGATTCACGGGATTCACGCTCATGCACAGTTTTGCTAATAAACTGGATGCAATTTAAGTTATGTTGCTTTTATATGAAAATAAATATAAAGAAGACACCCAAGTAGCCTACTTATTTAATTCCATTCCAAATACATGTTTATCAATCATTTTTTCTTTAATACAGATGTGTTTTTTTATTGTTTTAAAAAAAATGAAAATTACATTGCATAACCCATAGAGATCGCACTGTCAGAGAGTTTGGGAATATTCACACATAACGTATATACACATAAAACATGATATCAGAGTTTTAAAATCAAACACATTTTAAGAGAAGAATACATCAAGGTTGTTTAAACCAATGATCATTAGACTGTGTCGTCAGCAAGTCGTTTCCCATCATGCTTTTGATCAGCGCAGTCAGTGGAGAGCAACTGCACGCGACTGCAGAATCCGACACGTCCGCCTTGAAGTCGCGAGACTTTTTTTACATAGGCCTATGTCAGCATGACATCAGAGCAAGGCGGACCGTCCGCACATGGACACATTTCTAACCGGCATGCATCTCGCGCTGATCACCGGTGATCGGTTCTGCCGCTGCGCAGATTTTGCTCATCTCAAACAAGCCTATTCTCTCACAGCTCTTTACCTTTGAGTCTTCTCCTCCTATTACCAGTGACGCATTCAACTGCCCGCGTCTACTGATCAGATATCGACTGTACAGGGGCGGGAGATGGGTGTGAAATACAGGAGACTCCCGGGGAAAACGGGAGTGTTGACAGGTAGCCTATGCCCCTAACTTGTAAAGATCGGGACTTATGGTGCGTTCATGTCATCTCATAAAGATAGTATTTACGAGTTGAACGCACATGAACGCCACCACAATGTCGTAAATACGAGTGGGAACTTGTGGGAAATTTTCTTTAAGCCCCGATCTTTACGATCTTAATGGGGGAGTGTCAGTGAGAAACATGGCGGAATACCACAATACCGATAGGTATTTGCATTGATATTGTCAGGCTTTTCTATTTACAGCACATTAAACTAATTGCCTGCACAGAATATGATGGCATTATAATAACAATGTAGCTAATATGTAACGATAAAGCTTCATAAATGCCATCTTGATCAGATGAAAGTGACTTGAGAACGCACCTGCCGTCGTAAACACGACTTCCCACCTCATAAGTACGAACTTCCCAGGACTTGAACTCACCATTATGATGGGAAGCTCGGGATGGTGCCATAAAATCCCGAGCTCCCTACTCGTATTTACGACATTGTGGTGGTGTTCATGTGCGTTCAGCTCGTAAATACGATCTGTACGATATGACTTATGAGCCTATGCGGATTCACTTTCTTTCTGCACGTCGGTAAATTCGGAATGAACTTGCGCTCCTGCGGGGGTGGTTCAGCGAAAAGAGGGGCGTGTTCCGGCGCAAACGTTCCCTGGTTCTATTTTGAAGTTTCAGAAAACAATTCCGCCACAGACCAGGAAAAACCTAGTCTTAAGTCAGTGGCGCGTTATTCAGATGCTATTTTAAGGACGCATGCTTGGCCATAATGTAGCGTGTGCACAACGCGCATACACTTTGCTTCTCTCATTTACTCTCATTTACACAGACGCAGCAGTTCCCATTTTTGCAAACCATACATATTTACATGGAAAAATATTACTAGATTTGCGTCGAGCGCAAGAGTCATTTATCCCACCGGTAGGCTATAATAGCAACAGCTCCCGAGATCCGCCCACAAAGTTACTTGCGTTTTGCGTTTGATACTTGCGTTTCAGATCGTTAAAATAGGGCCCAGAGAGAGCATGCACGCCTCTGCCAAGTGAGTCTGACATGAGATAAATACATTCATGCGTAGCATAAACTGATGCAATACAAAGTCAATTTGTGTAATTAGAGAGAAAGTGGACGAAGAGGTCATGTGACTTGTTCTTACGGTGTGCGTAACGCTATAGGCCTAATAATAATTTTTAGAATTGCGGCGAAGAGCTGTGCATGTGCAAGCCATGGGATTTCAGGTGTAGGTCTACGAGCACTGCTTGCATGTTCTTCGCTGCAACTAAAATCGCCCGTGATTTGCCACTGTGTGCCTCTCATTGAAAATAAACTATGACTTGCTCTTTCCGCGTCCCGTGTGAAACTGCCTTTATGTTGAGGTGGTAGGACTACTGGCCCAATTTATGAGCGGCACAGAGGGAATACTCCCGATTATTCTCCCGAGAATAACAGAGAAAATCTGTTAACTTTCCCCCTACTTTCAGTTGGCCTTTTGTCTTTGTGTAATTTGACATATATTGCCGTTATAAACAACTTAACATGAGAGGGCACAGAGATGAGAGAGATAAGAAACATGTTTATTTTTCACCTGTCACAAGATCGTCAAAGATGCATCGGATACCTTGAAAACTTTCCACCTCACGCCCGCCTGTCAGTCAACTAAGAATGACTAGCCGCTCCAGCTCTGACGCAGTAACACACCTCTTTCACCTTCTCTCACATGCTCTCTCACTCTCTTTCTGCTAGAGAGGTTTTCGGACGTCTGTACTTTTCCACTCTTACAGTGGAGAGCACATAGACCCCTGAGCTGGGCCCTTCCTCAGACGGTGGGCAAATACTGCTGGACCTGAATGTTTCAAGTCTGCATTTACCCACATGGCCTCTTTTTTAGCTGTGAAACGCAGACTTTTATGCCACAATTCAGGGGTTTTCAACCTTTTTAATGCCTTTAATACTTGCAAATAACATTATCCCTTTTCATGAAATAAAGGCAGCTGTATGTATACAAGAGGGGCTGGGATAAACGATTATTTTTTAAACGATTAATCTAGCGATTATTTTTCCGATGCATCGATTAATCTAACGATTATTTTTTTGGTCCGATTCGATTTCGATTTGGTTATCGCTTATCTCCCCATTAATTGACTAATAGCAATTTATACATGTTGATTTACATATCTGAATGAAAAAAACATGAATTCCTTAACATTGCAATATGTTTATTGCTCTTAAAGTAACACTATGTAGTTTTTCAACCTTCATAATATATTTCCAAGACCCTTGTCATGGTACATCGACTTAAAATAAGTTAAATGACACGTCTGCCATAGCTTGACGGGTCTGTATCGCTTTTCCTGGCACTATGTAACTTCGGGGTTCGGGTAACTAGGAACCCGTGCACAAAAAGAACTACAAAATTCGACTGCTTTACGTCAAGCGCTACAATAGTCATTATTTAGTTTTTCTTCGTTTCTGATGTCGCAATACATCATCCTTTCATGAAATCATGTAACATACTCTACCTTGTCTGTGGACATCGTTCATTCTAAAGCCGGTGCTGGATAAACAGCGAGCGTGCGTGCGACGGTAGGCTAAATTATTTTCGACAGCGGCAATGGACAATTTCGTTTCCAACCAGTAGGGCGACCGAAGAGGAAAAGTTACTTGGTGTTACTTTAAAATGCCAAAATAAAAGACTATACAAGTGCAAAGTAATGCATTCTTAGTCAGAAACATTCAATAAAACTTTGAAGCCTTGAAAACACATAGGCCTAGCTTACTGAAAAAAGTGCAACTTGATGTCTAGCATTCAATAAAAAAAAATTCTATACATATATTTGAGTCTTCATTTTCTTTTCTGACATAGCCTACTCCAGTTCTTGTTAAAACACACCAGACATGCAAATTCTGTGCATTTTCGGCACTTTTTGGGTGAAATCATATTTATTTTGTCCATCAAAAGTGTGTTTTCACTTTAATTGAGCGTGAACAGCAGCAAAGACTCTGTGCCGAAACCCGCGCTTCACAGCTGCTCACGCGACGCTCACGCGCTGCTCCTGCTCCTGGTGTGAATGCACTCACTGATTAACATGCACGCCGGGGGGAAAAAAACCCGCACTCAGACATCCCAAGTCTCCCGGAAGTTCCGGGAGTCTCCCGATTATTGATAGCCTATCTCCCTGATGCCCGCAAATTAGTTCAAATCTCGAGCGCGCATGCGAGACAGAACATACTGCGCGCATAACATACATAGTGCGCGGACGGCAGAGAGGGAGAGAGCGAGATACCTTGCGTGCTCTCCCTCTCTGCCGTGTGCGCTATGTATGTTATGTGCGCAGTATAGTCAACAATCCAGTCCAGTCAGCTCAAGAGGGTAATCCATCCGCCGGAAACTGAAGCCTCTCTGGGAGCCGCCATTGTAGCAGACCATCACCTGCTGTTAGCATTCCATTGACTCCCATTCATTTTGGCGCCACTTTGACAGTGAATAACTTTACATCGGAGGCGTCCAAAGACTCCATTTGTCTATTGTTTATTTCTAAAGAAACACGACAATGTATAAAAGGCTCTATTACTTTGTATCTTACGTTATGTCCCCGTAGAAGCCGTTTTTGTAAAAATAGGCTAACGATTGCGTCATAACACGCGACTCTCTGTCGCACACTAGAGAACATTACCGTATAGACTGAAGTAGAAGCTCGCAGGCAATCGAGGGGATGTGTAGGCATAAAGTCAAGGGAGAAGCCCATAGAGAGTCATAAAGTTGCTCCTGCTGCGAGCTCATGGACTGCTAATACTCACGATCTCCGGCTCTGTGAGATTCGGAAGGGAATGATTCAGATTTCTCTTGGCACCGCTACTAGAAGACGTACAACTCTCAGTCAAGTTGCTCACGTCGTCAAGCTCAGTTTGAGCATGCGCAGTACGCTTGGCTATCAGGAAGTGAGTGCTTCTATTGGGCTTCAATTCTCTCCGTTGAAATCAACGGGGTCGCTGTGTCCATTTCTTTTACTCTCTATGAGTCAGCTACTACTCTCCGGCGGCGCCATCTTTGTTTTGGGTCTGACGAATCGGCCCGCATATTTTGCGTCGACGTATTTTTTGCGTCGACTTCATCGATGACGTCGACACGTTGTCCCAGCCCTACACAAGACTCATTTATACTTTTTGTGTAAAGCATTGAATTATAAATTTCCAGAAATTAACTGGCCTAAAGATTCTTGTACAGGACTGGTTGTGTGTTTCACAATCACAAGGAGCTCCTTTGTATGTTGATAAAATGTAAAAACATTTTTTTTTTGGTTAAAATTTGTTTTGAACCAATGGGACTCTGGTGCTGTAGTTGTGGATGCCCTCTGTTTGCTGTTAAATATTTGTCTTGAACTCTATGCAAATTTGCAAACATTTATTATTTGCTAAATTAACACAAAGCTGCCAACTCTCACGCATTGATCGTGATACTCATGCAATTGACCATTTTCACACGCTCTCACGCCACACGTCCATATGGAACAAATTCTCAGCTGTCAGATTCTGTCAATATTTTTACAAGATTTTCACACGATAAAAAATGTTTTGGCGCTTTTAAATGTGACAGATCGCTGTACTCAGTTCAAACGGCACGTGATACAGTTGCCTAGAACTTAGTTTTTTTTTTTTTTTTCATATCCCCCCGAGCTTTTTATCTCTACTGGTGAATGTCTGGATTATTTCTAAGATAAAGAGATTTAGATTTACTGTACAATTCAGTGACAAATAAGGAGTGAAAGTTGCATCTTGATATTGAATAAAACAAGTACGTGGACTTGATTCATGGTAATAGACAACTCATTTATTAATCATTTATACATTGTCTTCACTCTGGTTTTACGTTGTACATTCTGCACCACAATCTTCTGTTTTCCTTGAAGTGAGAAGAAAAGTGATAGCTGGGAGGAAGGAGGGAGATGGCAAGGTGGACTTGACTTATTGACTTTACTAGCTCCAACTTACATAAAGAACACAATGAAACTATTCACTTCTCTCCAGGGAAGAGGGAGAGAGTTCGAGGGAAACGAGAGAAGTAAATACAGGGAAGCGAAGAGCTAGATAAAGGGTTAGCACAGATCCCCATGGTTTTCTGCGAAATGGGTGTACTTGTCCAAGAAAGTGTCTTCACACACTGTGCAGGTTATGTTAACTCCGAAACATGTTGAACACAGGTACTTTTCTATTGTATGTCACTGTTTTAGATCTTATGTTGACTGACATAATAATTGCTGAGAACCTGTAAAGAAAAGTTATAAAAATTAATCGATTTATCAATTACCCATGAAGGCGCTATACTGGAAGCAGTGTTATTATTGATAAGTAAATCTTTTCAAATTGTTTGTTAAATCAATATCAGATTTAAACTATTTTTTTTTAAATGAGAAATGTTGCCTTGAAAACGAACTGAAATAAAATAAGTTTAAGTATTAAAATGACTAAAACTAGAATAAAAATAAATAGAAAAATAAAAAATATTTAAAAAACCAATAGAAATGACAAAATCACATTGCAAAGTTACTAAAACTGAAGCTAAAATTAAAACTGGACAAATACTGTGCCCTTTCTAGATGGAGAAGCCACCATTGACCAATGAGAATGGGAGTGTGTTGGCCGAGAGCCGATCTGACATGGCTTTGGTGTCGGCAGATGATGAAGTCGGGTCTGCAGGTGCTGTTGGGCAGGAGGACAACAGGCCAGCGTGGGACAGTAAACTGCAGTATGTGCTCGCCCAGGTGGGCTTTAGCGTTGGCCTGGGAAATGTCTGGAGGTTTCCCTACCTCTGCCACCAAAATGGAGGAGGTGGGTACTTTTTTTTTTTTTTTTACAGTTTTAAAAAACTTTTTAAATGTAGACTCTTGCCTTCCACTCAATACCGTACATTTGAGTTGCAATTATTGACAATTCATCTATCCAGCCCAGTGACTTGTGCTCTTATTTATAGACCACCGAAACATAATTTAGAACTTTATTCATGAATTCGGGACTCTTCTGTCTAATATAGTACCTATAAATTACTAATCGTGATTTTAATATCCATGTCTGTTGCGCTTCACATCACTTGGTGAAGGGATTTGTACAACTCATTGACTCATTTGACCTCCTTCTACATATTAATGGTCCTACACTCGAACACTGACATACCAGAGATCTTGTTCTGTCTTCTGGCCTTTCAGTATGTAACATTGATATTAAAGGGGTGGTATAATGCCCCTTTTTACAAGATGTAAAATAAGTCTCTGATGTCTCCAGAGTGTGTATATGAAGTTTTAGCTCAAAATACCCACACGTAATTTTTTATATTATGTTAAAATTGTACATTTTTGAGGGTGAGCAAAAACGCATATAATTAATTAAGTTTAATTTATTAATTAAGAAGAAGTGACAACATGTAAAATGCAACAGGATGTTTCTGAACAGTTGATGAATTTCTGTGGCTGATGTGGAGTTAACTATCTTCAAGTCACTGATTAGCATATTCTGTCATGATAATCTATAAAATCGCTCGTGTGGGAACTGTTGTAAGATGCCTACAGAGTGACATGCTATTGCCTTTGTGTTACGTAGCCAATTGTATTGCAATAAATGGGAAAAGACGGATGCGACAGCTTGAGCAGACTCACAAATGTGCTCTACTACAACAACTCTTCCTCTTCTCAACACTGTCTCACCCCCTTTGTTGGGTGTTCCCGGGGGCGGGGTTTATGTAAATTTTAGAGTTAGTGATGTCACTAACCCGGGAGGATACTCGTGTAGTCCCTATCAGTCGTTTGTTGGAGTCCTTAAAAAAAATCTCTCTTTGCTTTGAACTTCGAGCATTTTAACTTTGCAGATGTTGTTTATGCTAAAATGGCAACATTACACACAAACTAAAGTTAAAAAAGTGAAATCATAATCAACCACCCCTTTAAAGAAAGCTGTCTGTCTGATAATATGTCTGTCATTTTTAATGTAATACTTCCTGTAATACTAATGATGTGCATTATTCTTGTGTGATAATTCCTCCAACTGTAAAATATTTTTCTAATGCCTATACAGAGTCCTTAACAAGGACTGTTTTAGAAGCTCCATCGCATAGCCACAACACTGAGGAAATTACGGTAACGCTTCCTTTTACAGTCCAGTTATCCATGTAAATACTATGTACTTATTTTAGTAACTACAATTACTGGGTAATAACTAGTACTAACCCTGAACCTACCCCTAAACCTACCCCTGTTCCATGTACTTACCTTATATTAGCCAGTACTTTCTAGGTAAGTACACTGTAAGTACACTGTAAGTACTGTATTGTAAAAGGAAGCGTTACCGAAATTACTTAGACATGTAGACCCAATTGCACCTCTAAAGGTTTCAAAACTTAGCTCATGTCCATGGTTTAACCATCATACCCGTGCTCTCAGGCAGGAGTGCCGTAAAAGCAGAACGTAAATGGAAAAAAGATAGGCTATATGTCTGCTTGGAGATTTTTAAGAACTGCCTGTCATTAAAAAGCAGCGAAAATTGAATGGCCTACATCTCAGATTTTATAACTAAAAAATCACATAGTCCAATAGTCATGTTAAAACTAACTAGCGGATATTATGTCGACACGTCTTTTCAGAGAGCTTTAGGTGTGATTGACCCATCTGTTTTGACTATCATGAATAGCTCATTGAGCACTGGCGATATTCAATCCTGCTTTAAGCACACAGTGATTAGGCCATTTCTGAAGAAGCAAAGTCTCAATTCATCTGATTTTAATTATTTTCGACCCATCTCCACGATGCATTTTCTGTCAAAAGATTGTCTTTCTTCAACTCTCTGGATTCTTAACAGACTATAATCTGCATGATACATTTCAATCAGAGTTTAGGCACCGAAACTGCCCTCCAAATGACCTCTTGCTCACTTTGGATTCAGGGAACTCTGCTATTTTAATTCTGCTCGATCTAACTGCTGCCTTTGATACCATCACAGGATTCTTTTAGCTCGTCTACAGCAGGAGGTTGGACTCAGCGGCATGGTTTTGCGCCAATTCCTCTGCTAGACTTTTGACCGGTATTAGAAAGAGCGACAGAATCATCCTGATTTTAACATCCCTTCAATGGTTACCTATCAGATATCGGATCGACTTCAATTGTAAATGCTCTTTCTCCTTATTATCTGTCAGATCTTGTTAGTCGACACCAGTCAGTAAAGAACCTTGGATCGGCAGATAAATTATTGCTCCAGGTACCTGGGTGCCGACTCAATCGAAAAGGCGACCGTGCCTTTTGTATTCTCTTTGTTTGGTTTCCTTGATTGCTTTGTACAGCACTTTAAGCTGCCCTTGAGGCAGTAGAAATGTGCTGTATAAAAACTAAACTAAACTAAACATTGTATGTGTGTGTGTTTGTGAAACGGAATGATTTGTAATGTAATCACACACTGTCTTTCTTCAGGTGCCTTTATGTTATTGTACGTGATGCTGTTGCTCGTTATCGGGGTTCCTCTGTTCTTTATGGAGCTGGCCGCGGGCCAGAGCATCCGTCAGGGCAGCATCGGGGTCTGGAAACACATCTCACCTCGCCTCGCAGGCATCGGCTACTCCAGCTGCATGGTAAAACACACATATTATACACTCTCTCTGTATCAGAATTACAAGTATTATTCTATTGCATTATAACATGGGGCTTATGTTCATATACTGTACATATACCGTACCGGTCAAAAGTTTGGAAACATTACTATTTTTTATGTTTTTGAAAGCAGTCTCCTATGCTCATCAAGCCTGCATTTATTTGATAAAAAATACAGAAATATTGTGAAATATTATTACAATTTAAAATGATGGTTTTCTATTTTAATATACTTTCAAATATATTTATTTCTGTGATGCAAAGCTTACTTTTCAGAATCATTACTCCAGTCTTCAGTGTCACTTGATCTTTTAGAAACCAGTCGCTGATTTATTATCAATGTTGGAAACATTGGAACATTGGAAATATTTTTGCTGGAACCTGTGATACTTTCTTTAGGATTTAATGATGAATAAAAACTTAGTAAAGATTTATATTGTAAATCTATATCACTTTTTATCAATTAAACACATTCTTGCTGAATGAAAGTATTAATTTCTTTCAAAAACAATAAATAAATAAAATTATGATTTTGTACGGTAGTGAATATTGTTTCAAAAGATTTTTATTTTAAATAAATGCTGTTCTTTTTTAAAAACTTATATTCATCAAAGAATCCTGAAAAAGTATTACAGGTTATAAAAAATATTAATGTTTCGGGGTGGGTTAGTGAAGAAAGTATATGTCAGTGTGTCAAGGTCATTTAACTGAATTTATAAAGTAAAAAAGAATAATTGATGACAGTTTAGTTTATTTGTTTTACAATGAATCATTATTAATTCAATTAATTTTACATAATTTAACATTATGAAGTAGCATTATGAGGTGTAAACCTGGTTCACATTGTTATTTTTATTGCCCGTTTGTTTTTTTCTTCTGGTGCATACTAGACATTATAACAAAGATGGACAAAAATAGTGTGTTGACATTTTTTTCTGAGATATTATTGGTGAGTTTATATTTAAAATGAGCTGAAAGGTATCATGTTTTGTCTGGTGTTTACATGGCATGGGATTTATGAGCTTCAGCTTCTGTAATGCCACAGATCAGTTATTTTTACACAGATCAACAGGAGAAACTGTGTCTTGCACAGGAAAAAAAAGCCACAAATATTTGAAATATTTAGAAAAATATTTGTATCACGCTGGTTATAATTATCACATCAGAAGCGTCGGTATTATTCTGAGACTGCCTTAAAGAACGCAGCCAGCTATAATCAGCTATAACTGAAAAATGGCTACAATCCGTACATACATGTTGATGTATATTCTGTGTTTGCATGTAAGGAGTCGTCGTTCCTCTCTGTATGAGTATAGGAGAATTTCCTGTGAGCATTTGTATATGTGTGCTTGTATGATAACATTATCAGGTCAGTAAGATCAGATGGCAGAATTTCTATAATGTTGGCATCTTGCACAATATGAGAGGATTTATTTAATTAGTTTTGCTTTACACAGTAATGGAACAATCAAAGATCTTGACAGTGTGTATTTTTAGACTTTCTCTCTTTTTCGTTTTTAATCATACACCTATACATCCTTAATATGTCATTGTACTCTTTTTTCTCTCAGGTTTGTTTCTTTGTGGCCCTGTACTATAATGTGATTATTGCCTGGTCTCTGTTCTATATGGGGAATTCATTCCAGTATCCATTGCCATGGGAACAGTGTCCTGTAGATATGATCTCAAACCAGACAGGTATGTTTTTACATAAAAATCACTTATGTGAATACTTTTATTCACCAAGAATCCTGAAAAAATGATGGTTTCCACAAAAATATAAAGCAGCACAACTATCATCAACATTTATAATAATAAGAAATGTTTCTTGAGCAGCAAATCATTATATTCCGAAGGATCATGTGACACTGAAGATTTGAGTAATGATACTGAAAATTCAGCTTTAACGTCACAGTCGATTATTATCAAAAAACAATTATTTTAAATTGTATTGGCCTACTGTTTTTACTTTGATCAAATAAATGTAGCTTTGGTTCTTTTAAAAACTTTTAAAAATCTTACCGATCCCAAACTTTTGAACGGTAGTGTAAGTTAAAAAAAAAAAAAAATGTTTTTATTAAAGGAACAAAATGCATTAATGAAAACATCAAGCTTTAAAAACAACCCTTAAATTCAATCGTTAGGTGAGGGATTCAATGGAAAAGATCATTTAGTTGTTGCTTAAGTCAGACAGATGGAGAAAGGAAAATGATTGTTTTTTACAAGTGTCACATAATTAGTTCAGAATGAGCAGTCCACTAGTCAGTTACTCACGTACATCCCTAATTATCACATACTCTGTATATTTTGTGTCTTTGAGATTTACAGTATGTTTTGGTCTCATCTTCCTGTCTTAGTGAAGGAATGTGCCGCAAGCTCTCCTACCTCCTATTTCTGGTTCAGAAAGGCTCTGGATATCTCAGACTCCATAGATGAGTCAGGAGAGTTTAACCCTATCATGACCGGTTGCCTCCTTGCTGCCTGGGCTATAGTGTGTCTCGCAATGATCAAGGGCATCAAGTCTTCTGCCAAGGTACAAAATACAAACACGTTTGTTTTTCAATCATGGTAGAGATTCTGGTACATCTACGTTTGTTACTGAGCTATCCCCCAACACTCACAAACCTTTTAGCATTTCTACATAGTCAAAAATAAATATTTGTATCGTTTATTAAGCCATTTTCCTCACTATCCTTGTGAGGTTTTACAATTCTTGAAGGGACATAAAATCATTTCCAAAATGTTTAAAAATGTTTTTCTTAGTGGAGAAAATAAAGTTCTTCCAATTTACGATCTGTCTATTCCTTTTCTCCAGGTGATGTATTTCTCCTCTGTGTTCCCTTACGTTGTGCTGATCTGTTTTCTCATCAGAGGGCTCATGTTGGACGGGGCTTTAGAGGGCATCAAATATATGTTTTATCCTAAGGTGACAACACGAGCTCACACGACTCCCATAAAGTGCAATTTAAAGGCATGTTATGTTAATACAGTGTTTCTCTGTTTGGATTAGCTGGAGATTTTGGGGGAAGTGCAGGTGTGGCGTCAGGCTGCCACACAGGTGTTTTTTGCACTGGGTCTGGGTTACGGCTCTGTGATCGCTTATTCATCCTACAACCCTGTGCATAACAACTGCCACCGGGACGCCATCATGGTCTCTGCCATCAACTTCATGACCTCAGTATTGGCCTCTCTGGTTGTCTTTGTGGTCCTTGGTTTCAGAGCCAAGAACATTGCTCTGGAATGTGTAGCATCGTAAGTAAGAATCTACAGTATGTTTGTTTCCTTTTGTTTTTGCTTGAAATACGATTGCATTTAATTTTCTCTTATGCTCACCAAGGCTGCTTTTATCTGGTCAAAAATACAGTAAAAATTTTGAAATATTATCTAATTATTTTTTAATGTTTTTTAAATGTAATTTATTACTGTTATTTATTTATTATACTGTTTTTGAAAAGTGAAAAAACATTTTGTAACATTATAAATGTGTTTACTTTTGATACATTTCATACATCCTTGCAATATTAAAGTATTATTTCTTCAACAACAATCTGACAGACTAGAAACCTTTGAACGATAGTGTAATTTACATAGAGTGATTGTTATATATTGTGTAAGCTTTTCAACAATACATTCATTTTTGTCCCCTCAAACTAAACTGCATATAATAAATCCACCTAAATGTTACTATAAATTAATCTGTATCAAACTAACATTTTTATAATTTCTTTATATTTGTATGTAATGTCACTTTGCAGTAATGTGGCCAGGATGGCAGAAATAGCAACAACAGGTTCATCGCAGCATTGGTGGCCATGGTTCAACATTTCTGATCCCAAATCAGTGTCTCTTCATGAATACAGAGAATGGTACAGCCACTATGGAAGCCTGCTAGGGTCAAATATCACTGACTGTGACCTGGAACGAGAAATGAGCAAGGTAGGGTTAACATGCTTGCACTTCAGTGCATATTCTATTACATTAGTTAAATGTATATTAGTTCTGGTTGTGAGAGTCCATCCATCATATGCCGTTTCTCTTTCTCTCAGGGAGTGGAAGGCACAGGTTTGGCATTTATAGCATTTACAGAAGCGATGTCATTGTTTCCTGCAAGTCCATTTTGGTCAACTTTGTTCTTTCTCATGCTGCTGAATTTGGGCCTCTCCACCATGTTTGGCACTATGCAGGGGATTCTTACCCCACTCATGGACAACTTCAGAGTGCTAGGGCGCCACAAGACCATGTTGACGGGTACACTCAAATAGACGTGCTAATACTAAAGGATATTGTGCCCTAGGTGTGACGTAATTTGACTGTATCATTGTATAACACGCAGTGTCTTGCTGTATCCTGGGCTTCCTCTTTGGCCTGCTCTTCACTCAAAGAAGTGGCAACTATTTTGTGACCATGTTTGACGATTATTCTGCAACATTGCCATTGATCGTTGTCGTCATCTTTGAAACTTTCAGCGTGGCATGGGTTTACGGTGCTGATCGGTGAGATGAAGTGTAAAGTGATTTATTTATATGCTGATCAAGTTGTGGGATCAGCTATGCGTAGTTTTATTAATTCCTCATTGTATTTGCCATTCTGCAGTTTCTTGGATGATGTGGAGGTGATGCTACACTGGCGCCCTCCGGTGGTTTATCGCTATTTGTGGAAGTATGTGTGTCTGCTTGCCATGGTGGGACTGCTGGCTGCTAGCCTTCTCCGCATGGTCTTCAAACGGCCCACTTACACAGCCTGGAACCACACCACGGTATTATACAAATGGAGTAGAAAATAAGTTTGGACGACATGAACTAACTTGTGTGTAAAAAAAGAAAAAAAAGGATGATGACTGTAAATAACTTAAAGGGATAGTAGACAAACATGCGAAAGAAAAAAAAATTCTGTCATTTACTCACCCTCTTGTCGTTAAAAACCTGTATGACTACATTTACTTTTTTTTCATGCTTTTGAAAGAAGTGTCACATTGTCACGATGAGGAGTCCAAAGTTCCAATGCAAACTTTTACTAACAATATAATTATAAAAAGGTACATACAGGCAGAGGGTTCTCTCACACACTTAGTACAACAGAAATCGGACAATGAACAAGGCAACACACAAGGCTTAAACACAGGGGCTGTGTCCGAAATCTCCCACTACTCACTATATAGTGGACTATATAGTGAGTTCGCCATTTTGTAGTGCTGTCCGAATGTATAGTGATGATTATTATACCCTATATAGTCCACTCAATGTATCCCAGAATGCATTTTGAAAAGTAGTGTACAACCGATGGTCACTAACCCAAGCCCTACATACCATCATGCATTGCGCTGATCGTAAAAATGGCGGATGGACGTCAAGGATAGCAGCGCGACAATACGAATTTGCGACAGTAATGCCGTAATCAACGGCGCCGAGAGACGATGGAGTAGTGTCCGAAAGTGGTGTTTCTATTATGTTGGTGAGCTCACTATATAGTGCTCTACTCCCTACCCCATACATAGGGGTTAGGGAGTAGTGGTTTGAGTGGAGATTTCGGACACAGCCCGCGAAACAGCTGACAAGTCTAACTAGGTAACAGGTGAGACAGATTAACTAATGAGGGTTACCATGGAAACAAATGAGTGGCGGGAAAGCAGAACAAACTAATGAAATACAAACACTGACACACACATGCTCATCAAGGCTGCATTTATTTAATCAGTTATACAGTAGAAACAGTAATATTGTGAAATAATATTAAAATGGTTTTATTTGAATATATAAATTAAAACTAAAATTAATTTTCAGCAGCCATTTCTCCAGTCCTCAGTGTCACATGATCCTTCAGAAATGATTCTAATATGCTGATTTGCTGCTCAGGAAACATTTATCCTTATTAATGTTGAAAACAGTTGTGCTGCTTAATGTTTTAGTGGAACTTTTGATCTTTTTTTTCAGGATTCTTTGATGAATAGGAAGTTCAAAAGAGCAGCATTTATTTTAAGAATACTTTTTGGTAGCATTATAAATGTCTTCACTTCCTTTTTATCAATGTAATGTGTCTTTGCTGAAAGAAAATAAAGTATTTCTCTCCGTCAGGGTTCTGAAGCTAGCCTCGAGTATCCTGGATGGGCTCTGATCATGCTGTCCATGCTGATCATTATAGCATCTCTCCCGGTGCCCGTGGGCTACCTGCTCTCCTTCCTTAGAGGCGGGCGGAGCCTACCAGTGGAGGAGGGTGAAGTTGAGCCCCCAAGAGAGCGATACTCCAAATACAATTCTGATGAGCCAGAGCCAAATAACCATCACTCCCCAGTGGACGAAGACAGGAATCGGCCCCGGTCCACCTTCCTTCCACTGGGTGCTGAACACTACAGGCTACTCTCGCAACAGGAAGATGGAGAGGAAGAAGAAGACACTGAGGTGTAAGGGAAAACATGGAGATAAACGGGTGTTTGAGACGAGTAGAAAACAAGACTAATTATTCATCAGTGTTGAAGTTCTTTAATGGAGTGGAGGGAGTCTGACTCCATTTATTCTCATTATGCTAATTAACATTCAATGAAAAATATTTGTCAACTGCGGGATACTTTTTGTGAGTGCACCAATCATTGAATTGCTTTGTTCTTGAATCCCTACATTTACTTAGCCACTAAGTGAAGTGGTCTGTACCAAAAGTGCCTAAATGTATTGTTCATTGTTAGTTCATGTTAACTAATGTAGTTACCTAATGTTAACACATGAAACCTTATTGTAAAGTGTTACTGAAAAATGATGGTGGAAGACTGTTAGATGTAATATTCCTATTACTAGAATACTAATATTTTTTAAATAATTTTCTGCAAAGAAATGGTACATAGAGGTTAAAATTGTTTCTTTGAGTATGAAACTGTTAGCCATTAACCTTATTAATAAGTTTGTTTTAGCCGTAAATTGGTTGTAATATTAAAAGAAAATTCTATTGTATATTGTCAATAGAGTTATGGTAAATGTCAAGTTATTTTTGACATGAATTAGGTAAATTATTGATTCTTGTAGTATTCAGTGACAGTAAAATGCCATATATATATATATATATATATATATATATATATATATATATATATATATATATATATATATAATTTAGTAAAGCCACGTCATAGCATAAACAAACTGACTGACATCAAATGCAGCAGATTGCACAAATATAAGTTAAAGCTACTTTGTCAAGGACGAAGCACAATTCAGCATCACCCACCCATTGGCTCCAAATATCTACATATATGTTTTAATTACTTTAGGTTTTTAACCAGCAGGTAAACTAGTCCAACACCACAGAAATATTAAAAAAGATTGTGTCATTGTGTCGTTAAGCTAAGGAGTGAGACATTTGCTAAATTACTGCCACACATGCTTCAATTTAAAACACAACACTCAATACATGCAGTTTTAGCCATGCCTCTACAATGCCAAACTATGACAGCACAGGGGTTTGCCAATAACATTGAATTGTATTGTGTGATATGATTAGAAGATCAATGTAGAACCGATCAAAATAAATTATTGTTATGTTTGCCTCAGGTTAAATCAGTAGTGTGAACACAAATATAGCGAAAGCTCATAATACATTTGGTCTGTTTCAGGCTGACCAGAAATATTTTAGTCTATATTTTAGACTGATCCACAAGAGAGGTTTTAGTCATTAGACTAAATTTTTTTTTTTTTTAAACTGTTATTCTATTGATGGTTGGATTTGTATATACAGCAGAGGATGTTTGCATGTTCACTTCCTTTGTGAGTATTCTCTTTGTTTGTTCACTTTCTGCTGTGATATGACAATATAATATATATATATATATATATATATATATATATATATATATATATATATATATATATATATATATATATATATATATATTATATATATGGATACTCTGTGTGTGTGTGTGTGTGTGTGTGTGTGTGTGTGTGTGTGTGTGTGTGTGTGTGTGTGTGTGTGTGTGTGTGTGTGTGTGTGTGTGTGTGTGTGTGTCTGTGTGTGTGTGTGTGTGTGTGTGTGTGTGTGTGTGTGTGTGTGTGTGTGTGTGTGTGTGTGTGTGTGTGTTGAGAGAGAGAGAGAGAGAGATATTTTGTAATTACCATTGCAATTTTGTGCCATGCTGAAGAATCACTGTGTATATAGCCTATAATCTATGCCAAATAAAAAGTTCTTTGGTCATAGATGTGAAAGGACATTATTATTTTTTTCATTCATATTGATTTAGTTTGACAACATAATAATAATAGAGTATAAAATTGAATATAAAGTTTTATGTTCAATTCAAATATGTTTTCACAAATGTTGATCCAAAGGAACAATTGCAGAGAACTGGTCTCAGATCAATGTTTATAAGAACAACCATGAACAATGTTAAGGGGGAAAGCACTTGGACTCAATAGCCAATGTGAAATATTGAATATGTGGAATTGTTACCTTAGGGAGCTATATTTTTACCTGATATAATCCTTAATCCTTAAATTACGTTTGTGGTGTAAACTTACAGACCACATAAAGGCTGATTCGGTGTGTTATTATGAAAATAAAAATTCGACTTGAATAAAACTGGTTGATTTGGCTGGTATATGAAGCTTTATTTGCAAATTTGCAAACGTCTCGTAGTAAACGCAAGGTGGCGATAGACTGCTCATAAACTTTCATGCTGAGAAACTGCGCGCCAACACGACTTTCATTTACAGGTGACAAATTGTGATATCTATGCAGCTAGTTACATGATCAAGGCTATACTATAGCTATGAAAATATTTTAGTGATTATGTAGCCTACAAATATGTCAATAGACCAGACTCTAAATAAATATGTGCTTTATGATACATCGTTTCTTTATAATACAATAGGCAATAGGCTTTATGGTTTGATTTATTTGACTTATTTTATGTATTTTATGTAATGTGTAGTTGTGTAAAACGAATTGTGTAATGGTCTATTCACAATAAATTGTAGTCTATTACAAAAACCATCAAAGTAGGCTAATTTAATTTGAATGATTTTATCATATTCATCAGGACCACGGACAGAGAGAAAATAAAGAGCGGGGAGGATGTTAGAGGGATAACCGAAAGAGAAGAGAGAGGAGGAGAGGAGAGAGAGAGAGAGAGAGAGAGAGAGAGAGAGAGAGAGAGAGAGAGAGAGAGAGAGAGAGAGAGAGAGGAAGAGAGAGAGAGAGAGAGAGAGAGAGAGGAGAGAGAGAGAGAGACGGGACAGGAAGCACGACGGTCGTGACTCGGAAGTCGCGAGGATGGAGATCCGTCCGGACCGCTTTAAGGCTCAGGCAGGGAAAACTTTGGGGAAAATACACAGGTGAGGTACCATCTTCTTATCCACAAAGTAGTACGTTTGTACTTTTAAGAACTTTTCCGTTACTTGTTTTACATTTCATTAATATAGAATAGCTAAATATTGCCCAGAGGTGATTTTTGTAGAAGCTGATGTGTTGAAAAACATTGGAATTAAAGTGCGTTGAGTTTATGTCTGTGATTGCATATGACAGCACGTTTAGTGAGGAAAAATTGCTAGTGGAAAGTTAATTATGGCCAAGAAGTGATTGTGTGTCCCTTCTCTGTGCGTGTGTAGCTATCCTTCTTCAAGATGTCAGGTGCAAACCCTTGTCGTGACTGAATCTAAGTCAAATGTGTTCTTATGTAATCGGTTTGCACGTAATGCATCCACTCTGTACGATTGAGAAGATTGTCCAGATGGATCAGATTAGTTCGCGGCTAACCCGGTGCCACAGACGTCCGACGCGTGGCGTTGGTCGCTTTCTCTCTCACTTTAGTGTCTGTGCGCGTGAGCGAGTTCATTCATTATTCCACCTGAGCGTCAGGTAGTCGCGCGCATCACTGCTCTGCTCGCGCGTCCCGGGACACACACAAGTTCTGATTCCACGCCCTAGTTAATAAAGCGGACCGCGCTCAGAGAACAGGACGTCTTTGACCAAATTTGGTCTTCATACGCCATGATGAGTACTACTTACTAGCAAACGAAGCGTATTCGATAGCCTACAAAAGTTCCTTACAAAAAAAGATCAGTAGCCTATGGTAAGTCGGGGTAAGATGACATTTCAGATGTAGGCGACATTTCAGACATCTTCTTCTGATAGAAAGACATTTCAGACATCTTTCGTTAAAACCTGTGTGTTGAGTGAAATCATTTAATTTGCATTCATAGCGTTTTCTAATATAGTATGACATATCTTCAATTAAAATATGGTCAATTATTCAAAATGCAAATATTCATATAGGCTACCTAGGCTATATAATTTTACCTTTCAGATAAATAATATTTTATCATGATTCTGATTTGTCTGTCATCAGTTATTCAATTATTCAACTAAATTGTCAACATTTAATTTTAAATTGAATACACTGTTAAAAAAAACATAGTTCTATAGAATGATAGTAATTTATTTCAACAACTGAATTGTATTATTTTAAACCTATAAGAAGTATTTTGTCATGGCAGATTTGGTGTTGAACACATTTTGCTGTGGAGCATTTTAAATACCTTGTTAAATCTTGTTAATCCGATACCTGTCTTAGGCCCAAATTCAGACAGGATGGACTCTCCAAAGGTCAAAGTACATCCCTTTCAAACAAGTTTGTCTTCTTGGAAAAATGTTTGGTAACCACTAACATCAGCGTTTAGTACTAATAGCCTATACTGAAAAATGAGATTGGATATATTTTTTAAAGGTTTTATATTCTATAAAATAAATAGCATATTGTGTAGCCTATCCTTTGCGATGTAAACACAGTCACTCACTTGTGAAATAAGTTTTAGTGTTAAAGTTTCATGTTTAGTTTAGTGTTAAAACGCATAGGCCTATTCTTACATTCATTTTTAGGTAGCAACTAAACATTAAAATCCAGCTCCGAAATAGTCCATCAGAAACACACACCCACACACAACAGCTGTCGGCCCAACAAATCCCTGAACGCCCCCTCCCATCACTTCCTCGTCTCTCGCGCTCACCAGTCACAGCTCTGCCCGTCCTCAGTGCGCGAGATCGCGGGATTAAATGAAGGGTACGAGGTAGTTTCCCCTGGTGGTGAATTTAATAGAACTTTTTGAATACAACATGCTTTTTTTAATCCGAAAATAATCTATGCCTTTAAGTGTAGTGTGAAACTAAAGGTATGGTCTCTGTGCAAAAGTTTGTGTTAAAAGTAAACTGCTGATTTGGATTTCTGACTCTCTACTTTAGTTGTGAGACTCTGTGTCCCTGATAATATTTTAGAGAGAGCATCAGCAGCTGATAAATCATTTAAAGCTCAGCAATCTACTTCTCCTACTGTTTCAGCCTCGCAGGCCAGCAAGCTATACACCTCACACCTGCAGTTTTCCCTCTGTCATCCCTACTCCATCTCTCCGCCTCAACTCTTCTCATTCTGCCATTCCTCACAATATGCTATTTCAGCCTTGTGGAATTTAAATTTTTTATAAAGTAAATTCTATTAAAACACACTTCTCACTGTTTACTTGCCGGTATATATATTCGCTGTTGGACATTATTAATATTTTCCTTCAGATTTCTGGCTCATTCTCATTCCAAGAGAAACATTTAGGTAAAACTTAACCTAATATGACGTGTTCAGTGAATGGTGGTAAGGTAATTCTCCTGTAGCGTTTTTTTAATCATATATTTGTATTCTTGTTTGTCGTTTGTATTTTGCATGTTCACTAGGATGCTTATCTGAAAGCATGTGAAGGTCAGGCTGCTAGGATGTATAATTTGTGGTTGTGTTTGTTGTGTGTGTGTGTGTGTTGTGTGTGTGTGTGTGTGTGTGTGTGTGTGTGTGTGTGTGTGTGTGTGTGTGTGTGTGTGTGTGTGTGTGTGTGTGTGTGTGTGTCAGGAGGGGGGAAGTATCTCCCCAGGTGACACGGTCCCACAGAGACCCAATCTGTTCAATAGACGCAGGGGAGGGTCAGAGGAGTTTGGCATAAAAATCATATAGAACAACACTGATGGTAGAATAGAAACAAATGTGAAGAGGGGGAGGGGGAGCTTTGGGATCAGTTTTAATCTGTTACCTTTTATACAATGTCATCAGAATATTTCATAAAATTACCAACGATCAGAGAGGCAACTCGATTCAGAACACCTCTCCATACATGAAACAGTAAAATAGTGAGCCAAGATGTTAAAAGGATGATCAGAACATAGTTGTAGTGATGGTCAAAGAGAGAGAACGAGAGAGAGGGAGGGTGCTAGAGAGAACTGTAGGATTATGTAATTTTTTTAACTGTTGTGCCTTTATCCTCTTACAGCAAGATTAAATGGGAAAAGTGCATGTGTGTCAATGTATGCTTGATGTGTTTGTGTGCGTTTAGTGTCAGCAGAAATCCACACATCTCACCTCTGAACTTAAATACAAATTTACAACTGTAATGAACTCATGGAATGTAAACTTGCATCACGAGATGCAGGAGTGCATGATTTTTCTTTTTCGTCTGTCACATTCATCGTAAATAATAATATTTCTGTCCTGCAACATTGTTGAAAATTATGTATGTTTACAGGTGTACATGCGGCCAAAAATATAAATTTGAAAGTCTGTTTTAAGTCAAAATAAAACTTTAATTTGATTTCTATCTTTAAAAATAATTTATATTTTTTAAGTAGTAGGTCATCCGTGGAATTTTCACCTACTGTTTTATATGAGTTCATCTTTTCATACTGTTTTTCATCTACTATATAGTAGGAATTATGCAGCCAATATTCAGAAATCTGTAGGCGAAAATTATATACTACTTTCGCCAAAATTCTGAAGGAGGCCACAGGTGAGGAGCTGTTGTATTCAGCTTTTAAAATTTGTTATCTTTATATTTTATCTTTTCACTTTCATTTTAGTTGGAGTATTTTTTAGTTTTAGTTTTGTTAGTGTGAGTTATTTTAGTAATTTAAATTGAATTAGAAATGCTGACTTAATTGGCAACTAGCTGAAATAAAATAAGTTAAAGGTTTTTCATATTTAATTTGATTTTGGTTAATGTTTGTTTCAAGTACAGTAACAAAAAATGCTATTTTGATGGTTTTAATTTTAGTTTTAATTCATTATAAACCTCTGGATAGAAAATACTTTATTAACGGTCAAAAAGGAAAATAAAATAAAAACGGGTAAACGAAAGTGAAATGTGATGTGTGTATACTCAGAGAATCAGAGCATGCTGACCTTGATATAGTCATGTGAAGAGGTTAAGTGTATAATATTCATATGAGATCAATAAAAAACTATTAAACATTTGCTGAGATAGTGCTGTTATGATGGGTACGCAAATGTGTATGTTTTAGAGGTTATGATAAAACTTGGTAGTTAGCACCAATGTAAGATATTTATAATATGCTGACATAGAAGTCAATTCTATTGGACAGGATTCTATGTGCGTGTTTGTGTTTTACCCATATAGTGTTTAGCAAAGTCCTTGTACACCCCCTTCTGCGGTACACCTGTCTCTTAGATGGCCTAAACACACACACACACACACACACACACACACACACACACACACACACACACACACACACACACACAACACACACACACACACACACACACACACACACACACACACACACACACACACAAACAAGGTCAGCTGGTGTGTCATGAACCGTGGAACGAGATTCAGAAGTGCATGATCTGTAATCCCGGTTGTATGTGTGCAATGGTCACATGGTAAGATGCAGATAAAGAGAAAGAGCTAAAACACACCATAAAATAAATATTAATTACAGCCAACAGTCATTCTCATTAGTCGGTAGCATATGTGCCGCTGTTGGCAGCAATCTGTTTTTAACTAGCTTTAACCTTAATTACAGATCTTCCTGAGTGAATGTGTGTGCATTCAATTGTGGACAAACACGCTCCTCCCCTCTCTTTCTCTTTTTCCAACTCTCTTTCTCGTTCCACTTAGTCACTCTTTTTTTTTCTTGCTCATATTTATCTCCGGAAGTCTATAATTTCTGTAATCCTAATCTGAGGGTGGGGCTACAGATTATCAGTGGCTAAGAGATGGAAGGGGGAAATTGAAGGGGAGGGACGGCCATGAGTCACTGGTGTGAGAGGTTTTAGTTATAATTGAAACACATTGCTATTTTCCATGAGACACCCTTTTTAGTTTCACATTAAAACACATTATATGGCTGCAAAATTAATCGGCTCCCTAACATGTAAATAGACATATGCAGTCATCTCCCACTCATTTCACTTCATTTCCTGATTGTATGTTGTTTGAGGTTGAAGGGATTATAAGGGATCTGCTTTTGTAGGAACAGTGACAGAATGAGAGAAATAGAGAGAAAGACGTACAGAGGGATAGAGATTAATATTGTGATACGTGTATATGAGATTTGTGGAGCTCAGAAATAGTTCTCTGTGCTATTCTATCTTATACAACTGTTGTGTTTAAAAAAAAAACTAGCTATATATATATATATATATATATATATATATATATATATATATATATATATATATATATAATGGTAACACTTTACAATAAGGTTCATTAGTTAATGCATTAACATTAACTAACCATGAGCAATACATTTGTTACTGTATTTGTTAATCTTTGTTAACGTTAGTTAATAGAAATAAAGCTATTCATTGTTTGTTCATGTTAGTTCACAGAGCATTAACTAATGTTAACAAGATTTTAATAAAATATTAGTAATGTTGAAACTAACATGAACAAAGATTAATAAATGCTGTATTAGTATAGTTCATTATTATTTCATGTTAACTAATGTAGTTAACTAATGTTAACTAACGAACCTTATTGTAAAGTGTTACCATATATATATATATATATATATATATAAACTATACTTTATAGGTACATCTGTTAAACTGCTCGTTAACACAAATATTAACTAATGACATGGCAGCAATTTAATGCATTTAGGCACCAATGGTCAAGACGATCTGCTGAAGTTCAAACTTTGAGTGTTGCGTGGTTGTTGGTGCCAGATGGGCTGGCCTGAGTGTTTCAGAAACTGCTGATCTGCTGGGATTTTCACATGCAACCATCAGGGTTCACAGAGAACGGTCTGAAAAAGACCGGCAGATGTGTGAGTGAAAATGCCTTGTGGATGGCAGAGGTCAGAGGAGAATGGCCAGACTGGTTCCAGCTGATAGAAAGACAACAGTAACTCAAATAACCACACATTACAACCAAGATCTGTGAACGCACAACACAGCGAACCAGAAGGACTACAGCAGCAGAAGACACACTCATGTGTCAGCTAAGAATAGGTAACCAAGGCTAGAATTTGGCTCACCAAAATTAGACTATAGAGAAAAACACTGCCTGGTCTGATGAGTCTTGATTTCTGCTGTGACATTCAGATGGTAGTGTCAGAATTTGGCGTAAACAACATGACAGCATGGATCCATCCTGCCTTGTATCAACGATTCAGGCTGGTGCTGGTGTAATGTGTGAGGGATATTTCTTGGCACACTTTGGGCCCCTAATACCAATTGAGCATTGTTTAAACGCCTTTTATACTCAAATGGCCTCCTCAGTCACCAGATCTCAATCCAATAGAGCACATTTGGCGATGTGGTGGAATGGAGATTCACATCATTGATGTGCAGCCGACAAACCTGCAGCAACTGTCTGATGCGACGATCATGGCAATATGGACCAAAATGTCTGAGGAATGTTTCTAGCACCTTGTTGAATCTGTGCCATGAAAAATGAAGGCAGTTCGAAGGCAAAAGCTTCAGAAATGCCTTCATTCTTCGTGGGATGCTCAAGAAAGGTCCAGCCGAGTACTAGCAAGGTGTCACACTTTGACTGCGTGAGGTACGTTCAACGAAGAACGATCAAACTCTATTTATTATTTACGAACAAGACACCTACCAAATAGCAAGCAGTAAAGACTTAGAACCAACCAGAACTGAAACTAGGGAGACTATAGCTGTGTCCCAATGTGAAGGCTGCATCCTCCGAAGACCGCATTTGAAGGCCGCTTGGCCGCATTTGAAGGCCGATTGCGTCACAGCGGCGCGACGAAGGCTGTCCCAATTCAAAGGCTGCATCTTTGAAGGCCGCATTTGAAGGCCGATTGCGTCACCGCGGAGTTATGAAGGCTGTCCCAATTCAATTCAGCATCCTTCGAAGGCCGTATTGGAAGGCCGGTTGCGTCATCGCGGCACGACGAAGGCTACCCTGATTCAAAAGCGACGCCAAATGCACCCTTCGTTTCCCCGTGAAAGGAAGGATACATAAATGGATCCTTAGCGGCCTATCCTACCCTGATCTACCCCATAATTCATTGCGCACCGGTGACAACAGCATTTTTAGTGCAGCATTTGGTGTGTAGCCTACAGTTCAAATTCAAATGTTGGCGTTCAACTTTGCATTTTAAAAATACAAAAACCGTTCATTTTTCGTTTTTCAATTACGGGTTAAAAAATTAAAAACGAATGGATGCAAATTTACATGGATTATCAAACTAAAGATAGTAGTTATCACTATTTTAGTGATAGTTTTTAGATTAAAGTATTTGATTTTACTAGTATTTTGATTGACAATCAAACTTTTCTCCAAATACATTATTTGAAATATTTAATAATAGGCTATATAATTGCTTCCATTCGTTTTTCTTTTTTTAACCGCTAATTGAAAAACTAAAAATGAACGATTGTTGTATTTTTAAAAGGCAAAGTTGAACACCAACATTTGAACTTTAGGCTACACAAATGCTGCAAAAAAAAAAAAAACACCTTTTGCCCCTTTATTAAACATTTAAAATATTCACAAATTACTATGGAAAAAATGTCGATTAGACAGGCCAGATTAGAACCTGTAAATTATATTTTTTTCCGCAGTGCTGAATGAGAAGAGCCATGTCTCTGGAACCATGATTTATGATAATAAATGTGTCTGAATTAATAACGTGGCATTTTAATTGTTCGTTTAAGTGATAATTTCAAGCTTTAGGCTAGGTATATTTTGTTTAAATTCATTTTTGAGACGCGCTTGAGTTCACGGAGATCATGAAAGCGTGATTGATTGTTTTATTTTATTTTACAAAAGGACAACGTTTTCTTGTTATGTGAATTTGGACAAATAAAAGTAGTTGCGAATGATGTAGGCTATTATTCTTTTCTGTATGACCAGAAATGATAGAGTAGGCCTATTTTTCAAGTTGTTTCCACTGTTTATAATGCAAGTGTCCGCGGCCGCTCCTTCATGCCATGCAGTGCACGCTCACACTCCCACACACTTGCGTTTTTATTTGTGATAATTTTACCCCTTTATTATGACTGACATTTGACGAATTTCTTTGTTCCTTTTTTTGAAAAAAAAAAGCGCATTCTAAATGTGTAGCCTATGTAGGCTAATAATATTATTATCATTTGCGTTAAGTTCACTGAAGACAGTAGGCTGATATGTTAATCATAAAATAATGTATGAATGTTTTATTTTTATATAACCTAATCTTGTGTTTGTGTTATATTTATTTTTTAAATGTGAAGTCTTTTTTTGCTTAGGCTTATTCTATTATACTGAGCTTTTTCCTCCTATAAAATTTGACTTTAAAGACAAGTGGCCTAAATGTCGTTTTTTAGAAAATTCAAGAAATATTAAGTTTAAACATAATGAAATGCATCCCGCATAAACAGGAGGCCAGGTTGGCACAGACGAGGCCACAAATCCGTGAGTTTACAAACCTTTGGGAACGGATTGGAAAACCCGAGTAGGCCTACTGTAAATAAATTCACCATGGTCCATTTATGTACATAAAAAAAAAAAAATAGCCAATAGCCTTGAACCTTTTATATATAGGCCTATATATATATATATATATATATATATATATATATATATATATATATATATATATATATATATATATATATATATATATATATATATACTTAATGTTGTTTTCTTATCTTTTCATGTATTTCATTAGGCTACATTATTTACGTAAATTAACGCCCAATATTTGAACAGTTTAATCCGGCAATTCAGTCAGTAGGCTACGCAGCCTCTGAATTCGACGCAGTAAACCAGCTCTGGCCACTGTTTTGGCTAAACCGAAAACACATGAGTCAAACATCCTCACATGTCCTCCAGTAAAATATAAAACATAAAAATGACAATAGCCAATTCAGGCTCCATAGCTGTTTACTCAATTATAACAAATTAATGATCAGGAGGGCAGCTGTCTCTCGCACTGTTGCTATAGGCGCCAGGAGCGGTAATCGGGAACACCTGGATGCGCAATTAGGAAATCCTACGAAGGCTACATGGTGCGTCCTTCGAAGGCCGAATAGGCTGCATCCTCCGAAGTCCGCGGCCTTCGGAGGATGCAGCCTTCACATTGGGACACAGCTTATATAGACCGACAAATGAGGACAGGTGCACACGGTGAGTGATGATGACTGATGAGGATGATGACAGGTAACAGGTCAAACTGATTAACAAGAAAACACATGATGCCCAAACACAGAAGGCAAAACAAAATCCAAGACAGGTGTCGCAGTGACACAAGGTGTACATGTACCTAATAAAGTGGCCAGTGAGTGTATATACCGGTACTACCATTCAAAAGTATGGGGTGGGTCGAAAAGAAAAAATGTTGAAAGAAGTATCTTTTGCTTACTAAGGCTGCATTTATTTAAACAAAAAACACAGTAAAAATAGTACAATGTACTGATAAAGCAGAACGATGTAATTATTTCCTGTAATGGCAAAGCTGAATCTTCAGCTTCATTACTCCAGTCTTCTGTGTCACAAGAAATAACTGATTTGTGACTCAAGAAACATCTTGAACATCATTATTATGTTGGAAACTCTGATACATTTTATAGTAAATAGTATTTTTTTATACATATGTATAAAAATGTTTATACATTATATATATATATATATAGGCATGATTTGTGAGAATTACAAATTTGCACATTAAACACAGCCACATGAGTGTAGGACAGATTTAATGGTGAGCCTCAGATAATCTTGCATTCATTTTATCTGCACATCAAATTCATATATTTATCGTAAGTTTCAGAGCATATGTCTGTGAAAGTGTCTGCGTGTGTGCTTGTATGTATGTGTGTTTTTACTGGCTGTAGACGTTGCAGACAGGTTGCATACGCAGATGGTCTCTGCTGGACTCCCATGTACTGCTATCCAGTGAGACACTTCATTCTTGTTCCATGTCCTCTCTCCCTCTGTGCTTCCCTCTGCATCCCACCTGGTTTTAGGTGTGTTATGTGATGTAGTTTTGTGACCTATGAGGGTTCCCTAGTGTATGTGACTTCATATCCTAGCTTCATTCCTTTTAAATGGCTGAAATGAAGTTAGCAAAGTTTTTATTCCCATTCCTGATTACCGGGTGAAAAACTCTAATATGAAAATTACAGGGTCATTTGGAAATGATTGGATGGTTGTTGATTTCGGTTGTTGAGTTAACAGATTGATCACTGCTTCAGACTTAAACATCATCCAGAGAAATTGGATGTTGCTGAAGTAATTAATTAAAGATTATGGGCACATGAAGAATGATATATTCATTCTATAGTATAAATATATATTAAATATATTAATATATTTTATATTTTTAACATATATTATATACAATTTAGAATTAAGCTAAACTAGTCAATATTCTTAAAAACAAGAATGCGATTTGTTTTAGTGACTGATGGTATAAACATATCTGCTTTAAAATATTTTAATATTCAAAACTCAAGTCATAATTATGGTGATTAAACACTTAAAGAGTTCAGGACAAATACTTTATATGGTGTTTGCATAAATGTGTCCTTGCAGTGTGTAACAAACCACCATAGAATGAAAAAAACCATTACGGTATCCTTTTTTTTAATCCTCAAACGCTAAACCCTCAATAATCAAAGCGTTTGGGTTTTTGTTTACAAATGATTTTCAGATTTGCTTATGCTCTGGCTCAGCCATTTGTATTCTGTCTGCCAAGTCTTATTAGTCTTGTGTACGACAAGCCCCAGGTTAGCAGGGGTGGGGTGGGCAGTATGCTTCATCATTATTTAAAGATCATCACCGAAACTGGTCCTGTGTAACATAGCTGTTTTAAAGTGTTAATAGCTGTCTAGTTAACACACATTCAATTTTTACCAATATGTTACCACAACACTGAATGAAGCACTCTAAAGAATCTGACCAACTTGTAATAATGGGCACCGATTGACCCTTTGAAAAAAAAGAAGTGACATTTTCTCTATCATATCTTTTGATTGAGTAGTGTAGAGCTCGGACCTGGTTTGATCCTTTAAGGAGATAACTATTATTGTGTCCTTGAGTAAGACACTAACTCAATTAACCAATGACTCCTTCATAATATGTGGCCTAAAGTTCTTTGGAATAAAAGTTTTTACTTTTTTGCCCTCTAAAGCCGGTTTCACAGGCTTAGATTAAGTTAGCTTATAAACATTTTCTTAAAACACATTAACGGTTGTGCATCTTGGACAAAAATGGTAATGGCATTTATGGTATGACTGCATAGTTTCTTACAGTTAAAAGCAGATCAAATAGAGTAAGTCTGAGAGCTAAAGTGGTATATTATCCCTTTTACAAAAGTCTTGATTTTCATTTTGGGTTGTACTAGAATATGTTTTCATGCTTGATTGTTCAAAAAACATTAATTTTCACATATTTTACATACTCTCTCCCAAGTCTGTTTAACCCTTAATCACTCCTAGAAAAGGACAACACTTTAGGTCTTTGGGGTCATTTTGACCCCAAACTTTTAAAGAGCGATTGCATAAGGAAATATAAATTTTTTATATGGAAAACTATATATCATTTTTTCTATTTACTTCTCAACTATACATTTATGCTGTGTTTTTGTGGAAATTTTGAAGTTTTTTACTTATTTACTGCACAATTACATAACTAAGACATAAATTGGCACATGAAAAATGATTTTTTAAAGAAAATATCACTTAAAATATGATATTAATTAAATCTAAATAGTTTTTGGACATTGCTCTATGTGTTAGGGATAGAATACTGCCATCTGCAGGTTTGTGGAAAAACTTTAGAAATTATAATTAAAGAAAGAAAGTGCAATGACCACATATTTCCAGTAGAGGTCCATAGAGACTCATTCATTTTCACTTCATTTTTCTTGATGCTTCAAATTCTCCTCACAACTTAATATATATATGATATATATTTTGTGAATTGCATAAAATATTTTTGTCAAAGTTAGAGTTTGTTGTTGTTGTCTGATATATTTTGAATTATCTGCTTTTGCAAATTATTATACATACATTTGCAGAAACATTACAAGTCAGCACTATGACATGATTGTAATCACACACTATTTATTTCAGAAAATTATTTATCAACAATTATTTATTTTTTTAGAACAAGAGATTTTAGAACAAAATAAATTTAATAAACCAAGTAAATAAACCAATATAATACAAAACAACAACACCAATAAACTGTAATGAACAGGATGCATACATATGCATACGTGTGTGTGTGTGGCTGTGTGTGTGTGTGAGATAGAAAGCTCGTTCCACTTTGTGTTTATGCTCTAGGAACAGACCTTGATTTAAATGTATCTTTTTTTAGATTTATGCCAGTTTTGTTTATTTTATTTGCCAATTTTTGTAAAAATGCTCTCTGTTGCAGTCATGACATGTGTGTGTTTGTGTGTGTGTGGCTGTGTGTGTGTATGAGATAGAAAGTTTGTTCTACTTTCTATTTATGCTCTAGGACCAGACCTTGGTTTATATGTAGAACATTTCAGATTTATAATGGATTTACTTTTATTTTTTTGACAAACAAAATAAAAAAAGTCATTTTTTTCATTTTCCCATTCATTTTCAATTGGGGTCATTTTGACCCCAAAGACCTTAAACGGTAAATTTTTTTTTACACACCTTTAGAACAGCCGAATCGAACCCAGTTTTTTTGTGCATGTTTAGATAGATTATTTAGGAAAAGTCACAGAGTTTCATGGCCCTGAGATGAAGGGAACATTTTTAAAAAATCAAGGAAAAGTCCAGTGGGGTCAGAATGACCCCAAAGAGTGATTAAGGGTTAAACACGATGAAACTCGATGAAGCCCCTCTTTCCAAAATACGAAATGTGCTGTGATTGGTTAGCTGGGCCAGTGTGTCATGATTGGAAATGCCTAGCGTATTCAGGAAATTCCTTCATAACCACACGATCTACTCAGATTATAATACAATGAACAATGGCGTCAATTTCAAACCGAATTCAGACCCTGACGATGTTAATGAACAAGAGGACTGTGTTGAACGGATTTCAGCACGGATTTCACAGGACGTTTTAGAGTGATATGTTTTTTTGTAATTTATTTATAGATACGATGTTATCAACTATTCATATGTTGGAAAACTATGGTAATACTAACAGTAATTGATCACAAAATCATGGATAATTTTCCTAACGGGCAGTGAACAGTCTTACAAAAGCAAGAGCTTAGAAAAGCTAAGTAAACACTTCATCAATACTGTAATGTTAGTTAGCAGGCTAGCGGAGGCAAAGCTTTGCCCTTCGTTTACATCATAGCTATCATAGCAACTACATAAACTTATAATTGGAATTGTTAATAGAAAACACAACTACAAATAATAAACATACTTACAAGTTAGGATCCATAAACAACAGATTGTCCCGATAAAATGGGAATGGCTCCGTCTTTCAGGAGGAGCTTTTGTGCGTATAGCCTGGATTGTACTATTATCTAGAAGCTGTTTTCCGTAAAATATGCAGCACACAGACAAACGTTGAAGTTATAATGTTCAGGAACAGTGTTAAACATTTATTTTAACCTCTCTAAGTGCGTTAGCCGTAGGTCACACTTTTTCCGGGGTGTAAAAACAGAGACAACAAGGCGGGGTTTATGTAAATATTAGGGTTTGTGATGTCACCAACCCGGGACGGAGCTCGTTGTTGTTCATATCAGCCATTTGTTGTAGTCCTTAAAAAGCGATTTCTGTAAAAGAAAATATCTCTCTTTGCATTGAACTTTGAGAGTCTTAACTTTACAGATGTTGTTTATGCTCAAACAGCAACATTACACACTAACTAAAAAGTTTAAAAAGTTCAATCATTATTAAGGACTCCTTTAAAGGGATAGTTCACCCAAACATTTGAATTCTGTCATCATTTACTCACCCTCATGTCGTTCCAAACCCGTAAAACCTTTGTTCATCTTCGGAATACAAATTAAGATATTTTTGATGAAATCCAAAGAGCTTTCTGACCCTCCATAGACTGCAAAGTTTTTACCACTTTCAAGGCCCAAAAAGGTAGTAAAGTTGGGTAGTAACCTTCACAACACTGAGCATTAGAGACTGACAGGGAAGATTTGCACAAAAAACTCTCTCATCGCTTCAGGTTGAACCACTATAGTCTCATGGACTGTTTTAACAATGTCTTTACTACCTTTCTGGGCCTTGAAAGTGGTAATAACTTTGCAGTCTATGTGGGGTCAGAAAGCTCTCGGATTTCATCAAAAGCATCTTAATTTGTGTTCTGAAGATGAACGAAGATCTTATGGGTTTGCAACAACATGAGCGTGAGTATATTATGAAACTTTTTGGATTAACTAACCCGTTTAAACCATTGTCTGTGAAACCAGGGGTGTAAGTATTATCACTAATCAGAGACAGGTAATTTGAATATGTTTGTTAATGTTTTTATATGAATTGAGAAAATCTTTGCACACTGTTACTGTTACTTAACTTATGTTGGCCTATACTTTCTGTATCCACATCCAGACTCCTCGAGAAACGTCAGCAGAATGGCGAGACGATCGAGCTGTCAGCAGAAGGTCGCCCGGAGCTGGTGGAGGAGAAGGAGCTTCCCGTCGTGGACTGCACGTGTTTTGGGTTGCCTCGCCGTTACATCATCGCCATCCTGTCAGGCCTGGGCTTCTGCATCTCATTCGGCATCCGCTGTAACCTGGGTGTAGCCATCGTCAGCATGGTCAACGACCACACCATTTACTCCGGAAAGAAACCTGTAATAGTGGTCTGTATCAGAACTTAACAAATAAAGAGCATCCACTCGAGTATAAGAAAATTAATATAAAGAGTGGACAAGAGTTAGACATTATTTGAAATCCGAATGACGAAAACTTGGGCATTTTAGGGTTTATCGTTCATATTTGAGGCATTATATGTTGTTGTTTTATTTAGCACACAAATAAGATTCACTTAGCATGGATAAATACAACACGGATGTATAAGAAAATGTCTTATGCATCTTATTTTTATTCTAAATAAAACAACAACATAAAATGTTAATTTCTTAAAGAAATTATAAGAAAAACAACAAATATTGCCTATAGCGAGTATGATAATGCGATGAAAGATTTCTAGATTTTAGAATAGAAAGTGTAATGTCAATATCTAAATACATTCATACATAAATAAATACAAATCAATTGGGCCCAGTTTACCATCATTAGTTTTTCATCTTGATCCAGTTTGCACTGTGAGAGGGGATCGACTTTGCTTAATTCCCTGTAGTATTTCATCAGAAAGTGCAGGGATTCACCCAGCAAAGCAATTTACCCCCATCACGGGGATTTGTTTCAGAAACTGCAAAGAGAAATAAGATTTGTAGAAAATGAAGGCCCGGTTTCACAGATTTAGGATTAGGCCTAAGTTAAATTAGGGCATTTAAGTAGCTTTTATAAACGTGCCTTGAAAAAAAAAACTAGTATCTTGAGACAAAACATGACACTGACATATTTTAAGATCCCAGTGCAAGTTGCTTTCAGTTAAGACGTCTCAAACTTGTATTTTAATCTGGGACTAGGCTTAAGCCTTGTCTGTGAAATAATAATTATGAATTATTTTATGATCAATTATTATAAAATATTTTTATTTTATTATATTAGGCTACTTTATCTTTTACTTTTAGTGATTGATTTTACTACTTTATTACTCATTTCTCTACTTTCTAACATACTTTTGTTTTTGCAAATGTAACACAGAAAAAGAGATGGTTCAGGTTATGTGATGCCTTAAAGAATGATGAGTAATAATTTTCTAATATACAAGCAGTGCACTTTGACTGCAATATTCTCAGCTTTTTGCACAGAATGCTGTCGAATGAACGTTGGATGAGAGGAGTTTGACTTTCTCTTTTTCCTCCCAGGCTGCTCAGTTCACATGGGACCCAGAGACAGTTGGGATGATTCACGGCTCGTTCTTCTGGGGTTACATTGTCACGCAAATCCCCGGAGGATTCATCTGTCAAAAGTTTGCTGCTAACCGGTAATATGATCAGCGAATTGACATGTTTTTCTCAAGCATTCTGGAGTTTTATGAATGAAAATTGTGCTATTTAGGTGGGAGGAGTCAGATTGTCACAATTGGTTTTGAGGGGTTTGAGTCAAAATTCTAGTTACACAATTGTGAGTTGTCTGTTACATTCGCTGTTGTGGTAACTTATCCCATATATTGTGGCAAAAAAAAAAAACATTTTGTGTTAATTGAAATTCAAAATGAATGAAGCTATTTTGTAGTAAATATTTTAACTTATGGTAGGCTACAGTATATACAGAGATTGGCTTAAATAAACACTATTCAGTGGAATATGAGATTTTAGCATGATATTTTATTTTGTTGCATGTGTGTTTGGTCTCAGGGTGTTTGGCTTCGCCATTGTGGCCACGTCGACACTGAATATGCTGATCCCATCAGCTGCTAGAGTTCACTACGGGTGTGTTATCATGGTGAGGATCTGCCAGGGCCTTGTGGAGGTATGCCATCTGTGTGCATGCGTGGATTTGTGTGAATCTGATGTAGTCTGTAATATTAGTGTATTATTTATCTAAAAGCATCACATCATGCTAAGGAAGGTTTTGTTACCATTATGGTTACATACATATTGGCTGCATCCGAAATGCTGCCATCGGAGGACGCATTTTTAAGGCATCAAGGCACGTCCGAATCCAATGTTAGCATCACTTCCTGTCTCCTGAGATAGCTTCATCTGAATGATTTTTGAAGGCAGCATAGATGTATCCTTTGCTGCCTTTGATATCCCACAATCCTGTGCATTCCATTCGGTGTCAGTTGAGCTAGAAAAAGAAAGATGGCATCTGAAAGTTGCGGTTGGTGGTAGCTTAGCTTAGCACAATGAATGGAATCCTTTGTTGCCAGCTAGCATGTCCTGAGTAAAAGTGATAATTTTTTTTTTAAAAACACGTAATTACTTTTTGTGGCCTGTGTATTCACAACGAGTACAAATAGCGCTGCAGATTAACACTAGGCGATTTCCTAGGCAGATATTGACTTGGGACTATATTAGGGGGAGCCACAGGCGAAGCACTGCTGCTTATGCGAAGCACTGCTACTTGGGATTTAATGTTTTGCGTGATATCTCTGCGCCCAAGTAGCAGTGCTTTGAGGACATGCTAGCTGGCAACAAAGGATTCCATTCATTGTGCTAAGCTAAGCTAGCGCCGACCCTGTCAAACTAAAACAATGCATGCACTGAGACAAAAATGCATTTGCCACACCTATCTAAATGTAGGAAAGAATGTGAATAAGCCCTATTTCAAAAAACGGTGGCGTGTTCCTTTAAAGCAGCGAGGCAACAAGTGGGCTGCCTAATGCATGTTTCAAGTTTTCGGATGCAGCCTTTAATTCATCTTATTTCTCTACTGAAAGGGCGTGTCATATCCTGCATGTCACGGGATCTGGGCCAAATGGGCTCCGCCCCTTGAAAGAAGTCGATTGGCAACAACAGCGTTCTGTGGTGAGATGTCAGTCATTTGAATCCATGAAATATATCTTCCGATATTATCAGTAGAATTTAGTTTGTGATTATTTGAACCTTGAATTGAGAACTGTGAAAAGCTGAGATTAATGATAATGTTAATGTATACTGCTTAATAATAATAAGAAGCATCAGAACTGTATGTTGATGTCTGTATGTTCTAGGATCATATGCTGGTGCTGTTGTTGCAATGCCTTTGGCTGGAGTCTTGGTCCAGTACACCGGATGGTCCTCAGTGTTTTATGTGTACGGTAAGTAGCATACACATGTCATTTTAATTACATATAATATTATTTAATATACATTTTTTGTTTATTTAAAGGTGCCATACGTCAAAAAATCAATTCATACTCCACAAATTCCATACCAGATGGGGGCAGTATACCTCCAGAAAGTTGGCCTACTCTAGTCTGTTTTTTAGTTTCAGGTTGTTAATCTTCTAAAACCGTCAAATAGTCCGCTTTGTCCCGCCAAAGCCTATTTTGATCGGTGAGGGATGTAGACTAGAATGACTGCTGCCGCTGCGCTTGACAGGGCGCGTTTACGAGCAGAGAGAGAGAGAGAGAGAGAGAAGAGAGAGAGAGAGAGAGAGAGACAGAGAGAGCGAGCCCCGGCCGCGTGCGCGCACTCTCACGCCTTCAAACAACACGAGCGCGGTCCTGCTCTCTCTCCCTCGCGCATATTAATCAAATCAGTTGACTCGATAGTAAGACCGCAGTTTCACGTGGAGCATTTGGAGATTTTTAGAGATTAAAGAGATACAAGCAGTGCGAGTTATTCGTGTGTTGCAGTTTGGCTGTTGGTTATGTATGTTGCCCGCATACCGCCTCCCATGGCCGAAACTGGTATTACGACACCTGTCGGGCCGGCGCTAGTAATTTAGCATGCTAATTCAGGTTTATATCTCGGCAGCACTATAACTTGTCATTTTTTTAATGACATCATTGCACTTATTTTTTCTCATTCTTTTGATACGTGTAGCTAATTTTTTGGATATTTTTACCTCAATTTTTACATATGGCACCTTTAATAAACCAAGTGAAAAATAAGTCTTTCTTAACATGTAACGGTGATGGCATCGTTAAAGGGACTTCGTCTGCAAGCAGTGAATCAAAACTCAATGAATGTACACAAAAGTTTTATTTAACTAAATCACTCACAAACACATAACTAGTCAAAAAAAACACATACACACATATCAGGCCTTCATGGGAAATGGAAAAGTGAAAATGACTAAATGAAACCAAAGGGAAATGGGAAGAAATGTCAGTTTAACCCGTTTAACCATGATAAAATAACCATCGGTTTTCTTAGTTCAAGCACTTTGGTTATAAGTGGTCTACAGCTTATACTAAACCTCGGTTTAGTTAGTTAAATGTACAATACTTGCACTGCCTTAGCTGTTGAACAAGCTTCCGCATATGCAGTCTCAGGAGAAAGTCGTGATAGCTTATAATGGTTTGATGGTGAAGAAGTTGCAATTCTTCCCGGGTTGAGTGAAGGATGTCGAAACTTCAGGGATGTTAGTCTGACTGTTACTGTTGGGAGATTCCACTCTCCAGGCCGGGGAGGTTACACATGGCGTGAGCCGAGACAGTGGCCTTTAACTTCTGTGGTAGTCACTCCTCCATGGGGGTCAGTGAGCCAATGGTAACTTAAACTTTCGGAGGGAAAGTTTACGACCCTTTGTCTTCGAGCATGGTATTTTGCATATGTAACTGGATTGGTGTTGATGCAGAAACTATTAAAGATGCAACATACATGATCTGATCATGATGATCATGACATACAAATTCATAGACACCAAAAATGGTATAAGTGAGGTTAAATTAACTAGTGGTTCTATCATAAAGCACACATAAAAGAGTATACAATACAATACAAAAGACACTACATGGACTGTAATCATACACACAATGTCCTGGAGATATGCATGTTCATTCATATAATGTTTTCTATGACTGAATGGGGAAGAGTCATTCTTTATGGGCATTATGGAGTTTTAATAAGGAAATGGAGTGAGAGTTAACTTTCCACATTTCTTTTGGTCGTAAACCAGTCTAATCTCGCTGGCGTGCCTTTGCTGCAATGGTAACCAGGGGCCCGTTCTATCCTTTTGGTTGGTTTTCGCAGACAACTTGGCACCTTGTTTTGTGGTTATGTGAGGGGGCTTGCTAGCTTATTCATTGAATATAATGAATAATTGTGTGTCTGATTGGTCCAGATGCTGCATATATCTCAATATTACTGTTTTTACTGTATTATCGATCAAACAAATACAGCCTTGTTGAACATAATGACTTTCAGAAACCCCGAACCTTTGAACAGTAGTGTGTATATATAATAAATGATTTTCATTGTACTATAATAAGTCTTATTGCACGTTTCTCTTTGTCTCACAGGAAGTGTTGGAATATTCTGGTATCTCTTCTGGATTTTAGTGTCCTATGAGAGTCCAGCTGCTCACCCAACCATCTCACCAGAGGAGAGGAAGTACATCGAGGATGCCATCGGGGAAAGCGCCGGCCTGGTCAACCCCCTGCAGGTACAAACACAGGCATTATTTTTCTCTCTTAATCACTCGTCCACCCGTCCACCCCCCTTCTTTCATACACAGACACTCTAAATCCGCTGTGTATGAATATGTTCGACCTCTGGTTTTTCACTACCCTGCAGAAATTTAAGACTCCCTGGCGGCACTTCTTTACCTCCATGCCAGTGTATGCCATCATCGTGGCCAACTTCTGCAGAAGCTGGACCTTCTACCTGCTCCTCATCAGCCAGCCTGCTTACTTCGAGGAGGTGTTCGGCTTTGAAATCAGCAAGGTGAAACACACACTCAAATTAATGAATCAACTGACAGGTTGCAGCCACAAAATAAATCAGATCTGTTCTGAAGGCTCGCGGGAAACAGGAAAAAATAATACCTAATATAATCAATAAATATATAAGAAAACAACCTAGACTACACTAAATAAAGGTTGAAATGTTTTTTGCCAACCGTGCGTTTGTGCTGTTGAGAGATTTAGTAGCCAAAACTGTAGAATGGTTGAATTGTCATGTTGACAATTTAGCGTATTGTTGGTTATATTAATGGATTTCAATGTTTGATCGGTAACATTTTGATGGTCCCATCAACAAACTATAAGTAACTTTGCAACTATAGAACATGTCAACTAGCAGCCATTAGAGTATTATAAGACTACTTAATATCTGCTAACAGGGAATTTCGATGGTCCCTCAACAACTTTGCAAGTAATTCAACTTATTTTACTAACCCTAACCTAAAGCCTGTTTTATGCTTCTGCGTCGAAACGACGGCGTACCCTCGCAGACCCCTCTGCGTCACCGCGAACCCCTCTCCAACCCCTACGCCGTAGCTTGACGTGCACCTCCAAAAAATTGTAACTACGCGTCGAGGCGACGCAGACCGCAAGGGCTGTGATTGGTCAGATGCACCGCGATGCAACGCAACCTGACGCAGAACCATAAAACGGCAACGACGCCGTAGGAGTGACTACGAAGCTACGCCGTGGAGTTGACGCAGAAGCATAATGAGGCCTTAACAGTCTACTAATACTCTTTGGGATTCAAATGCTACTCTTTTTGTTCCTTCTGTGGCTCAGGTGGGGATGGTGTCTGCACTTCCTCATTTAGTGATGACCATCATTGTGCCAATCGGAGGACAGCTGGCCGACTACCTAAGAACACATAATTTAATGACCACAACAAATGTCCGTAAACTCATGAACTGTGGAGGTAAGATATAGACAAAATGATAAAGACAATAATAACAAAAACACATTAAAGGGGTCATGAACTGGCTTTTTAAAAGTGTTTATATTGTTGTCTGAGGTCAACTTATAACATTCGCTTGGTTTTTACATTCAAAATGAATAAGTAATAGGCTATTTTCTACCCTAGTTTTGAGCCTAGCTCAAAAACGCTCGGTTTTTATGGGCGTCTCGCATTGAAGACTTGGAATTAAACTCCCACTGCTGTGAGTGGATAACAGTTTTGCATATTATTATGAGTTTCAACTCACTCGTCAGTAACGATTAGACTGATACACATACACATAATTATTAGATATCAAACGATCTGTAACAATGCAATACTACCCTATCAGATTATTATTATTTTTTTAATAAAAATTGTACTCACATAAGTGTGTTGCACCATTCCTGTCAGATCAAATATAGAAGGCACAGCACCGTTTTTTAATCTTAATCGGTCTGCAAATCCAGTCTCGACCTGTGTCTTGTTTACAAAACAATCCTCAGTGAAATGAAGCGAACAAATGGACCCACATCAGCTGGAACGTCATTAAAAATAAAGTTTAAGTATTCCTATTGGACTCCAGAGGAAGCTTATGCAGTGACTGTCTTCCACAACCAGGCACTGCACAATATTTTGTAAACGGCATGTTTATTGCTCGGTAGCTCGATCTGGTTTGTCATCACGAGGTAGGCATCTATGTTATTTAGCTATGCGTGTAATGCGCGAACCGGTGGGCGGGTCTAAACCGGCCTTGTTGAAGTAGGCGTTGATCTTCTTCTGCGGGGGGGTGTTGTTTTATCCTCTTTGACGTCATAGTTCCCCACTTTGAAAAACGAGTCGTTTGCTGAGCCTGGTGTCAATAAAAGCTTTTATTCGACTAACAAGGACGTTTTCAGTTCTGAAACTTACAGGATATTCTTATAATATGATGACCTCTTAGATGTCAAACGCTCAAGTAAAATTTGATTTCTCAGTTCATCACCCCTTTAAATTTCACTCAAACATTTAAATTGTTTACTCAACTTCATGTTGTCCCAAACCTGCAGGTTTTTTGCAGTATTATAGGGCCAACAGCATGACATGACCCTGAATAAATAGCCATAATATGTAAATACAAAAATATATACAAAGTAGGTTTACTACACAAAGTGTTTATGTGTGTGAGTTGCCTATTATGCTCTGTCTCGTCCAGCAATGGCAGCTGGGCCAATAATCACTGAGGCATCAATGCATGACACACTCACTCTCTCACAATCATCTGCACACACAACATACAAACAAACCCCACACAGAGACAGATGCACCACAGCATCAAAGAAATGGACGGCACAGAGCTCAGGTATACACAGGTAGACCATGAGCCTCAGTAGACCGTGTATGTTCTCTTTAAATGACAGAGAGACGCCTTCTTGTTCAATAGACACTATGTTGTGTGTGTGTGTGTTTTAGGGTTTGGCATGGAAGCCACTCTGCTCTTGGTTGTTGGTTTCTCACATACCAAAGCGATGGCCATTTCTTTCCTTGTACTGGCTGTTGGCTTCAGTGGATTTGCAATTTCAGGTTAGTAACAGAAAAGAACAAAGACAAACCAAACAAAATAATTAATTTAGCAATACCGTTCAGAAGTTTGGGCTCAGTAAGATTTTTGAATGTTTTTTGAAATAAGTCTCTTATGCTCATCAAGGCTGCATTTATTTGATTAAATCTACAGTAAAAACAGTCATATTGTGAAATAATATTACAATTTAAAATAACTGTTTTCTATTGTCGTACATTTTAAATGTATCTTATTCCTGTGATGACAGGGCTGAATTTTCAGCTTCATTACTCCAGTCTTCAGTGATCCTTCAGAAATCGAAATAGGCTGATTTGCTGCTCAAGAGACATTTCTTATTATTTGTATCATTGTTGAAAACATTTGTGCTGCTTAATAATTTTGTGGGATTCTCGATATGTATATTTTCCAGGATTCTTTTAGTACAGTAATAGAAAAGTTCAAAAGAACTGCATTTATTTGAAATAGAATTATTTTGCAACATTATAGATGTCTTTACTTTCCCCTTTGATCAATTTAATACATCCTTGTTGAATAAAAGTATTCTTTTCTTTTTCTTTTCTATTTTTTGTGCCACATCCATTGAGGCCAAATATTAACTAGTTGTCAGGGATCTTCTGTGGTAGCCTTTTAAAAAACTAAAAAGGCAATTGTAAGAAGTTAAAAATAAAAACAAAAGTCACATTATGAGATATAAAGTCACAAAAAATTAAGTTACATTACAAGAAAGAAATTTACATTGAAATATACAAAGTCGGAATAATGAGAAATCAAGTTGCATTTGTAAGACTTCAGCTCACGATCTTTCGCTATCAGGGTTCAATGTGAATCATCTTGACATTGCTCCACGTTACGCCAGTATCCTGATGGGAATCTCCAATGGAGTGGGAACTTTGTCAGGAATGGTGTGTCCTCTCATAGTTGGAGCGATGACCAAACATAAGGTACATACAAATAATATCACACAACCTTCACATGCCAAAACATGATTTGTACTGTTGAATCTATTTATTTTTTATTCATTGTTGTTTTGCCTGTAGACACGTGACGAGTGGCAATACGTCTTCCTCATTGCATCACTGGTGCATTACGGGGGTGTGATATTTTATGGTATGTTGTGTTCAATTAAAGTAACATAATGCAAACAAGTCTATATCTCTTTTTCAGTTCACAAATAATGGACATTCAAAATGACTTTTGTCATATCTTTCATAAAATGACACAAACTTCATTTGAACATGTTCCCAGGGATCTTTGCATCAGGTGAGAAGCAGCCATGGGCGGATGCTGAGAATACTAGTGAGGAGAAGTGTGGCATTCTGGGAGAGGACGAGCTGGCCAATGAAACGGAAGAGCTGTACAGGACTGGCGGGCAGTACGGAGCGATAAACAATCCGCATGCTGGTGGTCCGAATGGGGGCGGAGCTGGTGCTGGGGCAGGATGGGTATCGGATTGGGATAAAACAGAAGAATATGTTCAACCGGTTGGGACAAATAGTTATTTATATGGTGGAGAGGGAGAGAGAGAGCTCACATAGTGGGAAGAAACATATAAGAGTTGATGGCATAAATATCAATAGAGTGAGTGAGTGAGTGAGTGAGTGAGTGAGTGAGTGAGTGAGTGAGTGAGTGAGTGAGTGAGTGAGTGAGTGAACATGTGTTTCCAAACTGATAATAAGATTATGTGATGATTGTTCTATAAACAATGTAAGTTTTTTTGTGAGTCAGATTGAGAATACAGTGGTGCTCTGTCAATAATGTTCAGTATTTTAGGCTTCCTGCCAAAATCACTGTAATGCACTTAAAATGACACAGCAATATTAGACATGTTCATGGTTGTCGTGTAAGAGTAAATCAGCTTCTGTGTGTGTGTGCTCATGGTGAGTGTGTATGTGTGTTTCCTGAGTGTGCTCACTTCCTTTCGTTTTATCCAGTGCTTTAAATATGGTAAAAGGGTTCAAGCAAATCTATGGATGTGTAGACATTTATTTGATCTTTGGTTTGTGTACAAATACACAATATTCTTAAAGGGACAGTCACCCAAAAATGTGAATTCTGTCATTAATTACTCTTTCACATGTCATATGTTTATATGTTGTTTCTATATACAATTTTGGGGTGAGCTGTTCCTTTCAACCATGACTGAATGTGTGTGCGTTTAAACGACCCAGATCCTCATCATTGGGTCCACTGCACAAGTGATTTTGTCCTCTTGCGTAGGCTACTATATTTCTCACATACACACATTTTCACAAGCTTACTTGTACACACACTTTCAATAAATCTGTGGGTGAGTCTGTTTTTTGCACATTGAAGGTTTACTTGTATTACTGCCAGGATAATTTAGAGTAATTTATACATTTATGCATTTGGCAGACGCTTTTATCCAAGATGTACAACCCATGATTTTGGCATTGCGGTTATTCATGTTCTGCTGTTTCAGCTACAGGAATGCCAAGAGTCCAAATATATAGACACACACAAACCCAGAAATACACAAAATGTCAGGTGTATATCAAGGCGAAAGTGCCGAAATTCTGAGATTCTAGATCTGTGTGAGAAATTAATGGAGATGTAATCTCAGCATGTGCAGATTTTTCCTCATCATGTATATCCATTTAGAGGCTATTCAATCAGAGTGCAGAATGAGCTTAGGGAACCAATCAGAGAACAGCATTAGGGAATGGCGAGAGGATGATGGTAAATTAGTGACTCTCTGAATCTGACACATAATCGGATGTTATTCTACTTCATGTGTTTGTATTTTCATTTTGCGCTTCTTTCCCTGAACATTTAATTTGTTTCTTTCTTATTTTGTTTGCCTAAATGTTACTTGACTTGTCATCAAACAACAAAAAGATTTTAAAAAATGAAGAGAAAAAAATTTGAAAAATATATAATTGTAAAAAAATGTGTACAAATTGTATATGTGAAAATTCCCTGTGTACAATAAAACAAATTAAATGTATAAACTGTATTATTTTTTCATTGCACTGATAACTGATCCAAAAAGATACAAGACACTGCTAGACGCAGACTGGGCAATGTGTGTGTATAAATCTGCTTTGTAAAATATAAAATTCCTTTTTTTTTTCATCAGCAACACTATGATTACTTGCCCACAAGCACGCTCATCAGGTTTTCTGCTTATACCTTTATTCATCTCTCCTTTCTCCCCTCATGCTCCTCTCCATCCACAGAGGGCATCTGCTGTCCTCTAATCTTTGCCTAAAATCACCAAGATAATCCCTCTATCCATCTGTCATTCAGATAGGAAGCACAAGAGGGATTTGTGTCGTGTTGACAGTGACATCTAGTGGTTAAAATGAGTCAACTCTAGATAAATAAGAGAGCTTTAGATTTGACCATTCAGATTCAAGTAGCTTTTATTTGTTGGAAAAAGGCTTTACATCGCCTAAGCATTGTTACAGACATACACACATATACACACATTAAAAAAGTTCGATGATATATAACAAAACAGTATAAAATGATTTTTTTTATTACTGTACTCGATTTTTTATTTAGATGATTTTTTTTTTTTTTTTATTAGATTTTACAAATTGACTACGTTAACCCTTGATGTTAAATAGGCTACCTTAATCGTTGAGGAAGGCATTAAGTAACAACTAAACGATAATTCAATTATTATTATTTGTGAAATGCATTGATAAATGCATTGACAGTTAAAAATAGCACTAACTATATATAGTATGTTCTTTTAAGAGCTAAACGTTCAGTGATAACATTATAACTGTATTAACAGATTCAGATAGATTAACGTTACTGAGACTTTTGGCTTTGATGGTTTGACGTGCATCTTTGGCCTTTTAATATGTTAAACGACCCTGATTGGCCCATACTTACGGGGCGGGACATGATGGAGAAATTGGAAAGAGGCATTGCACTGACATTGGTCAATCCTTACTTCCGTTTATTTCTCAACCAATATGATTTAAAAACGCGACGGGCCGGGTAAATCTCATTGGTCACCCCCTCCGCTGATCCCACCTCGCTCCTCGCCCTCAATGAATCTGGGAGAGTCTTAGCCGAGAGGAGCTAATGACTCTACGGGCGGATTTATTTGGGTAATCGTAACATTTGATTAGAGTGGAGAAACATAGTTCAAATACGAAGCTTCATAGGTTGTTTTTTTCACGGTTGAAGTTCCATCAGCCCGAATAATTCCGCCCTGTCTTCGACTCTCGGGAGAGTTTAGTTCGTCTGGTCGATCGTAATGAGGCTCAGGGGCTAATCCTTGGACTTCATTCAATACTAATTCATCTTGAAGCGCTTCGTTTGGGCGAGCCGAACTGATCTAACAACTACACGCGAGGTAAAATACACAAATAAGCCGATAAACAACTTCTTACCTGTTGATAGCACTTGAGATAAAAGGTAAAAACTGCTGTTGTTTCAGTCTGCTACTTGCCGGCTAAGTAAATTAGATAAGAACTGAGTAACCTAAACGTTATCTTCAACCTCAGTCTGAAATGTATTTGAATATGATTTGTTGACATAATGCACCGACTTTAAAATCTCAGTTAACCATCTTATGTAATGTGTATGTTCTTTTCCGGTTATTAAAGGGACAGTTCACCCAAAAATGAAAAATTGTGTCATTTACCCACCCTCATGTTGATCCAAACCAGTATGACTTTTCTTTCTTCCGTGGAACACAAAAGTTAGAATGACAGCCTAAGTCCCCATTCACTTTCACTGCAGTTGTTTTCCATACAATGAAAGTGAATAGTGGCAGATCTTCTTTTGTGTTCAGCCCTTTAACTCTGCCATGATGTATATAAGTGTACCAGTCAGAGTAGTTAGCTTGTATCACTGAAGGTTATGCTTTTCCCAAGTTGTTGCTGAATAAATCCTGTCAGAATATTTTTGTACCCCCTGTTCATAAGCCCCCTTCCCATTCACCTTCTCTCTTCCATCCAGAATGACAGAATACAAGCTGGTAGTTGTCGGTGCTGGTGGCGTTGGGAAAAGTGCACTGACCATCCAGCTCATTCAAAATCACTTTGTAGATGAGTATGACCCCACTATTGAGGTAAGAGTTCACCTTCTTTAAGATTATCTCTCTTTTTTGGCAAAAAGAAATTGACAAATTTATTACTATTGTACAGTAGAATGTACCTTTTAGGGTAATAATATAATTATGAAACCGTTAAGGAATAGTCACACAATATTTGTTCTAATTTTAACAGTAAACCTCTTGTTGTGCAGCATTTTGTTTCCCAAAAATAAAAGGAATTGCTTAATTTTCAGTTGATTACATTTGAAAAGAATAAATAAATTGTTAATATTTTATGCCTTCATTTGATTACCAGATGTTTTTAATAATAAATTGTATAATAAAACAATGCACAACACAGAATTTCTAAAATAAAATAAAGCATTTTAAGGAAATTTAATAGGGCCCTAAAATGTATATATTTTTTATAAACCTTTAAAAAATTGTTTAGATTGTATGTTTCATGAATTTTTCTATTACTAACGTTTAATTTGACCACTGAATCAGAGTGCAGAAAAATTTGAATGGGATAAAAATAAAACGGATTGCATAGGGCCCTAATTTTTTTTTTTTTACATCCATTTCATGCAGGATTCATACAGAAAGCAAGTTGTGATCGACGGGGAGACGTGTTTGCTGGACATCCTGGACACTGCAGGTCAGGAGGAGTACAGTGCCATGAGAGACCAGTATATGAGGACAGGAGAGGGCTTTCTCTGTGTTTTTGCCATCAACAACGCCAAGTCCTTTGAGGACGTACACCTTTACAGGTACATAGTCAAACACATATGGACAAACCAATTAACATCAAGTATATCGGTTACCATCAAATAGTCTTTCAGACTTAATACTCGCATATTATATTTAAGATTTGTGGACTTAGACTGCATGCTTAAGAGGAATTGGTTGGGTCTGTGTCATCTAACTGCCAATAATGCTTCTTGCTTCCTGAAAACTTAAAATATGATCAAATGGAAAAGTTGCTAGACTGATTTTTGGGTAAAAAATTACAAGTCAGAGATGTCGATTCAGCAAGAAGTCACTACACTGGATTAATGTACTGACGTCCTTTTTTGTCCCTTGAAGTTGAGTAAGGAAACCAGTGTGGCATTAGAGAAGGGCCTAGTAGAATTTCCAAAATCAGGCTGTGTGAAAATAAATAAATAAATAACCTTGTTTTGTGTTGTCCATGCAGGGAGCAAATAAACCGTGTCAAAGACAGTGACAATGTCCCGATGGTGCTGGTGGGGAACAAAAGTGACCTGGCTTCACGTACTGTAGAGTCACGTCAAGCTCAAGAGCTTGCCAGAAGTTACGGGGTCCCGTTTGTTGAAACGTCTGCAAAGACGCGACAGGTGGGTGAAGCCAATTTTAAAGTTCAGGGGACTTTTAAATGCATTCCACTGTGCTGCTTTTCCACTGTTTTATACGTGTTATATTTATCATGTGCAAGACATGTTTGATGGTTGTGTGCTTGTCTTTTGTTTCTAGTGTGTTTCACTTGCTTCGTGTTTTATATTATGAGGGAGTGATTCACACCGAACGCAAAAACCTAGAGACACGTTTTTAAAAAAAAAAGTTGAACTACCATGTTTTACCACATTTTTAAAACGCTTTGTTATGCGCGAGACACTGCAGTAGATGTGAGATGTGAGCAAAACATACAAACACATCCGTGTAGTGCATTTTACTTACTTACTTACTTACAAGCAGGTTGAAAGCAAAAATACGTTCTGTGTGAATGGCCCCTAAGAATGAATGAATGCTGCTGCATTAGACATTAGTGGTGGAGAAATATGGCACACTAATCAAGCAGAATAATTTACAGAAGTTTGTTAAATTTAGAGGTTCTAAAAGACTCCCCATAACCCAGCCTACCAGAAATAGGCCAGCAAACCTGAAGTCACACAATGATGGTGATGACAGGACTAGTGTTCCATTATTTTTTTTATTTAAATCAGAGTAAAAGTGTCATGTTTGTAATTTCATAACTAGGGATGGGCATTTTTGTTGTTCATTTTGAGTACTGATAGGTTTAAAAAAACAACACCGAGTACTTGGGGGCGGGGCGTGTCTGTCATGGTGGTGATGAAATATTTGTTAAAACACTGTTGCAAAAATGAATGTTGACAAAAATATGACTAGAAAAATAACACTGCTAGATTATCAATAATGCATCAGTGTTTTCGAACAAGAAACATCAACATAAAAGGAATAGCTGCATGAGGTGAAGCTAAATGGACACCAGTAAACTGAAGCCTGTTCTATATGAAACATCCAATGTAAGATTACTCCGATATCCTAGATACACTATATAAACGTTGCATTACAACTTGTATCTGCACAAAAGGACTCAAATCAAGTGAACTTGAAATAAGTGACTACTCCCGTTGGGGATGCGCTCTTCCCGTAACAACGCGCTGAAACACGGGCAACTAAAGATAATGTGAACATTTTATAATGTTCACATTATAATGTGACTTATATAGTAGATTGGTGCTACACATCTTGCACTTAACTTCATTTTATGATCAATGTGATTCCAGGCATTACTGCTCGCTTTCAAATCCGCAGTTTCACTTTATTTCGCTGGTCTGGACAGCATGCTGTCTAACGCTAACCAATCAGACCTCAGTAAAAAAAAGAAATATATTATAAGTCGTGGCGATCATCGTTTTCATTATCCATCATCGCTGTCACGTCCAAGTACTCGAGTACATCCCTATTCATAACGTGCAACAAACTTTTTGATATAAAACCAACACTTCTGTGATTTCTCCTCAGATTGACTGAAATGAATCAGCTGTTGCTATAAAGCACCATTAATTCGACATCTATCTTGTTTTCTACAGGGAGTTGAGGAGGCGTTTTACTCTCTTGTGCGGGAGATCCGAAGATACAAGGAGACCAACCGCAGCAATAAGAAGAGCAAAAAGCACACACAGAGACGCTGCACTCTTTTATAGCGATACAGGCGTACAGCCTCGCACTGCACCCCCCTGTGATAGCAATGCACTCAAGGTCACACATACTCACACATACACGCATACACTACTGTAGCATCACACATACACACATATTCTATTTCCTTTTCTTACCGCTCCCTGTGTCTTACACCAACCAGCCTTTGAGGAATAGGAACCTGATTGGCTGCTGTATGTATGTATGTATGTGTGTGTTTGTATGTGCGCATGAGACCTCAATGAGAACCATGCAACTGTGGAATTGTTTTGGAAAAGACATATTGACCTCGCATTATCATATTCGGCTGGATAATTTAGTCTTAAGTGGACTCGACAACCTTGCGCCGCTGCTTCCTCTTCTGTGCTAAAAAGATCTGACGTATGTCATAGTTTTACAGTCGCACTTTAGAACCGCGACAGCAAGGAACTTTGACCCTTATAACAAATGAATAAGGTGGTGAAGGGATATACTTTAAGTCGGTAATGGGTAACTGTTTTTAAGTAAGCCTTATGTCTCATCTCCAACTGTGTAAGCTGCGTGCTTCTGTCAGCGATAGTCGGGAATGAGGAAGCTAAGAAGTCCCCTAAAGTTTCTGTGGCCTGTGGGAAAGCACATTAGAGCAAGTGGTCGCCACATTCAAAACCACTAGCATAATGTATTGCGCACCTTAAAAAGTGTTTCCACCTCACGCATTGTGGGATTTATCCAGCAAAGATTTTCAGTACTTGCAAGTACATCAAAAGGGGATTTCCATAGTTTTTGCTTTGTCTTTTTGGGGAGTTTGTACAAAAATTTAGATTTCATACATTCATTACCTTCCCAGAATCCATTTCTCCCAAGGTTTCTGTTGTTGTCATGGCTTGGACTAAAACTTAGCTGTTCTTCACTTAATGTAGCCTTTCTATAATTATGAAATTAAAATCAAGCTCTCTTTAGTTGTTTTTTTTTTTTGTTTTTTTACCAGCAGTATTTCATGGTAAAGTTCTGTATTTTTGTAAAAGTTTTGATTTTGTTTTTCGTTACACATTCCGGCATTATATTGGACATTACCATTTCATGTATTATGAAGTGTGTAAAATGCCAGAGATGTTCCCACCAGTGAAGAGACTTGGTTGAGGACAGTAATAGTTTTGGTTCAGATTAAACAAGTGACCAAAACTTGTGATTGATGCATTCCTTTGCCACATTGACATCTGTAGTTATATGTTTTGTGAATAAAGAGACTTTTGGCTAAACGACAGTGTGATTTCCTTAATATTCAAATGTCCAATTGTAGTTGAAACTATAACTTCTCAGCTATTATATTTGCTTTATAAGGTGTTACAACAGGTATGTCGTGTTACAATTATTGCGGTCATGCCAGGGCAGTTGCAACAGCTTTTCTGAACATGCCATTATGATCAGGTATCTGCTGTAAATGGCTACAGTAGTAAGTGCTCTAGGTAAAACAAGAGACAAAAACAGTTCCTGAAGTTAAAACGAGGAACTGTAAGCAAGAAATAGCCCTTTATTTTTTTTTTGTCGTTTAATTCCTAATTTATCCATATGATCTAGATTGCCCGAGAAAGATTCTTGTTATGGTGTGATATTTCAAATACTTACCGTTACCCTTAAAGGGATACTCCACTTTTTTTGGAAATAGGCTCATTTTACAACTCCCTCAGAGTTAAACAGTTGAGTTTTACCGTTTTCGAATCCATTCAGCCGATTTTTTGATATTTAGAAGAATATCAGTAACCAGACAGTTTCTGGTCTCATTGACTTCCATAGTATATTTTTTTCCTACTATGGAAGTCAATGAGACTAGAAACTGTCTGGTTACTGATATTCTTCTAAATATCAAAAAATCGGCTGAATGGATTCGAAAACGGTAAAACTCAACTGTTTAACTCTGGGGGAGTTGTAAAATGAGCCTATTTCCAAAAAAAGTGGAGTATCCCTTTAATTATCTTGGACTTATGACTGAAACCTAAACATGCATGAATGCTATATTAAATATTGGCTAGGGATATTTACATTTTTTGTTCTCTGCTCTGTTTGTAGTCTTTTTTATTTTTATTATTACAAAAGTAGCTTCACGGTAAAGGATCACTATTCTCTCTGATGAAATATTTTAGAACAAAGCAATGTCCATGACTTGAAGTGATATGACTTAAATTTGTTTTTTTTTAATATGACATTTAAAATCTGAATTTGATAAAAAAAAAAAAAAGTCAAATTACATCTTGTAAGTATATTGTTGAATCAGACAAAAGAAAACAATTTTACAAAAATGCACTTTATTTATTCAACCACTAAAAAAAATGAAGATTCTTTACAATCTGGAGTGAGACAGACTCCTTCACTGAGGTAAGAGGATGAATGAATGTTGAGGAAGAAGGCAAAAATAAAAAAATCCCCGTCCATCACCAGCCAAAACGGGAAACGAGCTTCTCCTGATCGTCTAAATCTTTCTGCACTTTCTTTCTCATGTAAAAGATGGGGCAGTCTCGACTGAAAAAGAGAATTTATTATTTAGAACCACAGCTATATCAACTCACCAAAAAATAATTTAAAATATATAGTAAATATTAACTGTATTGGGCCTAACGTGCATGTGTAAACACCTGGTACAAAGCACGTCTTCATGGAGTGAACCTTGACAGCGCTGACACTGAGTCCACAGGCGAGAGAATTTCTCCTCCAGTGTTGACAGATGAGCAATCTAAAAGACACACATGGACAATCTTCAGCAACAGTAAGAACATATTTTGCCCCACATACGAAGACAATTTTGCCAGGATTTGTGTATATAAAAAAACAAAACACACCTCTTTCTGATAAAGCTCAGACTCCCTCTTTTTGCAGAAGTCGCATACGGCCGCTGAAGAGGAAAACCATCAGATGTAGAGTTTTGTGATTTGTGGTACTACTGAAGCTCCAGTTTATCCCAACACACACACTTGATACATACCATCAGTTTTGAGCACAGCTCTGCAGCCAATGCAAGTGCTTCTTTTCTGAGCGAAAGCCATGAGACCACCGACCCTGGATGTCAAGACTGTCTTACACCGTGTGTGATCCCCCTCTGAAACGGCACACAGCAAAAAACGGTTTATCATCAGCTCTGAGGCACGGTGAACGAAATTCAGTTTTACTTGAATGTGATGAGATAAAAAGGCTACAGTATATACCACAAAACAATAGAAATGACTGACTGCACTAAAAACATGAATAAACAGTAGTTTCGCAAATCATTTTCATTCCGAGCCGACTTAAAACATCCTGGGTTTGTAGATGATACTCACTCAGTAACACACTCTCAGCTTTGCTCTCTCCCAGTATGGGCTCAAAGATGCGCAGTAAAGGCTTGGAAAGCTGCTGCTCCAGGTAGTACTGCGTGTCTATAGGGATGTTGTTCTCCAGCACATAGATAGGGTCCTGAGACACAGAACTTTTAACTACTGTACAGAAAATCAGACAATCACATCAAACCAGACAGTACACAATACTGACCTCTGATTTCATATATGCCGCCACTCCCTTTGCTGCTTTGGTGATGACGTATGGAACTCGATCTCCAAGGTTTGGAGCGCTACCGGCATCACGCTTCCGCATCCTAAAACCCATGTTTGTGGAAAGTGGTTAAACGCGCAATAATTCCATACCAGCAAAGTCTGGTTATCTGAAGGCACCCCTGTATGTTATGTATAATTGGTCTGAACAAAAACAGGCTGAATTCCCTCTGAATGTAGGTGGCGCTTATGGAAAAGCAGAAATACAGTGGCTACACAAAACAGTGCTTTGCTTATAAACACGGCTTTTTTTTCATCGTGCCTCTGTATGATGCTTTATAAAGACAATCCTGTCCAGATACATTCATATGACCCTTCCCCACACCAAATACAAACTCCTCGGATTTGCATCATGAGAATAGTCTATTTCAATGTCAGAATGGTGAATTTTGCAGGTAGGAATTAACCGTCAAGATAATAAGAGCACACCTCTCAGCTAGTTCGACGTGGGCCTGTTTGCCGGCATACTCCTGAGCGGTACGTGTCAGCTCTTTAGTTATGACCAGCTGACTGATGTCAATGCGGTTACACAGAAGGTCAGAGATCACCTCTTTAGCATGGGCTACTGCTCCATCAGGGTCTCTGAAACACAACACACATTATTATTCCTGTGAATTAATGTGCATGTTGGTATATGAATGGTGTTTCCCTTAGAACATTAACAAAAAGGTTTTTAGTAAGGCTTGTAGAGTCATGTCCTCACTATTACGCATGCTAGTATGTGCGTCAGTGTTGCGTATACGAGCGCATGGTGGTTTTCTGAGTGTGGCAATGTTTGTACCTGTCAATGAGGATGTTTTGGAGGCATGTATTGATAAGGTTGGCCACTAGAGGGCAGTTGTCTCGTCTGACAGTCTCTATTCCTTTGCAATCCATCTTGTCATGATGTTCAGCATCGGAAGAGAAATACAGCCCGGCATACCTCTTTTTATTGATCAACAGATATGGGTAATAAACCTGAAAAATGAGAATGAGACAGAGAAGTTATTAAGAATAAATAACTTTACAATAAGGTCCTATTAGTTCATGCATTAACTAGCATTAATTAAAAACGAGCAATGCATTTGTTACAGTATTTAATAGTTGATAAAAATACAACCGTTCATTGTTACTGGGTTTGAGTTTGTCTGGAGCTCCTGTGCTTTTGGCAACTAACAACCAACTCTTGTTTGTAATTACTATTATGTACTGTACGTAAAATTTTGTGCTTCCTTGTCATCCGTTCACCATCTGCGCTTTATTTTTCCGGAAGCATTATTTTTTGTTGCGCTTCTGCTATGACAAACAGACATCCGCACTTGGATTGCATGGGTAACGAAGGCCAGCTAGTAAGAATTTTCTTGGCCAAGAGGATGTTTGACTGACATGTAACGCAGCCAATTACACTTCATTTTGTTCCATGTCATGTTTAGGGAGGTGCCAATATAATTTCGATGTCCCTACAATAACAGACCGGCGTGCATCTAATGAATTATTCATTCAAGAACGTTGTGCAAGTTTACTGCAACCATTGAGCCGTGAACTTCAAATTCAAAATCCAGCGTTTAGTTGATCCTGGTAAGCGCTCATTTGTGTCAGTTGTAAACACAACAGAGTTCTTCTTCCAAGAGGGGGTTTTGCGTCACGGCATTTTTTTCCAGGCGGACCATTAAAGAACGCGACACGCACGTCTCGTGGACATCCTGTAGAATTCAACCAATCAGGTCGCGACTTCGAAACTCCTGAAGTGTTTCCAGTAGGGATGCACCGATACCGATACCAGTATCGGTATCGGGCCCGATACTGAGCTCATGTACTTGTACTCGTACTCGTAAAAATGCTCCGATACCAACAACCGATACCAGGCAGCATGTGTACAGTGTCAGAAATTATAATGGGGATAAAAAAAGAAGGCTGTATATGAAATAAATGTATCTTATCAGTGGAATATTAAACAGAATATATATAACGCGTCGTCTATTTAACTATATGGTGCGCAAGCTGATAAGAGAAAAACACGGAGAGGATTGAGCGCGCTACGACACAGACGCGCGAGCTGGTCGAGCGCAACCCTTTTTCACAGACGTCAGTGGAAAGTTTGTAGTTCAGTCGGATGTCAATGGCAAATCAAGTAAAACGAGGCATGTAGCTTATTAATAACGTTAACTGACGAGAGATAGAGAGAGAGAGAGAGAGAGAGAGAGAGAGAGAGAGAGAGAGAGAGAGAGAGAGAGAGAGAGAGAGAGAGAGAGAGAGCACTTCTGTTGAATGCTGTTGATTGCGGATCATTCACTCAGCACGTGTTATTTGGATTAAAACTAAATCGTATATGTAAGTAAAACATGAACTGTTACCTTACTTATGTTTAACGAGTGGTAGCCTACATTATTACAGGACATTTGCAGGTCAAGAATTTCCATGAACTTCAAACATCCACAGCGCGCGCCCCGAAAACCACCAGACAGCGCGCGAATACTGAATGGAAGTCTTTCACGCATTGCGCTTGTACGGACGAATTCACACAAATCTATGTAAAAACACATTGGCGAGTATCCTAGTAAAAGTCTGTTATATATCTCAAGTGAACGTAGACAGTATAATTCAAATGGCGTCAGTGCGTTCGGCCTTAAAGGGGCGGCACTTTAATAAATCTGCTGCTGTGTTTTAATGTTAATCAAACAAAGGACAAATAAATTACTCTCTGCTCTTGGCTAAATAGGCTACCTCTATCAACTTTACAAAAAGATCCATATATATTTAATTTATGCAGTAATAAATATGCAGTGCATGAAATATATATTTGTTGAACTAATTAAGTTTAAATTTAATAAACAACTAATATGATTGATATTATTTTGGTTTCTCTACCAGTCCAATACATTTAAAAATTACAAATGCATGAATTGAAAATTAACTGAAAATTAAAAATACAGTTATCGGTTACCGTATCGGTATCGGCGAGTACCAAAAATGAAAGTATCGGTATCGGACTCGGTCTGGAAAAAGTGGTATCGGTGCATCCCTAGTTTCCAGAAAAGTGTGCCATATGCATCAGAAGTTAAGCCAACGGTCTGTGACGAGTCGCGCTGACGACTGCTAGAGAATGCTATGTTTAGCTTTATTGTTAGTGCACTTGCCTGGCATCCCGGGGATCGGGGTTTGAGACTGACTCGAAGCAGAGCGGTTAGGATTGGAGTATGAGTTTTGAAGGCGGAGCAATGAAGAGAGGGGTGCGTTTGTTCGGGTTGATTTCAAATATCAACAATGTCCAACAGCGTTTTTGAAATATCGCTTACCCCACCTTTAACAGATGTAGTTAACTAATGGAACCTTATTATAAAGTGTTACAATAATAACATTAGATGACATCTAGTATGAAATCTTGGCCTGCTTCCTGTACCTTTTCAAACTCTAATTTGATTGGTGGAACGAAGTGGGAGGAGACCCAATCAGCTGCCTCCCTTCCCAGATTCATTGCTTCCTGCACTGTGGCCACACCTAGTTTCACCATCACAGAGTCTGTGTCTCCATAGATAACCTGAAACACATTTGATTTGCATCACTACATACATATTTTCAGTCAATTGAAACAAAGGCAAAAAAACATTTATGCCATTAAATACCTTTGCATCTGCCTGGTAACCGTTAGAGATTATGTATCTTGATTCCACAAGCTGTTTGGTCTGTTCAATCATCTGCCTACCAAAGCCTGTGACGCTCTACAGATGAAAGAGAGGAACTTAAAGCATCTGTCAAAAGCTGACAGTATTTACCCATGTGTGAGTGCTGAAACTCACCTGTGAGATTTCCAAACAGGGCAGTTTGCCCACCTGAGCCCCAGTGAACCCGTATACGGAGTTCGCACTGATCTTCAAAGCCAACTGCCTTCCGTCCAGCACCTGCTTTTTAAACGGGTCCGTCTCTTTCTTCAGCTCTGCCTTCGCCCTACAGGCACAACAAATAATGGGTACAACAATACCTTTTAATAGCTGTCATTTTTTCAGTTTAACTCGTTCAAAATATTTAACGCGATTAATGCAGCATAATTATGTCTTTTCCCCCCCATCATCCTTTGGGTAGCATTTCAATATATGATCAAGCTCGTGTTTCTGGAAATGCTTTTGAACCATTCCAGTGCATTGCGATAAGACAAGTCAAGTCAAGTCATCCTCATTTATATAGCGCTTTTAACAATGTAGATTGTTTCCAAGCAGCTTTACAGAGACAAACATATAATTTAAGGTAACAGAGATTGGTTTGGTTTTATAGCGGTTCTTGAATAATGTTGTTTCCAGCTAAAGTTAGTTTTGATTGATTCACTTCCGTCGAAATGATCATTTGTTATTTAATTAGGGGCGGCTAAGACGACGCCGTTCTCTCTTAACAGACTTTAAACATGAACCTGTGATGAACGCTGATGGTGTTCACATGCGCATTAAGAATTGATTCTATAGTTATGTGCGTTTGAATATATGTGCGCAGGTTTGTAATTCCCTACAAACCATGCCTAAACAAACTACTTGTCTTGCCTATAAATTTTGATGCAGAATTTTTTTTTATTTTATCCCTTCGGGTAGGTACGCGAACCGGAATTTCCACAACGCTTTATCTGTAGAGTGGTAGAGATCCTGCTAGGGAGAGGCTAGTTGACACTTCAAAAGAACACAAAAGAAGAACGAGGTGCAATAATGGTGCTCATCTGTGAATCTTCTGTCTGTGTGACACACACGACTTGTGCGCACAGAAAGCCGCTTCAGACAGGGCTTGAATGGACAAAAACATACAATAATCGAGTATCCGATAAAAGAAAAAAGAAAATCACTCACTCACTACTCTTGACTAAATAACTTTTGTAGCTTTAATAAGGATTAATCTACATTTAATTTATAGTTTATGCAGTTAGGACTTAAGGCATTTTCAAACCGAACGGTTCATGGACCATTTTTTAATTTAGTTTTTTCAAATGTGGCAAGCGCACTCGAGAGCTGGCGCGACCACATCATTGCCCAACATCAAATGGCAAATGTAATGTAATGACGGACTGTTTATCAGTTTGGACCAATGCAGCGCGAGCCAATCTTGATAGGCTATATCATAGACATGATGTCTATAGGCTATATGCACGCATAACTTCCGCCTTTGACGCAAGGCTGCTCTTCAGTTTCCGGTTGGGGAGATTTAAAGCAGAGAAAACGGGATTATGGCAGAATCTTCCAAATTTGCTGTCCTCCCGTCTTTGAAACGAAACTTTCATACGTTTAGATGTCATGTTATATATATATATATATATAGAGTTATGTTTTTTTAATATAATAAATAAAATAAAATAAGCATAAACAAAATGAGGGGTGGCTTTTTTGTCTGTTTTTGTGACTAACGTTCCTTTAGTATAGCCAAAGAGTATAGAAGCCAATATAAATTTTCGGTATAGCATAGCACTCTACGATCGGTGGAAGTAATCCAGCATCCTTAGACCTTCACCAGAAATACGTCCGTGCATAGAGCCTATAAAGCAGCACTGTTACTACACAGCACTGAGACATCCGGTAAAGAAAGCATTTGAATTTGCTATTGAAGTAATAACATCGAGATCTAGTGAGAAACATTCATATTTCTCCGCTATTAACGTATCAAACAGCGCTGACGTGGAAACCAGGAAGAAACATTGTGCCATGAATGAACTATTCAGTGTCCACAGATCAGCAACATTCACCATGGATTTACTGTAGTAACACTCACTGTAACCATGGAAGTTTGGCAGGAATAGTAGCCTAGGCTATAATGCTTTCAAGTAACATTACGTCAGTTTTATTTTGACATTATGAATACAATTGCTGCCCTCAAATGTTAATCTGAACTAAAATAAACCTTTGTTTATAACTACTACAATACAACATTTCATTTTGTCCAAGGAGCTGTTTTGTTTTATGCTCCTAAGAAAAGTCAATTATAGCTCCATCATTGCTCAAAGTAAAAAAAAAAAATATCATACTTTATGATGTAAGTTTTAATAAAAATATAATAAAATAAAAAGTTAAGTCAAGGAAATTTCTCTGGCACTTTTCTTTTTGCTGTATCGAAAACGTAACGAACCGTGACACAAGTGTATCGTATCGAACCGAACCGTGAATTTTGTGAACCGTTACACCCCTAATGTTAGGTGTGATTAATCATTACAGAAAAATTTGCAATGAATTAGTTAGTTTTTTTAATCGACTGACAGCACAAATTTTTAATTACATGGAACTATTTGGTATTGAATATAAGACATTGATTTAATCTTAATTTATTGAAGTTGAAATGATCACCTTTTCCTGGCGCCCAGCAGGTTTTCCAGGATCTCAGGGAGAAGGCCCTTCCTCACAGAGCTCTTCACAAACAGATCACCAGTGGGGGTCTTGATAAAATCCTCTGGAGACAGACTAAAAACGTATGCACACAAAAAAGTAGTTCAGCTTCAATTAGTCACAAAATGGAGAACACCACAATTAAAATTCATGCAAATCAAAGAAAAACTGAACATCACATGATGCACACAAACACACTCCTCTCACCCCAGTTTGTCCACCTGGCCCTTCTGCAGTAGAGTAGTGTAACATAAATTGTGAGCCATCATGATGGAGGGATACAGTGAGGAGAAATCCAGAGTTGTTATAGGAACACTGTAATACCTGTAAACACATACATACAGCTTTTGTATTGGTGAATTATCTTCAAAGGGAATCATCTACAAAACCTAAATGTTGCTTCAATTTAACAACATTACACAGTACCAACATCCGAGTTAATGTCAATTTTGTTTTTAACTATCAGATGAAGAAAAAACTGCAAGAATCTGTTGTCATTCACTAGAAAGTTTTTGTAATAAATAAATCTCTTTATTAAATACTTTTATTTATTTACACTACACTACTGTTCAAAGTCTGGGGTCAGTAAGATCTTTCAAATGTTTTTGAAATAAGTCTCTTATGTTCACCAAGGCTGCATTTATTTGATACAAATTACAGTAAAAATGTAATAATTTGAAGTATTGTGTACTATTTAATATAACTATTTTAATATTTTATATGTAATTTATTCCTGTGATGTCAAAGCTGAATTTTCAGAAATCAATCTAACATGATGATTTGATGCTCCAGAAACATTTCTTACCATCATCAATGTGGGAAACAGTTATGCTGCTCAATGTTTGTGGAAACAAAAAATGTAAAAATGTTCAGGATTCTCTGATGATTAGAAAGTTTAAAAGAGCAGCATTTATTTCAAATACAAATCTTTTGTAACAGTATAAATAATTGTTTTTGTCTGTAACTTTTGATCTATTTAAAACATCCTCGCTGAATGAAAGTTAATTTCTCAACAAAACTCTTGCTGACCCCAAACTTGTGAACAGAAGCGTGTTTAAGTACTTTTTCTTTTTATAAAACTCAAGATATGCAATTTACTTGAAATCTACTGATTTGAGAATGAGAATTTGGTCACAAAAGTGGGTTCAAACCCTTTCTCTGGTTCTATGACAGTGGCTCCAGTATAGTCCTCCCCTCCCTCTGCCCTCACCACTGGCATCACCAGATCCTGCTTCATAGCCTACACAATAAAACAATCATAAAGCCATACACATTAAATGTTGGCTAGGTTTGTTCCATTAACATGTGTTACAGACAGACATGCGCAGACCTGTCTCAGGAGCTGTGAAACCACTTTAATCTGCTGTCCTCGAGAGAGCAGGTAAGTCAGGGGGACCCCAGTTACTCTGGCCATTTCCATGTAATTAATGACGCACATCAACTTCTGCAGCAAGCGCAGGGGCAGATACGCATCCTTCAGGCAGTATACAGCCAGACGCCTGCGGGTCTGCTCATTCCCATTCTAAATCAAAAATAAGGAGAGAGGAAAGACAAGTTTTCTCAGGGTTTACTGGACTCCAGATGTCTTAAGCCCTATTCGCACTGGATTAGTATTATCTGGGGACCTCGTGTGATTTAGAAATTGCCCCGCCACATCTGAATTTCGTGTGGCGCATTCGCACGGGATAACCGAAGCCTGTGATTTTACTCAAATTTACTGACTTATCTCCCGGATATGGCGTCAGGCTATTGCTTGGAAATTTCTTTTCGTTCGGTCTAGCTGTATGATATATTATGACATAGCCTAAACAGAATAAAGTTCCTTACCGCACGCTGCTATACATGCCAATTCATCTCCATTTAATCATTCTTTTTGTTTTGCTCTTCCGATGATCTTCAGCTTTCACTTTCTGCAAATTGTGTAGTTGTGTGAAGCGATATGACTCAGCACCCAAAATACTATCAAAACACTCCAAACCAGCCTCCATTATTCGCGAAAGATGGATAAAAAGGCGCACATGAAACAAAAACCGATCCGGCCAAATCACAGAGATGCCGATTCGCACGGGACTAATATTATCACAGGACCTCGGTGTTCGGCGAAATATAGTAGGTAACTTGCGGGGAATTTTTACTTTACAAATTACAGACATGGTCGATTCGCACGGGATTAAGATCTCAGACAAACTCCGCAATTATTACAAATTACTAGAGGTCACCAGGTAATACTAATCCCGTGCGAATAGGGCTTTAGATAGAGTTGAGGGATCTGATTGGCTATGAGAGTAGAACAGAGATCTGATTGGCTGCACCTGTAGATCTGTGATGATAGAATGCTGCACATCCTCCTTCTGCTCCTGCAGAAAATGGAAACTGACGGCGTTTAGTGTGTAAGAGCGCAGTTTATAATCTCTCAGCAACACCTAAAACAGAGGAAAAACCTTGGTGAGTCACAGCACGAGCGGTCATGAATCAATCTGATGGAACAATGTGAGTGAGTTTAAGTGTGTGCATACCTGTAATAAGTCAAACTGCACACGTCCTTCCATATTCACAGTTTTGTTCTCTCTGCGACCCATCTGTTTGCTCTGGAAGTTGGAGTCTTTCAGAACTGATTTGATGCCCCACACACGACCCAGATATGGGAACAAATTCACCTACGGAGACAGAAAGACAAGTGACGCAAATCATCATCCCCTGCCTGAATTATAATAAAAAAGCCTTTCTGACATGTGCCATCACTGGGTTTGTTCACTTTCCATCAAAAAGACAAAAACATTTTTTTTTGTTTTTTTTGTTAAAACATACAAAAACACTTTACCTTTAAGGTGGCAGCTCTGTTGATGAGGTACGGAAGGTCAAAGTTCTGGATATTGTAGCCAGTGATGATGTCAGGATCCACTGTCCTCATAAACTCAGCCCAACTCTGATATAATCACACATATACATTTATTTACAAATTTGTGAGTATTCGTGTGTATAAGTGGGTGTAGATCGATAGATAGATAGATAAATCTAAAGTGGCTAATGTTAGCTACTGTGTACGTTTTGTCATGTTTAAGGTCACATGTCACCTTTTTGTGGTCCATCTCAAAATGTTCCCACACTTTGGATTTTCTGCCCGACATATTACCGCAAGGATCAGTTTTATTTTTCTGCGACTAACCGACTGATTAAAATTGTCGACTTTTAGGGGGCAGACCTGAAGTGGCACCATGTACATTTACATCTTTAGAGAAAATACACATGTAAACATTTACATGTAATTATAGTTGGAGAATCTGTGAGTACGTACCTGCAGTAGCTGCCTCTCCTGAGTAAAGCAGAGAATTTGGGAGCCCACTATACTGGCACAGCTCTGTAAGGTGAAGACTGTCCGGATAAACGGCTCCTTCTCTCCCTGACGCTGAACCATAGAGGCGATCTGAATCACAGGGTCGATCTCCGGCTCTGGAAACACACCTGTAACACACACACAAACAGTTCAGTTAGTTACACAGCTACTTTTATTTGCAGGCAATTACAAGGCCAAGAACAAGCACACTAATTGCACATGGTGGCAATGACACAATAAGCTTTTTGTTAATGTTAGTTTGGTAATGCATTACATAGACAAATGGTTTGGTATATCAAAAATCACTAAAAAGATGCAGGACAAATTTGACAAAACCCAATAAAATCCTTTTTTTAAAAATGTTATCATTAGATTAAAAAAAAATTGTAATATATATATATATATATAATATATATATAAATATTAATAACATTTGGTATTTAATTTTTTTTAACATATATTAACTAAAACAATGAAAAGTTATAAAGAGTTTGATTGATCCCAACACTTTTAAATTAAATATTGATATCAGTGTGGCAAATTTCACAACTTTCTACCAAATGGTTATATGGGAAGTCAAACAATCCAATGCAGCAAAATTAGGTATAATGCCTAAAACACCTTTTCTGCCAGCACACTCAATATCAAAGCTCAGGACTCTGAGTGGAGCGATCCTCTGCCATTCTCCTTCAGCTGGATGACTGACCAGATCATTCCACGCCACATCCACCTCATACTGACACAGGGAAACCTGAGAGAGAAATCAATTAAAGACAGTTCAATGGATCACCTTAAGTGACTATAGTTGTGGTTGTTGTGTTTCTTTTTACCTTTCCTGGATATTTTGAATTGGTCTGTCCTTCACTTTTCTCTTCCCTCATTCTGTACTTCCCTTTTGGAAGCTCAATCCAGCAGCAACCGACAACATCACTGTCCACCATGAACCTGCCGTCACATGCACATACAGCAGACCTCAGTGCTTTATCAGGTCAAGCAAACAATGCCTACCACACATCACCAGTAGAGACGCACAATTCTGGATAAAATGAGAATCACCACTTTTTTTGTTTAAAATAGAGATTGCCATTCTCCTACGATTTTGAACAGACAACTAAATAAAAATGTAATTCACTTGAGGTTCTGAGAATGCATTAATTGCTGCATTCGATTAAAGAATTATTTACTAATTTTAATTAAACCAATTTTTTTTTAATTCAATGACAGAGTGGCTATATGACTGTATGATGTGGCAGACTAGTTGTCCAGTCAAAGAGCGTGTGTTTTCTGAGAATGTGGTTGTGAGTCCTGAAAATTTAGGGTTGTGCGGTCGTCACTCCCGCTCAGAGCCGATCCTGAGCAAAATTCTGTTAAGGGGCCCTCCTACCTGACCCATGAGCAATGTAAACCATTTGCCATTGCCACACAGTCACATCTGACACCCACTACAATCCTCCCTCCTTTAACTAGTACTAATGAAAATGCAATTCCTAATATCCGAAATAGACATGTTTTATAATAATTATAAAAATGCATCCTGTGACTGAATAAAAGCTAAAATGGCTTGCCATAGCATGTCACTGTGTTTTAAATGATAAAAGCAATACTTATTTATTATTTATATTATTTACTGAGGGATGAGCATCCATATTGACCATATGTCCAGCCAATCAACATTTATTTTAAATACAATAAAGCCTATAGATCTATAGTCAATGTCAATACATTGCTTTCCATCTTGTTATATCTAGTTATAACTAAACTGACTTGGAGTCTAGATAATCATTGTCTTGTTTTAAACGTATGTGCGCCTATAATGAGGAGTGCCATCACTCCCATATTGTACTGGTCCCGAAAGATGTTTTGCTGGAAATTGCGTGTTTCATTTCGTGCACGTGCATATGAACGCATGTTAACGCGCGACGCGGTTATCTTTTCCGAGCTGCAGTTTATAAACAAACACCGTTGCCCTTTGTCGTTTATCAAACGTAATAAATAGTTGCATTTCACTCTCACTTTTTTGTCAGGCACAAAGTCACAGAACACAGCCCTGGAAGTGACACTGGCTGGCATTAGCAAGCAAGACACAGACAGACCAAAAGATGCACTGCCCAGCTGGGTTAGACAGACAGACTAGAGAGAGATGCACATCAACTTAACTTTACTGTTCTTTGCTGACATCAAACTTGGAGGAGAGAACACATGTCTAACTGATAGCAGCTGTTCCCGCAATTCACTCTCATTGTGGATTTTTTTCTCTCTTTTCGTGACCAGAAGGATAGCTCCGCTTAATTTTGCGTGTGAACGTAACCGTATTAAGGACTCGAATACAGGACTGACAACCATATTCTGCTGCTGTGTGATCATGGCTTTGTGAAGCTGTTTAATACCTATAGCCTACAATACAACTGGGCTATGTTCAGCTCCGACAAAAAGTTGCAAAATGTTTTGAACACCCTGTTCTGAGAGTTGCAGCTGAGAAGGCTATTCTTTGGGTTCTTTTTGAAGAATTTTCAGAAATTGGTATAAATACGTGTTTAATACAAAATACACACGATGTTACAGTCATTGCCCTTGCCGTCCAGAATAAAAAAGAACATCAGGGCTCCAGACTAACTTTTTTCACTAGGAGCACGCGCGCCCCCAACTGAAATTTTTAGGGGCACAACCAGAAAATTTAGGAGCACACACCGTAAATCACCATACTAACCAAATATTCAGATTTCAACTAATTTCCAGTATATTACTATTTACTAATAAATACTTTGATAATAAATGCAGAAATTACAATGCCTTTGCAGTGGCCTTTTCGCCACACGAACTTCTCACTCTAAAATTTTTTCCAACTGTGACACTGTACTAGGGCTGCAACGTTTCAAATGGCTCACGGTTCAGTTTGTCACGGTTTTAGGTTCACGGTTTCGGTATGATTCGGTATGTGGTATGTTCAGGGGAAAAAAGACTGCTGTCAAATAAAATAAAGAAACAAATAATCTAACAACAAGCGAAAGCACAAATAAATACAATAGAGCAAAGATAAAATAAACTATGACTTTATGCTTTTCAGGTAGGTCTAACATTAGTTTTCAGGTACAGAAGTTAAATAAAAATAATCAAATGTAAAATAAAATTGCATATTTGACTGTATGAATTAAAGAATAATCCTTATTAAAGTTACAAAAGCTATTCAATTCAGAGCTGATTAAGTAGATAAGTTCACTTAAGGCATAACAGAAACAGACTGTCTGCTAATCATCAAGACGGACATGTTTACTTTTTGATGTGAATTTGTCCATTCAAGTGCAAAACTTGAAAGAGAACTCAATATTGTGCGCGTGTCATACATCTATGGCTGTCTGAGATGAGTAGCCTACACATACACACAGACGCATACACACGCGATCTCGCGGCGCACACACACGCACAAATCTTCTAGACGTGAGTTCTCTTTCGCGTCTTGCTCTTGAATGTTTACATTGGCAAAGCTTAAATCGGAGTTTAGTTTAAACACCGATGGTAACGTCTGCAGTTCAGGTCTCGCCTGCGCTCGTGCGCTATCAACTCCCGGGTATCAACGCGCGCTCAATATCTCTGGAACCCTCCCTCCACACATTAGCCACTTACACTTGCATCCTATTCTTCTCACACTCATTGGTACACATTCCGGATTCATTGATAAGCCTCTTCCACATTTAACGTGTAAAAAAAAAAAAAAAAAAAAAAAGGGGGATAAATTTACTGGTCGCACATGTGCGACTGGATGTAAAATTCAGTCGCACACTCTCAAATTTTGGTCGCAAAAACATCCCAAATTGAGTGAGGGGATTTGTGGAAACTGTGGTTCCTAATTATTGTGATCCAACATTTGCCTCGCATTTCAGGATGAAACGACAAACATGTCTTCTAGTAGCTTAAATTGTTGCGTATACCGAGCTGCAGTGGACACATTTGTAAACGACTTTACTTGGACCCATTGTGCGAGCCGTCCCTTTAATACCGCGTGGTTTATATACATGTTGCTGCTGATTGGGCACCCACCAAACAAAAGAAAACGTATCTCAAACCCCGTTGCACACCGTTTCCAGGAAACATGTCGTTCAACCCGGAAACAACCGGTTTGAGCTTGAACGTGCCCCTGTTCTCTTTGGATCAACGGCTGCGCCAACGTAGATTTCAATATTTTTCTGTGATTTATTTGCTGTGATCGTACTTGTCAAAGGCCAAATTGTTGTCATTAAGGAATAAGATTGCATGGGTGTTTGAATCGAAATTGCAATATTTGACGATTAAACGTGCAGCTCTAAATCACCAGTTTCAGAAACTTTCAAGTACACACAAAAACATACCTGATCTCAAAGTCAATGTTGGCTTCAAATGCCTGGTAGCTCTGGGTGGCGAAATTGGCAAATTTAAAGCCCTGCTCCAGGATACGCTTTGCTGGGGCAACCAGACGTGGCATCGCCATGGTAATGCGCAGAAAGTCATGAGGTCGGTTTCCATGGTAATTATACATACCTTAGTGCAAATATTGAAAAGTCAGTCAGCTACAAACAAGTCGTACAAACAGTTCCATTTTCCATTTACACTACTTTAAATGTTTGGCACTTCAACAAAAAAAACCAATACTTTTATTCAGCAAGGACATGTTAAATTGATAAAAAGTGACATTAAAGAATGAAAAAATGTACCATGGTTTGCCAAAAAAATATTACCGTTACAACATATAATAATAAAAGATCATATTTCATATTAGAATGATTTCTGAAGGATCATGTGACACTGAAGACTGGAGCAATGAAGCTGAAAATTCAGCTTTGCCATCACAGGAATAAATTACACTTTGAAAAAAAATATATATATAGAAAACAGTGACTTTAAAAATTAAATTGTCATAATATTTCACATTAGTCTTAATGTATTTTTGATCAATAATTGCAGCATTGGTGAGCAGAAAATACTTCTCTAAAAAATGTTTTTAAAAATCTTTAAAAAACGTTTGAATTGTAGCGAGTATATACACACATTTCCAATAAAATGACTTACTTTCTTTTGTGGTGATGTCCAATGCCAGCACAGTGACTGCTATGTTGTCTTTATTGGAGCGCATGTCCTTCAACACAGCAGAATTCAGCTCTCTCTGAAACTCAGCCAAGTGTGCATTTGTAAAACCTGAGAGAGACACAGACACAGTGAGAAATCATGAACGATGTGCTTACTACATCACAACAACACTGAGCAGCATCCTGTAATTGGCGGCTCACCGTTGGGGGCAGGAACGTAGAAATACGGGGCGAATCCATGAATGTGGCAGCAAACGCTATTTCCACTGTCCGTCACACCAAACATGCGTACTATCGGCACTTTGCCCTGCACCTGCCCAGGCATACCTGCTACCGCAGATCCTGAACACCAGACGACAGCGCATTGAGGGAAAGGTCTGGATGAAATCATACATTTTTGTGTGTGCATCTGTGATGTCTCACCCAGGTAGTAATCCAGGTCTATCTGCTGAAAAATGAGTGTGTCTGAGTTTGGTTGAAGAGGCGGTGCATGAGGTCGTTTCCAACGTGGATTAAGATCAGCAGAGAATAACTCACCTGAGCAAAAGAGGGTAGATCATGTCTAGGTCAAGGGTCACAAAGTTAAATTAATGTTTGTCCTTGCATATAAAAAAACAAAATAAAATAAAAAAGACTAATAAATAAAAAAATAAGAATTATTCTCCAAAACTGGAAAAATAAGGAAATTAACCATACAATCTAACCATATGATCCAAGGTGCAATACTACGAGTAGAAGCTTTTAACGAGATGTGGGAACCTTTTTTTTTTTGTTTTGTCAATTAGTTTATGATATATATATATATATATATATATTATATATATATATATATATATATATATATATATATAGGGTGTCACAATATGTGTGTATTGTGCAACAATATGTATCGTGGATAGTTACAATCTGAAATGTGTATAGTTCACCCAAATTGAAAATTTCTTTGACGAAAAAATGGTGTCAGTACTACTGTACATTAAATTACTATGCATAATGTTGAATATAATGTATAATAATGGGGAATATTTGTGGGTCCTGATAGTGCCATATGTCTTATGTTACCAGTAAAAAGTGGCCTACATTAGTTTAAATATATCTAGTGAATGACAGATTTCAAGCATATTCGTCTAAAATAATTCTGTATTTTCAGCTTCGGAACAGGCTGTTGAACTACAGGTAGCCCTAATACACATTAAATGTAGTCACGCAATGCTGATGTTGTTAACATTAACAATTTGGGAACAATGTATAATTTGCACGGTTTCACGGGATATAAGCAATCGTTATATTTAATCAGCACAATTTATTGCAATGATTTTTTTCCCCTTAGTTAGTCAGAACAAAGATGTTACTTGTTCAGATGAGATTTTCCGGTGAAAATTCTTATGTTGGTCATAGAATACAGAATGACTACTGTGATTCCGAATGACAGTATCCACACTGGCGCAGTGATTGACAGCCGCACATTCTCCTAAAACATTGGATTCATCCGCGCTGTGCCGTGCTGAGGCACAACCCACGTAAAGTTGATAATTCCAGAATAACTGCAATTGCGGATTTCGAACAGAGACGGCGACAAAGAGGAAAAATACGGACTGCAGCTTTAATAACAGTAAATTTTTTGTTAACCTGGCTTGTCTTAGCCTGGTTCTACCAGACTCTCGTACATTTCATTTGTACATAGAGTCTACAGCACAATCCCAGACGTAGTACTGAAGGAAAATGAAATTGAGCGGAAGTGCGTAGGAGGGCGGAGCCAGGCTAGGCTTGTCTTGGAGTATCGAATAATATTGTATCGTGAATTCAGTATCATGAAATGTATCAAATTGTGACATGAGGGTAACATTACACCTCTATATATATATATATATAATACACAATACATATATATATATATATATATATATATATATATATATATATATATATATATATATATATATATATATATATGTGATGCATTTTCTGTTCTAAGATTAGGATTATGGAATTGGCTTTTCTTTCTTTTTTTTGCTTGTACTGTAATTGTATGCATCAGTTGATATGTTGTTTTGAATATTTTGTAGATATTTTTGTGTTTAGGATTAATTAATTTGATTAATTAAAAAAAAACACAAAACATACTTACCCACTGGAATGACATCATGGCCAGCTTGGCCCTCCCTTGACTCCACCTCCATTTCCATTTCATCAAATAGAGCAAGTTCCTCTTCAAACTGGGAGGGGCTATCCTCCCATTCTGTGCTTATTTTCCCCTTCTTGGCCTGTGAAGCCCCGCCCATTCCAGGGCCTCCATTGCGCCTTTTAAAGTCCATTCTGAAACAGCCTTGCAAAAACAATTTCAACTCTTTATGAGCAAATTAAACACTCAAAAACGCTTACGAACGTCCTGAGATGACCGTTTAAAATGTTTTCAACAAGTTGAAAACAAAAAAAGCAACAACAACAAAACACTTCCAAATTATCACTTCTATCTTGTCAACTGAATGTGTGTAACACAGAATATGTAGGCTATAACAAATTATGTATAGAGTCTAAAGGAATATAATAAAGATATAGTGCTACAATTAAACGTATTAGCTCAACGTCTCAAAGCTAAAGAATAACATCAACACGTAGAACAATAACATTAAAATGGAGTGCCTGACTACATCATTTACATAAAGGGGCGGGGCTAAAGAAACAGACGAACAACTTGTGAATGAGTATTTCAACAAGTTGCTTACTGTTTGTTTGTTAATGCGGTTCGAGAGTTAGACAGACATGTTAACGTTACAAAAGTTAGAGGGCTATTGTATAACTTTTTCACACGCTTTATTAATTATTAACCAAATATCAGGCATCATGCATGATTCAGCTATGCTATTTTTCACATTGCGTATTATATTGCGTTTTAAATAATATACTAGGCGAACTGGACAAATAAGAAACGTAGCAGAGCATGTTAGCAATAAACAAACAATAATTAGTCAGCTACTTCATGCAAGATCGCAAAATGAGCTGCGTCAGATATTGAGGTGAACTCTAGCCACGTAACAAATACATAATCTTTCACCTTTTATTCCAGCTCGAGCTCTATTATTCCATATATGCACTAGATAAATCTCCCGCCACTTCACAGTGTTGAATGTCAGTTTCCACCGGACATGATGAGCAACATCCGTTTTCCCGGTAAAATTGCGTAGGGTCCATGGAGGACTGCAATTGGTCAAAAAGAAGGAAGTGATTTGCCTTCATGGACGACGATATCTGCCATGTTGAGAGGGTGATTAAAAAACAATTTGTTTATAGATAGATAGATAGATAGATAGATAGATAGATAGATAGATAGATAGATAGATAGATAGATAGATAGATAGATAGATAGATAGATAGATAGATAGATAGATAGATAGATAGATAGATAGATAGATAGATAGATAGATAGATAGATAGATAGATAGATAGATAGATAGATAGATAGATAGATAGATAGATAGACAAAGTAGGCTACATCAATATACAATTAAAAGCAGTTACAGAAAAAAAAAAAAAAGAGGTATCAGTCATGTTAATAAAAATAATAACTACAAAAACATAAAATAATAATTATAATACAAATTGAACATTTGTATTTGTGGCAAGTCCTCTTCCCCAAAAAAGGACTGCCAGTGTTCGTGTGTATTTGTGATCTAGTGTTGCATTATCTGCAAAATACTTGCTGTAGAGAACTGCACTGCCCTTTCAATTTCAGCTTTTAAGCACTTTATTGGTATGAATGTGTACATACAATATTGCCAAAGCATTATACACAAAACAAGTAATGACAAGTAAAGGAATATATAATATTACAATAACACTGTATACACTGTATGGATATGTTTATATTATTTTATTTATTTTTGTCATTTTATGTACACTTTGATTATATTGATCAAGGCAGTATTTGGATTCTGAGGATGTGCAGCTGAAAATAATAAAAAAATATATAATTTTTATAATATTTTATAAAAAAATATAAAAAGCCATTAGCTTAACTTCCTTATGAGTTGTCTAAGGAAATTGTTTAGCCAATCAAAATTATCATTCAGGTAAACGCCTAGTTCTCTGTGGAAGTGAGTGTTGCGATGGTTGCGACCGTCCTTCATTTACCCAGAGATCAAGGAGGCGGAGACGGCGCAAGACATGCCCACATTTTTATGACGTGCCTGGTCGCGTGCGAGCTGTCACTCTGACGGACAGCCAAATTGTCCAACAGAGAAGAGGAATGTGCGCAGGAGATTCCGCCCACTGTCAAATATCCTCCTGGTGATTGATTTCAGCAGATGCTGCGCCGCTGAGCGAGCGAGGAAAAGACGCCACCGCAAGGTGAGTGCATAACAGATTTTTGTGTGTTGTCAGTTTGAAATTAAATGTTCGTGTGTTTTAAAACCCGAAGAGGGAAATTATTTTCTATCTGCAAAGCCCGTGATTACTGTCACGCGCAGTGCTCTTCGTTTACCCGTGTCTAACCCACTTTTGCAGCCTGCTCTCGTCTGGCCAGTCTGTCCTTCCTCAAAGACGAAATGCCGCAACTTGCGACTTTTTTGATCGTGTCCACCTGTTTATTCTATGCACTTTCACTTTTATGCCCACGAAACACATTTTATCTTTTTTTTGTTAGTGTGACAGTGACGTTCTGCGTTTGACTGTTCCTGTGTGGTCAAAGCGCACGTACCATGTCAGGGCGCGCGCGCGCACGCACGCACGCACGCACGCACTCAAACCGTATGCGTCCGAGAGAGACTCGGTGGTAAAATGCCCACCAGTCATAAATTACACTTCACCAACACTTCAAACATTGGGGTTTCATAATCCAAGTAGCCATTGCGTGAATGTGAGTTTATGATGTATGGATGATCTTTAAATACCGTTATTTAATTAATGAATCCTGGCTGGGTTTGGGGACTATAAGCCTCTTCTCTCAATTACTTTCTGTCCATCTCATAAAACAGGCTTCATGTTGCTCAATGTATGTTGTAATTGGAGGATGTGTAAGTGATTTTGGTTATTGTCTTTCCCGGTATTAGTGTTGTGATGCATGAAATATCATGAAGGCATAATGTCACAATGTATTTGTAGACTTCTCACCTGATCTGAACATGCACTTGCTCATAAGAGGCTTTTTCAAATGTGTTTCCATGTGCAAATCTGTGAGAGGAAGAGCCAATGTGCCATGCTGGAAGATGAGTCATTATAATGAAATGCTGTGGATATAAATTGTTGTAATTTTGAGAAAGTGAGGAAGTGTGTGTGGTGCGTGCTTGAAGGTCATATACTGATGTAGACCACTCTTGTGTGTCACATAAAGCTACATGTGTTATTGTATGATGGATATAAGTGACACGTTAGTTTAAATGTCAGGAGTTCAATGTAGATGAGACTAAAAACATGGATAAATTGATTGGTATTATCATTGTTTCCATTACCCAGCATGCCACTGGCGCGCAGTTTGTCGGTTACCTCCCTGTCTGGACTTGAGGACTGGGACGAAGAGTTTGATCGGGAGGATGCAGTCCTTTTCGAGATCGCATGGGAGGTCTCTAATAAAGGTGTGCATGTTTCTTTTCTTGGATATTATGTTTTGTTGCTAATGTATCATCATATACATTTCAAATCATATCCTCAAAAATCTACACTACTATTTAAGTTTGGGGTCAGTTAGATTAAAATGTTTTTGAAAGAAATCTCACCAAGGTTGCATTTTTTAAAATCAAAATATTGTGAAATATTGCAACATCATTAATCCAAACTTCAGTGTCACATGATCCTTAAGAAATCATTCTAATATAATGATTTGGTGCTCAAGAAACAAACTCTTATGATTATTATTACCAATGTTGAAAACTGTTGTTGCTTTTTGTGGAAACTGATTTATTTTTCAGGTTTATTTGAAAATAATATTTTGTAACATTATAATATGATATGTCTTTACTGTCACTTTTGAACAATTTGAATGCATCCTTCTGAATAAAATTATAAATTACTTTAATTAAAATTAAAATACCCCAAACTTCTGAACTGTAGTAAATTTAGTTAAGATATTTGTATTGTTTTTACACTGACATGTTATGAATGGACTAACAAAAATAAAGAGTGTCAATATATTTGTCAATAATTTTATTTTAGGAAGTGTCAATAATTTGGTAAACACAAAAACACATTTGGATGCAATACAATGAATTAAACAATAACCAATTGTTTTGAAGAGAGTTATTAGGTAGTCTACAATAATCTACAGTTTTGAATAGGAGAAACCAGATACTGTTGTTGTCACACCACACAAACCTATATGCCACATGACTCAAGTGCCAAGCGTTCACAGACACCGTATCCATCCACATACCATCATGTGACTCTAGTGTTGGTATTTGCTGCACTCTGTGAATATTATATATTATTGACAGCTAGATTAGATAAAGGTCAAGGAGACATTGCGATAGCCGTCGACAACGTCAAGTTTAAAGGCTTGGGTGGCATTCTCTTTGCTGGACCTAAACATCTGTTGAAGGTAAACTAACCACTCTCGTTTTGTGGCAGTTGGTGGCATTTACACGGTGATCCAGACCAAGGCGCGTCTGACCTGTGAGGAATGGGGTGAGAACTACTTTCTAGTAGGCCCGTATATGGAGTCCAATGTCAGGACGCAAGTGGAGCTGATCGAACCCTGTAATCCAGCACTCAGAAGAACCATTGATAAAATGAACAGCAGTGGGTGCAAGGTATACATGCATGCACATCCTTGCTGGCTAGTTGACTTAATACATATGAAAAAAGAGAGACAATTTCTAGCTCTGGGTTTGTTCACCTCCTGTTCATCCTAATATGTGCACACACATCACGCAGTCCCTTTTAATCTGCTCTTATCCTCAGTGAAACCCTAAACCTTCATTTGTGTGTGTGTGTGTGTGTTTGAGAGAGAGAGTTAAAGGTTAAAAGGCTATATCTGTGTCCTACAGCCAGACTGAGGTCTATTTCGGTTCTTTGAGAGAATTTCTCCCTGAGAGACACTTTGTGAATTGGTGCCAGCATTATTGCCAGGTCACTTTGCCGTCATCCAGGTTTCTCATAGAAAGTATTAAAGTAACACCAGGTAAAATTTAACTTTTGCTCTCGGGGTCCCCCCCTACAGTTGGGAAACAGTATTGTCCTCTACTTACTGTCGTAAACCGTCATGAATGTAGCACATGCATTTGTTGACAACCATGATAGCCGTGAACACTGTAGGAGGAGGTCACATGCAGGCGTTCTGCTAGCTTGCGTTGCGTGTGAAATGTCTTCATCCCAGGTACAGTGGCATATATTTCAGCATGTCATATGATTATAATTTCATGGGTTTTATTTATTTTTTTCTAACGACAAATGATCGCGATGCTCACGTTTACAAGCCAGCCTCATTATAGTAGCCTAGTCTAGCCTATTGGTTACCGTTTTACTGAATCTATACTTCAATGCAATGTTTGAGTGGTAGATAATAACCATATATCGTCAATATTATAATATCAAGATATTATTATATCAATAATGCGCGTGCGTATTAATGCGTAGGCTACTCTAGCACACACACGCAAGGTCTCTCGCTCTCTCTCTCCCTCTCTGTCGTACGCGCGTGTAATTAATGCGTACTCTAGCACACACACGCAAGGTCTCTCGCTCTCTCTCTCCCTCTCTGTCCTGCGCGTATTCAATTTAATAAGTCGGGACACTAAAATTAGAGTTGAAATAGGGGACTGTCCCGGGAAAAACGGGACGTCTGGTCAGATCACCCTAGCTAGTATGCAAGCAATATACTTACTAGTACAAAAGCATGACAGCCTGCATCGGTCGGGCACCCCTCCTCCTCCTTCAGCTCACGCCAGCGAGAAAACGCTGGCACAGTGTTGATCCTTGTTCTGCCTTTAACTCGATCACTTTCTCTTTTGCTTTGCTCCGATAAAACCTTTGCTTTCTTGTTTTTCTGTCCTGCTTCGCCCATGACTATAACTTTTGGTTCGCATGTCCGATTTTAAGGAAGTGGGGTGGTGGTGGAAGTGACGTATATGCCGTAAAGCAGTCAAATTTTGTAGTTCTCTCTTTGTTCGCCGGTTACTACCCGAAACCCGAAGTTTAAAAGTACGATTAAAAACGCTACAGACACCGTCAGGCTATGGCAGACGTGTCATTCAACCTATTGTAAGTCGATGTACCATCACAAGAGACTTTGGAAATATATTATGAAGGTTGAAAAGTTACCCGGTGCTGCTTTAACTAAAGAGTGTGATCTTTGAATAAATTTGGCAAGACAATATCAGCAAGTGTGGTTATCAAAATAATTTTTCTATGAATGTTTTAATGAATAGTTTCAAATCTTTAGCAAAGTAACAAAGTTTTAGACTTCATTCCTTCCTCTGCCTCTTTCTCTAGGTATATTTTGGTCGATGGCTGATTGAAGGCTCTCCGTATGTGATTCTGCTAGACGTGGGCTTCACAGCCTGGTCTCTGGACCGCTGGAAGAGTGAATTGTGGGAGAAATGTGGTATTGGTGTGCCCTGGTTCGACAGAGAGGCTAACGATGCTGTTCTCTTTGGCTTCCTCACTGCATGGCTGCTGGGAGAGGTGTGCAGCAGTGTTGTTTTTGTGTATTTATTAATATTTTTAATTAATGGTAACTTTTATTTTATATTTTCATTTTAGTCATTTTGCTTTTGTCATTTAAGTTTCTATTTAGCTTTAATTTATTTTTAATTCAGTTTTAGAAATTTTCTAACTTTCATTTAAGTTTTTTAATTTTAGTATTTAATCTTTTATTTATATTGTATTTTAATAGTTTTAGTTAACTAACTACACTGGTGTGTGTCATTCCTTTTTTTATATAATATCTATATGAATATTCTTTTTTTTTTTTTTTTGGTCAGGAAATTATTTAGATATTAAATAACCTATTGTTTTTGGTAACCCAGTGAATTAAATATATATATGTAAAATATACAACATCTTATCTTTTTTTTTGGAACATAAAAAAAGATGTTTAATTCTCATTATGATTCTGGTTATGTGTGTTTCAGTATGCAGCTCAGTGTGACGACCCTCCTCACATCGTGGCACATTTTCACGAGTGGCTGGCAGGTTTGGGCCTTGTCTTATGCAGGCAGCGTCAGTTACCCATAGCAACAATCTTCACCACACACGCCACTCTGCTCGGCCGATACCTGTGTGCCGGGAGCGTCGACTTCTACAACCACCTCGCAGAGGTTCGTTTGTGCAAGAGATTGTGTATTTGTGAATATGTGGTACTTCCCCTTTTCTGTGAATTAATCTAACTCCAGATAGATTCGGTTTTCTTTAAAAAACATTCCCCGTTTCAAGCAAATAATAGTTTGACAACAATAAATATTTTCTGGAATCAAAAACAGCAACTGTAATTCAGCTGGTATCCCTAATTTAATAAAGTTGAAATGCATAGTTTCTGTGAGACTAGGGCCTGGCAGCCTTAATACAATATAAATAAGAATACACATTGTCAATAACAATATTAAAATTAGAATACTTTTTAAGCTCTGAGGTTTCTAATGATTTTGATAAGCCAATGAGATAGATTTAACTCTTTGGTCTGAGGCATAAGTGGGATCTTTTAATAGAGTAAACATAAATACATCTAATACTTATTTATAACGTAAAACTGTGTTTTAGAATTACCAGAGTTGACATTTTAAATAAACATAATAGCTTTACCTTTTATAACGAAATGGTTAGAAGTTTCTTTTATTTTAAGTGTGTTCTAATGTTGGTTAATTAGGAGTTATTGAAAGGCAGTACACAATCTATCACCGGTACTGTCTGGAGCGTGCAGCAGCCCGCTGTACACACGTTTTCACCACCGTCTCTCAGATCACCGCCATTGAGGCCGAGCACTTACTAAAGCGGAAACCAGGTGACTTTAGTTTCTTAAAAAGACTGTTACACTACATTTCTAATGGCGTAATAGCACTGTCAGATGATACCATTTAAAATGTCATCCTGATTGATCTGGCAGTAGAAGAGATTCTGACCTCATTTTCACTCAGAAATGAAATTTTGTCCAGGAAGCTGCTGTTTTTTTTAACCATTTGCCAACTATCAACTTCACTTTTCTCTGTCAGATATTGTGACTCCTAATGGTCTGAATGTGAAGAAGTTCTCAGCCATGCATGAGTTCCAGAACCTCCACGCTCAGAGTAAAGCACGCATCCAGGAGTTTGTCAGAGGCCATTTCTATGGGTCAGGGTTCATAATACGCACAATCATATTCACATGTCCATATACTATAACACTCTGTCATGCATGTTTTCTTGTTGTTTTGTGTTCCCTGCAGGCATTTAGATTTTAACCTTGACAAGACGGTGTTTCTTTTTATTGCTGGACGCTATGAATTCTCAAATAAAGGAGCTGATATCTTTCTTGAAGCATTGGCCAGACTAAATTACCTTCTGAGGGCAAGTATTTGTGTTTTAGGGTGTACACTAGAGATGCGCGGATCAGCTCTAACGTCACCTGAATCCGCTGTTAAAAATAAATAATTCACCCGCCACCCACCCAAACCTATGATTTTCTCTGATCACCTGACCTGCACCCGATCGTCACATTAAAATTAGGTAGCCTATTCTAATTCTCAGTGTTAGGGGTGATGTTATGGTAACATATTACACTGAAGTAGACTGCTTTAAATTAATGTTCATTTAAAAGTAAAAGTAAAAGATTTCCTTAATAATAGCCTAAACAGAGGCTTTATCCCATTCAAAATTAAATTGGAATGTCACTGTTTCCCGAACACACAAGAAATAAAATGCGTTCAGCCCAAACATAGGCTGGATATAGGCTTTATCAGTTTATTGTCATATACATACAGCTTTTCACAGCCGTTACATGTCACATATCCAGTACTTAACTGGCCCTGGTTAACTATTTCACTAAATCGCTCCCACACTGTATTTTTCTTTCTTTCCTTCCTTTTTTTTTTTCCTTTTTAAAATTTCTCTTTGACCTGTTTTACCTCCATTGCTGCTTAAAGTAGACACCTCAAGTAAGTATAAGCTAAGAGTTAGTGACTGACGAAAATTTAAGCTTTAAAGTCCCCGTGAACCGGAAGTTGCGAACGACTTTTCTTCCCCGTGCTGTGACGTATTTCCGAGAGAAACGGAATACTAAATGAGGCAAAATAGTGAGCGTGGCTTTTTTTTTTCAACTAGCACCTGATTGGATCTAGAAAAATGCACCTCCCTCTCCTTTCACACGCTGTGTGCCTGTCTAATGTCAGTTGGAGGGGCGTTACGGATGTTAAAGGGTACCTATTATGGCATTTAAAATGTTCCTAAAAATGTTCTGGGAGTCCCCAACAACAGTTTTACATGCATGCAATGACAAAAAACACTTTTGTTGTCTTATAATATGCATTTATTTTTACCTGATTTGCTCACCGACTCCCTAATGATTCGTTTGACGACTCATTTGTCCAAACCCCTCCTTTGCGTGACGCTAATCGGCGGTGATTGGTCAGATGACGCAGTCAGTTATATTTTGCGTTAGCCCAAAGCTTAAACATATTGATAAAGCACTGCAGTACTACAATACGCTTCACATAATTTCACATATTTCAAAAAACAAAAAAAATGTCATTGGAGACCTAGAAGCTGCTGAGCCTAACTCTCACTCTCTCACACACACACACGCACGCACGCGCACACACACACACACACACACACACACACACACACACATAAAAGCAACAATTATTAATAGTACTTACAGGTTGTGATTCGGAGGAGGAAGCTGATCCACATAAACTTGGTATTGAACCTTCCTATATCAGCCGACTCGCGAATCCACACTTGAAAGCATTTGTGTTTGTGAAGCGATCGTCATTAAAATAACGCGAACACAGCTCAAGGTGGCTATACTTGTGTGGTATAGTTGTAAATATAAACTCTAGCCACTGAGTCTTCACATGCTTGTCCCTGGGCAGTGAAAAAAAAAGTTTGCTTTTGATTCGCACTTCAGAACAGAGTCTCGTCGACATGATGTTGTCAGGTTTCTCTGTCTGCTGGGCGCGCGCACTGAGTGGGCGTGCCGAATTCAAATAACTTGTACAAGTGACGTACGAAAGTTAGAGAAAATGCATCGTTCGTCTATCGATTCATATCAGCAACTCAGAGTCGACTCTTACTTTTGAGAGACAATAACTTTGTATACGGTGAACTTTCATATTTAAAACTTTGCAGGATGTTTTTGTTCACTTAGATCTATGTTACACACTACATGAAAGGTAATTTTCAAAATTCCATGATAGGTACCCTTTAAGCAGACACCCAAACCGTCAAGCCTACGTCATCGGGCAAGGTCCTCCAACGCAGAGGGGAGGGGCATTTTCAGAATTTGATTAAAGATTATGAAGCCAAAAATTTTTTTTGTGTAAATTGACTTGCATGGATGAATTGTTCACCACAAAACGATCAATTTAGGCAAACAAAGTAAGTATGGTCAATTTTGATTTCATGGGGACTTTAAACACAGTAATATTTCCATAGATTCTTATTAGAATAATTTCTGTTAAAGGGGTGTTTGATTATGATTTCACTTTTCTAACTTTAGTTAGTGTGTAATGTTGCTGTTTGAGCATAAAAGACATCTGCAAAGTTACAACGCTCAAAGTTCAAAGCAAAAGAAAGATATTTGCTTTTAAAGAAATAACTTTTTAAGGACTACAACAACGGGTGGTAGGAACTACACGACTCTGCTCAAACTGTCGCATCCATCTTTTCACATGCAATACAGTACGTAACACAAATGCAATAGCATGTCACTCTGTAGGCATCTACAACAGTTCCCAGACGAGCGATTTTGTAGAATATCATGACAGAATATGCTAATTGAAGATAGTTAACTCCACATCAGCAACATAAATTCATCAACTAACCATTCAGAAACGTCCTGTTGCATTCTACATGTTACTTCTTGAGTCTCCATCATTGTCCGACTCCAGTTTAAACATAAAAGGCAGAACAGTTTCTGACATTTTAGTGCTTGTCTGAGTGATGTAAATTGAGCTGCTAACACACACAAGCTCTTCAAGCTCCGCCCTCTGTGCCGGGAGCAGCAGCTCATTTGCATTTAAAGGGACACGAAATGATCTGTTTTTACTGGCCCTCAAAAAGGGACAATTTTAACATGCTGTAAAAAATTATTTGTGGGGTATTTTGAGCTAAAACTTCACACACTCTGGTGACAACAGAGACTTATTTTACATATTATAAAAAGTGGCATTATACCACCCCTTTAAGCTTGTGTGTATTAGTTAAAACTTAGTTAGTTAAAAGTTATTAATCGATATCTCATGTAGGTTTTTTCCTTTGCGTTTATATAATGACCACTAGAAGGTGCTCTAGGCATGTTTTTTCCTTGATTGGTTTTCCCTGAAGAAATGCACGTTGTTGTTGAAAACAAAAGTAAAAGAATGGTGCGCGTTCATTGCATTTTATAGTGAAATGAGATTTACGTGTCTTTACTAAAATCAACACAATATAATTTTTATCTCATTCACCCACAATTAATTGGAATGTTATTTTATATTACTTGGCCCACCCGACCCGCAGATAAAAGTGCAATCCGCGTATCATTAGTGTACACTATGTCCGTTTGATAGGTCACAGTGACCGTACAAACACATAAAATGTTATAAAGATAAAGAATCTTTGTTAGAAAAGTTTTAAATGTGACCTTGATTTTAAACATTATTCTTGTGGTTCTAGGTGAATCACAGCGATGTGACCGTAATAGCATTCTTCATCATGCCTGCTCGTACCAACAACTTCAACGTGGAGACCCTGAAGGGCCAAGCCGTACGGAAACAGCTCTGGTAGTGGTAACCATGACTGCTGCACTGTGAGGACTACTATTGTGAATGACACTGTGCAGCTCAACCTACTAAATTCATATAAACTACCAAGATCGCCTAGAATGGCGCCACATGTCTTGAAAGCAGTGCTAATGTAATATTATTTATACTGTATTTTGAATTTGCTTTTGTTTTTATATTTCAATTTTCCATTTAGTTTTAGTAATTTTGTTTTTATTTCTATTTATCTATAGTTTATTTTTGTTTTAGCAGTTATAATACTTTAACTTAAACTTTTACTTCAGTAAGTTGCTAATGCAACATTTAAAATTTTCCTTTGTTTAAAGTTTTCATCTAATTATTTTAAATTTTATTTCAGCTTAATTTCAATTTTTAAAAAAAAAATAGTTTTAGTTAACAATAGCAATACTGGTCTAGAGCGTCCCAACACAGCTGCCATTCGCAGGGAAGGGTGTATGATGATGTAGAAACAATTGTATTTGGTTATTCTTAAAATAAACAGTAGTCATAATGTCACCTAATTGAAAGGAATAGTTAATATTATAGTCATTTATTAATTATTTTACATAAATATAATTATTTACTCATAATTTTGCTCAAAAACTCCAGTTTTTTTTTTGTCTCTCGACGTTTTAGGGTGCTTTCACACTTGGTTCGATTGCCTGGTCCTCTCCCCCTTCCCCTGCTTACACAAATAATTATAATGTTTGTGTCTGAACCGCGATATGTTTGCGATATCAAAGCAGAAGCTGTTTTCCCCTATTGCGTGGTAACGACGACGCAGGAGATAGTGGCAAAATGCATAACATTGCTCACCTCACTTATATTTCGTTTTTTGTACCTTTGGTTACATTTTCAAAGTATCAGTACATAACACTTGCCGCAAATGTTGTAAAGAAGGCGGGAGTCCATTACTGCAGAAGGCGAACAGAAATGAAATGTACATTTTCTCTGCTTGCAGTGCATCAGCTTGTCAGGAAGGTGAGTGAAACCAACACGGTTTTATCGGGTCATACGTCATCAATAGCACGATTGTGTACCACCGACCAACCTTTTTAATGCATTTTCAGGTAGAGTTCACGAATGCGCACCCGAGTTCGAAAAACAGTGTTCACATCATCCAATCGAACTAAACTCTGACGTCAGTCGAACACGGGTGTGCACCAAAAGTGCTAGTGTGAAAGCACCCTTAATTTCAGGGACTAGGGGTCTGTTGGAACAGTGAATGGATTTTGTTGTGATATTGCATCTTTGTTGTATTGTCAGGGACACTGCACAGACTGTGAAGGAGCGCTTTGGGAAGAAACTCTACGAATCACTTTTAGTGTGAGTTGCTACTTCGACTGCATCAAAAAAGTGTGTGAATCTCTTCTTTGGAGTGACATTGCGCTCTTTTTTTTTTCTCGTTCTCAGAGGGCAATTGCCTGATGTGTCTAAGATGTTAGATAAAGAGGACTTCACCATAATGAAACGTGCCATCTTCGCCACCCAACGACAGTGTCTGCCCCCTGTCTGCACTCACAACATGCTGGAGGACAGCAGTGACCCCATCCTCAACTGCATCCGCCGCATTGGCCTCTTCAACACCTCTCAGGACCGAGTCAAGGTACGCAGACACACTGTATATAATTAAAGGCTCACTAATTGGTTTGTTTTTCTGTGAGAAAAATACTGAATATACTTTTAAAGTAACACTAAGGATTTTTCTTCTGCGGTCGCCCTACTGGTTGGAAATGAAATTGTCAATTGTCCTTTGACGTTGTTGTAAATAATTTAGCCTACCGTCACACACACGCTCGCTGTTTATCCAGCACCGGCTTTAGAATGAACGATGTCCACAGACAAGGTAGAGTATGTTACATGATTTCATGAAAGGATGATGTATTGTGACATCAGAAACGAAGAAAAACGAAATAATGACTATTGTAGCGCTTGACGTAAAGCAGTCGAATTGTGTAGTTCTTTTTGTGCACGGGTTCCCACCCGAAACCCGAAGTTACATAGTGCCAGTAAAAGTGATACAGACCACATCAGGCGATGGCAGACGTGTCATTTAACTTATTTTAAGTCGATGTACCATCACAAGGGTCTTGGAAATATATTATGAAGGTTGAAAATTGTTACTTAGTGTTACTTTAAAGACTCATATTCTTCTGCTAGGTGATTTTCCATCCAGAGTTTCTCTCCTCAACTTCTCCTCTCCTGCCGATGGACTACGAGGAGTTTGTGAGAGGCTGCCACCTTGGAGTATTTCCATCTTACTATGAGCCCTGGGGATACACACCAGGTATAACTACACACACTCCTACAGTATATGTACACTACTGTTCAAAGGTTTGGGGGTCAACTTGTTTTTTTTTTGTTTTTTGTTTTTTTTAAGAAATTAATACTTTAAAGTGATACTGAAGACATTTTTTAGAATTTTACAAAATTTCATTTATTTATTGACTTTAATTTCAAAAATGTTCTTTTGATCTTTCTATTCATCAAATAATCCTGTTACTTTACAAAAAAATGGTAAAGCAATGTTTCTTGAGCAGCAGATCAGCATATTAGAATGAATTTTAAAAATCAACATTTTTAATAAAAAATTATTTCACTGTATTATTGTTTTTACTGTATTTTTGATCAAATAAATGCAGCATTGGTAAGGAAAAGAGACTTCTTTCAAAAACATGAAAACATCTTACTGACCCCAAACATTTTAACGGTAGTGTATGAACTAATTAAATGTGTATTAAAGGGTACCTATTATGCATTTAAAATGTTCCTAATAATGTTCTGGGAGTCCCCAACAACAGTTTTACATGCCTGCAATGACAAAAAAACACTTTTGTTGTCTTATAATATGCATTTATTTTTACCTGATTTGCTCACCGACTCCCTAATGATTCGTTTGACGACTCATTTGTCCAAACCCCTCCTTTGCGTGACGCTAATCGGCGGTGATTGGTCAGATGACGCAGTCAGTTATATTTCGCGTTAGCCCAAAGCTTAAACATATTGATAAAGCACTGCAGTACAACAATACGCTTCACATAATTTCACATATTTCAAAAAACAAACAAAAAATGACATTGGAGACCTAGAAGCTGCTGAGCGTAACTCTCACTCTCACACACACGCACGCACGCACGCACGCGCACACACACACACACACACACACACACACACACACACACACACACACACATAAAAGCAACAATTATTAATAGTACTTACAGGTTGTGATTCGGAGGAGGAAGCTGATCTAAATAAACTTGGTATTGAACCTTCCTATATCAGCCGACTCGCGAATCCACACTTGAAAGCATTTGTGTTTGTGAAGCGATCGTCATTAAAATGACGCGAACACACACAAGGTTCGGGACGGGTACAGTTGTAAATATAAACTCTAGCCACTGAGTCTTCACATGCTTGTCCCTGGGCAGTGAAAAAAAAAGTTTGCTTTTGATTCGCACTTCAGAACAGAGTCTCGTCGACATGTTGTTGTCAGGTTTCTCTGTCTGCTCGGCGCGCGCACTGAGTGGGCGTGTCGAATTCAAATAACTTGTACAAGTGACGTACGAAAGTTAGAGAAAATGCATCGTTTGTCTATCGATTCATATCAGCGACTCAGAGTCGACTCTTACTTTTGAGAGACAATAACTTTGTATACGGTGAACTTTCATATTTAAAACTTTGCAGGATGTTTTTGTTCACTTAGATCTATGTTACACACTACATGAAAGGTAATTTTCAAAATTCCATGATAGGTACCCTTTAATAACTGTCACTCAACACAGTGAACACATCTCTTTCCCAGCTGAGTGTACAGTGATGGGTATCCCATCGATCTCCACTAACCTGTCTGGGTTTGGCTGTTTCATGGAGGAGCACATTGCTGACCCATCGGCTTACGGTGAGAGATGTACATTTATGGTGGAAAAGTTAAACGGCAGCTACAAGATTTAAAACACTTTTTTTAAGCATTTTTGTTTTAATCAGTTTTATTTGGTTCCTAATTCCCTCTCTCTCAGGTATCTATATTCTGGATCGGCGGTACCGTGGGGTGGATGAGTCCTGTAATCAGCTGACGTCTTTCCTGTTTCAGTTCTGTCAGCAGAGCCGCAGGCAGAGGATCATTCAAAGGAACCGAACTGAGCGCCTCAGTGACCTGCTAGACTGGAGATATCTGGGCAGGGTAAGACACACACACACACACACACACACACACACACTGAATTACATTTTCCAAGTTCATACCACCCAGGACTGTCAGCCACAAGATGTCCAAATAACTGTATATGCATCAAAACAATAAAGCTAATATGTTATTGTTCTTGAACTAATGTAACATGTTTTATTTCTTAGTATTACATTTCTGCCCGTCATATGGCTTTAGCGAAAGCTTTCCCGGACACATACATCTATGAGCCTCAAGAACCCACTTCAGTAAGTTAAAATGATGACTTAAGTTTATAAGTATTAAATTGAATTATATAGACCAGTGGTTCTCAACCTCAGCAGACATCCAAGGGGGACTTTGGTAGAAATTGAGTGTGAAAAATATTTTTTATAATGCTTTTCAAGCTAGTTACAAACAACTAGACAAGTCATGGGGCTTTTGAATATTGTCATGGACAATGGGGGGCCTTGGAGTCAAAAAGGTTGAAAACCACATGACTGCTCTAGATAGATCTGGTTAAGGTCTATGAGCTAAGATGTAAATATTTGTTGACATTTATTCTTTTATTCACGTAATCCAGGCCACAGGCTTCCGTTACCCGCGACCTGCCTCTGTGCCCCCTTCTCCCGCACACTCGCTTCACTCGTCTCCTCATCACAGTGAGGGTGAGGATGAGGAGGAACCGTATGATGAAGATCTAGAAGCAGAGAAAGACCGAGTCAACATCCGCCAACCGCTTAATGTACCCAACCGAAACAAGAATCATACAGTCGGTCTTCCTGAGAAAAACTAAAACGCAGCCCTACATCCATACATACACAAACTGTAAACTAAAACATAGGCATACATGCACAAACTGTAGCTTATACTGTGAGGCACTTATATATACATACACACACACACACACACACACACACACACACACATATACACACACACACACACTGTAAAATAAAACACAGCCCTACATGCATACATGTAAAAACTGTAGCTTATACTGAAAGGCACTTATATATACATACACACACACACACACACACACACACACACACACACACACACACACACACACACACACACACACTGTAAACTAAAACACAGCCCTACATGCTTATACTGTGAGGCACTTATATATATATATACACACACACACACACACACACACACACACACTTTAAACACAACAACACTCCCCTAAAAGTGAACCGCTTAATGTACCCAACCGAAACAAGAATCATACAGTCGGTCTTCCTGAGAAAAACTAAAACGCAGCCCTACATCCATACATACACAAACTGTAAACTAAAACATAGCCATACATGCACAAACTGTAGCTTATACTGTGAGGCACTTATATATACATGCACACGCGCACACACACACACACACACACACACACACACACACACACACACACACACTGTAAAATAAAACACAGCCCTACATGCATACATGTAAAAACTGTAGCTTATACTGAAAGGCACTTATATATACATACACACACACACACACACACACACACACACACACCACACACACACACACACACACACACACACACACACTGTAAACTAAAACACAGCCCTACATGCTTATACTGTGAGGCACTTATATATATACACACACACACACACACACACACACACACACACACACTTTAAACACAACAACACTCCCCTAAAAGTGAACGTAATGCCTGCAAACAGTGTGTTTGCATGTTGGTTTTCTGAAGAGAAATAAATAAGATATTTAAGTATATGGTGAGCCATAGTTTGTGAAGATTTCACTGGTGTCTTTCATACAAGGCCTATTACAAAAACAACTGAGAGCAAAGGATTTAGTAATAGCTAGAGTTATTCTAGACAATTCCTATGGATTCATACCAAACTGACCTCCAGCTGTGTGTCTGTGATGCCGGTCTTAAAGGGGTATTGCACCCAAAAAAATGTATTTACCCCATGATTTACTCACCCTCAAGTCATCCTAGGTGTATATGACATTCTTCTTCCAGGCGAACACAATCTGAGTTCAAAACATAAATGGCCATTTACTGCCATTATAAAGCTTAGAAGAGTCAGGACATTTTTTTAATATAATTGATTGTATTCGTCTGAAAGAAGAATGTCATTTACACCTAGGATGACTCGAGGGTGAGTAATCATGGGCTAATTAGAATTTTTGGGTGAACTATCCCTTTAAGCGGACATTCAAATGGATACCGTGATGATACAAATGAAAGTGTTCATTTCAAGTCTTCCCATGATAAACTAATTGAGATGAAGAACATAATTGTTATAAGCATTTATTTTAAAGAGACCTTTATAAGTAATGAGAGCCTTATCAATTATTTAAAGGAAAGGTTAAACAAAGCATTTATACCATAAAAGAAGAATATTCACGCTGCTCTTTTTATAGAAAATGAACGAGTCAAGGTTCAATATATATATATATATATAAAACATAAAAATATAATAAAAAATAATCCATTTGGCTCACTGTCTTCTAAATTCATACAAGATCTTTGTATTAAGAACCCAAATTTATTCTGTTATTTACTGAAAATCATGCTTTGACAGTCATTATTACTATTCACTTTCATTGTGCTAATTTCAAAGAGCTAAACTTCTCCATTTGTGAAATTCATACACGTTTCAAAAGACTTGAGTTTGAGTAAATGACAATGTTCCGTTATCCGAAAACATTCTTGTAATTCTTTACTCACGGCCAGATTTCCCTTTGCAGTATTATGTACTCTCAAAAACGTAGTGAGTATCCAGCAATTTTTATTATTATTATTATTAAAGAACATATTAAAGAATCACAAGCAAGTAATGTAGCTAAGCTGCCAAACGAATGCACTGGAGGATCATTGATACTGTAATACAAATACACACAAGCACTGTTTAAATTTGTCATGTCTGTGTCACGGCTGTATAACTGAGATTAAAGTCTACAACATTATTGACATGAAAATTTCTTTTTATTATTTCATCTTGTCCAACTGTTATTCTTGGGTTAACTTGTACACTTTCTGCAGTAATCCACTGTTGTCAACACAGATATACCCTCCCTCCGTGACCCTTGCAGACTGGGAAAAAAAGACAACATAATTCAGATATAATGTATTATATAATAAGACAGAGATAAGAGATATTATGTAACCGCATATATTAATGTATCATTTTGGACTTTTCATTCATTTTCAAACTTTAGCTGGATAGAAAGAAAGAATGCAAACGTTTATAATGGTATTGTTTTTTATGGCTATATTATCTGTGTAAAACCAGATTTGGCTTAGGATGTTCAGCACATACTGTGTTTTTTGGCTATATACACTCCATCTGTCTTTCTTATGCAAACATACCCAGTAAGCTGCTCCAGAAGGAATTGTATGTGGCATTTCCTGTTACAGCTCCCAGTTTGGCGGGGTTCTGTCTTACCGTTTTCACTGAGAACCCATCTGGACCTATTACCTCAACCTCCACAATATGGTAGTCTGCTAATCTGGAGAGAAGGGAAATAAAAGTAGCTTATACTCAAGATTAGGGATTTGAACAAAACCCAAACCTGAAGTATAGTGTGTTTTTTTTTACTTTTGCCAGTGAACAACTACTTAGAAATATGCTGAAAAGTCTAGGTATGGAGGCAGTTTTTTTGTGTTTTATGAGGAATGAAACATTTTGAGAACCAGTTGGGAACTCACGCAGTGTCTGAAACGATTTCTCCAGTAACCCCATGGAAACCCAACTTTGATGCGGCTATGGCCGCAGCTGCCATCGTGTTCACGTTGTTGGGGGCTATGGGGCAGAGCTCTGCTACTGAGCCGTGGTACAAGACTCGCCTCCCCTCTCCCTCCGTCCAATCAGAAAGCAGGCCACCAGTCAGTCGAAAGCAAGAGGGATGTTTAGACATTCGAATGGAAAGAGCCTACGGGAGAGACATTTGAAAATGACTTAATATATTTTTTAATGTGAGAGGGACAATAAAACTTACGTTGAACTTAAACTATTAACTTTGCTGACCACCTGTTGAATAGAAATATTTTTTATGAGCAATCATATTAAAATTTGTACAGTAAATAATTATAATAAAATGGTCTCACCGCAATGTTCCTCTGTCGTTCATTTTTTGAATATCTTGGCCACCCCATAATGCACCACTGGGCACATAAAGTGTTTTCCCATGTTGTTTTGCAGCAGTGCGGAGCTCGTGCTCAAGCTGGTTGTCGGAGAGGGCCGAAGGGCTGCCCACCTGAGGGAGGGAAAAACCTGATCAGGGATGGTTCTATAAAAATTACATAACCAACACAGCTTGTAACCATTATGGAATAAATGGAAATAATATGGAAAGCAAGATTTCAGGTGGTAATATAGAGGTAAACAGTAAAGTTACCAGGAAATGAGCATGTGACAGAAATCTGACCCCAAACTCTTTAACTATCTGTGGATGACACACCTCCACTATTACATCAGTTACTCTGAAACACACACAAACAATTATAAGTGCTCTTTTTTGCTCACCCGTTTACATTTAAACAAATAAGGAGATTTCAGGTTGATTGGGACATTTTTTGACATTGATATGAAACATGCACGTGCATACAAACATATTAGCAATGTTTACCTGCGTGTGAAATCTGAGAGGTCATGTAGAATGAGCTCTTTGGGCAATGAATCTTTAAGTTTGTCTGGATTTCGGTTCCAAACGAATGCTAATTGCAGCCCCACTTTAGGTCCTTCCCTTTGGATCTTCTCAACAAGAAACTGTCCTGAATGTAAAGAGAAAGATGAAATACAAGCTTTATGGTTTGACAGAACATCAATTTATACTGAACATGAGTGATCACAGCTATTCCACACTACATTTTCATGATATTTTAGTGGTTTGTGGTATGGACAGATTCACTAATGAATCAAAAGTCCCAGATACTTTTAATGACAAAATATATGGTTATATGCAGATTAAATGAGAAAATGGCCTTACGAATATAACAGGACTATAAAAATGGTTATTTTGTACAAGGTAATATGCAATATTTAAGTGCAAATTAAATAAATCAATATTTAATACACTGTAGGGAAAGTTGTAACAGACGGTTTCACTGGAGAACTCACCTAAATGTCCATATCCCACAATTCCAACCTTTAAGGATATCTCAGCCATATCTACAAACTGAGAAAAGAGATTCAGAAGAACCATATAATAGCTAATAGATTTTGTCTAATCTCCAGGGTTTGTCTGCTAAACGTAGTTTAAGGGAGCTAATTATTACCCACCACAACTATATAACAACACAACAGTGTAGTCTATTTTGTCTACTTCTGAAACATGGAAACATCATGTAGGCCAAGAAGATTTGCTTATATTGCATGTATATCCCCCACACATGCTCTTGATCAAAACTTTGGCCCCTCCCTCTTTTCATTTTCTCCAATGTCACCGTCCAACTATAAATATTCTCCTTTATCTCTAACACACTGATCTCAATCGCTCCTCTCTCAACCTTCACTTGCCTGCTGAATCCTTACCCTTTCTCTATTTCCACTCTCTCTCTCTTTCTTCTCGATGTTCGTCGATCTCTTGTTTCGCTGTTTGAACTTGAGAGATTGTTGGATAGAGCTGGACCGGGTTAAAGTTCATGTTAATGATTAGACTTTGTGTGTGAATCCATTGGCGTATTTTAAAGGAGCACGCTAATACTATTTATGAGGATGAGGTAGGAACCGTCTATGGTAGAAACGGGAACCATGAACCCAGACCGAAACTTCATTAAGTTGCCATGCTATCAATCTAGGATATCTACAGTTGTTAAAACACCTTATTAACAAGTGTAAGACAAAAAATGTTTTATTAGACTACCAAAATATAAAACTTTATATAAATATTTTTTTTCTATCTGCAGCAATTTTGATTAGCTATAACAATGCAGTTAAAACCGCAGAGAAGCTAATAATTAATAATTAGAATTGCAATGATCATTATAATAATTACAATACTTTGGATAATTGTTTACCAACCTAAATAGCCTATATAAAAATTTAAATAAGTTTATTGTGTTTCTCCTTACTCTGACATCTACAAACATAACAGAAAAGCTGATAAAATTAATAAAATTATCGGAAAAGACAGAAATCAAAGTGAGAAAGATAATTTTCTATTATTAATAATGATAATAAAAAAATGATCTTCCTGAACTTGTGTCTCAATCACCAAACCTTTGCTCATACTGATGATGTCACTACAGGGTAATAGGCCATAATGCAGAGAGCAGCGGTTAGAGACAGGCACAGAAAGAAGGAGAGAGAGTGAGGGGTGTACTTTGTTTATGACAGAACAATCTGACAGATAACACATCACTCATAATGGTCCAAAGTCCAGATCTACCCCAGCCAATGAAACACACTGGTATAGTTCACAAAGACATTACAGATCTCCCAGTTGTGGAATACGTGGCCCACATCTGAGAACGGTGTGTGTATGACTGTTTAGGCCAGAAGAGAGAGATGGACATCCTGGAGACAAGTGCCTTTGACCGCAGACAACGCAGAAACACGGTAATCACAGAAAACACACACACACACACACACGGCCGTAGCTAGAGGATTCGGGGGCCCCTGAAAAAATATTGATGTGGGCTCCCTCTACCAATATCATAGCATATAGATGAACATGGATACCCACATATAATAGAAGATGGGGATGTTGTTGTAAAACCTTTATTTTAAAAGTATAAAAGTTTGTTTATATAAAAATTACAACTAATAAAAACTAACAAAAAGCAAGAAATTGTTAAATAATAAAACCAATTTAAAAAAGTAACAGCAAAATAATGTTTTTTCCCATCAGTCTGTTATAATTCATAAATCATAAAGTAAACATTTAGAAAGTGACAATAATGCAGTCAAATTTAAAAAATAAAATAATTTATTGTCTTTTTAATAAAGATGGAACTGGTAATATTATTAAATAAAGTGGGACTTACAATTGTATTGGGTCCATCTGGTGTTTGTCACCGACTGAATAATTAATAAATACTTTAAATCGGACTAAACTATTTTTAGGGAGTGAAGAAAAGCATATATTTGGAAAACATATTTAACCAAATTGCATGTTGGTGGTTTTCATTTAAATCTCAGGCATACAACTAAATATTAGAATTATTCATACAACAGGGGCCTATATAGTATAACTGCTGGATTTTGTGGGGCACCATCATAGACTGTAAAAAAATATGGACAAAGCGTCTGTGACGTCACCCATAGACTTTCTGAAGAACGGGTTTGAGGCCGTTTATGGGGGGTATGGGCGGCGCCATCTTGGAAAATCTTTTCAGAAAGGATACAGAGGTGGTACTATGATGTGTTGTATTGTATCAGATCATGGCCGAGACGTCAAATTTCAGGAATTCCACTCGGCGCAGCCCGTTATCAGCTGTCAATCAAGCTGTCAATCAAAGTTAACCACGCCCTTAATTGTCATACATTTTATATCTAAATATGATCTAAACTAACGAGTTAGAAAAAAATTCACCCCCTCACAGTTGTCAGGCACTCAGAACCTATCGAAAAATACAATAAAAGTCCATGGGACCAACCTGTAAAAACACAAATTTATGCTGTGAAAACTGACATTTTATCATGGGGGTCTATGGACTTTTGGGACCTGCCCCTAGCGGATTTTCGATGTATTGCAGTTTTTCGCCATTCTGGGGATAGGATTCATTTCTCAGATTAGAATGTTGCCGCTTGGGCCCCATGGGAAGCGGGGTCCCCTATAATTGTCACCACCTTTCACCCCACTAGCGACGGCCCTGCACACACACCTGCACACAAATACAGAAACCTGCGTTCTGTGCTTTTGTGGGATTCACAAACATCCAGTTTAAATATTTAGATCCACATTTAGTCACAATTATTTAGCCTATTATGGCTTCACACTCATATCATGTTTTCATTTCCTCATAACAAAGACATTTGCATTTAATGTTTAATCAAACAAATTGTGAGACTGTTAGAATTCTTTTTAGAGCAGAATGTGCAGACTGTGTGTTTTTATGACTGATGCCTGTACTGTTTTCATTCTTTTCCAGTGCGGTGTACTGTTTCTCTACCTCCTCCCTTTTTTTGCATCCTGCACAATATACTTCTATTTGTGGATCCCAGACTCCGCCCCCTCTCTTCTGGCTGCTGGAATAAAGGCTGCTCCCATCCTCTCGTTGGTCCTTCTGGTGTTCAGCTATAATGGAAGGCGGAGTCTAATGGGTGTGGCCGGAGGGTTGCTGCTCTCAGCGGGCGGAGACTGTTGCCTTATTTGGCCAGAACTTTTTATTCATGGTAAAAGTTATTTCTTTCTGTCTTAACAGTTATTTCCCATATCTTAACTTAAGACTATCAGGGTTAATGACACAAAATTTACCAAGAACATGCCCAGGCCATATTTCACCCTAATATATATATATATATATATATATATATATATATATATATATATATATATATATATATATATATATATATATATATATATATATATATATACACACACACACATTGGGATATTAGGGATATAATGTTCATGGTCATTCAATGCAAAATAATAATTGTAAAATATGAATACATGATACTAATTTGTTCAGTCTTTATTTTAACTTGATATATACACCGTATTTGTAAGTACTGTATCACAATAATGAGAATAAAATGAGAATTACAATTCAGAATTATGGAACTTGCTATTTTTTATACTTTAAATGTATTTCCATTTTAAAATAGAATTAATCACAATTCTCCACAGTAGTGTTATTTTAACATCAGTTTTTATTAATTTTAGTTCAAGTTTTTGTCATTTTGTTGTGTGATTTTGTCTCTTTTTATTATTATGAAAAAAATAAGTCTATATATTTTATTAATTTTTCAGTTTTAAAATTTGAAATCTTTCCTTGATAACTAGTTAAAAAACGAAGTAAATATTTTATTTTATTTTAATTGACACTTATTTTACTTCAAGTAACAGAAATATTTTTTTATTGTTTTAGTTAATTACAATAACCCTGCTTCACAGTCCAATCTCTTTCTGTTTTCTTTTCCAGGAATGAGCTGTTTTGCTCTGGCCCACTTGCTTTACTCTTTCTCCTTCATGTCATCACGGTATTCTGCAATATCTTCGTCTTTCTCAGTCTATATCCTCTACCTGCCCCTGTGGTTGATCGGCGGTGGACTTTATGTGTACCTGGTGCCTTTCCTACGGCTTGATCCAGAGGCTGACGTCCTCGTCCCAGCCATTGGGGGTTATGTGCTGCTCATTGTCATCATGGCTACACTGGCTGTTCGTACGCGGCGGCCACTTGTCCTGCTGGGGAGCCTGGTCTTCATGGCTTCTGACCTCACGATTGCACTGACAAAGTTCAATGTTTTTGATATAGATTACGAAAGGCACATTATTATGACAACATACTACCTGGCACAGTTGATGATTGCACTGGGTGACGTGAAGGCAGTGCTGGAGGAGGAAGCTGATGATATCCACAAGTGGAAGAGATCATAAAACTGAACTCAGGATATTGGTTCAGTGATGTCACACAAACACTACTTTGTGTATCATCATCACTGAAAAGGGTATAATTGATTACGATATAAAATGGGACCTATTTGAATAAACCTGTCTGTTTCGCAGTAAATCCACAACTATTTTGTGTGGACATGATTTATATCCCTAAATATCTGAAATATTACACAGTCTAACAGCTGAGACTAGACTTACTTGTAGTTTCAATGCAGCAGATGTTAACTCCTCACAACAGACTCTCCGCTGATTTAAATCAAATTTTATTTTGTTTAACAACACAAATATTTATGCTCGGATGCTCCACATTGAAATTATGCTATTTCTAGAGCAGATATGAGTTTGTCTTATTTAAACAGAAAATAAAGGAGGTGATGCCACATTGTGTTACAGATATGTATTTATTCACTGATTCATGAAACTTTTGTGGTCTAGTTGCTGGCAAAAGACAAATGTAAAAAAAATATTTTTTTATGAAATGAAAATATCAGTAAGCATATAGATTAAAAGTTTCAGTCGTAAACATATCTAAGCTGAACATTTAGTATCTTATTAGGCTCAAATTTATTTCATAATAGTATTAATAAATAACTTGTAAAGTGAACTGAAGTGATTTGACACTAATGTATTTTGTGCTGCGTCAAGTCAGGTCAAACATCATCGACCGATGTTCCCCGTTCACTTATAGTGCCATCTGTCGGTTATCTTGAGTTATGTGTGAGGAAAGCGTCTCGGTTACTAACGTAACCACGGTTCCCTAAGAGTAGGGAACGAATATTGCGTAAGTTAGCTTACTGGGAAAACTCCTTTTCTCAAGAATATTGAAGTAAATGTTTTTAAACGCTGTGCAGCTGCACAGCAAACATACAGCTGAGCGCCGTAGCACGCTAATTGGCTGTGTTGCGGCAACTGCATAAGTCGGCTAGGATGCGTGAACCAATCAGGACGCTTTGCGTCAGAGCCCGCCAGAATGGGCGTGGCTTATAGCAATATAAGCCCCCATTTCGCCATAGAATTCAGGTTAAATCGACTGAAGCGATCCCCTGATCAAAGCACGGTAGCAGGGAACCGTTCCCTTTCGAGAGGTCTCTCGTATTGCGTAAGTTAGCTTACGCTATGGGAACCCCTTTCAAAACACCACGCATGCTTAAAAACTTCGACCCATACTATAGCCTAGGCCAAGCACCTGAGGCTCATAGAAGAGTAAAGTTAAGAGTCCTAATATGGCCAGATCAGTAATGAGCCAGGAAAAGAATAGGAATGGGCCTTATAAGGGGCCATTCTCCTAGTATATATAAGTTCATGTTTATCCAGGACCAGACAGATTTCGGGCCTTATAATTGTGAAAATGTGCTTAACACTTTATTCATAAAGAACCTATGCTTGCAAAGTGGTCATTTCCATATTATAAAACCTCATAAATGTGAACGGTGAGGCCCAGCCTGCCGCCGCACAAATATCTTCAATTGGTATTCCACTTGACCATGCCCACGACGAGGCCATGCCTCTTGTGGAATGAGCTTTGATGCCAATGGGACAATGGAGGGCCTTAGACTCATAAGCCAGCAAGATGGCATAAACTATCCAGTTTGACAGTCTCTGCTTCATGACCGCGCAACCTCTGGTGCGACCTCTGAAGCACACGAAGAGCTGTTCTGACTGCCTGTCTCAAAACGTCCGTGCCTTGGCTTCAGGACGACTCTGGAGTCATTAGGCCCGAATTCAAGGCAGGAAGCGCTCACTGAGAGTGCTTGCAAATCACCCAGTCTCTTGACTGATGCCAGTGCTAGAGGGCAGTTTTGAGTGAAAGCAGCTTCAGGCCAGCAGACTGTCGAGAGCGTTGAGGAGAAGGAAGGCTTTAGACGAGCTAAATGCGGCACTTTCCATGACTTTGTTAGCTCGCCGTGCACTTCTGGAAGGAAGGGGGCGGGTCTCTTCTGAGGGGCCTGTTGGCGCCCCTGCAGGAATCATTCGTCCAGCCTGCTGCGCATGGGCTACTCGAGCGAAGAGCATTCAAGCCCGAGGTCTTCAACGGCCTTAGTTAGCACACGGACAAGCTCTGCGTCAAAGCTGGTTCTTACGTTGTTCACGCTGGCTTGTGTTGAGGATGCGGGGTCAGTCACAGAGCCCGCCCATTCCTCGCATTGGGATGCAGCGAAAGAAACGCTGTCATCTTTCTCATCTTCCTCGTCTGATCCACCAAAAGAGCCGAGACCGGCCGCTTGCTGAGAGGGGCGCTGGTGCGCCTGAGTAAATAGGACCGGCGAGGGTGTTTCTCTGGGAGAGAGCAAGGCATGCGGGGACTTGGACGGCGTGTGCTCACTTGTGTTCATCCGCTCTGACATCCTCTGTGTCAGAGGAATTTTTCTTGCACGGCTCAAGGTGAAGCGGAAGGCGAGGGGTCGTCGTGGGTGAAGGTAGCCAGACGAGACCCCAGGGTGGAGAGCGCCATTTCATCACACTCCGGGCAGCCGCCCTTAGCGAGTGCAGCTTCCGCATGGTCACGGCTCAGACAGGAAGCACAGAGGATGTGACGCCGTTACTAACGGCATTGCTTTTTCCAGTAACGAGTAATGTAATTGATTACTCTTCTCATCTTAATAACGCCGTTACCGTTACTGCCAAAAAATGCGGCGCGTTACTATAACTGATGAAGCTGTTTTTTTTTCATCAGACCAACTAGATTTCTGAGCGAGTGGCAAATACTTTTTTTTACTGTTCTTCCTTGGTTAGTGGGCAGAGCACGAGACAAGCGCATAAATGCGCTTTTCCCAGATCGGCCATTTTGAATTATAAACTAAAATGCTGTATTTTCTGAACGCATGAACGAATTGTTACGAAACTTGGTATGGGTCATCAGTACGATGCCCTGAAGGACCCTGAGAAGTTTCGAAACAGCGCGACCTAGTGGTATTTTTTTTTCAAATGCTTATAACTCTGGGTGTGGTTGACTTATTTTCACGGGAGTCATCACGTTGGGTTCCTGAATCCTTGCCGAGTCCACAGATACCAAACATACTTAGCTTTGTCTTACGGTTTGTGTAGCGTTGCGATTTAGCGGAAAAAAAACATTTGGCTATATATTCGAAACCGCTTGTCCGATCGAGACGAAACCACCGTCAGAAGTTTGGAAACATAGGTCGATAATAAAACACCAATGCCCAAATGCGAAAATATTGATAGTAAGGGGTAGTAAAATTTAAACAAAGTCATGTGTCAGTCATTTTTTTACGTGTTTTTTCATATAAATGTCTATAACTCTGAAGTGAATTGAGATATTTTCACCAAAATTGACACACATATGTATGGGCTCACTCTGAGGACACATAAAAAATTGTGGGACTGAGCCTCTTGGCGGCGCTATAATAGAACAAAACATGAAATTCCCATTGACTTCAATACAGTTTTGTGAAATAAAATGCAATACTAAACAAATGCATTGGTTTAATATTACGAAACTCAGAATGTGCCAACAACACCTTCCCCTGAAGGTACTCAAAATATTTCGAAACAGCGCCACCTAGTTGTCAAAAGGTATAACAAAATTTCCAAAAAGGCTAATAACTTTTGAATAAATCTGCCTGTTGAAATGCCACTGGTCTTAATAGATTCCTTGGGTCAAGCTGAGGACATGGATACCAGGTTTTCCTTATTTGGCCGAACTTCCTGTCCGCCATCTTGATTTTCAGTCAAAACTTACTTTTTCGAACTCCTCCTAGACCGTTTGTCCGATTTTCACCAAAATCGAATCGTATCATCTCCAGACCGTGCCGACTAAAAGTTATAGATTTCGTGTCGATAGATGAAAACGTTTTTGTATAGCGCAGCAGCAAAGTTGAGGCATGATGCTAAAAGCACTATTCAGGCTTTATCTCTGCAATGCCTTGACATATTGACACCAAACTTTGTGTCATTGTCACTTCTCTCTGACCACATCACATCAGTTTTGTAACTGCGCCACCTATTGGTCGAAAGTGATAATCCATTAAATCATATTTTTATTTACAGTTTCTATGATTTTTCAGCCATTTTGCCTACAATTGTCTTTAAATGTCTTTAATTGCTCATTGTTGCAGTTGGTCTGACACTTTCAGCAATGTTGGCATGTCTTGTCGTCTGATTGTGCTTGGCCCCGGTAGTTGCTGCTTGCAGCTATATTTGTTATTTCTTTTTGGTATATTGCTTAACAAGCTTAATTTAATTTTGCCCAGTTGTGGCCTGTTGAGGGGCAATAAATATGAAAATTTCCAAAACATCTATTGTGCTACTATATAATTGATCCACTATATAAACATAATATCTACATACATCGCATTTGATTGGAGGCTAGTCTCACTTTGTCCCACAGCAACATTTTTTTTTTAGATGTGTGTCCAATGTTTCATGTTTCTGTTAATAATGTATTGTATTAAGTGTCCATTTCAGTATAATATTCAGATTTATCATAAATAATTGAACATGCACATGTATTTTAAGTTCCGTTAAAGAGGGTAGAGGTGGGGTCACATTTGAGCATTTAAAATTTAATTTTACTTGAAAGTAACGCAATAGTTACTTTCTTAAGTAACTAGATACTTTTAAAATTTGTAACTGAGTAACTAATTTAGTTACTTTTTGGAAGAAGTAACTAGTAATTGTAACTAATTAATTTTTAAAAGTAACTTGCCCAACACTGGTGGTCAGTGAAGTGAAACTTGCTGAAGGAGATTAAATCTGAATTCTATGGTGAAATGGGGGCTTATATTGTATAAGTCAAGCCCATTCTGGCGGTCTCTGATTGGTTCGCGCATCCTAGCCGACTCGCCATAGGTTCGTGCCAATGAGCGAGCTGAGGCACTCAACTGTATGCCTGCTGTGCAGCTGTACTGTCTGCGTTTTAAAAAATTTCAATATTATCGAGAAAAGGAGTTTTCCCATAGACATATTACGCAATATGAGAGACCTCTCCGAAAAGGAACTTCGGTAGGCTATTCCCAAACACACACACACACACACACACACACACACACTTACCAGAACTGAGGGGAGATGGGAACTGAGAGGCTAATCTACGGTCAAATTGATCTTCAAGACAGGAATGAACTCCGTTTCATTTGTGAATAATGCTGATGGAATCATCACATGCTTTGTTGTGGTGATGAAGAGACGTTCACGTTCCGAGGGAAAGAGGATATCAGTCAAAATTAGTCCGATAGGCAAATTATGAATGGAAAGTCTGAAGAAAGCCTAAATCGGGAAACACACCGTGTTTAGACAACAACTTTCGTAACGCGAGTTCTCTCAGGTAAATAGCCTATTTTACATTTTTTCCCCATTAGTTCATAAGCTTATACAAACCATTTTTATTGAATTTCTGGATTGTTATACATTAACGGACTTGAGGAGCGAACATTCATGAGCTGTATGTAATATATATATATATATATATATATATATATATATATATATATATATATATATATATATATATATATATATAAACTGACCCCCCCCCCCCCCCCCCCCAAAAAAAATAGGTTTGGCATATTATATCTGTATCAACCGTTTTCTGTTATTATATCCAACTCGTTCCTGTACATCTGAAAAACACAGCTAAGTTTATGCCCTAACAAACAGTAGTTTCTTGATGGTATAATTAACCAAACAAGTGCCCATTTATCCTCAAAATAACTCCACAATCAGCCAGCATAATGCAGGGTGTCAGTTGTAATGACTTGTTATTTTCTTCCTGTTTCCTGTTTGTTTTGAGCTGGTGTGCTCTTCCTCCTCCTGATGTTCGGGTCTGTCAGTCAGTATGCCTATGGGCTGTCATGCTGTGGCCAGTTGCCTTTCTCTCACTTTCACCCTCCTGCTCCACATCTTGGATGTGTGTCTGTGCCTCCAAGCAGAAAACGGATGCCCCGAGAGCTGTCTCTGCTCAGAGATTGTCTACGGCGGGCTGGTGGTCCGTTGTAGTGACATGCACCTGATTGCAGTGCCACGTGACCTTCCGAACACCACAAAGCATCTATACCTAGACAACAACCTGCTGCTTACCATACCATCTGATGCCTTTATAGGGCTCCCACTACTGTTCAAATTAGATCTTTCCCACAACAGGTTGGCCTACCTGGAGCCTGGAGCCTTTCAAGACCTTGCAGACTCGTTGAGCAGCCTGGATCTTTCTTCTAACCAGCTGGAGACCCTGGACCCCAAGGCATTCGGCGACCTCAGAGCCCAGACTAACCTTTCTCATAACCCCTGGCTGTGTGACTGTCGTCTGCAGCTGGCTATGCCACAGCTGCTTTTGGATCCCTCCTCCCTCACTGAGGTGGTGTGCAACACTTCTGAACCCGAAGCCCTGGAGGCTCAAGGTATGCCCTTCATTCTGGTGGCGACTGATCTTGACTTCTGCACAGCAATCCAGAGGACCACTGATGTGGCTATGCTGATAACAATGTTTGGCTGGTTTACCATGGTTATATCCTATATAGTTTACTATGTAAGGCAGGGCAGATCTGAGGAGTCACTGACACTTAACGCTGTAACAGAATTATGAATAACAGGGTTAAAATTACATACCTAGTTATCACACTGGTTTTTCTTTTTTTATGTTTATGTATAAAAGATCAAATATAGAGAGAAAATGACAGTAAAGACTTATATGATGTTACAAAAGATTTCTACTTCAAATAAATGATGTACTTTTGACCTTAAAAACAGAAAAGAAGTCTTGACGGTTTCCCCAAAAAAGCAGAACAACTGCTTTCAACATTGATGATAATAAAAAAGAAAAAATCAGCATATTAGACTGATTTCTGAAGGACCATGTGACACTGAGCTGGAGTAATGATGCTGAAAATACAGCATTGACATCACAGAATATTTTTTTATTTTAATAAAGTAAAATAGAAAGCAGTTAATTTAAAGTGTTATAATATTTCACAATATTGCTGTTTTAACTGTGTTTTTGATCAAATAAATGTAGAATTGGTGAGCGTAAGAGAATTAATCAAAAAATCTTAGTGACCCCAAACTTTTGAACAATAGTGTTAAGTCACTCTTTTAAATGTCATCATATTTGAAAGATGTTAATAATCCAGTGTAATAAAAAATTGACACTTAAAAAGTGATTATCATTATTTATAGAAATATGCATTAAAAACCAACTGAGAACTTGAGATACTGAGACTTGGTAACCATTTCTTTTGGACACAAGACCAATCGAAAATATGCTACTGGCCGGATCAAAAGCTTTTTTTTTTATTATTAAAATATGGTTCCTGAGGTTAAAGAATGTGTCTTTCAAAATGGGACACACATGTTGTACATACAGTATATTAGATTTGAGCCCATTGTGGGTTTTTGTGAGACTCCAATAACAGTGAGATTATGTGCAGTACCTGTATATCATACTGTATCCATTGAAATAGAAATACTGATCTGGGCTTAGGTTGCTAAATTATGCAGACAATATGCTCCTATGACTTGTATTACTCATATAAGATGTCTACTTTTAACAAGTAGCCAGAGTTGGATTCAGACTACACCTAATAACTACACCACATTTGCACTCAAAATTAAACTATCTTATAAAGACGGAAGAGCTTGAACCCTTCAGTCTTCAGATGTACAGCACTGTCATCTTTTATTATTGTTGTTCGGGCCTGCTAGGCATGATGGACCAGCACCTGCTCCCCATCAGTGGCATCTGTTAATAGTAATGTTTAAATATGTTTATCAAGGTCTTCATGATTTTTAGACCCAGGAGCTGTACTTTGAAGATGTTTAATTCAAGAAATTCCATGTTCTACTGAGTCTTTCTGAATATTTCATATGTCTCTGCTTTACTAATCAGTGAATCACAATTTTATTGTCAATTATTGACAGCAAGTGCTCAGGTGCCCGCCCAGTGTTATGAATTTCCATTCATATATGATTCAACTGCTGTATTTAATATATTATTATTAATATGCTTTAAAGAAGTCATGAACGGCATTTAAAAAAAAAAAATTATAATGTTATTTGGGGTCCACTTATAACGTTTGCAAGTTTTTTACACAATAAGCATCATAATTTAGAAGTAATAGGCTATTTTCTATCCTATTTTTGACCTTCTCCTTTAAAACACTCAGTTTTGATAGGCCGCAACGCCCACTGCTATGATTGGGTATTTCAACATCCCCGCCATTACACATGTGGAATTGTTTTGAAAACTTCCGATGCTAAAAAATGGCAACCAGTGAGTTTGAACCGAAATCAGAAGAAAACGGACCTATAGACCAATGATTATAGTTGTTTGTTATTGTGTATTTGTAAGGTATTGTATTTTATTACATTATGTTAGTGTTGAAACAAAGACGCTACAGTAAGGTGTTTATCTCGTTACATAGTTGAAACATTTGCCAACTTCATTAATGCACATTACATAAGCTTTTGCGGGAATAACTTTAATGTTAATGCAGTTATACTGTAGTTGACAGGATAACTTACAGTGTTTTGTGTAAACTAATTATGAATGAATGACCATTGTTTGCATATCATAATATCATAATTTTCATAAAATTATAAGTATTGTAAGCACATATGAAATTATCTGTATTACACAAAGCAATAGTGACATTTATTGTGATTATATATAGTTTTATACTCTTTATCATATACAGAAATGGACCATGGTGAACATATTTAGACAGCTGAACCCTGTTTTGTTTTTTAGACCGTTTAATACAACTTTCAAAAAAGTCCAGTACAAACGTCACTGCCGCTCATCAACGGCAGCTGTCAGAGTTGCGAAAAGAACAGTCTTCCGTAGTCCATCCCATTTAATAACGCTTGGTCAGACCTTCGTGTCCTTCGGAGGATGCAGCCTCTGAATTGGGACACAGCTAGTAGGCAGGAGTTACTCCAACGGTTAATGGTTACAATAGTTCTCTAGTCACCACTACACTGAATATGGTTTCTTCACTATAAATGCTTTAGACATGTAAAACATCCGCGTTTCACATTATTATTGGGTGCTTTCATAATTGAAGTGCATATATGTGACATCATTGTGTGATTATGTAAATTAATAACCAGTTAATTGAAACGAACTGTCTGAAAGACCCAGTTTGTGAAAAGAATTGGACTTCCCATCATGAACTGTGACATGATGTGCATAGCTGCATACCCAACATGCGAATCACGCCTTCTTTAGAAACACATGAATGCACACAGCAGAGTCTTGAAAGCGTCACGAGAGAAACGCATAAATGCGAGTCAGGTCTTGAACGGCTCGTCCTGGTAGAACGTCACGGGTTGCTATCTCGTAATTACAGTTAAGACGGTTACGATGACCATTTTTTTGGTGCTGAGAAAGTACATATTCACAGAAAATACATATTTTAATACTTAGGTCACTCCTATTATTGATTGCTACCAGGATGTGAAGAGAGATTTATCCAGTATAACAAAAAGTGTTTAGAAAACACATTGCATATCCTTCCTTTAAATGTCAAAAGGTCAAATAAAAAAATGTGATTTCTCTGTTTATGATTAACTTATCAGCCCCCTAATTATTTTGTAACATCTGAAACAAGCTGTGCTCAGCATAGGTTTTGGTGGTTTGTGGCAGGTCAGATGCTCTTTTTGACCATTTATTGCTCATCATGTTGAGCAATGTTCAATGTTTCTATTGAGGCAAAAGATTTCCTGCAATGCAAAAATGCACCTAAAAAAATGTGCAGTCTCAAGCTTTTGAGTAATTAATACATGCTCAATAAAAGAATCAGTTACTGATAACGACTACAATAGAATAAAATAGGTTGCTTACAACAAATTGATCAAAATAGAAAATAATAGATATAAAAGTAAAGACTACATTTTTGCATAGGCATAATAGGCCTTTAAATGCATTCAAAATTACCCCTTGCATACATAATGTGGCACAATTACAACACCATACAAACAAAAAATATCAAGACCACGAATCATCACATAAGAGTTATTTCTTCATCTTAAGCTCATAAAACGTGTATAATATTTCCAGCAATCTCTCTAAATGAGGTTATTTTGCTGACTGGTAATTCTGAAGCAAAAGGGCTCACTGAGATAGAAGAGCACTAACGGACTTCTAAGAAAAGTAGTGAGATCATACACACAACTGTATTATCAATTATTGCTGGAAGCATCTGCTGCTCCATTGCTGTATTATCAGCTATGTCCAGCTTTATACATTTCTGTTCATATGGCTTCATCTGTTGTATTAACTTTTATAAAACTGTTTTTTAAACAGTGGAGTGACATGGTGGCTCAGACATACAGGACAGTCTGTGTTCACCATTCAGTTTTCCTACTTTAATACCTGGTGATGCAAAGTGAGTGGATGCCTTTTAACTCTTCCCCGCCATAGGCCTTTTACACAGACTGTAATGATGTGTTTTAACGGTCATAAACATCGTAAGTCCTGCAAAGTTTTTTTAATTTAAAAAAAAAAATGTATGTACATTTATAACTCTATACTTTGTATTATATTCATCAAATTACAAAAAAATAGTTAACGCTGTTGTGAGGGTGTTTCTAATAGATTGGCTGTGGGAGTGATGGTAAAAAGGACATATTTCTCTGACTGCCGCTATTAGTCTCTCTGTTTTTTTCTCTTTTGAAAGTTGTGAATGTTTTTCAAGAGTAAAAACAAGAGTTTTTCTTTTGCTTTTTGAGCAAATGGGAACACCAAAAATATATTTCATGTAGTCTTACCACATTACAACAACACTTACACTTAGACGTCGACAGAAGTAAAAGAAAAAATTGAACAAGTCATGTACAAACAACACCGACACAGCACACAGCCAGGAGGAGGAGCCAGGCAAGGCCGTGAGAGAGAGAGAGAGAGAGAGAGAGAGAGAGAGAGAAGAGAGAGAGAGAGAGAGAGAGAGAGAGAGAGAGAGAGAGAGAGAGAGAGAGAGAGAGAGAGGAGAGAGAGAGAGAGAGAGAGAGAGAGAGAGAGAGAGAGAGAAAAAAGGGGGGCTAGGTTTTAAGTCATAATATTTTATTAAACCTTAAATTATTCATCTTAAGCCATAAAGTCTCTACATACTGTACGTATAGTACAATGAAAAAATAAATGATCAGAAGTTTCAGTATTATCACAAAATACACCATTACTTTTTCTTTTGCACAAATTCGTGGATATACACAATTAATTTTTTTTACATGAATTTCCTTAGCTTTGGGAGTTGATTGGAATTTTAATGGGAGACACCAGGTGGGGGGTTATGAATTGAAAGATATCCTTTGATTAAACATAGTGTTGGGGATAGCTTTAACCATAGAATTGAACGTGTTCTGCCTACAGGTTATGTCATATACTTGAGACAGAATCTCTCATGTGATATAAACCTCTGCTATTGACTAAATGAAGCACCAAGATACCATTCTCCATACAGTCCTTTTTATACAGTGATTTGTTTCTTATTGTGATATATCTATTATTCCATTTTGTGTGGTGTAAAATTATGGTTGTAGAGCTTCCAGTAACAAAACTTGCTGATGAAACTGGGATAGTTTGATAGAGAGACGCTGGGGAGTGAAATCACATCTAAGTAAAAATGATATCCGTCCCACTTTTTTTAAAAAATTCTCTGGGGATATGAAACAAAAAGTTTTTGTTATTAAGAAAAGATTTTAACCAGTTAATTTTAAGGGTTCCATATATGAAATCAAAGCCAATGACTTGTAGACCTCCATCTTCCCAACTAATATCTCTCAATAACCATAAGTTAAGTTTGGATTGGCATTTATTAACTACTTTCCACAGATTCACATTTTCACATTCAATTAAATCTTTGTAATTTTAAATATATATTCCTAAATATTTCACTGTGGATTTTATAGGGATGTTATAGGCCTCGGTTGACATTGACATTGATGAATTGGCATTAACTCACACTATGAAATGACTATTTCAAAACTGTGACTAATGGCTTGTTTTTCATTCTTTTTCTACGTTTCATCTGACAATACAGATTCAAAACATAAGTTGCAAAACAAAAGGTAGCCTATTTCCCACTGAAAACAAAAACTATGAAACAAGATAAATTAGTTCTGCAGTTTTGTTTTATTTGTTCATCTGTTTTTTAGCATGCAAATATATAACATATTGCTATGTTCAATACTGAGACTTGGTCACCATTTCTTTAGGAGTTTTAGGTCACAATTGAAAATATGTTGCTTTTTTAGGGCTCCTAGGTATTAGCACAATTGTTTTATAAATTTGCTATGGGAGCCAGTATTATGCATTTGCACTCATACTGTATATGATTAAACTGCTAATTTTTAATAAATTGTCATAGGAAGTGAAATTATTTGAGTCGATAAACTGAACAACTCCTGATCATGTTGTTTTATATCTAAAACCTGCTTTGCTTAGCATAAACAGAAGTGTGTGGTAGATCAGATGACAATTTACTGTATCGTTCAAGACTTTCCATCAAAATTATAATGCAGTGTCATCTGTCTACTGACAAAAAAACTGAAAAAAATTAAGAATGTAAATGAGACTTTAATTTTATGATGATTTTAATTCCTTTTTGTATGTAAAGCACTTTGAATTAACATTGTGCATTAAATGTGCTATATAAATAAACGTGCCTTGCCTATGTTATTTTATATTGTAAAATATTTATACTGTAAATGTTTGCTCTACTTTTCTGACTTTAGCCTACTCTTCCCCACTTTCTCTTTATTATCCTAAAAGTAAGAAAAGTGATAGATTTTTAACAGAATTCAAAAAGTGCTTACTGCTATTATAATCTATTACTCTTGAATGTGTTAATTAGGCCTAGTAAAACATTAGTTATAATCATTTCCCAGAATTCATAAAAATACACCTTAAAGGGTTAGTTCACCCAAAAATGAAAATTAAGTCATTAATTACTCACCCCCATGCTGTACCAACCTCGTAAGACCTTCGTTCATCTTCGGAACACAAATGAAGATATTTTTGATTAAATCTGAGAGCTGGTTCACTGCTACATAGGCTCCCTCTGCAATTAAAACTTACAAGCAGAGGAAGACGCGCGCTGTACATAGTTGTAGAAGAAGAACATCAGTTTTCGCGCATGCGTCGTGGAAATCTCTTGAAGTCTCGTCTCAGGCCCACATGGAAGTAGTAAGTAAGTAAGTAAGTAAAATTTATTTATATAGCACTTTTCACAGATAAACATCACAAAGTGCTTCACAGTAAAATGTAATACAAGAGCAATTTAAATACATTCCCCAAAATACAAACAACAAACAACCATAACAACCCCTCGACTAACCAAAAGCCTGCTTGAAGAGCAAAGTCTTCAGTTGTTTTTTAAAAGAATCAGCTGAGTTTGCGCAACGTAAAACAAGAGGCAAAGCATTCCACAGCCTGGGAGCGACTGCCTGGAATGACTGGTCCCCTCTAGTTTTAAAATGGGTACGGGGAACAACTAATAACTTCTGATCTAAAGACCTGAGACTCCGGGTAGGAGTGTGGAGCTGTATCAGGTCAGTGATGTAGGTAGGGACTTGGCCATGCAAGGCTCTAAAGGTAAGAACCAGGATTTTAAAATGAATTCTATACTGGACTGGTAGCCAGTGAAGTGATGCTAAAACAGGTGTGATGTGGTCTCTTTTCTTAACGTGGGTTAAAAGCCTTGCAGCAGAGTTCTGAACAGCCTGGAGACGATGAAGCTCCTTCTTACTCAAACACGTAAAAAGACTGTTACAGTAGTCTAAACGGGAGGAGATGAACGCATGAATAATCATCTCTAACTCACCTTTAGTCACAGATGATCTGAAGTAATGGAATAGTCGAATAAAGTTGTTATTTTTGTGTGTTTTTTTCCGCACAAAAAGTATTCTCGTCGCTTGATAAACTTATAGTGGAGCTACTGTAGGCACATGGAATACTTCAACATTTTCTTCAATGACTTTCTGGGCCGTCAAGTTTCAATTGCCGAGGGAGCCTATGTAGCAGTGAACCAGCTCTCAGATTTAATCAAAAATATCTTAATTTGTGTTCCGAAGATGAACGAAGGTCTTACGGGGTTGGTAAAGCATGAGTGTGAGTAATTAATGACTTAATTTTGATTTTTGGGTGAACTAACCCTTTAATTTTATGCAGAATTTTTATACTTTCAAATCACTTTCGGCATTGGAAATACTGTGGTCTTTTAAGTCTCAGTGAGTTTTTGGTGATTCCCCCCCCCCCCCCCCCCCCCATCTTTTATTTGAAAAAGTTAGCATCACATGCAAATTTATGACCAAGTTTGAATCACTGTTGAATTTTGTTTTGATTTTGCACATTGAATTAGCATTGATATTGCGTCCTTGTACTTTTCTGTTGTGGAAATGCATTTTGTTAACCTTTTTACAACTATTTAGCATTAGATTATTGAACCATTGAAACAACAACTGACATTACTTCAACCACATTTCAATGTTGAAGGTCAGTCATGTGCCGGCTGGGTTGAGAAATAAGTTGGTTAATGACGATATGACAAAGGGGGTGGAGGAGAATCTAGTTATAGGATATATAAAGAAGAGATCCTTCATCTGAATTCTACAACACACAAGATCCAGGTCCTTTACTGGTAGGGTGGTAATGTATTGATCTGAATTTAATCAACATGTTTTGACATTGACATTGTTATGGAACTGAATTGAACTAAACTGGACTGAATAATGACACTGTTGTCTTCTGTATAGCAAATTGATAGTAATTTCATAATTTATTATTTTTGCAACATTGACACTGTCACTTTGCTGTTTATTAATCTGAAGCCTAGGCTCTATATACTGTAAATAAGTGTGACTTGACTTGATCTGAACATTTTTATTACAACAAAAATGAAACATTTAGTATTTAGTTACGTTGAAGCAAATATATTAATATATGTAAATTGTAAAGTAAATATATATGTAAAGAGTAAATATTGTTATTGCATTAAAACTTCTGAAGTTCTTGTAACATATAGATAAAACATTATGTATGAGAAATATTAATTTCAGACTTTATTAATTCAATCATAAATAGGCTACAGAATTGATATATTTTTCTTATTGCTGAATAAAGCAATGAAATAATTTAAAGTTCCCTTTCTTTTATTGCAGAAAGTTAACCTACTTCCTCAGTGGCGATAAATTCTGAAGAAACTAAAATGGCGAATGAACATCTGATAACAAAGCTCGGTGTTTCCACCTCTAAGGACGAGGAGGACATACTTGGAGCTCAAGGTTATCAGCTCATCAATGTTGACCTCAGGGGAGGTATTGATAAAAACCACCGGATCTTTCTTTGGTACAAGAAAGAGTGTGGCATGAGACCTGTGACCAGGATACAGTTTTCATTCATAAATGAAATGAGCAAAGGTCTTGATAGCGCTGGGTATGAGAAGATCGACAAGAATCTGAATGCAGTAGTTGGTGGAAAGCCCGTCTATCTGTGGTACTTCTACGGCAACACTGAATTCGACATTCCTATCATGGAGCTCGAGGTGAGCAAAGATGCCAAAGAAGAGCCTGCTCTTCTGCAAGACGGCTGGGAGAGACTGGGCTGTGAACTGAACCGTGGTGCGCAGAAAAACCTCATCTACCTGTGGGTGAAGAGAGAGAAGCCGAGCTACATCGGTGAGATCGCAGCAACTTCTGACTTCACTTCTGACAAGCAAAAGTTTGATCTGGGCTTCACTCGTGTGGATGAAGACACCAATCGTGGCGCTGGTGGAAACTATGTCTACCTCTGGTATCGCCGCACAACCGATAAGAGCAAAGCTCTCACTGCTCTTAATGTATCCACTGACTTCCAGGAGAATGTAAGAATTCAGAATGAAGGCTTCAAAAAGGTCAGTGTTAATCTCAATGCCGGAACCACTGGAAACGATGTCTACGCGTGGCACCTGAACGAAGGATGTGAATCGCAGATCAAAGCCATGGTTCTACTGATCAACTCTGACGCCTATGGGGTGTATCAGAAAGCTGGTGTCATCTTTGTTAACAAAAATCTCAACGAGGGCAACAAAGGCCAGGAAATGTACATAGCATACCAATAGCGCTCTAGCTTAAATAATGCTTAAATAATCAAATATGTGCCACTATATGGCCAACAAATTATTAAAAATCGTAATACGCTATATAAAAGCATATTGTCACTGAGGGGTTTGTAATATACCCAACCACATAAATTGAAGTGACTTTTGTGATTTTGTTATATTGCATTATGAAATAAAGCATTTTTAACCACAACATATGTTTGGTGAGGTTTTTACATTTGTGTGCCTGTCTTTGGAACATATATGTCTAGCAATATGCACATAATCTACCCATATTTCAGGGTCATAATGCTCAAGGACAAAAAAAGGTCCATCTTCTCTTTATTTGGTGCTGTTGTATACTATAAGACCGAGTGCTTAGATAATACTATTCCACGTTCATAATTGATGCGGAAAATGTTATGTCCATTAGGAACTTGACCCCACCTTGCACATATTGACTGTAAGTGTACTGTGAGCAACTTTGGATATAAAAATATCTACAAAATTACAAATATCCTCATATAACTCTTATCATTTCTCAGGTCATTGCCCATTATGTCCACTAAGTGGAGTAATCACTTTACTTTTGAGTTCATGTCTCTGTGACGAGAACAAAACATGGCAGTCCAAAAAGAGCCACACAGTTACAAAGAGCTGCACAGGTATTTAAAAAAGTATGCCATGCATTCTTTTTGCCATGTGGGGACATTTTGTCCCTATACTGTGGGTTTACCTGAACCACATGTTCAAGAATAAAGTGTAATTCAGTCCTGGTCAGACATATTCTGCTGCTGGCATATTCTATTTAAATCCCAACTTGCTCTCCTTTTCTTGTCCCCGAGAGAAATATAGACCTTTCATTGAAGTCTGTGTACCCTTATGTAACAGGCCTGGTTTTAAAAGCATCTTCTGTGTGCTGCTGCTGCTGCTGGGAGTTGTTCAAAGTGGAATTTCCTGCCATTTTGCAGTGTTCTCTCAGTATGTCTGAGATCAGATTGGCAGATGTCCCGCTGTGCTCGGGACAGATAAGAAAAGTTTTCAGACAGCAATCAGCTGCAGGTTACAGCACAAAACAATGGCGAAATCACCACAGTGATGTGAAGCAGTGATATCGTCTATAGTGCATTTATGTGGGGCTGGATGGGGCAAATAAGGGCATGCACTGTATGTATTTAGTTTTTTCATAGAATCTTATCAAGCAGACTAAAATTCAAATTTGATCAAGTCATGTGACAACCACTCGTCCAGAAAAGCATGATGGTATTATAGTTCACATACTGGCTATGTATGTCTTATCTGACTAAAACAGAAATTCTTAGAAATGATCAGATAGAGTGGCACAAAAGACAAAAGTTTACTTTGATAATGCTCTTGCAACTTATAATAACTGCCTCGTCAGATGCTTTCCAATAGAAAACATTTGCTTCATAAACCATAGAGTGAAACAAAACAGTTTTTGCTTCCAGTTTACAATTGTCAGGTGTAGGCCCTGAATAATGCATTTTTCTATTTTTCTATCTCAGTAGTCTATATGTTTATCTGCAGACTATGAGGGATGCCGCAGTGATCCGGTTATGTAGATATCTCTGGGTTGTTTGCCACTTGTTGGATAACATCTCACACTTTATTTTACACCTGGAACTGTAAGAGATCAGATTAACACACATAGACTCAGAGCAATACCGGTTGTGTACTGCATTTGACAATGTGTTGATGTGATATAGTGCTGATTTCCTGAGGTTAGGGATGATGTGAAGAACTGAAAGTAAAAAAGAGCAAGGGGATGAAAAATTCATCAGCAATACACTGAAGCAGGGGCCTCAATTTAGCAAACCCAACTAACAGGAGTATAAACATGCTGACAAAGCAAAGGAGGGTGTGTGTGTGTGTGTGTGTGTGTGTGTGTGTGTGTGTGTGTGTGTGTGTGTGTGTGTGTGTGTGTGTGTGTGTGTGTGTGTGTGTGTGTGTGTGTTGTGTGTGTGTTGTGTGTGTGTGTGTGTGTGTGTGTGTGTGTTGTGTGTGTGTGTGTGTGTGTGTGTGTGTGTGTGTGTGTGTGTGTGTGTGTGTGTGTGTGTGTGTGTTAGGAAATCCTCCAGTGTTGCATTTTTCCAGCATTTGTCAGCACAGGGCAAGTGTGGGTTTCTCTGGTAAAGTCATCAGGGTGAGACCACAGGAGAATTTTGTCCTGACCAGGTAATGTTTTTCTGTGTGCCAGACGAGTACATGTCGGCATAAAAACTGAAAGTATAACAAAGAAAAAATTTGTAAAAATTTTAGCTTTAGGGGTACAACAGCTGGGTCACTGGGGTAGTACCCTTAAAAAAAACCTTTTTTACTCCTAAACGTGGTAAAACACACACATTAGTAACTTACAAATACATACCTTAATTAACCTTTTTGTGGAAAAAAAAGGTACAAATATGTCCTTTTAAGGGAATTGCCCCAGTGACAAGCTGTTGTACCCCTAAAGGTAACATTTTTACACATTTATTTTCTGTGTACAACAGAAGAAAACTTGCTTTCATTTACAATATATCTTGTTTTGTTTAAGCTATTAAGTACACTTTTCTCTATTATATCCAAATCATAGTAGCAACTAACATACAGTTTCTATTTTATATTTTGTTTCTCTATTACAAATTATTTTCAGGATGCCGTTTAAAGGCTTAGTTCACCCAAAAATTAAAATTATGTCGTTTATTACTCACTAGTCACATGTCATTCCAAACCCGCAATACTTTCGTTAATCTTCAAAACACCATAAACATCAGATAAACAGATATATAAACATCATACAAACATCACATTCAAACCTCATTGGTTCTCGCATGTCAAGCAAGCCTGCTTGAGCTCCCGTTTACCATATTTAATGTGTGCGTTGATTCATTTTATTCGAATTCTAAAAACTGCTTAGAATTAAACTGCTCAATTCATTTCAGTTTATGAACTAACCCTATAAGTAAAAAGTTAAGTTGGAAAAAAAACAAACAAATTTCAGACTATCTTATTTGGTTTATCTCCCTTTTAATGAGAGCAGCTCTTTTGTAAATGATGAATCTTATTAATTTTTCTTCCTATTATTTTGTTACTTTCATAGTGTTTTTGTTGTTGTTATTGTTTTTAATCAAAAAACCATCCGTCTCAGATTTTTGGAGTCCCCCGTGTGTATAAAAGCAAATGTATAAAAATATACAGAATGTTTGTAGAAGATGCTTGCTTAAGGATTTAGCCTGATAATACAAAGGTCGCAGGTTCAATCCTTGGTAAGGACCATGAACTGTGAATTATGTCTTTTTTATCTCTGTGCCCTTGAGCAACGCAATTAGAAATGTTATCAAATTTATCTGCTCAGTGCCAAGTAGGTTTTAAGCCCTTCTGACAGTTTTACCATCCAACATAATGGAAAACACCAAGTCTTTGAGGATAGAATGACATCACATTACTTTCCCTCCTCCATTTCACATCAGTGATTAGAGTAAAAAAAAAAAAAAAAAAAAAAACTGTTCCACAGAAATCCTAGACAATGCTCTCTTTTGTGGTTTGGTCAGGCTAGCCCTAAACAATCAACTCAAGTTTTGTTATTTGTTCCTTACTTGTGTTTACCCAATCTGACCAGGAATTTATGACCCACTGTACAAGGTCAAAGGTTTTCTCATTGGTTAACCACTTGACCCGGCGGTCACCATCACATTGACATACTTCATACTTTGTGTATATTTGTGAGTGTTTGTGCGTTCTTTCAGTGAGTTTGGTCTGTGGGAAGGAGTGTCCACGTCATCCATTACCATTAAAGTCATGACCTCGTACCCCTGAGACGTTTCGGAATTCGGCACATCCACTCTATGCGTGTGTGTGTGTGTGTGTGTGTGTGTGTGTGTGTGTGTGTGTGTGTGTGTGTGTGTGTGTGTGTGTGTGTGTGTGTGTGTGTGTGTGTGTGTGTGTGTGTGTGTGTGTGTGTGTGTGTGTGTGTGTGTGTGTGTGTGTGTGTGTGTGTGTGTGGAAAGAGCTTGAGAAGTGTGCTGTGGGAACTGTCCTCCGCTACAAGCAGCCAAAAAGAACTCCTTATTTTCCTTCCTTGCCTCAGCACAAGGAACATCCACTTCCTGCCTCTCTCCTAGTGCAAACTACTGTACTTACTGATGCATGTTTGTGTGTCTGTGTCTCTAGGACAATAAACTCCCACTGTTACACTGTCATTTTTATTTAAATTGTTGTTTTAACTTAAAAAAAGAAAGTGTTTGTTAAAATTGTACAATTTTAAGTTTAGTCAACTCAAATATCCAAGTTGTCACTTAGTATAATTTCACATTTCAAGTTGACTAAACTTAAACATTTTAAGGCAGCACGAGTACTAAAAAGTGGGCCAATGTAGTCCCAAGTAGCATTGAAATAGTTAACTTACAAGTACTACTATTGCATTGATATTACTTACATAAAGTATTCTTGGAAATATACTTGCGCTTATATACATTTAGAGGATTTATAAAAGGAACTTGACGTATAGCTTTTTACTTTTTTAAAGGGTCTCTATAATCCCAAACTGGGAGTCAGAGAGTACTAGAACTTATTTAACTAAAGGGAAGAAGCTAAATCCAGATCAAAAGAAAGAGAGACAAGACTACCGTACTTTATGCGAATAAAAGCTGAGTCAGTCCCAGACACCTTGATGATGATACATGTGACCTTCAGGTTTGGCAAAAGCTTTCATGCCATTCTTGGTATCTCAGTCATGTAATTCCTCTCTGATTTCTCTCAGGGGAGATATGAGTATTTCAACTTTTCTTTCTTTCTTTTTTTGAAAGAAAGTTATTTCACCATTTCCATGGGTTTATCTTGTATTTGCTTTCACCCAAATGAACAACCAACATGAAGTCCAAAATTCTGAAACCACTAATGAAAATGTTTTTTTTTTTGTTTTTTTTTTTGCATTAATATCCTTTTACATACAAATCATATTATCACCATAACAATTTAAATGAAAGCTCAATTAATAGGCTTCCACACATAGATCTGGGATTTGAAATACACACCGGTTAAATGTGTCACTCACAGAATCTAGACCAGATGGTCTTGAAAATGGTCTCACTTTCAACTTTTTTTGTAGCTCTCACTACTTGAAATCTATACTGAAACTGTTCATCTGTTAGCTCACTGAACCGTGTTACCTTTCTTATTCTCACATCTAGTTTTTGTTCCGAATTCATTGTCATATTTACTTTTACAAGAAAGCAATTATTTTTGACTGGGTGACAAAACTGAAAATACTAAATGTAATTACTTGCACCATCTTAAAAATTTCAACAATCTGACATAAAAAATTCTTAAACAACATTACATCATTTTTCTAACAGTTCTGGGAAACCTTATGTTATGTTTCTCAAGATTTTATGCAACAACAGGTATGGCTCCTGCTTTCTCAACATCTTTTGTTTCCATATGACCTGCTTTACAAAGGTACAGTCGTGAAATACTTCATTCCAACTACTACATTCTTATACTGGTCTTGTTGTCTAAATTTTCTAGACAGCTATTTTAAAAATACATTCATTGCTGTGTCACTTGACTACATTCTGTACACTTGACAACAAATTAATGTCACTTGACTACATTCTGCAACATACTGTACCACAAAGGTTTCATACTTTCAGTGCAATGAAGTGAAAGGATTATTATCCTCTTATAATGTACATTTTAAGCCTATAGGACTGGGTCATAACCAGCCAAACCTTGACCTATTAGTTAAATCTACATTTAACAATCTTCTGAATCAAATTCCTCTTTAATGTGATTACAGAAATATATACTTGTAGATCATTGTGTTTTAATGTGGCAGTGTGATGTTGTGCATTGCCTTATCCCAGTTGCAAAGAATTCAATCTTTTTGTTTTCCATTGTGTGTTACAATAATAATAATGAGAAATCCCAGTGCTACATAAACGAATGTCCACATTGAGACATTCATGATCCCCTTGAGTCATGAAATCAGCTCAGAATTGTGGTTGTTGTACGAATAGGAGATTGAAACTACTCGAGTCTAATTTCAGATGAGATGGGAGACTGTGAGAATGACTGTTATTATAAATTCTCTAGATTCATCATGTCGTAAATGCAAATGTGCTCTGCAGGGTGAGTGATTTTCCATTCCTCTCTTTCCTTTAAACGATTCATTCCTGCCGAGGAGCAGATCGTTGGAAAGAGACTCAACACAGTCGCTACCCTGTTTCAGGTTTACTTACTTTGCTTTTTTGTCTTTGTTTCTACTGGCATTACGAAAGTATGGATGATAGCAGCTATGCGATTGAGTATTTGGTTTCATATTAATGTTGCCTCCAAAGCTGAGCTTGCGGTTTTTCCTTATGCGTCAACATTGAGGGCGTTGACTAGAATTTCTAGCCCCCTGGTGACAAACACAGAGGATAGCAAAACTTTCACACAAAGACAAAATCTTGCCTTTTTGGAATATTAAGGTTTAACTTTTGGCATTGCGTCCAATGTCTGAAAAAAAAAAACATCATCCTCTACAAACTATATATTTTCTGAAGTATATGAGTGGTGCTTCCCTGTAAACCTCATCACCATATGTTTGGGTGGTTGTTAGGGTGTTGCTACGGTGGCCTAACCCTCAATAAGCTTCATGAACATGTCTCATTCATGTTCGTAGCACAAATTGTTGGATAGTCAGATAAAAATGATGGCATGTGCTTGCGTTAAGAAGGACTGAGATCACAAGATGTAAGAGAACCAATAAAAAAGCATTAAAATCATCACCTTGTTTTAATGCACCATGATTCAAATGTATACGGAGTAGGGCTGGTGAGCGATAATATTCTGTGAAGTTATCACTTATTAGGTCTGTGAGATAAGTTCCAGATTTATGGATATATTGTTTTACCTGTTTGAGCTGATTTTGACGTACTTTAGTTTCTATTTCAATCCCTTTCAGTTAGAAAATACCTTCCAAGAGCCCAGTGGTGAAATACATTTTCACCACAGGAACTAATTAAGCGGAAAAATTATGACATTGGACTTTTTTTCTGAACGGATGTACGTGCCTCCTGAGCATCAGATCACATATGTTCGCTGATAGCAGTTTATAGCATGCTTTTTCTGAAGTAGGACGTGCTGTGTCGGATGGCCCTTGAGCACTGGACAAATTCCTGACTAAAGAGTTTAGAGGATATAACCTCTTCTCCCTCATTGACAATAATTGCATAATGACATCTGCTTTCTCTGTGCCATGTTTAGATGCGGACCCTTCCCACAACAGCAAGGAGCACGCCGTGAGTTATGCTAGATGCAGAGTGAGTAATTGCCTCAATTGGGAATGTCCCAGCAAGGTGAATTCCCTCTTTGGTTGCAATTCCTTGCATGCCAGGCCCAAGGAATGGACAACACCTTTGGACTTTCTATAAATGTGGCCGTTTATTAGTAAAATAAGTATTTGTTCACGTCATGCTTTAAACCGGGTGTGTCATTACTCTAAATAGCCTCTCCAGCAATTGTGAGATTACAACTCATGTTTCAGGGAAAAGCAATGGCCTGAGCAATGAGACTATGTGTTAGACAGACACACCAGCGTCTTAACACCTCAGGAGAAAGGATGTTGTTCAGAAAAGGGTAAAATTTCTGTGCATATAAATGAATCCCCAAAAATAGTCTCTGACCCAAAATATCAGTGGCCTGAATTCATACCAAATCCTGGGGTGAAATACTCAGTTTCACTCAATCTCATGTTAATCTTGAGTACCTATAGAGTAGTATTGCATCCTTCATATCTCCAAAAAGTCTTTAGTTTTATTATATTTATAAAAGAAAGATAGGCTGTACCGAGTCTTTCCGGAAAAACCCGAGCGGGTGGAGGCGTTCCGTGTGGGCGGGAGCGCGCGAAGCTTTTGCGTGAGTTGTAAACAGACAGACTCGTGGTTTATCAGGACATGATTTAGTTTTACAATAAACAAACTGACACCTACAGTGGCCAGCTAAACAACTGTATTTAAACACACAAACACACGCCATACATTGCATGCTCCATCGATACATTAACTGTACGTGATCATGTTGTTTACTTGCTGTGCTTAGCTTACACGCCGATAGTTAACAACACACAGACATTTGAAGCAGTTTTACTCACCGCCTGCGGTTCAGTGAACGTTTATGGTTGGGACTGCTCCATCTTTAAGTATTAGGCGATCTGCAAATCGTCGAACTGTGCCTTGTTTAAAACTATTAGCAGCTACCGCCGAAATGAAGGGAACAAATAAGAACACAATTGTGCAACTCCGTTGCTGCTCTGGAAAAACAAAATCCATCCACAGGTCCCTTAACGCTGGGTTCTTTGGAAATTTGTGCAGTGTTGTCTTGCCCTGGCAACCAAAAACACACTTTTTGGTGCCATTTTTTTGATTGCAGCACAGCAGAGCCCAGCGCTCTGATGGACGCTCTCTTACGCTCTAGGCTACAGCTGCGCGCGCGCTCTTCCGGGAGAAGTGCCTTAAGACCCGTATAAGGAAATTCCGCCCACTCTGACGTCACGTAGTCCCGTATTCGAAAAACACTTTCCGAAACTTGTGACAAACCGGAAGGAGTATTTTTGTAACAGAAATACTCCATCAAACTTACAACTTCATTTTTGAAACTTTGTCCATGTTTACCATGGTAATCCAACTCTTTAACAGTGTAAAAAACTCACTATGCATGAAACAGCATTTCACCCCCCCTTTAATTGAAGGATGCTTGTTTGTTTAAAAAGTTGAACTCTTAGTTTGCAGGCATGAAAATGCCCTGTCCAGATGCATGAAGTTTATTTAGCTGCTGATGTTTCACACAAAAGCTGTTTGTTTTGTTTCTTTTCATCTATAATGTTTGTTTAATACTGACATATAGGTAAATTAAGATTTGTAGATTAAATCCAACATTAAATGCCATTAAATTTATACAAATGTAATCAGTAAGAATTAAATAAAACACTAAACAGCTTTTTTTCAGTTGCAGCTCAGATTGTTTCATATGTATTTTTTTATTAGCAAAACTAAGTGCCTCTATAAAGTATACTGTGATCTTCCAGCTATAAAAGTGTTCAAATATTGGTGAACGTGAGTTGTGACTGTGATGTGGTCTGCCAGTTGTGTCCTCTGAGGACCCCAGACAAATGCATGTCTCTACACAGTATCTTTGCTGTGAGACATTTCTTATTGTGTGGTTTTCCTGTCATGCAAATCACCCAGCCATGCAGAGTGACTCGAATGGACTCAAATCAATATGGAAAATGTTCTTATATTAATCCAGTGCATTGGGCCATATATCTTTACAAACTTGTGTGTAGCTCTTATTCACTCTCTTCAGGTTTGCAAAATGTCACATTTGACATCTTTATTTGATATTATCTATCAACTCTCTAAGGCAAGAGCCAACATCTCTCCTTCTTTCTCATAGTCATTCATAGTAAAACTGCCAATATGAATAAATGGATTGTGGGGGTTGAAAGTTAGCTCTCAGCAAAATTCATATCTTGCTTTTTCCCACACACACTCAAAAAATGCTGCAGCCACTGTGTGAATGACTGGAAATCATTTTGTCATTAAAGGTGAATGAAACCCACAAACCACTAACATCAGCATTAAAAATTAGTAGCCTATTGAGATGAAAAAAGACAGTAGTTTGCATTAGAAGAAACATGCAGTGTTTAAATCACACTTAAGGCCTATGGGCCTCTCTTATCTTTGTTTTGGTGGGGATATGTTTATAATTAAGCTTAAAATTAAGGTTCTGACATTTTAAATGGTAGGAGAATTTTTTTGACATATATCTTTTGTTGTTGGCATCAATGGGCAAATAATTTTTGGCTTAATACATTTAATTATATAATATAATATACAATTGTATTTCAATGTTTATTTTTAAGGACATTATATTTGCTTTTTAAGCCAGATAAGTCAAAGTAATGTTTCTACTGATCATCACTTAACTGGGTTTCACAGATAAGGCTTAGGTCTAGCCCCAGATTAAAGTGCATGTTTGAGATGTTTTAACTGAAAGCAACTTGCACTGACAGATCTTAAAATATGTCAGTGCCATCGTTTTGTCTCAAGGTGCACATCAGTAATGTTTGTAAAAGCTAAATGACCTTATTGAACTACGGCCTAATCTAAACCCTGTCAGTGAAACCAGGCCTTGATGTCACAGTTGTTCATCATCACAATGCATTGTGCATCCTGATGTAAAACCAGTTGCGAACCACAGCTTTAGTCTCTTTTATAATTTGATTGTGTGTTTTGTGAGCAGCATGAAAACTGTGGGAGAGATGGAGAGAAAAATGGAGAGATGGAGAGTCTTTAAAAAGCTACCAAAAAGCCCAGATGTATGTGAGGCAAAAACACACACTCAAAGTCACATTCAGAGTGTTTTACGACTCAATTTAAATGCAAACAACAGTTATATTCTTGAAGTGTATTTCTCATTGGGGAAAGCCCTAATGATTTTTTTCATATGTGGACCGGTTTATGTGGAGCCGTTACTTTTGAAACCCTGCCGTCTGGTTGGATGCCTTTACAAATGAGGTTTTAAGATGAAGGAACATTATACTTGGAGGTTTTCCCTCTCTCGATTTCAGATGAGACCCTTAGGAGAAGGCCAGAGCATGGGAGCACTGTTTAGCTCCCTGTCAGAGTCTGCACAGGAAATCTAGGAAATTCCTGACAGAGATGCGGAAATCCGTCCGCTGTGTAGGGAGTTGTGTTATGCACACAGCACACACACACTAACACACACTCAAATACAAATACTTCTGTGTGAGGTGGGACACAGATCCAGTAGGATTTTAAAGGATTTTGCAATTGTGTGTGTACTATACTGAATGTAAATATTATTAAGTTAAGTTATTCAGCTAAACGAAGGTTCATCACATCAAGTCATTCTGAAAAAGTTGGTGTATGCCTGTGACTGCCTATATTAAATTTGTTTTATGTAAACATTTTTCAGATTTTCCATATGTGCCCATGCCAAATTGTATTTAATTTAATCACATTTTTTACAGCTTAAATAATTCAGAAATCTAAACTCCAAACGCTGAAAGTACTGCTGGGCCCAAACCACAAAACCCTCACTGGCAAGTTCACTGGCAGCCTCTCTAACCCCAGAAATCATGTGAGCCCCTTTAATTCTTTAAAGTCTAACGTCACTTTTAATATTGTGGGAACAACAGTTTTTTAGCTAAAGCATTGCTGAAAATCTTCTGTTCAAAAGATTGAAGGTGGTGAGAATTTTTAATGCCTTTGAAAGAATTATCTTATGCTCACCAAGGCTGCTTTTCTTTATAAAACAGTAATATTAAGGAATATTATTACAATTTAAAAAAATATTTAAATACTTAAGGGGATAGTTCACCCAAAAAATAAAATTAGCCCATGATTCATCCATCCATCCATCCATCCATCCATCCATCCATCCATCCATCCATCCATCCATCATAAAAGTGGTCCACATGGCTCTGGGGGGTTACTAAAGGCTTTCTGAAGTGAAGCCATGCGTTCGAAAAATATCCATATTTAAAACTTTATTGACTAAAATAACTAGCTTCCGGCAGACGACCGTACACATCGATTTCCGGCGAAAGACTAACCCCTGACCTGACGCACAACGTAATGACGATTTGCAGAGTATAGAGCAAAACACCAGTCAGGAATAAGAAGTCTAAAATGACAATTTTAAAAGAGAAATGTTGGAGGAGCTTGAGTTTGTTGCCCAGCCCTATTATTTGAAACGCCAGAGGCGTCTAAACTTACGATACTCCTACATCTTCGTCATACATCGTCCAGTGTTACTCTTTTGGTGTAAGTCGACTTGTAAGCCGACCGCCTGCCGGAAGCTAGTTATTTTAGTCGATAAAGTTTTAAATATGGATATTTTTCTTACACAAACACATCACTTCACTTCAGAAGGCCTTTACTAACCCCCCGGAGCCATGTGGAGCAATTTTATCATATGGATATGCACTTTTATGGACTTCAAAAAATATAAAGCCATTCACTGCCATTATAAAGCTTGAAAGAGCCAGGACATTTTTTGTATATAAATCCAAATGTGTTCGTCTGAAAGAAGATTTTCATATAACCCTAGGATGACTTTGAGGGTAAGTAAACCATGGGCTAATTTTCCTTTTTGGGTGAACTATCCCTTTAATGTTTCCATGAAGAAAGAAATATGCATATGATATAAGATTGTACAATACAATATAAAGATAAATATGATTTAAAGTTTCAATTATGAGAAATACTGAGAAATAAAGTCACAACTTTGACCAAATAAAGTCACAATTGCGAGAAATTGTCAAAATTGTGAGGAATATAGGCACAAATAGCATTTTATTTTTTGTTTTAGTGGTGTAAATGGGCTTTCAGAGTCAGCATGTATAGTAAAGCATTACAAAACATGATTACCATATTCATTATAATACTGTACATATTTTGGCTTTATATGGAAGAACTGATGTTGAATGACACCCACTGGAATCTGTTTAAAGCATACGCATGTGTTTCAAAACATTGTTCCTCCTCTATTGTATGAATCTTTTGTGTCTGTTAATCCCATTCCTAAATACAACTAATACAATGTTGATTGTGCAACAATAAACACACACGATTTTTTTGTTTGACCTAGTGTGGCATTAATACCTTCTGTGTATCTAGAAGGTTTTGAACAAATAGTTCCACTTCAGCTGCATGTGCGTGCTCTCATGTGAAAGGTGCACACAACAGCAGGATGTGGACAAATCTGTCTCATGTTGCTACCTGTCAAACTGTTTCATCTTTTTTTCTTTACACGACGACTTCTCTTTTTTTTTATGTTTCCTCCCACACAGCGGTGAGCTTCTGGTTGATTGCTCTCAGTATGAAACATGAAGTTGAGCGCTCTGTTGTCACTAACTTTTATCATTATGAGAGATAATTGGGATTTTATGATTCTGAAATGATGTCATTTGCCTTACACCTCCAAACTCGATTTAAAAAAAGTCCCATGATTTGTCACGAGTTGTTACTGGACCTCTATATTAAAACAGAAATGTTACTTACATTCGCTTTAGTTTTAATAGATTTTAAGTCCCATTCAAACTCTAAAGAATACACAAAATTGTAATGTTGAATAAAAACACAGGTTTGGAATTTCATCAAGATTATATAGAGTAGACCATTAAATAAGTTTCTGTTCAGAGAACTTATACTAGCACTGCATTTTAACAACTGGCATTGATGTTGTGTTTGCACGTTTATTCAATAACTAAAGCAAAAGGTTTAGTGTCAACCTTGTGAAACAGCTCTGGTGAAAGCTTGTGTGTGTATGTATGTGTCGGGGTTGTAGGTTGGCTTTAAACAGAAGGCTTTTGTGCTCTTTTAGTACTGGGACACCGGACACTGCAAAAGTAGCCTACAAGAAGGTGTAGCTGTAAAAAAAAAAAAAGAAGAAGAAGAAAAAAAGAAATAATAAACAAACAAAAAAATCCTCACTATAGAAAATGGCATTCTCAGACTGTATGTATGAACAACAGAGTGTAAATTCTGTATGTCCACCTGAAGTGTCCTTTATATTTTATACCAAGGTCCACATGTTTTGAGAATCAATGATTAGATTCACAAATTAATTTAATTTAAAATTAAAGTTACACTATGCAACTTTTGGCCCATAGCGGTTAAAAAACTACATTCATTTTGCAGAAAAACATTGTTTTGGTTGTGCTTTGGATCTGCGTGACTGAACAAAAAAACAAAAAAAGTTACATGGTGTACCTTTAACATTAATGTTAATGGTTATTTTAATAATATTTATATTAATGTTAATATTTAATATTATTTGTAATATTTAAGATTAATCAAATAAGTTAATAAGTAAATTTTTGACATTGAACATGTGAAGTCTTTGTATGGAGGGTCAAATGTGCTTTTGAGCACGAGATGGATCATTCTCAAATTTGGAGAACATGATCATCATTAAATCAAAATTACTTTTCCACAAGAATCTTTCATGCTTTCTAACATGCTTAACCTAATGACAGAGCAATGACGATTAAAACCACAATTCTCTCTCTAATTCTGATTTCTTTTGTTTTTTTTTCCCTTTGTTTTCATGCCATTGGATTAACTGAAAAATGATAGGCCTGTACTGAACATCTAGTGTGTCAGACCTTCTTGTTATAGCAACAGACAGTCTGGAATCCCCACAAACAGACACACGCATGCATGACAAAAGGTGTTTGCTCAGCTCAGACGTCACAATTTTGTGTGCCCTTGTGACCTTTCTAACTAATGTGCACACACACATGAATGGATAGCAAGGCCAAAAATGCAGCCAGAAGCTCCATGTTTTGCCAAAGCAGCCAGTGGAGAGAAAGAGAAAGAGAAAGAGAAAGAGAGTGAATGCTCAGTCAAGGTACATTGGTCCTGTAGAGCAAAACAAAGCAGTCAGATGTCCCAGCAGAGCAGTCAGAGGTGTGTGCTCTCTCTGCTGGCACAGGACCCCCATCTTTAGACGCTCACACCAAACAATTTCTGAATTGGGTAAAAAAAAAAAAAAAAAATGCTTCATTCAATTTGTATACTCCCTGAAAACCTACCTTATCTGAATTTTGCTTCTCAAGTAAGTTAACTTGTTTTAAGGATGCTTAAAAAAAATAAATAAAAAAAAGACTTGAACTAAAACTTGAAGTAACCGGTCAAGCAAAACAGACTTACATAAGCTATTCCCAGAGAGGCAGACAAACAAAGGAATGCCCTTTTCTCATTAAACTCAATCTTCTTCCCATTCCATTCTCTCTCGCTCTCTTACTTCTATTTAGGCTGTCACACGGCCACATGGCTCTTTGGTCTTAAACTGGTCACACATTTGTGGTTTGAAGAAACACAATCTGGACTGCAGCACATGAACACACTGAAAACAGAAATGAAATCCATCCATCCACACACAGACACACACGAACGCTACACAGAAAACAGAGTGAATGTGGCAACATCAATTAAATCTGTTTTTTAATTGATTGAATTGGGTTTTCGACTACAGCGTAACAAGCAAGTTACCTAGAAACAGAGGGGGGAGAAAGTATGAAACTAAAAACAGAGATTAGTGGCAGCAGGGAGTGAGAGAGGGTGTGGTCTGAAGCCAGCTGGTATGACAGGAATCCTGACACTCATTAGGTAATTGGTTTTGGCAGATACCAAAAAACTCTGTGTGTGGTGGTGTGTGTGTGTGTGTGTGTGGTGTGTGTGTGTGTGTGTGTGTGTGTGTGTGTGTGTGGTGTGTGTGTGTGTGTGTGTGGTGTGTGGTGTGTGTGTTGTGTGTGTGTGTGTGTGTGTGTGTGTGTGTGTGTGTGTGTGTGTGTGTGTGTGTGTGTGTGTGTGTGTGTGTGTGTGTGTGTGTGTGTGTGTGTGTGTGTGTGTGTGTGTGTGTGTGTGTGTGTGTGTGTGTGTGTGGTCAATCAAAGTATGAGTGTGTGTCAAAGTATGAGGCAAGTCAAGGTAGGGCACTGTGTGTTTGGTTGCCATGTGACAACAAGGGAATCAACAGACTTCGAGATGAGTGAACAAATTTCAAAAGAAAGATTTTTTTTTTGAGTGTGCAATGAGAGAGGAGGGGAGAAAAAATGTTTTAGTGTTAATTTTCTCACAAAGCAATAGATACATTAATCTGGGGCCAACATATATTTGAAGCATGTTGTACATATAATGGTACAATGTCATATAAAAGAAATTTGTTTTCCAAAATTGAGTTGAAACCAACCTTCAAATGTCAATTTATATATGGATAATGTTTTGTATTTTACAATATACAAAGAATGACAAAATATATTTATCTGGAAAAATAAACAACTAAAATATTCTAAATAGGCCTACATGATGTAGCCTATGTATTTTACATATTTTCATGTATATTTGTGCTATATTTTTATGGGTGTATCAGTGCATCCACATTTATTGTGTAGGTATTTTCCAGATTTGTGCTTTGAATTATTATAATTTCTTCGTTTATATAGTCATTTTTTCACAGGGCTACATACTTGACTTCACTTTCTGAACGGCAGCCTATTGAATTGCCAAGATACAAATTTGTCCATGCCTTGAACCCGCCCATTTGACAAATTCTACGCTCCCATTGGCCGGCTCTTTGAGGGCTGGGTTTGTGATGAGCCTTGTCCTTGGGAATGTTTGTCCGCATTCTCAAACTGAGTTACCGCTGCTTGGACGTTGGCACACGGGCGGTCTGTCGCGGTTCTCAGCAAGTTCTGTGAGTTTTTTTTTGGAAACTGTACAGTAGCTTTACAACATTTGCACCACATCGAGCGCTGTGATAAACCTGTAGTGGCAAGGACATATTTCCTTGTGACATTTTGTCTCTGCAACAGTTAAACATCTCTAAGCATCATCATTTGTCCCACCGCAATTGGCTTGAATAGCGCTCTATGATAGTGACCCGATGGACTAAACCTTTATATTTCTACTCCAGAGAACGCAAGGCATTATCCCACAGCAGGGCTGTTACTGAAAACGGCACAATGATGAACAGGAACGGAATGGTCACAAAGATTCGCACGCGGATAAGGACCGACCCCTTCAAGAACAACTATGACCTGGTCGGCAGAGAGCTTGGCAGGTAAAAAAAACATTGTTCATTTTCTGCTGTATAAACGACATATCGTGTTTAAAATATCAAAATGTGTAGAAGGCATGTAGTCATATCCCCGCAGGCAGTTTCACAAACTTGGTAACCGGTGTGAGAATTAATTGGGGGAGTGAATCACCGCCAGCTGGAAGCCAAAATAGGTTTGTTTGGCTCCCGCACGTGTAATCTGAGGATCAATTTGATGGATTTTTAGCCCTTATTGTAGCTTACTGTAAATGAAAGACATGCATTTATGAAAAAACGAACATGCATGTTTTTGTTCTACAAGTTTTGTGAAGCGCATAATTGTTTGAGTGATTTTTTTCCACTCTGCAAAAAAAAGCAATTCAAAGAGAGAATCACTTAGCAAGTCACGTGTTTGAAATTAATTCTTAATGAAGAGTTGTATTCACTGAAGGTGTTTAGAATTTTAAAATAATAAATATTTTTAATTTGCATCTCTTTGTGGTTATTTGTGTGGGAAAAGCTTATGTTTGTTTTAGTCAATCTGTAGACACAATTTTTGCTATTTGGTCGTGAGCGAATGGGTTGAGTAAAAGATTCAATGACTTGATCATTACACACAAATTGGCTTGTCGCCACCTGCCAATATAATGGGTAGAAAAGGGACACTGAACGAATTATTCTGAATTGCTTAGTGAATGGATTCAAAATATTCTGTTCATTGTGATAAATCAATCAAAAGTGAACTCTGAGCCACATAACATTCTTATTGGCGTTTTCCAGGGGTGCCCCCCCTCATGCCTGAGAATAAGACTTAGGATCCTTTCAGTGTGTTTTCTCAAGTAAACAAAGAATTTGAAACATGTTAATTCAGGGCCGCACGGGGTCCATGTGTGATGGATATAGCGCTGCTTGCCGTGACATTGTTCTTTAACGCTCCACTGACTAATTATAGACAAGATGGTATCGTTTGACCACTCAGATTTGTTTTCTCTTGGACAGATGTGTTCATTTAGAGTTAAACGCATGCTGTGCTTGTTGACAATTGCATAGTCTGTATCTGCTTTAGGTGAACTTTTGCCAAGTTGCTGGATTTTAACTCTCACTGCCATTCCACATAATTTAACCCAATTTGATGGGTAATTTGTGGATTGGGTTGTAAAATGTCTCGATTTGGACTGGATTTAGTTGGCGTTTGGTTCTCTCTGAAACTTTTTGTTTTGCTTCACAGTACAAGAGATGTGAGGATTCTAAGGCATGAGTAAATCCCAAGTTTTTCCTGTAATTAAAAAAATGCATGCATGAGTCACAAGGCAAGCTGCTTACCATAGTGGTGAATTGAATGAGCATTGGAGGAATGCAGATGTTGGTGGATATTGATGTTGAGATTAGGTAGGCAGAAGGCGGCGGTCACACAAATATCTTGCATTCCTTCAGCGTAACCTAATCTGATTTCATCCCTTTTTATTGATCATATATTGACATACATCGTTTTTATGTAAACATGTGACGGTTACCTTGCAGCAAAGATATTTACATTGAAGTCAGTGGGTCAGCTTGTCTTGTGATTTCTACAGTAGCCTATAGAGCTCAACGCACTGCAACTGAAGAAATGCAAACAGAAAAACACCTGCAAATTAAGAAAACATCTTCATCAGTTTCACAACACGTGTGTGTGTGTGTGTGCTCCAAATACTCACAACACAACCAAATACAGAAACGCACTACAAAAGTGCACAACACAACCAAATACAGAAACGTGCTACAAAAGTACACAACACAACCAAATACAGAAACGCGCTACAAAAGTGCACAACACAACCAAATAAAGAAACGCGCTACAAAAGTGCACAACACAACCAAATACAGAAATGCGCTACAAAAGTGCACAACACAACCAAATAAAGAAACGCGCTACAAAAGTGCACAACACAACCAAATACAGAAACGCGCTGCAAAAGTGCAGAACACAACCAAATACAGAAACGCGCTGCAAATACAGAAACACGCTGCAAAAGTGCACAACACAACCAAATACAGAAACGAGCTACAAAAGTGCACAACACAACCAAATACAGAAACGCGCTACAAAAGTGCACAACACAACCAAATACAGAAACGCGCTGCAAATAGCACAGACCACAACGGAAATGTTTCCAGGGGACCCCAATAAGTGACGAACCTGGGTGGGACATGCTCATAGCTCAGTCTACTTTTTACTTTATTGCAATTTTTTTTTTGCAAAACATGCAGAGATGACATGTTTATGACATACAACTTTGTGTACAATTAACATTGTTAATTCATATTGTACTCTCAGAGTACAAATGAGAAAAGGTGAGCTGAGAACTTTAGTATAAAATGTAAATTTATTTGCAACAGTTATGTTAAAACATAAGAAATTTCTGTCGTGTCAGTCCTATTCAGCTGATGGAAACCATGCTGTGTTATCATGGGAACATCCCAGGTGAAAATAGTGAGGAATACTGTTGTCTTTCGTTGCTCCCAAGTGCGTTCCAAACGACTACATAATGGCACACAAGTGCCCTGCTCACTCAAGTCCCCACTTCAAGGGCTCTGCCCTTCGAAGGTAGTATGACATAGGGATGCTCACGAGCAATAAGCCTGTCCCACCCAGGTCCGTCTCTTATTGGGGTCCCCTGGAAACATTTCCGTCGTGGTCTGTGCTATTTGCAGCACGTTTCTGTATTTGGTTGTGTTGAGTATTTGGGCTATTTAATCGTTGGAGTTTTCTGAAAAGATGTTTTCTTAATGTGCGGGTGTTTTTCTATTTGCATTTTTTTTCTTCAGTTGCAGCGCATTGAGCTCTCTCAGCCACCGTAGATTTCCTCTGAGTTTAAAAAAAAATCTTTTTTTAGTGATAGACCAGCTTTTAAATGTATTTTTTAGCTCTCCCGGTGACCATAACATACATGTTGGCCTAGATTTTTCTTTTAGTATGTGCACACACTTCCACTCATCCCATTGGAGTCAGTGGAGTACAACGTAGACTGTAAAATGATTCTTTGTGTGTGTGTGTGTGTGTGTGTCTGTGTTGCTGAATGTACTCGTCTTACTGAATGGCCAAACCATCTGGTCCTGTTGTCAGCACTCAATTAATTTGATACAAAACTCCAACAGCAATTTCTGTGTTCAGCTAGATAAAATCCAAAGTTTGTTCCCAAACAACTAGTTTGTTTATTTGGAGGGTCGGTTTAGTGTTAAGTCGTGTTTAGGTCAGTTTCCGTTTCCAGTCGTTTTCTTCCACAATATTTATAACAGTAGTGCTTGTTCTCATTAGTGCTTTGTTTACCCAAAGTCGTCACTGGTGTGGAAATGGACAGTGTGAGAGAACAAAATGCGGGATGGTGAAATCCACCAAATAAACTTGTCTGTTCCACTTGAATATCTGCCAGGTACCCATCATACAGTGTAGTGGATGTCCCAGTTCATTAAAGTTCTTATGACTTGTCCCAATTCGGTGAGATTAGAGGGTATTTTTAAGCATATCTCCTTTGGAGCTCCTCCAGAGGATCCAAAAATGACTTTAACCCCAACCTTCAAAATCCCATCTCAGATCATGCACCAAAATATAATCTATTTGAGGAACTTCATCCACACATACTTTCATAAACTCATCATCAGTCCTAGCAATCATTCATTCATGTTTTCTCAGCTATTTTTTTTTCATGAAACTTGACACTTTTTTCCCCCTCTCGCTGTGCGGCTGTTTTGTTAATCTGCACTTTTTATCCTCAGGAAACCAATAAAGTTCATAAGTTCAGCTAAGAATTCAGTGATCCTCTATCCGAGGTGGTTGAGTGAGGAATGTTCTCCTGCAGAATTCTGGGATGCTGACTGAGCCTTCTGCCACACCAGTAGCAGACAGGCCAGCTGTGCATGTGTTGCAGTCTTTCACTTAATAATGGGCTTGTATGATTTCCCTTTAATAACAGATTTAGATTGTGTATATATCTTTAGTGTCTAAATGGTCTTGTGTTTGTGTCTTCATGCACACGTGCATGATTTTGGTCTTTAAATGTTTATCAATTCTTTGGCTCTCAAAGTAGACATGTTTCTACCATCTGGGCATAAGAATGAAACTGAGAGCAGGAGACAGCTACTGTAGACCGTGAAAGAGAAGATGGCGTTTTTTGTTTGTTTTTTTAGCACGAAGTTTAACCTCTGCAGAAACGTACATTTCCTACCGTTTTTAGATTGAAGCATCCATTTTCTCTACTTATAATTATATGGTTAGACTCAAAGTATTATGGGATTTTATTGATTTCTTATTCATCTTTGGTGCTTTGTGAAGTGCTAAACAAAGTTGAATTATATTGTGAGGGAGGGTGTAAAACCGCAAAACTTTCTTTAAATAAGTTAATCAATTTTACAGTTTGTTTTTTAATGTATTAGGAATTTATAAGGAGTTTGATAACTCCTGACCCTTCAGACCTGCTCCTTTACACTCCTCTGAGAAAGAGGGCAAAAGAAATGTGAGCTTGGCAGAATTATGGCGTCTAAGTGATGCCCTTTGACCTTGTTACCTCTAGTAATGCTTTATGGTTGTGTTTGCAATTCAGAAATTGTACACTTGATTATTTATAATGTCTGGACAGTTCAAAGCATTTTTTTTTGTTCAGAACAATTTCCTCACGTGGTGAACGAATGAACAACAGGATTGTTCTGTGAGTTGGCACCATCACATGCGGTTCTTGTGCTCCATTTGAACTCTGTATAGTGACTGTTCTGAGCTCAGACGCTGGAACGTGCTCGCTTCACCTCGACCCTGCCAACCACACTCACGTTTAGCAGGAAAACCACTACAAGGCTGGCAATGGATGGATTTTGGCGTGTATCCTTGAATTTTCAGAGGATTTTAAGTGTTCTGCAATCATGGGAATTGTTAACAGCAAGACCAAACAACAAAAGCTTTTTAAACACCCCATGAAATTAAAGTTAATTTTCTGTGGCCACCAAAATATAATGTACATTTAGTAGATGTAGATATTAAAATGGCCAATTTTCCTACAAGAAAGACTAATATATTGCAATTTACGAATCATTCATGCTCTACAATGTGTTCCCTCCCCTATGTGTTTTTGTTTGTTTATTTTAGTTTATGCACATTAATTATTTTTTATTTTAGTTAATTTATCTTAGTTTATACATGCATTTTTTTATGAAGAGTTGAGTCCTTTCTTGACTTTGTTTAGCAGCAAATGTCAACACAGGAAGGACTGCTTCGCTTGGGCATTTGATTAGGTCTTTGACATGACACCTGGAAGCTCCATCCTGAATGTTTTGTCCACCAGCGTTTTTGCGTGTTCGTGTCAAACTTTTAAGTAGGGCGTTAATGGAGACATAGATGGGAAGAGACAAGCAGAGGACAGAGAAGAGGTCATCGGGGGGCTGTATTTTGTTTGTAAGTACCGTGTTTGGTCATAGGCTGAACTAGACGGTGGCAGGAGTGGACACCATTGACTCTCAATAGAGGAGTGTTGGAAAAGTGGGTGGTCTGTCTGTTAGGGTCCCTACCACACACACAAACTGGTGTCTTTTTATGCTATGGCCTGAAGAGGAGGTGTGGTTAAGAGCCATTTGTCCTTCTCGCTGTCAAACAAGAGAATGCCTACGCTGACAGGCCTGTCCTTTCTGTGTGTGCAGCGCCCTGTGTCTTTTGACTGATAGACGAGGCGTTGGGAGGTCAGATGAGAGAGGCAGCAGGAAATCAGTGTGAATGAGCCTGTGTGTGTGTAAGAGGCCTTGGACAGCTCCAACTGTCAGTCTTATCATTTAGGTGTCAGGCTCTCGCTGAAAACTAAGAAGAGAGGGAGGGAGGGAGGGGGGGAGTGAGTGATCATGAAAACTGAAATTGACGGGTTAAGAAAGAATACAAGGATGTTCCCGTGTCTTCATAGAAGTCAATTCTTTCTTTGAATGTAGAAAACATCACACATTTCTTGCTTCCTTATGTTGTTTCAAACCTATATGCTGTTATTTATCAGGATTTAAGAATCTTCTTGCAGCTTTTTAACATTGCATCAGATCATGACCAGCTCCAAAAAAGACAGAAAAATGTGATAAGCACCATAAATTAGTCCATATGACTTGCACATTAACGTCACCCATTCGAAAAAAAGTGACTTCATTTTTGAACACTTCCTTGTAAAAGTGGATTAACTTGCTCATTCTGTGTGTCAAAGATGCACCGTTTTAAAAAAAATGACAGGTCAGTGACTTTATTACCATGCTAACTTTATGAACCAGTTTTATAAGTTTAGTACCCTCTGGTATTTAATAAACTTAAATTATGATTTATTATACATTTTTATTTAATATTTTTAAATGTATTAAACTAAACATTGAATTGCTTTTTTCTTAAATCATTTTAAATATTTTAATTAAATGAAATAAAACTTTATAAATTATGCAATTAAATATAATATAAATATTAAATATACAGTTGTTATATATATATATATATATATATATATATATATATAACAACTGTATATTTAATATTTATATTATATTTTTTATATATATATATATATATATACACATTTTTTATTTAAATAAACCCCATAAATATTCCACAGAATGCATTAAATGCCTAATCAGAACGGATTGTTCTGGAGCGCAGTGTAATAAAAGCTCATGTTTAATAGAACAACGTGCGTCATTATTTAAAGTGTTTATATTTTGATTACCTCTTCTCATTCCCTAAACATTCCCCAAGCTGTTTATTTAATCACTCTTGTGTGTATGTTTGTGTGCACGCAGGGGCAAGTTTGCAGTAGTGAAGAAGTGTGTGGAGAAGACTACTGGCAAGGAGCATGCTGCAAAGTTCCTGAGGAAAAGGCGTAAGGGTCAGGACTGTCGCAGCGACATTCTGAACGAGATTGCGGTGCTGGAGTCGGCGGAGACGAGTCCCTATGTAGTGGCACTGCACGAGGTCTATGAGACCACCACAGAGATCATCCTCGTATTAGAGTGGTAAGACGCATAATTGCAGTTATTTAGTGACATTCCCTGACCGTGAAATCTAAGCGTAATGCGGAGTGTTTTATGATGGCTTGGACGTTGTGCACTGTAATTTTGTTATTCCAAGTCACCAGGGCTTTTGAAGATTAGAATTACAGGCATAAAGTAATGGCCCAGCGGGCAAATCAAAACAGGATTTTTTTCATAACTCTGTTGTTTGGAAGCGTTTATATTTGGAGCTTGTGTTTGCCTGTACCTTTCTGCTACCACAGACCACATTGAGCTAGTTCTTTTAACTGAGTAAGCTGAAAGTTCCATTACAATAACAAAAAAAAAAAACATGAACAAATGTATAATTTCCCAAGTGAGAATGTGGTGTTCTTTTGTTTGCCCCAATGAGAAATGTCAAATCCGAACGGTTCTCAGCCCAAGGAGAGGGCAGTTTTTCTGACCACTCTGCAACTGCCAAAATCTGACAAAAAGCGGTTTCCTTTGCCTTGTCATTTTCTGCTTAAGTTCAGCAGGCCTGACCAATAGATGACAAGCTATGAGTTTCACAGCTTTTAATATAAAGCATCGATAATCTAAATTCACCATTACTCTACAAGATTACATTAAATCATAGCTGTTTTTCACCCTTACATATCTCCAAACCCATATGGCTTTCATTGTGGAACACTAAATGAGAAGTTTTTTAATGCTTCAAATCTCCAGTCCTGATTCATTGTGATTAAATGGGGAAAAAAGCAACCAACACGTTCTTCTAAATTTCTGCTTTTGTGTAAAATAACTTTGTGTAATCACACTATTTTAGCTTTTCCAGTAACAGTAGCTGATAAAGTTCACTAATGAGGAGGAAATGACAGGTCGTTAAGTTTGAAATGCTTTTCGTAAGCTCTATCATTTGAATCTCCTTATTTTTTTTTCCCTTCAATTTTTTAAAGCCATTTCATGGTTTTTCCCCCGACTGTCTTATTGCAAATTCTGCATAAAATCAAAAGCCTGTTTTTTGCGCATTGTGTGCATTGATCTGTATAGCGAGGCAGGATGCTGACAGGTCGAATGACGGAGGTTTGGTTGATTACATCTGCTCTCTCTCAAATGTAGCTTGCCACAAAAAAAGAAAATTCAGCCCACTTGCTACACACTGCTAAGCAACTTCCTCTGTAGAGACAGCTGTATATCAATCCATCACATGCAAGCACATTGTGTGCGTGTAGACGACCTGTGGAGTAAGTTTACCTTATAAGGAAGGTAACGCTTGTGTTTTAATTGTGGTGCAAGCTCAGTTAAGGTCTGTGTGAACTCATGGTCTAGTTGATCTGTTTACACATAGGCCCAATTATAGATATAAAAATCCCATTATGTTTCTATATAAATTAATTATTATATTTATTATAAAATATTGTTATATAAAAAAAATTGCCTGACTTTTCTCTTGTTTTGCCTGCATGCGTGTCAGTGCTTTCGTGTTAGAACAGTATGTCTGGTTTGGTAGGGTAATTGTCTTTGCTCTGGTTTTCTGTTGTTAGTAAATCCTTAAACTTGATGACGGTTTAGCAGTAGACACCAGTTAAACCAAAGAGAGACAGACAGAAAGAGACACTTCAATTTCCATTTCCTGTGGCTTTTCTTCTAAAAGCAAAGCTGCTACGTACTCGCTTGCATGTGCAATGCATCACCACATCCTCTGTTGTCAGAAACAAACCGAATTCTCGCCATTCTCTGCCATTTAAAGTTAAAACCCATGCTATTGTAAGACTGACAATAAAAAAGGTCATAATTACATTTACCAAACATACAGACACCCCACACTAATTTTGCGGTTAAATGCCAGCACAGACTCTTGCATGAAACGCACTAGCCACTGCTTTTTCTAACGCCACTCATCAAGTAACAGGCCTAACTAGAAGCCAAGCACCTAGGAAGAGGATATGATGCAGTGTTTATAGGTTCTTCTTGTTTTGACTATTGTTTGTACTTTTATGTACAATAAATGAATGTCTACATTTACATTGAAGGGTCTAGTGACCAGAATAGAGACTTTTGGGCCATAAAAACACGCTAGCATCCACCTACAACACCATAGCAGTCTCATGGTCCTTGGAACATTTCAAACATTAGTTGAGTTACTCTCTGTGGTAATGTTTTTCATTCTTTAAACGAAACGAAATGGGGGCCCTCCCTTAGTCCAGCGTTTGACATCTTTCTAGGAAAGCTCTTATGTAAGTCTCTTTGTTGCAAGTTCATCTTCATCACCTGCAGCTTTGTTTTCCTCATCTGCTTGATCAGAAGTCTGAAATGGACCGTTCAGTGATGACTTAAGTCCTTTTGATAGATGCCTCTGGATCAGTCCACTGTTAATCCCCCCCACAATAAAGCCAGAGAGACAAGACATCTGGCATTTATGGAGATTTGACAGCTTTTGCTTTGAGCAACATGGAATTTTTTTATTTTTTTTTGGAGCACATGCTTCATTTGCTGTGGGGATTTTCTGATCTTCCCAAACAAAATAATTATTACTACCAATTCCAGATTATCCTTAAATTAAGGGATATTGTCCTTTAAAACCCCTTAATTTATGGTTTATCTGGTATTGGTTGTAATAATTGTTTATATCCTCGTTACACAACTTAAGGAGCTTTTTCACTAGAGCTTTTGTTTTGGACCATTTGTCGAATTTGTTTCCTGTTGCTTGGTGCGAAAGCAGTTTTCTAAGCTTAGCTGCAGTCTACAGTAGGTATGTATCCAAGCCATCCTAATTCATAGAAGTAAATCTCGGTTTTCTACAAATGTGTTTCTTAGTTACTTGTATTTAGATAAATTTCTGTTGGAGTGCATTCTTCGCATATTTTGCAAGACGCTTCAAGTCAGAGTACTAGTTCTCATCGTCTCATGAGAGGGGAACGGTGCTCTTGGGTTGCTGATCAGCATATTTTTGTCGTCCTTTCTGTTCCAGAAAAATAAGTTTATTTGAGCAACGAATCTTTGCCTTTGCTCCACATTCTCATGCCTTATAATGTCTGAGTGAACTTGCAATTCTTCTGTCAAGCGTTCAGTCTTGGTTTTCATCTCCTTTACAAGAGCAGCAGCCGTTTGATCAGGTGACGTGAATGAAAATGGTATGTCAACATCCACCAGCCTGAAATCGTGCGATTACTCAACCACTGCTCTTCTTGGGTCAATCATAAATCTGCGTCAGTCCACAGAACATTTTAAGCATCTATAAAGTGGCTCGGTCTCACACGCACTACGAAACCAAAACATGTTTTTTCCGTTCATGAAAGGCAGTGAGGATTTGATCCCTGCACATGTGAGCATTAACAGACCTCTTTGGGTTGTTTTTCTGATGTTACTTTAGAAGACGTTGACTTCGGGGGAATTTAGAGTGAAGGGTTTATTCCATTAGAGTGAAGAGTGTTAGTTTTTGTGATGTTTGATTTAAAGGGGGCTGAAAGGTTCCCAATATCCCAGTGTCCTCACTTTATAAGCCTCTAGTGGCTCATCTGATAAGCGATACCCCTTATTTATACAGCTGGATTCAACTGTTATGTAATAGACACCACACAAACGAATACATACAGACTACACTGTAGATGTAAAGCATCTACATGAGTGTCTATGGGAGAGAGCTTTTTTTGTGTGGCCTGAAATTCACTGCACATGGTCCTGATTTTCCCAGTCTTTCATTGCCCAAAGGAGTTTCCGCCTGCAAATCCCCATGGTCATGGTAACCCTCGCCACGGTTATGCAAGGATGAAGTTCCACCCCCTTTGCTGTTACCCAGAAGTCTTCTATAACTTTATAATTGGGCCTCTCCAAGACGATGGCTATTTATATATCGAAATGAGCGCAAACACCTGGCATAGGTACACCACCCACATAGTGGTTTGAACCACATAACACATGTTTTTTGGTTGTTTTATTGAGCTCAGATGCTTGACCTGTCATATATGCTGATATTATATGGGACAATGACACTTCTCACCCTCATGTTTGAGACCATTTTTCGGATGGTTGCATAAGGGTGTGTTTCTCTTTTTAGGGTGTCTCTAATTATAGATGGGATTTATTTTTTTTCCATAAAATGCTACTTTTAGAATTGGAATAAATTAGGGCATAATATGTGAGCCTACAGATCTTATTATATTAAGTAAAGTTCTCTTTTATTCTTTTCATGAAAATGCATTATTTATACCAATCACATACAATTCATTTAAAATTTCCTTTATATATATAATATATATAAATGTGTGAGCGTACAGATCTAAATTTTAACAATCGCAATCTTTGTCTTTCAGTGCTGCAGGAGGTGAAATTTTTAACCAGTGTGTTGCCGATAATGATGAGGCCTTCACAGAGAAAGATGTCATCCGATTGGCCAGGCAGATTCTGATGGGCGTGGCCTGTCTCCATCAAAGCAACGTAGTTCATTTGGACCTTAAGGTGAGTGTTGGGCATTGTACTATGTGCATGTTCGTGTTTAACAACATTTATTGCGTAACAACATGAGGTGGAGGTTGGTGAAAATGTTAGATAACATTTCCAGAAGTAATGCGACTAAAATGCTTATGATAGAGTTCTTGTTTAAGATAATTACCCGGACCTGTTTCAACGCACTCTTTTTACTGATGGCACCCCCTGGTTCAAACTAATTGTAATGTTACTAATTTCATCAAGTATGCCCATCCTGGTGTCTAAAAGTTTTAAATAGCTCTAATCTGGCATGACACCTGCTAGTTTTGTGCAGTATAAAAGTTTGTTAGATGTCAGTGAACTTATTGGGTGTGTACTTGGGGTTGAAACTGTTTTATAAATGGTGTTAATGGACCGTTAAAGGAGGGTACTTTTCACATGCAGCTTAGATCCATTTAAAAAGTAATTAAAAGATTAGTTCTAGTTTGTTTTCTTATAGTGCTTGGTTTTTTTTCTTCCTGTCTGAAGTGTTATTCAGTGTTTCCTTTCTCTCACACTCGTAATGTCTTCTCCAGCCTCAGAACATCCTGTTGACAAGTGCTCAGCCTCTGGGTGACATCCGCATCGTCGATTTTGGCTTGTCTCGACGGGTGGACAGCGTGACGGAGGTACGGGAGATCCTAGGCACTCCAGAGTATGTGGGTGAGTCGGACATCCCTCATTTGCAAACCTCAAACCCTCTTATGCACGGCATAACTGCTGCAAAAGCAGATGCAGAGTAAAGGTGAAGACTTGTCAGCTCACTATAGTGAAGAAGAGGGGTAGAATGAAAGCTTGTGTAGGAGTATTAAAACTTCACGTGATCGAAACCTCAGTTATAGAAAATCTGTAGATAGATCAAACATGAAACAGTGTGTCAGCAGGATGTTTTTGACACTTGTATGGTAGTGCTTGGATCCTGACCTTTTTGTTTGTTTTTGGTGTGTAGCTGTGATGTGAAGGGTTATAAGATGTTTGTTTCTCTTTCCTTCAGCTCCTGAGATCCTGGACTATGAGCCCATCAGCACAGCCACTGACATGTGGTAAGTTGAGCTTATTGAGTGTCCAGAGTCCGTGTGTGTGTGTGTGTGTGTGTGAGAGAGTATCTGTTCATGGTATTTGACACGCATATGAATGTTATATAAAGGCAATTTAACATTGTGACGACATCTAGACAATCTTGTACGATAAGTGTCAGTGTTATCAGCATGGTAAAGTCAACTTCTTCAATCTGTTTACAATCACTGATAATCTAGAACAGTCTGTAGAACTTTTATACTCATTTACTGGATGGAAAAGGTGGTCATCTCACACAGTCTCCATTTTCTGCATCATTCTGCTGTTTAAAAACAACATACAGTTTCCTGTCTCTCATAATTGGCCAGGCATTTAGAACAAACCTCTAAACCTCAAGTATGAGCAAAAATATAAATGTAAACATAAATAAAAATGATTCTTGCCTTAGTTGAAGGTCATGAGGCAAATGAAGTATTGACCCATCCTTCCATATTGACATGCATATGTGTGAGACTGATTATTGAAAAAAATAAAGGGCGGGACTTGGTTCTATCTGTTGGTTGTTGATTGGATCGAGGCAGATGTAAATGCAAGTTCACAGTCGATTATAAGAAAGGGAAGGGATTTAAGCAAACATGCTTGAACCAGCCCAACTGGTTTGTTGGACTTAGTTGTTTTAAGCTGGTCTCCCAGCCTGAACAGCTGAGAAATGGCCAAAACTAAAACCAGCCAAACCAGGCTAGGAGACCTACTAAACCCAGCTTGGGCTGGTTAATTTATATTAAATTTTTAGGTTTACGATTACTCTCAGGTTATTGAAATGGGTGAAGTCAAATTTGATGGTGTTTTTCCTCCATACTGATCTGTGTTGCTGCTTTACCCCTACAGGAGCATTGGGGTACTGACTTACGTGATGCTGACAGGCGAGTCACCTTTTTTGGGAGAAGAAAAGCAGGAGACCTTCCTGAACATTTCCCAGGTCAACGTGGACTACTCGCAGGACGTCTTTCAGGGCATCTCTGACCTCGCCGTGGATTTCATCCGGTCACTGCTTCTCAAAAACCCCAGGTAGGGGAAGTTGCCTGAAGACTAGAGCGGGACACTGTCATTCCACATCCACACTGACGAATAGCAGCCAAACTTGCATAACCTGATTGATGTAGTGGCTTTAGTTGGCTCTGCTCCAGACATGTAATCCCACGCTTCAATCTCTCATTAAAGCGTAATGGCCTCTTGGTTTAGAATATACAGTGAAATGATCCTTGCAGTCTTACTGGTTTCCCACATCCCCTGGCGCTTTTGCTGCAACTGATAAACGGTGGAAGGCCTTTTTTTTTTTGGGGCGGGGGGGGGGGGGGGGGAGATGGCAGTCCAGATCTGACGCTATCATGGCTCTATGAGAACTGAAAGTAGCACAGTCTCTGATCCAGGACCATAATCTGCACCCCATAAAATTGAATGCTAGTAGATCATCAGCACTGAGAATGTAGGAGAGGAAAATGGAGAGCTTAAAGCTATGTGGAAAAATTCCTTTGGTGTGTGAGTAATTGGGAAAGGAAAATCCTGGGAACCTAAACGATAGTCCTTCATATTTGCAGAACTGATGGAGAAACCAAATGAGAACTTTAATATGCTTTATTGTACAAATAGCACATTCTTTTATGTTTTCACCACAGGGCTAAGTCTGCAGTTTTTGCTTAGTGAGCAAAGTGCATGTATTTTATTTATTTTATTTTTTGGTCACTTTAGTTTATTTATGACTAAAGTATAGGAAAACAGAAAATAAAACCAAATAATAGACAGGTCTATTTATTTTATTTTCCAAATAAATAGTTTTATTTTTATTACATTTTTATGCTTACCCGTATTCTAGTTTTATTTTTATTACATTTTTATGCTTACCCGTATTCTAATTTATTCATTCATATGCTTGGCTTAGCTTATTCCATTTTATTTATTCAAATACTTGTTCTTTTTCTAGCAAAATATTCCTCCCAATATTACCACCGTGTCATTTCAGTTTTGTGTGCCAGAATGAGGCTGACTTGATCGACATCACCAGTCCTGAGATGCATGTTGTACAATCTGACACGCACAAAAGCGGTTTTAAAACAGTCTTTTTTTTTTTCTTTCTCTAGAAAACGAGCAACTGTGGAACAGTGTTTAAATCATCCCTGGTTAAGGGTCGACCCTCATCACCACACTGACGAGCAAGAAGCCAGCCAATCCGAATCAGAGCCTGAGAGTCCCGTCCCTTCCCCAGAACTTGTCATTCCTTCATATCCAACCTGCCCAGGCCAGGGGGAGCTGAAGACAGGTCGGGACACTTTCACTTTCACAGAACCGTTTCCACCCCGTCCAGAGATACAACAAGAGCTCATATGTTAAGTGACAGACACGATTGCCCAGTCGGAGGGCCTCTGTGTTAACAACCTAAAGACTTATCTGAACTGGAACCGGTGCGGTCTAGTTTGGACCGCACAACGGAGCACCTTTGTATGTGCGTGTGAAGTCTTTGTGTTGTCTTGTGTAGGATACGTGAATGCCAGTCAACCTCCCTTATGACCACAGAGGTGTGCGCGTGTGTCTACCACAGATCTGAATGAGATTTTATAAGTCCTTAATAAAGCATAATTAAGCTCTTGGTCAAGGTTCTTAACTCATCAGTGCACAGCAACAAACCGTTTATACGTTTAGAGTGGACTAAACCTTTTCTGCTGTCTGTACTTGGTCCAAAACTCAAGTCGGAGTCTCCCCAGGAAGTGCCTGCTGCCTTGTAGGAAGGAAATGGAAAGCTCTGATGAATCGACTGATGTTTTATTTATCGCCGCTGTTCATTGGATCGACGTTTTATGAAATGAAAACTGACGCTGCTGCTTTCTTCAGAACAGTAGATTTGACATCATTCTGCTTCTTTAGAAGTGGCATCTGCATTTTAAAGAATGATTCACAGAGATTAGTTTTGTTCTAGCACTTTTGGTGGGGAAAAAAATGTATACTCCAATTTCTCAAGCACATTTAAGTAGTTCAAGATGGCATGGTCTTACACATCTTCAACCACTGTTTGTTTGGTTTCTCACACCATTTCTGTACCACTTTTTCTGTTATTCATAACAAGTTTGCTATAATTGCACAAATGTACCATTGGATCTTGTACCGTGGTTTTGTTTTCGAGGGGCATTTTTGCCTTGTTAATATATATATATATATTCTGTATGTTGTGTCTGGTAGGGCATGATGGGTATCGTGAGGTAAATTTTCCAAGTCGTCAGTGATGGAGTGGAGCTTATAACTGAGGGCCACTCGGAAGGTTTTCTGGGATTTGTGCTTTTCAGAGCGTTGTGGGAGATGTTTGCATTTTGAAAAGAACAGAGCACAACATAAAAAAAGGCTTTGATAATTGTATATTTTTTATTTTAAAAAAGAATGTAAAAAAAAGTATTTTTCTACAGTTGTGGTATTTTATGATTAATATGAGAAAATATTGTAATATTATATTAGTTTGTTTTTTTTAACCAGTTGCGCTTAAAGTTTGCACTTGTGTCCAGTCGGACTACTTGTATGTATTATTGGCATGCCTGGCAAGATATTGAAGAAAATAAATGATAATTTTGTATTAAACGTATAACGAATCTTGTTTGCTTACTTTTTAATATGTTCTAATATACACAGTTCAAAAGATTTTGTTTTTGTAAGAAATCTCTTATGTGCCTCCAGGCTGCATATATTTGATCAAATTCAGTACATAGTGTAATATTACAATTTGTAAATGTAATTTATTTCTGTGATGGTAAAGCTGAATTTTCAGCATCATTACTCCAGTTTTCCCTCTTCAGTGTCACATGATTCTTCAGAAAATAGTCTAATATGCTGATTTGCTGATCAAGATATTCAAAATTATTAGTTGTGCTGCTTAATTCAAGCTGTGAACAGTATTTATTTGAAAAAGAACAGTGTAAAAGCAGTCTCATTTATAATATATTTAATGTGTCGTTGATTTAGTTTTACATTGTTAAAAAAAAACCTTTGTTTTCAGTACTTTTGATGTGTATATTCAAAACCCAGCCATATCAAAAGGTTAATAAATTTACTTTTGTAATGAAAGTTTTCAAGATTTTTTTTTTGTATTAGTTTTAGAAATGATACATTCTTGATCAACAGAAGAAAGTGTACAAAATGTTCCTTTATTGGACTTAGGCATCACATTTCCACATTCCAACCAGCAAGGTTGCAGGAAAATATGAAATATTTCTCCATGTAGTTTTCCTAACCTTGTGAGGCTGAGGTAACCACTTGAAATGACTTTGTGAGAGAAATCCATCATTTTCTTTGAAAGGTGGGATTCTCTTTGCCAGTGTTCCCAGTAGTTTCTGCATTTGAATACCAAGCTTACTATCACTATTAGTTGAGACATGAACTTGGCTTACCCTGAAGCATCTGGCATTCTTTAAACAATTGATGGGAAGGGAACATTTATAATATTAAGAACTGGAAAATATAACACTTTTTTTTTTTTTTTGCATTTGTGTAAATTAGGTTTGACATATTCATTCTGCTTGTCATATTGAATGAACTCACTCTTATGCGCATCTCTGTCACAGGTCGTATACAATGGGTGCTTTGGAAGTACATCGAAAAAATAGTGCTGTTTACTCTGACATTCTACCGCACTCTCAAGAAAGTTGTTTTTGAAAGCTAACTTTTCTTTACAATAACATGAGCCTTTTACTCTGAATATTCAAACAGGAAATGCCAGTCTGTGTTTAAGAAGAAGCATGTTCTGCATTCCTAACACCACACCACACACCCACACACCCACACACACAACACACACCACACACACACACACACACACACACACCACCACACCACACACCAACACACACACACACACACACACACACACACAGGTTAGACAACATTGACATCTGCCAATAATTCTTGTTTTAATGTGTTCTTCCTCTGCATGTTAGCATTCTTCCTGCACACGCATATACACACTCCCACCCTGATCTCTGGAGTTCCCGTTTCCCAGGGGAATTAGAGGAACGCATTGCTGTTTTTCAGATGAACTGAGTCTCTTTCCTATTCTTTCTTTTCACATTCCCTCTGTTTCTGTCTTCACCTTCTAACCATGCTGCATTACTTCTGCTCACTCCCAATATAATGATATGTACATAATATAATGACATATGCATTATACAGATATATACATAAAATTGTTGAAATGACATGCTGAAATTGTACTCTTTTTCATTATATAAACGTTTAGTTATTAAAAAAACACTTAGAATAAAAGGTCAATGGGTTCAATCTGACTCCATTTTAAAGAACCCTTTATGAAAACAAGGTTCTTATATAAGAGTTTTTCCCCCTATACTGATAAATGGTTTACGAGCTGTTTAATTCATCAAACTGAATTAAAATGGATAACTAATTCAAATTAATTAAACTAAATCCATAAAATGATCCATAATGGGAACCCCTGAAAGTTTCTATGAAGTGCTGCAGAACACTGAGAGGTTTCTAGAACCATTTCTTCTAAGAGTGTGTTTTCTTTATGTCGGTCTATCTTTGATACTGATGAAACGAGCTGCACTGCAATGATTGGTCGCTCTGAGTTTGGTTAATTTCTGAAACTTTCCTCAGATTCCCTGCCCTCCATCATACTGTGACATGATTATGGTGCAACTGAAACGTCATCTCTAATCTCATCCTCCAATTCCCCACAGCAGAGGGCCGCAGTAACAAGGAAAATTCCGGAAAGGGATCAGGAATTCAAAACATATGGGAACAAAGAGAAATCTCATAATATCCATCAGATCAGTGGTCTGAGTCACTCACCTTTGGAGTTACATAACCTGTGGATGCCAGAAGGGCATTATGAAGCTGATGACCTTTCTCACAAGTTCTGAAACATAGACAAAATAGTCTGTCGTTTGGCAGGTATAAATATTTTGGTATAAACAAAACAAGCTTTAGCTTTATATTTTATTTTATTATATCATATTAATAATAATATGGTGTCAAAACTGAATAATTCAGCCAAAAATACTTATTCTCTCATCATTTTCTCCCTATAAGTATAGAGCACAAAATACATTTTTTCACTCTTTTGATTAACAATGTTCGAAGTCATCAAGAACTACAATAAGCATCATGGCTACACAGCTAGTTTAATAGTTAAAAAGTAATCTGATTACATAACTCACGTTACTTGTAATGTGTTCACTTGAAAACTATAACAATAAAGATAATTATATTTTAGTGTCCACAACAACGAACAATAGTGCTATGTTTATAATAAGCACTGTTTATTGTCGTCTGCCGCTTGAAATGCTCGAGTTCTTTAAAGTTGTGTGGATTCTGATTGGCTGTCAATGTTTGAATCGTTCAGCTAGAAAAAGTCATTCTGAAAATGATTCAAAAACAATTGTTCCACTATGTCGTCATTATTACAGCTGTGTGGTGTGACTTCCCTATTCTCATAGTATTAGAACGACTATCAAAATGTAGTTAGTTATAGTTTGCATTCTTGGTGTAAGAGGCCCTGAGAGCGGATGGATCGAGGGTGAGTAAATAATCAATTAATAAATAATGAATTTGCTTATGCAATCTCCTGCTTTCTCTTGGTCTCCCTTGACTTTTTGTGACAGTTTGACAAGCCTCCTTTCTCACCGTCTCATTTTTAACCTCTGTGACTTTCCCTGGAGGCAGAGGCGAGCTCTTGCATAACCAGGACATTCCTTTACGCCTCTGTCCCGATTAGAGCTCATTAAGGTGAGACTCACAGTGGAAAAGGAACAAGAGCGAGACGTGATCATGGTGATGATCACATTAATGAGCACTGAAAGATGAAAGGTGGGAGCCATCTCTGCTTCAAGTGTTCATGATGTTTGTGTGTGTGTGTGTGAGAGATGTTCCACTGTCATGCATGAGGAAATTAATGTTTCAAATTACTTTTCACATTGTAATATATCACATATCTTGATGGAATACAATGTTTTCTCTATAGCCACTGCCTTAAGTTCGTCCTGTTTGACATATCCTCCCTTTCAGATCACTATATTATAAAAAAGAAAAAAATAGTGTCCTCTCATAACACAACACTGAATATTCTCACCATCCAAACTGTTAACTTATTTAATGCTCCATTTACTCCATCGGGTGCAGAAAACAACTTCAGAGCAGAGCTCAGCAATAATATTTTTTTCTGATGGTTTGTTGGGATCAGTTCAAATATTTAGTTGGATTGACAATTTTGTCATTTACTCCGCCACAAAAAAAGCTAAATGTTATGTGTTATATTGTACTCTCTCTCTCTCTCTCTCTCTCTCTCTCTCTCTCTCTCTCTCTCTCTCTCTCTCTCTCTCTCTCTCTCTCTCTCTCTCTCTCTCTCTCTCTCTCTCTCTCTCTCTCTCTCTCTCTCTCTCTCTCTCTAGTCTGCTATCAGTGGCTCAAGCCTCCGTTACTAGCTCTAAAATTACGTTTTGGAATTAGCAACGGAGGCTTGGGATTAAATGCATTCGAAATTAGTTCAACACACATGAGCATTTTAAGGATAAAAACTGACAAATGTCTTGAAATCATTTGAAGAATGTTTTGTAATGTGGTAACCGTAGCATATGGGGAATAATTGACTCCGGGTCATTGAATTATTGAAAAATAATGTGGTACACAAACCAGGTGTAACATCATGGCCGCATTACCTCCTCGGGTGTGCATTATTTTTCTAATAATTCAGCGGCCCGGAGTCAATTATTCCTTACTTAAATGTATATGGTTTGTTTTATATGGTTGAAAATTTTTCTTTTAGGATTTAATTGACATAATATCAAGAAAATATACAGCTGTAATATAACTGCATGGCAGAAAATGCAATTGGTAATTCATATGGTCATATATCATTTTATTATATTAATCATAAAATGTCAAATTAATGTATTATGTAAGAAATAGCCTACATTTGTTGACCTGTTTCTGCCATATCTGTTTTGACTAATAGTTTAGTATTTAATGTCTCATATGTCATGTTTTTTTTTAAAAAAAAGTATAGCTTTTAACATCATCAATCTTCAAAGTTTTTAACATCTTAATCTTCTATTATCAGCAAAACGGTTTGTGTGAAGTTTAATTGAAAATATATGATGTTTTTTTTTTTATCTTGAATGACAGCAGTATTTGAAATTCACACTTGTATGAAAACTGATGATCATGTTCTTCAGCATGATACAAAGAACATCTTGTTCATTTCTTATTGAAGCAAGAACATCTGACCTTCTGTAAGCAATTCACATGCACACAGTCACACATTAGTTTACTTAAACATGACTTTTGTGAAATATTTCTTATTCAGTTTACATCATAAACTTTCTCTGTTTTTAAAACTCGAAACTTTCTATTTCTAAGTTTATGTTGTGTTGGTTGTTGCAACATTGTGTTTTGTCCCCGGTGGTACAACCACGTTTTCCCACAAAACGCAGCTATTTTGGTCATTCTCAGCTATTTATTCTACATAGAAAAATGTCTTAGAAAAGATCTAAACACACTTGAACTAGACTTTCTGCCTGTTTCCTTGCAATTTTCTTTATCTCAAAGTAATATTTGTTTTTCTTCCTCTGTTAGGGGCGAGCTGATACACATAGGAATCATAATTTCAGGATCATGCCTGAGAGAATCTGTGTTTGTGTTATCTGATATATTTTATGGGATCATGCAGAATAAAGAATTAAAGGTATGATCTCTCTTTAGCGGCTGCGTTGATCAAAAAGGTTCTGAATTATTACATTTCTGCAGGACTGCCAGCGAGAATTCATTATTTTAAGCTTCCTTTGAGGTCATGCAATTCATTTGATGGTTTATTGATGTGTGTGTGTGGTTGTGTTTGTGTTTTTAAAGAATTGGTGGATTTGAGAGTTTCTGCCAGTTTTTCACATTTCGTTGAATACTTCTCGCTGTAATCAACTAAATCTTTCACCATTAAAAATAAACGGACATGTTCCTATTATGAGAACAATGGAAAGGGGATGGCAGGCCATAATGATGTGTGTGAGAAACAATGTTATCACTGAGGCAGGGTCACTCAAAAGGCTGATAGGAAAAGGTGTATCCCAATTGATTACCTCAGACCACCTCTTACTCCAGAATTACTTTGATAGCGTTTGTACAGCCAGCATGAATCATGACCACATCCACTCAAATATAATAAGGCTATAAATATGATAATAACTATTAAATATAATAAGCATTTTCTAAATCTTTCCTCTCTTTTTTTTAATTTTACATACAGGAGCGATGAACTAAACTGGCTTTTGGCCATAAAGTACTGGATGTCCATGATTTAACTGTCAATCTATGTCAAGCAGAAAGGATAGGCTAGCCTATAAATATATAGCCTATATATTATACAACATTAAAAAAAAAAGTTTTTCGATTATTTCCCTTATATTCCCAAATATTATTTTGCAGTGTAGTTTGACAAGACCACAATTACATTTTCTACACTCCAAAATATTATGAAGTAAATTGTTAGGCCTAATATATTATATAATAATAACGACTTAAACGTCTGGTAATGTGTGATGTAATGACTCGTTTTTTTCCTCTGTAGCCTTTTACAAAGTCTACAAGTGATGATGCCTAGTGTTTTAAAAGTTGCGTAATGTGTTCTAGCCTTAAATTAAGCTTTTAGAAGCAGCAAATAACATCAATATTTGCATATAGAGACTAAATAGGTCGCAATAGACATGTGAATGAGGGAATACAATCTTTTCCCCATTCTCGCAGGCTTCCGTCTCGTTCCATCCGTCTGCTGGAGAATTTCACATTAATGGAGTTTATTTATTTAAACCTCTTGAAAGTGAGCCCATAAAGAATCCAAAAGCCTCTACTGCTTTATCGAAAGGGAGATCATCTGTACTCTGTTCCAGCCCAGAAAACACAACAACAACCAGAAAATTCTTGTGTGTGCTGAAGGTGTGTGTGTCCATAAATAACTATTATCTTGTCTTCTTCAGTTGATCAATCCTTTGATTAAATTAGGACATACTCTAGTGGTGATTCGGTTGAAATATGAGCGACCTAAGGTGAAGTAAGATACAGCTCTTAGACTAAACTTGTCTCCAGTGGGCACTAAATCACGACAAAGTTTAAAAAACAGATCAATGGAATTGTGTGCCTTCGAGCAAGGAATGTGAGAAGGAAGTACGATGCTCTCAAATGCATGCTCTCGCTCTGGCTCTGGCTCTTCGCCTGTCAATCATAAGGATGTTGAAGAACAGCATGTACAATCGATCAGTGTATGTAATGAATGTTAATAGCAGGGCATGATGTCACTGAAAATCTGTCATCATTTAATCACCCTCATGTTATTCCAAACCTGTATGAGTTTCTTTCTTCTGTTGAACATAAAATAAGATATTTTGAAGAATGTTGGTAACTAATCAAACAGTTGACAGTCGTCATTGACTTCCATAGTATTTATGGAGCTACCTTCAACTGTCTTTGTGGAACTAAAAATGGTTTGTATGGCATCCAAAAATGGTTCAAAAAAACCTTTTGGAATCTTTTAATTGAAGAGTGAAACTGTGGGAGACCGAAAGGTAAATCTAAAGAAACAAAATGTGCAACTCTTACACAAACCGGCTGTACCTCATGCTTCTGTCACATGGGAACCATCAAATGAGATCAAAGAGCCTGAGGTAATGTTATGAAACCAGAGGCTTTTGCAATTAGAAGTGCATGCAGTCTCTTGTGGGACAGCAGATTGACACCTTCTTTCCCAAAGCATGCAACTAAAAAGGCACACAATTTTAGTTTTTAGCCCTAAAAACATTAGGATGGTATTTTCAACCTTGTTTGGGCTAATTCCGTGTGTTATTATGCTTCCCGGGGCCTTCATACTGTACAAATAAACACCACAGCACACTAGCATAAGTTTCTCTGAGGTTTCTTGAGCTGTATTAATCTATTAACCTCCTCTGCCTATAGTATTGCTTATTTATAAGATAAGTCAAAGGCATGCTCACATTTTGTTCATGAAAACGAATTTATAACTGTGAAAAAGCCATAAAAACCTTCAGAACAATAATACATTTACAAGAAAACATAAACCAGGCTAAAAAGTTGGCAAGAGAGTAGAGCTTCTGGCAGTTAGGGAAATTATATATCACTATAATTCAAAGACAAAATAATCTCAGTGTCAGTTAAGTGAAATATAACTTGTGAAAAACCTCACAGACAGGAAGCCTGTTCATGCAGCCTGAAGCTGTTTTTGCACGGTTCATTTCCCTGCAGTCTAGGTGTTTTCTTTGCACTTCATATAGGTTATTACTTCAAAATTTCACATTATACTCTGTATCTTGGGAAATATCTGATAAGTCCTGGCTCTAAAATGCTTTTGTTCGGGCATCAAAGTTAAATTTGTATAGTTATAGGCCAGTGAGATAGCATCAAACAAGAACTCAAGTGTCCTCCTTTTAAAAGTGTTGTTAGCGAAACTAGTATGGTGCAACTATTTTTTGATAACTAACATTTTCACAGCCCCTCAGGTAGGGTGACGTGATAGTTTCTTGGCCTGTGCTATGTGTTGTTCATTAGTGCCTCCTGGTGGTTTGAGGGTGTAGTACACATGCCATTAGTAGCCTCTAGGCAGCGCTTTATCTGTTAAAAGCACATGGGCATGCGGCCTTGCGCACTCGAAATAAAAAAAGTTGCAGTTATATTATGTTACCTAATGAATTTTGAAAGCATTTAACAAAGGAGTGTCATCGTAATAAATAATCATCCATAACTCTTCTTCACACTTGTGTAGCTATTTTGCTGCTGTCTAACACACTTTCACTCAAAAAAAGTCTAGAAGTCCCAGTATAGTTGGGAATGTACAGAACATAAATATTCTTACGTGTTTACATAATAAGGCCATTATATACCATAAAAATAACACCACGTTCAAACAATATGCTAAACAATTATTAAGAATACATGCTGCAGATCTATACACTTTCTTCATAGAAGAGTAATAGAAGCCAGTGAGGACAGTTTTCCATATATGGTGAACACTTTTTTTGGTTTTTGCAACCAATATCACTAGTCATAGCCTGCCCTGCACTAACAACACGCCTGAGGCCTCAAGTTACATGTTGAGGAGGATCATGACAACTAATGTAGCCCTATTTATATATGCCCTCTGATCATTTATGGATTAAAAAAACAACATCTGACATTTATGGCTGATATAACCAGAAACTGTTGCGACAGATCAGTGAGATGAAGACAGATCATTACGGATTAAGGAGTTCATGAATCATATGGGTTTTGTGAACCAGATAAACATGTAAATAGGCCTATGCATTATATTAAAAGAAGTTTGGAGAATGGATGGATATTAGCCTTTTTCTTTCAAGAATGTTGCATGACAGAGTGAGTAATGACAGAATTTTATTTATTCATTTCTCGTTTTTGAGTTAATCCTTTAATAATATGTCCAGGAAGAAAAAGCGCTATTTTCGTTAATCGAATATCATTTTTATTGTGAATTCAGGTAAATTGGTCACCTTTTTTCACATGAGATTAGCTGAGTTAAACTTGTTTTAAATCTAAAGCATTCCTTGATAACCTCCATAACTTATGCGTCATAGATCACATTATCTGGGTTGAATGATTTGCACTCTCTGATTTGTGATTTGTTTGCTCACAGCACTTTGGAATAGTCCCGTCAACCTTGTGACTCTAAATTTTCACACTGGTGCTAGTTCAACCATCCTCCTCTGTGTGTCATTAAAGAGGCAGTGACAGATTCTAAAGGCACTGACCTTTTGGCATAGAGCTTTTGAGTTCAAGCCACTGTTTGAGATTATCTGCTGTTGAAAATGAATACTGGTCACTTTTGAATACCACTGTTGATTTGTTGGGCAAGAGGCGAACTGCCCCACTACTGAGCCTGGTTTCTCCCAAAGATTTTTTCTTTTCTTTATGGGTTCCTTGAGGACACTATTTAGCAATATTATTGATTTGACTGTGCTGATACTATTGAATTAGAACTGAACTGAGCTTATTTAGGAAAGTAGTCCTGGAGGATCAAAGGCACAAAAGTAGGCTATGGACAATGATATTGAGACAGACAGAGGAAGTGGTCTATACCAAGGTAACCACCATCATACAAAAAGCAAACCACATATAACAAAAGGGAGCCAGGAACAGTGATAATAGGGAGAGAAAAAACACATATGAAACTATACAAAATGTTTAACCTTTGAGATAGTCATCACTGTAACACTGAAAGAACAAATCATTTAAAATTCAACAGTGTTACTGGGAAATATTTTTCGACATAATAATAAATAAAAAACTGAAAGAAACACCAGCTCACAGACAGACAGACCCTCCCATCCTTCTTCTCCTCTGCCCAGGTAACCTCGGTCACGTGAGCCGGACTGGGCTGTTCATGACGTCATGTTCGCTCTGCCTTGTTCTGGTCAGCTGATGCTTACGACGCAGAGGATTCAGAGACTACAGCACTCCAATTTTAGCCGTTTAAACTCAGTAAGTTACATTGTTCTTACTAAAATAACTTTATTCTTATTTATTAGCTATTTTGAAACTCTCGGTGGGTTGAATTTAGAACCGAATACGTTAGCGTGTTTTCTTTCATGTTTTTGGGATACGTTGTTGAGTGTTTAAATTCTCTGAGTTAACAACCTGTCGAGGATCATTAGCATTAGCGCTTTAACTCTTTAATATGGCTGCTTATGTGTTTTAATATTTGCCATCATGTTTGCCCCTGCCATCTTTCATAGCATAACACTGAAGTGAATAAAGTGGCACTTTTCCCCACTAACGTTAACTTGTTGACGCATAAGCTTGGGTTGACAGCTAACGTTACACTAATGTTCTCTGCCAGGCTAGTTAAAGGTTTCTGTGTTTACTCCTTAACAGTTCAACGATGGAAATACGTGTTTTTACATTACAATGCAAGTCAATACCGCTGGGTGACTATGTAGTATTATAAGTCTAATATCAAGTGTTACATTTTTTTTATCGCTCACCATTTAGCTAAGCAGCTAATATAATCTCTGTGTACATATCATCTCTGTATGACATTCTATTGTGAAGGGAAAAACAGTAAAACCGATGTGAAAATTAATACATAATAAAAAAATAAGATTAAACCTAATGAATAGGCAATACTATAATTAACATAACATTTTATTTGAAGAATTTAAAAAAAAATAATAATACATCTAACAGAAAAAAACGTAATAATGTAGCATAATAGCCTTTTTAAATCTTATGATGGGGTCCCTTCAACGTGGATAATCATATTTGGGGGTCGGAGGCATCTAAAATATTGAAAACCCCTGTTGCATGGTACAGTATTGTGCTGATATGTTTCAACATTAAACTGAATTGTGCTGAATAATGACACTGTTATATTGCTACAGCTTCTTTACTTCTGAATTTGATGTTTGAATGAAGTTTGCGCAATTCATTTGATTACTTTCCTGTTTATTACTGTGAAGCTGGTCCGTAACTTTATTTCTATTGTTTAAAGAGCTATAAAAAATAAAGGTGACTTGGCTTGTTGGACAAATGTACCCTTCAACAGTTTTCATGAGGCCATATAGACTTCTATTCCATTCTGTTCTATTCTATTGCTCTGGCACCGTTGATTTAGTCAGTCAGATTATAGCAGTACAAATGACTCAGATTCAACCTGATTAGGCGCCCTACCACAGGTGTTCACATTATTAATATATGCGGTCTCATTGAATGATCTATTTTTCAAAGACTAGCCTATGCTTCGGTCCACTGCACTGATACCTGATGATGCTGGGATAGCTGTATGTAGTTGTACAGGAGAATGGAAAAAAGAGAAGGATACACACCGAGACAGCTGAAAGAGTATCTGCATCTTGATAATTCCCCAAAGTGTTGCATTATTCAGCACGTGTGGACTTACCCATGAAATCAAGACTGCTTTTGTGTAATTTGGAGCACTTAAAAGTTGTAAAATGGACCTAACAAAAGCATTACATGGCTTTTTGTGCTCTATCGATTTTATTTGTGTCTTAACATGCCACAAAGTGCCTCTGTGTTGGTAATGTTTAGTACGGAGAGTCACATGGTGCAGCTTAATCCTTAATCCGCTCCCTGTGAGTGGAGTCCATCGTACAATCATTCTTAATCGTAAACTTCTTTCACACAAAGTGAAGGACTGCTTTGAAGAATGGGCTACAATTTAAAGTTCACTCCTTTGAGAGGACCAGATGCATTCCACTGAGAAGATGCCCTAGGAGAGCACATTCCTTGCAGTTGTAGCTGTAGCCTAGGTCCAGGGAAAGTTAAGTTCATTCTGTGTAATTGCTGAATGCTCCTGTGTGTTTTCCTCATTCCTCTGAGATGCCATGTGCTTATTCCCACAACTGTTTCGAGCATCACATGCCACGAGAATGGTGTAGCGGCACAGAAGCATAACATTCCTTGGGTGTCCTCTGGGCACAAGCATAAAAGGAGGAGTGACGACAGTGGAGATCGAGAGAGACCAGGTCTGGATTTTTGAGTAAGAAAGAGTTACTCAACGTTACAAATAAAAATGTTTTTTTAAAGAAATTTAAGCAATAAATACCGTTTTGGGGCTCTTTAATGTGTCGTGACAGATCGCTGAAGCGCCTCAGTTAAAGCTGTTCGTGAACCGATCATCTTTTCTTTCTAGAACTTATAGCAACGAATAAACATGAATGTACATAAGAAGGAATGTTGTTTCAAACGCGGAAAGACGTCAGTACACCGTCCTTCAAGTTCAAGTCCACCAATGTTATAACCTATTAACTCTCCTGACTGCTTTGCCGGACAAAATGGCGGATTATGATTTGTCAGATCGCCTGTCAATCAAACTCCTGCGAAGGGTGAATTGTCTGCTGTCAGACAAAAAATAATCCCCAACGTTTACTCTTTTTCTTTTCATTTTTGTCTTTATATTATTTATTATAATTTTTTTCTCCTTTTCCTCCCCCAGACTTTCTCCCCTTAGTGCATTGAGTAGAGAGCAGTGCATTATGGGGGAGTTGTTCCGCAGTGAGGAGATGACCCTGGCCCAGCTCTTCCTCCAGTCTGAGTCCGCCTACTGCTGTGTCAGTGAGCTGGGGGAGATTGGAATGGTGCAGTTTAGAGATGTAAGTATGGAACATTTCATATTGATTTTGTTCCTGGAACATTTCCGGTTCATTGTCAAACAACAGTAGAAGGCGCTTCATTCATAGTGACTCATAGCAGTTACACTGACATCATTGTCAGCAAATGTCAGCATTACATTGTGTGTAAAATGTAATTTGGTGGCTGAATGCTAGGACAATTGTAGTGTCACAAACTCAATAGCTTTGTAGTAGAAACTCACACGACGAAGATGAATAAACATGAAATGACTTTACTAAATAGACTAATTACATGCATAACAAAGTTACAAATAAAGTAAGGTCTAATTGTAGCATTCAGGTACAAAAATTTTATAATTAGGCCTAGATGTAAAATAATACTATATTATATCAATTAAATATAGATTAATCTTTGTTAAAGCTGTGTTTTGTTGTTTGATTAAAATTAATGACATAGACAGCAGCAGCTATTTATAGTCACTTTAAAAGTGATTGCATGGATCCATGATACAGTTCACATAAGACATAACTGACTGTGTTTTCGAGAATACTTGCTGAGACAGGTATTTTGACATAATTTTGTGTGTGTGTGTCCGTTTCAAGCGCAAGGAGATGCAAAAGGGGAATCAATTCGCTGTTTGCGAATCAGAATCCCGCCTCTCGGTGTGTGCGCACAGTGCATAACAGTGCACGGTACAGTAGACAAAACACTGCAAATGATAAACTTTCACTCTATGATTGTTAAACTTTGCAATTAATCCACAAATCGCATGCGTACCGAACCATGAGGCCTGGTCCGTACAGATCATGGATCAACTACGATTAGGGCTGGGCGATATGGCCAAAAATATGATCTCAATATTTTTTTCCATACCATACGATGTCGATATTTATCACAATATTAATTTACCATTATTGGTAAAGGAAATGCTTTCCACATATTTGTTGAGAAGGAATGTAAAGATGTAAACTTGTTTGTACACAATTAAACTCCACTGAGTAGCAACCTTTAAATTTAGGGTCCTGTGAAATCCATTTTATTTTCCCCTAAATTCTGTGTTTTCAATAAAAAAGTTTTGGGGATTCTGTGTTTTATGATTAAATATAAATGTATATAAACTTTAAAAATTTAATCACGCTTTTAAATTGTTATCAAAGGAAAATATAGGCCTAACAATTAATTTAGTGCGTGGATGAGGAGGAGGGAGGGTCTAGCTAGCCTCCGTTTATTTTTTTTATTTTTTTGTGATCAAATATTTATTTTTATTTTTTTCCATTTAGAAGGCAATACGTATACAGGTGTATATATATATATATACATATATACGCACACTCATACATATACACGCATTTGCATACCTATAGATAAGCATATATAATGAAGCATATGATTAACATAATATAAAAACAAATTGTAATGATAATAAACAAAAAAAATTAAAAACACAAAAATAATAATGGCAAAAAACAGTTATACCTGACTGTGACACTCACCGAGTGGTTAGTGGTGTTCGTTGATGTTCCAAAACAAGTAGCGTAGCGAAATACAGTTTCTGTCATGTTTTATTTGCCATTTTTTAAAATCCCATTGATATCTGTTGAAGGACTCAGTGCTCGTTGATATTATTGCGCTACTGGATACCGAAAGGGTCTGTTTACATTTGGTTGTAGTCTTTTCGCTCGGTTCTCCGTCTCTCAGTAGGCTAGCGTGAGTGAGCAGAGCAAATGCGGCAAAGTGGTTGTTGCCATCAAGTGGTCGGGAGTGTGCTAACGCTTCAGGACTCAAATATCGAGCGGAAGTTTATACGCGTTTGTGAGGTATCTGAAAATATAGTTCCACTATAGTAAATCACACGGATTGAAAGCATACATTGCGCCGATATATTTGTTTTTAATCATCAACGAACACCACTAACCACTCGGTGAGTTGCACAGTTTTGAAAACTAACGTTAAGGGTTGTTTTAAGGACATGTTTGAGTATGCTCGTAGACAGCCACTCTGAAGCGGTCAGAAGTCCACCACTCTAGTTCATCCAAAACAAACTAGAAAATAGACTCAAAGTGCTAAATACCGGAATTATTCTTTAAACAACCTAGAGAGGTTCAAGGCAATCATCTTCCAAAAGTCAGCCACTGGGGTACATCCCCAAAACATGTGAAAGTAACTGCCAATCACTTTGGAAGAACATAAAGTACATTGACGATGTCGGATCGTCAATAAGCTTCATCATATGAAGCTTTCTAGGAGTTAAATAAACCCTATGTACAAAATTATAATGTATTTGCTGATGATCAGGGTTCCTAGATGCTAAACCCATACTGATCAGCCTCCGTTTTTTTTGACAATACTTTAAACGTCAACAAGAAGTGACGTCACCCTACATCGCTTAGAGCACCTTTAAATTAAATACATTTTGTCATATGTATTAACTTGTTATTTCATCTGACTCCATAAATTAAAAAAGTTTTAATGATATCGATGCATCATTAAATGTGAGCGAGTGTTTGACTATTCTTTTTAACTCTTTACTGAAAATAATGTCAGAGTCGATTTCAACTTGAATAAAATTAAATGTTTACAATTTATTATGTCAGGTAAATGTGTCACGCCAATTGCATAATCAGTTCAAAGATAATAGATACAAACCTCAAATGCTCTAGAATAAAGAGAGAAGATGCAATACCTTGACATTATAAAAAGCTTCATGATGCGAAGTGTTTTCCTTACAATCTGGGTTACAGAATCGGCCAGCCTCTCGTTGCATTTCATTATATAGACAGACCAAGACAGAAACCTCTTTTCAAATGTAAACATGAGTTCACAGTGGGAATTCACATTAATCACCATCTCAGACTTACTGGGGGCAGAAGTTGATTTACATGGAACCATTTGCTATCAGTGGGAATTTGAAATGAGTTTAGACCTTCTGAGAGCATGAGACCATTTGCCTGGAAGACACACCTTTATATGTATGTGAATGATCTCTAAACTCTTAATTACCTTATTACCTTTTGGTTTTCTTATTTGAGAATGAGACCTTTGTTCCAGTCACACTGAGATCTTTTCAAATGATATCAAACATGTTTAATACTGTATGATAATTATTCACATTAATCAATATACACTCACCTAAAGGATTATTAGGAACACCTGTTCAATTTCTCATTAATGCAATTATCTAATTAACCAATCACATGGCAGTTGCTTCAATGCATTTAGGGGTGTGGTTCTGGTCAAGACAATCTCCTGAACTCCAAACTGAATGTCAGAATGGGAAAGAAAGGTGATTTAAGCAATTTTGAGCGTGGCATGGTTGTTGGTGCCAGACGGGCCGGTCTGAGTATTTCACAAGCTGCTCAGTTACTGGGATTTTCACGCACAACCATTTCTAGGGTTTACAAAGAATGGTGTGAAAAGGGAAAAACATCCAGTATGCGGCAGTCCTGTGGGCGAAAATGCCTTGTTGATGCTAGAGGTCAGAGGAGAATGGGCCGACTGATTCAAGCTGATAGAAGAGCAACTTTGACAGAAATAACCACTCGTTACTACCGAGGAATGCAGCAAAGCATTTGTGAAGCCACAACATGCACAACCTTGAGGCGGATGGGCAACAACAGCAGAAGACCCCACCGGGTACTACTTATCTCCACTACAAATAGGAAAAAGAGGCTACAATTTGCAAGAGCTCACCAAAATTGGACAGTTGAAGACTGGAAAAATGTTGCCTGGTCTGGTGAGTCTCGATTTCTGTTGAGACATTCAGATGGTAGAGTCAGAATTTGGCATAAACACAGAATGAGAACATGGATCCATCGTGCCTTGTTACCACTGTGCAGGCTGGTGGTGGTGGTGTAATGGTGTGGAGGATGTTTTCTTGGCACACTTTAGGCCCCTTAGTGCCAATTGGGCATCGTTTAAATGCCACGGCCTACCTGAGCATTGCTTCTGACCATGTCCATTCCTTTATGGCCACCATGTACCCATCCTCTGATGGCTACTTCCAGCAGGATAATGCACCATGTCACAAAGCTCGAATCATTTCAAATTTGTTTCTTGAACATGACAGTGAGCTCACTGTACTAAAATGGCCCCCACAGTCACCAGATCTCAACCCAATAGAGCATCTTTGGGATGTGGTGGAACGGGAGCTTCATGCCCTGGATGTGCATCCCACAAATCTCCATCAACTGCAAGATGCTATCCTATCAATATGGGCCAACATTTCTAAAGAATGCTTTCAGCACCTTGTTGAATCAATGCCACATAGAATTAAGGCAGTTCTGAAGGTGAAAGGGGGTCAAACACAGTATTAGTATGGTGTTCCTAATAATCCTTTAGATTTGTGGGTGAATTTCAGGTGATCTCAGCATGATAGCACAAGAGAGAAATTAAAATGTTGATGTTCTCTCAGAATGTTGCCCTATCTTCCAGTTCTTCCAGTTTCTTACAGTAACATAACACGACCAAGGGAGCTGTTCTATAATATCACGACTGCAAATGTTACATTGAATTTATAGTTTAATAAACAAGTAGCCTAGGTAATATGTAGTCACTTACAATTTACCCACAATATTGACTGGTTTTGTTCTATTTCACTGACGAAAATAGTTACAAAAGAAAAGCAACACTAAGCTCTGTGTTTTGTTATTGAATGATTTAGCATTTTGAACGAATCGTTTTAATGAATGACTCAATTATTCATTTATTAAGATGGTCTCTTCCCGCCACCTATTGGTTTATTGTTTATTGTAAATTAATTAATTTGATTGATAACAGCCCTTATTATTAAAACTGAATTTGATCAAATGTAAGAATTTGACATGAAAGATAACGCATATATTTAGTAAGGTTTAAAAACAAATTTCTTTATAAAGGTAAATAACCCCCTGGTGTAAAAATCACAAATACGCAGATTTAAGTATGTAAAAGCTGATGAGAATATTGCTTCAAAATAAATTATATTTATTCATGACATACACCATTTAAAAAGTAGAAACATAATTATGTCATTAAAAATTCCTATTAGGCCCCAACTTAATCAATATGGAATCAAACTGTCAATATATTATTATTTTTTTACTTTAATGTTTTCTTGTCAGAATGCTTCATTTACATGTTAAAATCATAAAAAATGGGGGATGATGCCCTAGACCCCCCTACAACAAATGACTTCGTAAACATCACCCTTTTTCACCACTTGTGAGTTTGCAGGTCTGGCGTGAGCATGTGTATCAGGCAAAACAGCGCCGTTCTTTCACGCAGGGACACTCATAAATCTTACAAGATTTAAGTTGCAAACAGATACACAGACGTTATGACCTCATGTAGGAGGTGATTGTGAAACTATGCTCAAAGTGGCCTAAGAGTTCTCAGAACTTCTCACTCATCCTTGAATCCTCTTCCAGTTATTCAAGGCCAACAGTGTTGTCTTTATTTCATGTGTATTCATTTTTCCAATGTGAATGTGACTTCTTTTCTATTTTTCTTTGAGAGAATGGTAGTTGTGTATTAATAGGTCAATTACTTTTCCCCTCTTTTGAATTGCAGTTGAACCCAGATGTGAACGTTTTCCAGAGGAAGTTTGTGAATGAAGTCCGACGCTGTGAGGAGATGGACCGCAAACTAAGTAAGTTATTGAGTCAGCATTGTTGATATAGTGAGCTTGAAATCATTGCTGACACAGCATCCTGTATTCTGATTAAATTCAGTGGAAAGAACATTTTTTTCTGGCTCTGTTTTCTCTGCTTTATATCAGTTGTTTTTTCTTTTCAAGGATTTGTTGAGAAGGAAATCAAAAAGGCTAACATACCTGTTGTAGACACAGGAGAGAATCCAGAGGTCCCTTTTCCACGAGACATGATTGACTTGGAGGTAAAAAAACAAACTCATGTACAACTCAAAATAAGTCTGAAAATGAAAGGAGAAATAATCAGAACCCATATTTAAAATGGCTAACTAAAGTGGCAGTATATTAAGGGATTATGTGAAAGTTGTTCCAAAAGTTAGGCATCTTAACCCTTTTATCACGTACGATCACACCGGTGTGATCAGTCTAGGCTGGTCCCGGAGCGTACGATCACACCGGTGTGATTAGAACGGTCAGTGCATCACGTGATCAACTGCTAAATTCAAATGTCTTTCGCTAGTACAAAAAAACCCAATACATTTAGAGTTTGTAAAATACACACTAATGTCTATGGAAGGGGCAATAATGATCCTTTCTATTATAATTAGACACATTTTATTCATATCAGAAACACATTGTGTAAGTAACTTTAAAGTTTACTCTATTCTTCTCCCAGTTCACCAGCCACTTACTTTCATGTATTTCGGGAGAAGTGGATGAATTCACGTGTTCAAATCCAACAGATCCGATTCTCTGAACAGCGCACAAACTAACATGGCGCCGCCCATCGCACATATAGCTCAACTAACGTGATCGTTATAAAGGTGTTTAAACAACAAAACACATCCACTTGCATATATTTGACAATCGGAATATCAGATGTTTCAGCTATAGCTAACAAATTTGTGAATATTTTGAATAAAAAAGGAAAAATGACATAAAAGCAGATCATAATTCATTCAGTGCTGTTGTGTGGCTGCAGTTTGTCACGTGACAAGCAATGACGCGTCCCTATGGAAACCATAAAGTGACACATTCTAAATAACGGTCGCCTTGAAAAACTCACGCTGGGGGGTCAGCCAGAATATTTTAAACTTGCGTGCCTCCTAAAGCCGGACGCACACTGTGCAGTCTGAGACAAATTTTGCAAATCTAAAAGACTCCTCTGATCCTAGGCTAAAATCTGAAGTATTTGATCGTTAATTTGACATGTTCACCAACAGCCGATTATGACCGTTACGATCAAAGTTTACCTCCAATGAAATTCTGGCAGTGTCAGAAGATTTGGCTCGCAGTCCTACAGTGTGACTTCTACGGCGACGACTGTCAAATTGTCTTTGTTTTTTCAAACTAGCATGACCAATTATGTTAGAGATTTCTCTGTAGTCACATTTCAATCCCGGGTGTAATGCAGCTCACAGACACTGAACGTGTAATTGATTGATGTAAAACTCCAGACAAGTTTTCTTGCGTGCGTCCGTTTTGAACATGTCTTGACTTTCGTACAGTCTGACATCAATGACAACTGAGATCTTATAGTGTGACAGGGCTTAAAGCGAGGATCATGTTCGTAAAGTCTCACAAGCAACAATCGTAAAGGACGATTATAAATCTCACAGTGTGCACCCAGCTTAAGAGACCTTATTTTGGACTAATTCTAAGGCAGTATTATATGTATCCTTCACTGAGAAGCATCACTTAATGCAATCACTTAATGCATTGTGATGAACAGTCTTAAAAAACAAATCAGAGATGCTGGATGGAAAGAGAGAAATGTTGATTACAAACATTTCATTCAATACTGACGAGTTTTGATAAAAGTAGATAATTATGTTGAAAAGTGTTTACATTTAAATTAATTAAAGGAAAATGTTGTTCTTTTCAACTTCTATTCATCAAATCATCCTGAAAAAATTATAAGAAATATTTCTTGAGCACCAAATCAGCATAGAATGATATATAAAGATTCACTTGACACTGAAGTCTGGTGTTATAACCTCTGAAAATGTAGCTTTGCCATCACAGATATAAATTACATTTTAAAATATGTTACAAAAGAACACAGTTATTTTACATTGTAATAATATTACACAATGTATTTAAGATAAAATAAATGCAGCCTTAGTAAGCATAAGATACTTAATTCAAAAACATTTTAAAAATGTGTACATACAAAACACACACACACACACACACACACACACACAATTTATTATTTTACCTCTATTCGCGCTTATTAGCTAATTAATTATGTTTAGGAGCAGTAGAGCTAATATGTGTGAATTTGACAGCTGTAAACAGTGTTTGAGTGCACCAAATCATTTCTGTCCTTTTGTAGGCCACCTTTGAAAAGCTGGAGAATGAGCTGAAGGAGATCAACACCAACCAAGAAGCTCTGAAGAAGAACTTCCTGGAGCTGACTGAGCTCAAGCACATTCTCAGACGAACACAGCAGTTCTTTGATGAGGTCTGCAATATCTCATCTCTTACTAAACCTTTAGCCTTGAGAGTTTCCTGTGGTTTTAGAGGCATTTTACACGGTATATATCAGGCAGAGAGCTTTGCTTGTGATCTCGCAGACTCTCTTGTGCACAGACGTTTTGCACACAGGCAGTGTGAAACCACAATGATTGCTGTTACTGCTTCAGCTCGAGCAAAAATATGCTGCAGTTCAATGAGAAGATTACTGTAATATTTGGTCCTATGTTTTATGTAAGTAATGGCTAATAAAGCCATAAAAGCTTAGCCTCCATGTTGTTCTTTATTCAAAACTAATTAAATAGAATTTAGCTTTTATTTGGTCAAAGTCACCTCTGATGAGAAAATGACATGAAAAGATGACATTGCTAGCAGTTGGTTATAAGAATCTTTTTTTATGCTCAAGTTTGCTGTGGTGGCGTTATCCATGACAGCTTTTGTCCACGTTCCACTTCTTTTCCATTTAAAAGAAGTGTTCCCCTTAGTGTTCCCCTTTACCGTGTAAAATGGCCACCATTCAATAGTCAAATGAAGAAGTACAATAACACAAACAGAGGAACCAAAAGATGTTTTTCCAAATGTCTGTGATAATGTTCGCGCTGACAAAGGCAGATGCATGTCTGACAGATTGAAAGGCCATTCTCTGAATTCCTGGCCACATCTCAACCGCTGATGATGATGTCAAACTGCCCTTCCCAAGACCAGTTCTGCAAGGTGTTCGACTCCCTATTCACAAACTCCTTGAAACTGTAAAAAAACAGCCTTTTGTGCCCGTGATAATTAGCTCCTACCAGGGTGTTTCTTTTCTATCTTTCAGCCTTTCAGAAATTTTTGACCATACATTTCTCTGCTTCCTGAACACTGATCTGAACTTTAACATGTTATTGTGATATATTTCTTTTACGAGTTGTAAAAGATCATTTGAGAGTATGCAGTTAAGTTGTCTTTTAATCATTCACTTTACTCTTACACAAGCTTGTTGGGTGCTCACAGAGACTGGTGGTGGGTGGTGTGAGGATGGTGTGGCTCAGGGGTTAAACATCTAAAAAAAAATAGCAGTTTCAAACCCTAAAATGGACTAATTCATGTGCTACCATCCCTGTACTTTTGAGATAGGCACATCACCTCTGGTTATCCCTGTAATAAGTGCATCGGCTGAATGAGTATTATTAAATAATAAGATTGGCTGTGAAATAAATATTTTTAATGGTTATTCCATTGAAGAATTACGATGACATAAGGTCACAGAAATTTGTTTTTTATTTATAATATGAAAGAAGTACTTTAACTATTAATGTAATTTCAGCATCTAACAATATTAAGTTAACTAAAACCTTTATTGGAAAACAACAAGTAGAATGAAATCAGATCATTTTTACAGAAAGAGATGAATAACTTAATGAAGACCATGACCAATGTTGTTGTTTTCTCTTTTTGTTAGATGGAAGATCCTTCTCTTTTGGAAGAGTCGTCAAATCTACTGGAACCGAAAGAGGTCGGACGCGTCGCTCCTCTCAGGCTTGGGTGAGTATGTCAGAGGGTTTAGGTCTCTCTGTCTTATTGAGCTTATTTAAATGGACAGCTGAAACATGGATGCTTCATGCGTAGTTCTAGATATTACAGTGTAATATCAAGAACTGTGTTCTAGTACTCATTCTTCTGAATTGCTTTCGTTGTATTTCCACACTTTACCTCGTAAACAGCATCCCTTAAAGCTACACTGTGTAACTTTTTTAGTTTATTCTTATCTAAAAACACTTAGTTCTTTCAAAAATATATGTGCTCATTAATGTATATTTACTTTGTTCAAGTAATAAAGTATTCTTGTGAGTGTATAATATGCCCTTGAAAATACATACGGGTTAAGGGGTTCTAATGTCGGTCGCCATGTTGCCCCTCCATCTTGAAAGTATATTAGCCAAAGAGGGACATAGGCCGTTAATTCAAGCTTCGCCTTTCGCGTTTTAACACTCGATGGCACTGTGTCGAATGTGGACGAGGTCATACTGGTAGCCATGTTAATCTTGGATCTTATTGGCCACCGTAGGAGTTAAAACGAAATCGGAATTGAGAAGAACAGAAACTAATATTCACTGGATGGTCATATACCTTTTCACCGCTAGATGGGGGTAAAAATCACACAGTGTAGCTTTAAAGATAACAGCTCACAGTTACTGCTTGAACTCTATAAAAATTAAGTTTAAATACACTGCCTGGCCAAAAAAAGTCACTGTTCGGATATAAATAGGTAAATACTTAAGAGTCTATGACTTGATCATTATTGCTGTGATTATTATGTTTCTTGCATGTTATATGTTTGGCAACAGTTCTTCTAATCCTAATTGATGGAGTGTGTAGCTTTTCATTTCTTAATTATTCATGTAGGAAGACACATCATGGCCATATTCCATAATGACAATGTCAAGATTCATCAGGCTCAAACTGTTAAATAATGGTTGGAAGGGAGCATGAAGAATCATTTTCACACATGAATTGGCATCTCTGAGTCCAGACCTTAAATTCACTGAAAGTCTAAGGGATGTGCTGGAGGAGACTTTACAGAGTGCTCGACTCTTGCACTGTCAATACAAGATCGTGACCAAAACTTGATGCAGCTCTTGATGGAAATAAATGTTGTGGTGTTATATCCATGAAGAGATGCATACATTTTTGGTCAAGATCTTGTATTGACAATGCAAGAGTCAATCTTGACATTGATGAATCTTGACATTGTCACCCTGGAATATGACCATGACGTGTCTTCCTACATGGTTGTTTAAGAAATGAAAAGCTACACCCTTTATCAATTGGAAGGGTTGGAAGTAGGGATGTGCACTAATATTTGAATTTTCAAATATTCAATCTGTAATTATTATTAGAAAAATAATATACTATTCGAATTTTACTAAGTTGCTTTGCTGGCCGTTAATGCAGTGAATCCATAATAAATCCCAAGCACTAACTCACAGTTATAATTAAATGCACTGGGTGACGCTGTGGAGCGTTTTTAACAAGTGGATGGTATTTGATTTGGAATTTGAAAGTTGGCGCAGCTTGAGCTTAAATGCTTTTGTTCTTTATATTTTTTGTTAACACATATTGTTTAATGTTTTCAACTAAAAGAAAACCTTAAGATATATAGTAAGTTTGATGTGTATATTGCCTAATCGTAAGCTTGTTAAGAAATGGTGACAAAAACTTAAAAAAAACTTAAAAAATAACAGCTTTCTCGTTAAACATCATATAAATAAACGAATATTCATATTTTTATGAGCCCAAATATTCTAATACAATATTTTTGAAAATGCCCATCCCTAGTTGGAAGAATAGTTGCCAAAATTATAACATGCTAGAATAGGGATGCACCGATACCACTTTTTCCAGACCGAGTCCGATACCGATACTTTCATTTTTGGTACTCGCCGATACCGATACCGTAACCGATACCTGTATTTTTAATTTTCAATTAATTTTCAATTCATGCATTTGTAATTTTTAAATGTATTGGTAGAGAAACCAAAATAATATCAATCATATTAGTTGTTTATTAAATTTCAACTTAATTAGTTCAACAAATATATATTTCATGCACTGCATATTCATTACTGTATAAACTAAATATATATGGATCTTTTTGTAAAGTTGATAGAGGTAGCCTATTTAGCCAAGAGCAGAGAGTAATTTATTTGTCCTTTGTTTGATTAACATTAAAACACAGCAGCAGATTTATTAAAGTGCCGCCCCTTTAAGGCCGAACGCACAAACGCACTGACGCCATTTGAATTATACTGTCTACGTTCACTTGAGATATATAACAGACTTTTACTAGGATACTTGCCAATGTGTTTTTACATAGTTTTGTGTGAATTCCTCCGTACAAGCGCAATGCGTGAAAGACTTCCATTCAGTATTTGCGCGCTGTCTGGTGGTTTTCGGGGCGCGCGCTGTGGATGTTTGAAGTTCATGGAAATTCTTGACCTGCAAATTTCCTGTAATAATGTAGGTAACCACTCGTTAAACATAAGTAAGGTAACAGTTCATGTTTTACTTACATATACGATTTAGTTTTAATCCAAATAACACGTGCTGAGTGAATGATCCGCAATCAACAGCATTCATCAGAAGTGCGCTCGCTCCTCTCTCTCTCTCTCTCTCTCTCCTCTCTCTCTCTCTCTCTCTCTCTCTCGTCAGTTAACGTTATTAATAAGCTACATGCCTCGTTTTAGTTGATTTGCCATTGACATCTGACTGAACTACAAACTTTCCACTGACGTCTGAGAAAAAGGAATGCGCTCGACCAGCTCGCGCGTCTGTGTCATAGCGCGCTCAATCCTCTGCGTGTTTTTCTCTTATCAGCTTGCGCACCACAGTTATATAGACAACGCGTTAATATATTCTGTTTAATATTCCACTGTTAAGATACATTTATTTCATATACAGCCTTCTTTTTTATCCCCATTATAATTTCTGACACTGTACACATGCTGCCTGGTATCGGTTGTTGGTATCGGGGCATTTTTACGAGTACGAGTACAAGTACATGAGCTCAGTATCGGGCCCGATACCGATACTGGTATCGGTATCGGTGCATCCCTATGCTAGAAACATCATAATCACAGCAATAATGATCAAGTGGTAGACGCTCAAGTATTTGCCTATTTAAATCTGAACAGCGACTTTTTTTTTTGGCCGGGCAGTGCATGCGCATATGCTTAATGGGGATTGTGCATTTTGTGGTTATTCTGATTTGCCTGCCTATTTTTTCCTTTGCCATAGCTCTATAAGAAGAATGCAGAACAGGTCTTTTGAACGGCTCTAAATTTAAGGGTGTATGGATAGTAAATGCATCAAATGTTTAAATGGTATGATTGTATTGTTCTGGATTGAGCTATAAATATTTCAATACAATGGGGGAGGTTGTTTTTTTAATAGATTTATGCTAGTGAGATTAAAGTCATAAAGAGGGATTTAACACGCATTCTTATGTAACTGCTGCCAATGCCAGCGGGTTTGTCATTGATCTGTGATCAATAATCCTGCCACGCCTTTAATACATAACATAAAATGTTTCCGTTCCGAGCACTGAATGAAAGGAAAGCACCATGAGGAGAGTGAAACGAAAGTTGGAATAGTCTTTTGTTGCCTATTGTGATTTTATATCCAAGTGAAATGGCTTCGCAAGAACAAGAAAAAATGTAGGGTGGGACTTGATTTTGTCCATGGGCAGATGTGATTCTTCACTTGCTTCAGATTCAATTTGATTACGATTCAGAAGGTAACTATCAATTATAAAACAATTTTCGATGCATCTTTTCCTCCAATTCTTTTATTTAAAATAATTACTATATTAATAATCACTGTGAAGAGGTGTGTTGCTAGGATCTCTGGACAAGAATGATGGCTCAGCCACAATAACACTTCAGTGCAAGGGTTCTTTATTTTTAGTCCAGACCGTCCCAAAGTGTACAAAAAAAAAATATATATATATATATATGTATATTTACACTGAGCTCTTGGCTAAATTTCCTTCTATTAAAAAGGATTTCAATAGTCTCCAATTGCAGCTCAAATTCACTCCTTAACTTCCACACTTCACAGCATGAACAAAGGCATTTACTAACAAATATGCAGATAAGTAAATAAAGATGTTATAATAAAACTTGTCTGGTGTGTGCGTGTGACTTTTGAAATATGACATGATAGTGGGAACATTGGATGTATAATGGCTGTGTGCAGGACCGGCGAGCGCACTTCTGCCACTATAGGCGAAAAACAATTGTGCCGCCCCTCTATTTGCAACGTATACCAGCAACAACACACAAAGACCAATAAGCCATAGGCCTACATATAACGTGTTCCCAAAATGTCTACAATATTAAAGTTTTTGCTGGAGGCAAATGCCTGCTGGCATTTTTCTTTAAGCAGTCATGACAGCACCTCAAATTACCGTTGCAAATGTCTTTACACCACTTTCTTATGTGCGTAAAACAAATAAAACGTCCGCAAGCACATTATATCATCAGCAGGTTCAGCATCTTAAACATCGACTAAAGAGCAAATAAAGCTTAACTTACCTTTCAGAAGCGCACAAATAGCCTACTCCCTGGATCAATATATTTTAAAAAGGAACCCTCTGTTGTTGGTGTGCTTTCTCCTTCAATAGTCTCCCCTTTTATATTCGCAACCAGATAATTTGGGTCGTTTAGACATCCTGCAGTAGTCCCTGATGGGTGATTCATGAACGTTCATTGCGTAGGTCACATGACAAATGAACGAAAGACTCGGAAGGTAAAGTAAGTATTTATGTTCCCTGTAAATTATTTTTGACTGCATTATAATGATTACTTAATTCAGAATATGATCAACATTGCGTAGGTGGATGTGATCGGGGAATTTGGCTGTTAAAACTATAACAAAGCCTCTTAAATGAACGAAATGACTCGAATAAAGATTTGTTCATTTTCATGAACGAGATCGAACAAGAGAGTCAGTAAAATGATCCGAACTTCCCATCACTCAGTCATGACTCGTGAGAGCAGGGGGCGGGGCGGGGCAGTGGCAGTGGCAGCTCAGCAAATCATATAGAGAGCCTAAGTCCCTCCCCTCCGCTTCCGGCTTATGGGACCTTATTTCGGAAAAAATATCTATGGTAGTCAATGGCGAGAGACAACTTATCTTTTTATTCGTCTTAACTGTGCCCTGAATTACACATATGATGTTTGTCAATTTAAAAGATAATTCTGAAAGTCAAGAAAGTCACAATTTGTCATAAAACAGAAGAGTAACATTTAGTTTTATGTGTAAATCACTCAATGAACTACATCTCTCGTCTCGCACTATGTACGTCACCAAGCTCGTATGTGTGCAGTCTGGTACAAAACACACAGGCATGACGGCGTAACGTTACGATTAACGTTAGACTATAGAAAAAATGACAGATGTTAACTTCAGTAAAGTTAGCTTCATTCATTGACAGAAAAGGTATGACGCCACATGCGCACCTTTTGGGTTTGTAGTCTTTGTAATTACGTATTTTCACAGTTTATACCTCAACAGTTTTACATCAAACTGCGACTTCTAGACTTTAAAATTTATCTTTTAAATTGACAAACATCATATGTGTAATTCAGGGCACAATTCAAATGGGATCCAAATATTTGTTGTCTCTCGCCATTGACTACCATACCATATGGTTTCACTTATTTTTCCAAAATAAGGTCCCATGGTGGTCGACCAGAAGGGGAGGGACTTAGGCTCTCTATAGCCTATTTTGTGAATTGTTCATTCCCGGTTGGCACCATAGACTGTAAAAAATATGGACAAATCGTCTGTGACGTCACCCATAGACTTTCTGAATAACGGTTTTGAAGCTGTTTATGGGGGGTATGGGCGGCTCCATCTTTGAAAATCTTGGGAAAGCCTAACCCTGCCCACCTTCTGGTCAATCCATATATGGGTAAAAGGGCGGGCTTTGTGTGAGACTGAGCCGGCCGGTGGACGCGCCTCTTCAGTCAAGCAGCTTCAGCTATCTGTAACATTACTATTGCGAGTGTACACAAATATAAGTAAACACTTTGCAGATTGAATATCCTGTATGAACAAAATGACGGAGTATGTTTTTATGTTTCCACTGTTCGATCGCGCCACACACACACACACACACACACACACACACACACACACACACACACACACACACACACACACACACACAGATAGTTCGATCGCACAAAACGTGGAAAAGACACATCAAAAAGCTGCTGTAACATTATACTATTTGGCACTTAAAAAGCACGTCACGACACATATTAATTCCCCGTCTACTTTTACTTAAGAATATTTTTGACTTATTTATAAAATGCATAACTGATGCTACAAAAATTTATACTGGCCATTGGGGTGGCCAGTGGGGTGGCCAGGAGTCGGCCACCCCCTGGTGGCGCCATTGCAGCTAAAGAAAAAGTTACTGTCTTACTTTATTTATAATAAACATCATAGGAGAGGAGATGCTCGCGGGCAATCGGGGGACGTGGAGGCATAAAGTCCATAGAGAATCATAAAGTTGCTCCTGCTGCGAGCTCATGGACAGCTAATACTCACGATCTCCGACTCTGCAAGATTCGGAAGGGAAATGATTCAGATTTCTCTTGGCATAGCTACTAGGTTGCTCACGTCACATCTCCGTCGTCAAGCTCAGTTTGAGCCTGCGCAGTACGCTCAGCCATCAGGAAGTGAGTGCTTCTAAAGGGCTTCAGTTTTCTCCGTTGAAATCGAAATCTATGGGGTCGGTGTGTCCATTTCTTTTACTGTCTATGTTTGGGACCTGCCCCTAGCGGATTTTCGATGTATTGCAGTTTTTCGCACTTCCGGGTAGGCTTCATTTATCAGATTAGAATGTTGCCGCTTGGTTGGCACACATTTTGCCGCCCTTAAGGCCTGTTCACACCGGGACGAATTTCGCGCGCGTTATTCGCCGACGTTTAACGCCTCGTGACTAAACAAAGGGCGCCAATGTGAGTGTTCACACCGACGGTAAAACGCCACGCGTAAAAGCGTCATTTTTTAAAAAAACGCCTCGGGTTCGTTTTTTCAGTTTGACGCGCCGCGTCAAAAACTATCCGACCAATGAGATTGGCGCTTTTGCTCACGTGTCTGGAGCTTCTGAAGTTACAGTAAAACACAACTTGGGGGCGCTCAAATACAAAACGGTCTTGCCGAGCACACATACGTAATGGCAAAGAAGATACACAGTGTCCGTCTACTACACTCTGCCGGGAAGAAATAAGACGAGGAAGATGCAAGGCCAGATGAATGTAGAGCTGCTGGTCTTGTTGGTGTCTATATAAAGAGACACAAATGAGAATAAAGAACTGTATGACAAACGCGACGAACTTGCTCTCTTCTTCTGAGTGACAAGCGAGTGTCAGACGCACTTTGTGGACCGGGGTATTTCTGTACATTAAGCGCCATCTAATGTCAGGGAATGAATTTGCATGTTCACTCAGCTCATCGTCAGCGAAAAACGCTTGGGTGTGAACACAAAAAACGCGTTGAAAAACGCTGACGAATAACGCGAGCCGATATTCGTCCCGGTGTGTACGAGCCTTTACAAAAGTGCCGCTCTAGGCAATTGCCTAGTTCGTCTATATAAATGCGCCAGCCCTGACTGTGTGTGCGTGTATGCAAAACTACCGATAACTTCCAAGTGTGCATCCAAGTGCTGTCCCAGCTGGTGACAGAGAGCTCTGTCACACACACAATATAGTTATTTTTATTATTTTATCTTTGTTATTATTTTTCGTGTTTTTTGACACAACGCTTCCTCGCCATTGACAAAACTTTCTGGTAATACATGTTTTAATGTTATACGGTAGACATAATTATGCATCTTCTGAAAGAGTACAGGATCTCTGGATCAAAACACAGATGAAGAAGCAGCAGAAAGAAGCATTTTCTTATGCGCATGTTGTATTCTGTAAATAAACACGCTTTTTCTCAGCTTTCTGTTCAAAATGTTGCCTTTTTTTATTAAACTTACCCACATTTGCGTGTTGATAATATAAGAATACATGAAACTAGAATACTTTTTTTTTTTTTAAAGCAGAAAGAAATGAAGGAATATCTAAACATGCAATTATCAAATACCGGTAATCAAAAATAATCATTTGTAGTCTTTAGGTTACTAATTACAAATAAATGGATTATTATTAAAGATACAAAAGTTGTTTAGTCAAGAGCAGTGAGTAATTCCCGCTGTTTACATTCACTAAAGACGTGAATACTCGCGAAGACAGATATTTTAAAATAATTCTGTATCAGACTGTTCTAGCGCAATATGCAGCTAAAGAGATCTGATTTCAGGATCGTATGCTGTCTGAGAGAGGTGGCTTTCTGTACGCACACTTCAGGTGTGTCGGTCAGCACGAGTAACGCATTGAGATCTTTTTCATGGCTTGTTGCGCTTAATAACTCTGTCTGATCTGAAACCGAAACATCAGACACAAGTGCTTTGCTTTCTGAGGACATATGCAAGTTTTTTATTAATAAATAATCAACTTATATGCAGAGATATCCTCTTGTGTTTGTCTCTCACCAGCACAACCTCCGCTGCAAGTTTAAATTTAATCTAGTTGACGTTTCAATCTAGGTTTAAAGTAATGGAAAAACAGAATTGAAGTTAACCTAGGGTTACTGTAAAAATAAAATGGGCTATAAGATCAAGTAATATTAAATAAAACTGGATTTAATCCAGATTTAAGATGAATTGTTATTGGTGCAACCCACCCAAATTTCATATAAATAAAATAATATTTTCCAAATAAGGATTAATATTAAACCGTTTGAAGTACAGCAAATGTTTGTTGTTTTAAATATCAGTTTCATTATCCAGATGTCTGCTGTTGGAGGATAATGATATAATTCACTCATGTTTGACACTGGTTGCAGGTTTGTTGCAGGGGTGATAGGCAGGGAGAGGATTCCCACCTTCGAGAGGATGCTGTGGAGAGTTTGCCGTGGAAACGTCTTCCTGCGACAGGCAGACATCGAGGACCCACTTGAGGACCCCGCCACAGTAAGTTTGCCCTGTGAGAGAGAAAAATAAATAGCTTTGTATGTAATCTCTTGTCTATATAGTTTTCAGTTTGGATTATTAGTTAAATATACTGCATATTTAATGGGAACTTCCTTATGAATTTCCCCCTTTTTTTTCAGGGAGACCATGTGCACAAGTCGGTGTTCATCATTTTCTTCCAGGGAGACCAGCTGAAGAACAGAGTCAAGAAAATTTGTGAAGGGTACGAGAGCATCACTGCTAATAAGAAGTCACACAACATAGTGACCGAAACAGAAGAAAACCGTATTTACATGAGATTGTAAAAACATGAGTTTGTTCTCAGATTTTGCAGACTAGTACTTTTTTATAATTATTGTTTGTGGTAGAAGTCTCTAATGCTCACCAAGGCTGCATTTATTTGATCAAAAATACAGTAAAAACGGTAATATTGTGAAATATTATTACAATTTTAAATCATTGTTTTCTGTTTTAGTATATTTTGAATTTTTTTTTTTTCTGTGATGGTAAAGCTGAATTTTCTGCATCATTACATTCATCATTACATTATCAGTCACATGATCCTTCAGAAATCATTCTAATGTGATGATTTGGTGCTCAAGAATCATTTCTTATTATTATCAAACAGTTGTTTTGCTTATTCAGGATTATTTGATAAATAGAACGTAAAAAAACAACATATATTTGAAAAATACAACTTTTGCATATTCTGATTTGTTATTGCCCCTTCTGATAAAAAAAATCTTATCCATACTTGTGACAAATATTTGACAATTCATAACATCTAAATATCCATGGTCATACATATTGCATTGTGTTATTTACTTGTATTTTTGTGTACTCTGCACAATCACAATAAAGATCTAATGCAGTCTTTTACTATTTATGTTAGGTTTCGGGCATCTCTATACCCCTGTCCCGAGACCCCACAAGAGAGGAGAGAAATGGCAGCCGGAGTCAACTCTCGAATTGACGATCTCCAGATGGTAAGACGTGAGGACACACACACACACACACCCCACACACACACAACACACACACACACACACACACACACACACACACACAACATTCTCTAAAAATAAAATAAGTGGATGTAGGCCGAGTCTTTTCTAAGTTCTAAAGTTCATCTTTTTATTGTTTATCTTTTAATCGTTGCTTTGTTCACTCTGCCCATATTCTGATTTAGTTTTCAAATCCTGCAGGACTGACTTGTTTGCACTGTCATTTGGCAAATGATGAAATCTGATCTGCTCTTTCAGACGGTATTGTCAATAACCGGTGTATCTTTGTCGGTTGCTATAGTAATGATGTAAGCACCAACACAATGGCAAGAACATCTGTTTGTGGTCTGACCAACGTCTCTATGTCCTCGTATCGGTGTGTGTCTCCCATCTTTTTTGTCTTGAGTGGTAACCCTAACCTGATCTTGGGCCTCATTAAAACGCATGATTTTATGATGGTAGCAACTAGCAACATCAATACATTTGTTATGACTATTTCCTTTTGTTCCTGAACTCCTCAGTCTGATCAGATGTTATTAAGTCAGGGATTATAAAATGAGTTTGTAAAACAAAACACAGCTGTTTACAGAGGGAACGAGCCTTAAATATTCAAATATGTTTCCAGAGCCAGTAAACTCATGAATGCCTGTTGGTGTTTAAGTGATATGATATGATTTGACAGTACATCGTTTGATGTAATTTGCCTCATAAACTGCAGCTGAGTGGCGTAATGGATTATGTGAGATAAGAGTGTGCCCAGAAACCCAGATTAGATTAGAGAAGGGCAGATTTTGTTACAAGTAAAACGTAAATTAAACACTAAATTACAAGGAAATGTCTTTTCTTTTCTTTCTTTTTTTACAAATTTCACTAAAATACAGCAGAACACTGCAATCTGACCATTTCATTTATATAACATTTATGCATTTGACGGTGCTTTTATTATAAATAGCAACTTCAATAGTATTTCTAGTTTTATTGGCGTTTCAATGAAATTTAGCTGTTTTTTTCTTGTATATTATTAACGGTTTGCACAGATCCCTGCCACCGGATCACAGTGTGAACATATATTTATATACAATTATATATAATTGTTTTATTTTTACTTGCTGAATTGATCATTCTTCTTGCCTTCCCTAATATACTGTGGCACCCCCTGGAGGTCTGTGCATCACTTTGAGTAACATTTGAATTAGACTTTCAGTCTCAAAAATCTTTTTCTTCAATTTTCTTCTCTATTTATTTATTCATTATCTTGAGTTGAGTTTAAACTAACAGATTTACAATAAAGCACAGGTTAATTTGACAGAAATATCCACTGGCTGCATCAGCGCGCACATGCTTTCTGTCGATCCGTACGGCAGAGGGAATCTCCCTCAGTGAGTCATTATGATTAGAGGCTACTACTAGGTTTAATGGGGGACTGCTGGATGGTGTTACAGCTCTGGGTCTTTGAGAGAATCCCTCAAATCTCTGCCTTATTTGGGAAGGAAAACTTTGGGTGAGTGTGTCCTGGCACATTTACATAGTACCCATACCTTCCCGCCCACACAGATGCCCACACGGTTTGGACCTTCAGCACATGGCATGACAGTTTATCACCGCTGCTTACTTTCACGTTCGTTTTTTTTTTTTCAGTCTCTGCACAGTGCAATACAGTTTCTACGTCATGTCATTTTTCACTTCTGAAAGCAATACTGCTAATAAAAAACAGCTATATAATTGGTCTTAAACCTTAACAGGTAGAGACATTTTAATGAAATGAGGCTGTGAGAAATACAATTAGTGCGCCTCAGTGGATTGTACTGTTGTTTAACACCAAACCGATTGTTCAGCTAACGAAAAAACATCTTTCAATAGACAAAACTCCATAAAATTGTGAAAATTACGTGACTTTAAACAGGGCATTCCATTGTAAGGACTGTAAGTCCATCGCTCACAGCCTCGTTTTCATGTGTGTTAAATTTAATATGGCCTCTAACCTGATAGACAGCTATGTGTGGAGTAAGATTTTAGGCCACTGAGGTTTCTCAGTAGGGTGGGGCTACCTATAAAACATGACAACATAGAAATCGATCAACAAAAATCTGATTTGGGTCAAAAAACTTAAGCTGTCATCTCATCACAACTGTAAAGTGCCTTTCGCAACGGCTGTCTCATAGTGAGCGTTCCTGTCTGTGCATACGCTCATACTGTGGGCGTTTGTTCTTCATGTTCGCCACACTTATTCACTGAATCACTCTCATCCCACACCCCCTGAAATCCCACATACATATCACATACATGTTTGCTCTCGGACTTTTCAAAAGAAATGAAGGAACACGTCCAAGCACAAGAGTGCTGACAGGGCCGGGACGAAGCGGACACTCGAGTTCCATGTCACTGACTCACTTCGAGCTATTAGCGGGCCTGTTTGTCCCGAAGGTGAGAGAGAATGGTCACTATGCTTGTGTGTTGTCTTTCAGTCAGGCATGAATCGTTAATGTCCCTTTGCTCTTCTCCCAGCTTTGGAGAGAATTTGGTTTCCTTTAGTTTGATGCACATGCCTTGTTTGTGTTTGTTACTGTTTGAGAAAGACAGAAGGTCTTCTGGACACATTATTGAGGATTACATAAATCCCAGAGTGGGCGAGTTTGTCTTATTTGTCAGTGTGGGTGAGTCTACATGTTTCCAGCGTGGGCGAGCATGTGGGTTATTCTAGTGTGGGTGAGTGTGTCTGATTTCACAGTGAGCGACTGCGTATGTCCCACCCAAGTGAGTGAGAATGCGCATTTGGACATTAATGTTGCCACTCTATCTGTCTAACATGACAACCAGATGCTGGCTCACTTCCTTGGCCACTCCTGAATGATTGTGAAATTCTTTTTACCTAAATAGAAGATGCATAGGCTATATTCAGACATCCAGGGTTTGGGATTAATAAACATCTTTACCAGCAGTGTGTGTCTGTTCATACAACAGCAAAAAGAAGCGGCTTGTATACTATCTGTATGGACAAATAACTAAACTTAAGCCCCTATTTTTGCAGTAGCTGTGAATAACACTTGTAGCCATTAAGACTAGTGAGGTGGCGTTGGTTAATTACTTGTTTGTGTTTTTTGTTCAATGCAACAATAAACACAGATTGAGATCTGATGTTCGATTTGCAAACAAATAACTCTTATGGTCAAAAAAATACTCTTATTCTCAGAACGTGAGAATCCCCACACTTGCGTTCTTTGCACTGGACCACTAACATATTTCCTGGATTTGGCCAAAGTGTTTAAGTGGGCATGAAGACAGCAAGTGTGTGTAGAACTTTTGATTGCCCAATGGAACACACAGCATCAAAATACAGTAGTAATGTAAAGTAACGTTTTTACATTTTACACATTTTGATTACATCATTGGTGGCATGATTCTGTTTTTCATTGTTATCACCTGTGCTTATAAAGAGTTACATCTCACTCCACAAGGGTATTGTGCCTGATGAAGACCTGATTGGTCGAAACGTTGCGCTGTTTGGCAAATATATTGTTTGGAACTACAATTTCAGTGAGTTGACATTCATTTTATTTGTTCATTTATTGCTGTTTTGTTGTCCTGCACCCAAGCCCAATTTGGGTTTTTGATATGCATACTCTTTTTGTATTTTTGATTCATATACTTCAGGCTGTTGTACTTTTGTACCTCCATCATGGCCAATGAAGAACTTGTCTTTTTAAAAAAGACGTTTGAATTTAGTGAAGCAGATTATTCTGGGATCCTCCTTAAAGACAATTTTTGACAACAATGAGGTTTTGTAGATGATATATGTTGAATCGGTTGGCCTTTTTCTAGCATTATGGCTTTCCCATTCACATAGCTTTGATCAATATACATTTATCCACCTAATACCTCTTTTAAATAGTCTTTCTAGAAAACTAACTTAACTTTTATTTATGAACTTATGTGAAATTCTTTTGACAAAATACATCATGACATATAAACTGCATCTGTGCAGCAGTTAAGAAATTTATGCAAAATTAAATTTATTCTAAATTTAATCGCAGTCTTTTGCGATTTGATAAAGATTTTAGTTCGGTTGACAGATACTTTGCCAAAGCAATGGCGCATATAAAAACTTTTATGTCTTATGAGAAGTTTAAAAGTATTTTTGATTCATTATGAAACTGGTGGCACAGATTAGACTTTGGTGGGCCGCAAGAGTCTAGGCAATTAATGGGAAACACTGCATCAGATGTTTGAAAGAGTGACATGCAAAGTCAGACACTCAACTGCAAAATCTACCGAGATTCAGTTTTTAACCCAACCATTGCTCTTTCAGCTCTAACTGTGACCATATCACCTCTGTCCAGTGATCTCACATTTCCCGTTTTGACCCCTCCTCTTCCTCTGTGCTTTGTGTTTTAGGTGCTGAATCAGACGGAGGATCACAGGCAGCGTGTTTTACAGGCGGCTGCCAAGACTGTCCGAGTGTGGTTCATCAAGGTCCGGAAGATGAAAGCCATTTATCACACTTTGAACCTCTGCAACATCGATGTCACTCAGAAGTGTCTGATCGCTGAGATCTGGTGCCCTGTGTCAGATCTAGACTCCATCCAGTTTGCGCTCCGTCGGGGCACGGTGAGGACGCACACATTGTTTGATGTTTTTATTAGGGGTGTAACGTACCCAAAACTGACGGTTTGGTTTTGAAGTCACGGTTGGTATGGGTTCAGTTACAGCAAGGGGGGGGGGGGGGGGGGGAACTAAACATAAAATTGCTTTTTTTTTTATTAAACAGTGGTTTACTGAACAAATTGGGTCTCTGTCTTAAAAACTTTATTAAGGATAAAAAAATTATCTCTGTTTATGCTGTAAACTATAATGGGTAGCCCTTACTTGTACATTACTATAATAGTAAATGTTAACAACAGAGCCCAAACTATTAGCCTAAATTCAGTTGCTATTTCTTTTTTAGATATAATAATCAACACTCTCTATGGGTACGTTTTCACAACAACGATATGCTTAAAACTGAGAAGTTTTTCCTTTTAGTTTTCTGTTTACAGATGACACCATTGTCAAAATGATCCCCATTCACATGGATCCACGAAAACAACAAAAAACGCTATAGACTGAACACGTAATACACATGTACACTACCGTTCAAAAGTTTGGGGTCGGTAAGATTGTTAATGTTTTTAAAACAAGTTTCTTCTGCTCACCAAGGCTGCATTTATTTGATTAAAAATACAAAACAAAACCCGTAATATTGTGAAATATTATTTCAATGTAAATCAGCTGTTTTCTATGTGAATATATAGTAAAGTGTAATTTATTGCTGTGATCAAAGCTGAATTTTCAGCATCATTACTCCAGTCTTCAGTGTCACATGATCCTTCAGAAATCAGTATAATATGATGATCAAGAAACATTTATGATTATTATCACAGTTGAAAACAGTTTTGCTGCTTCATATTTTTGTGCAAACCGTGAATCATTTTTTTCAGGATTCTTTAAAAGTTCAAGAGAAAAGCATTTAATTAAAAAATTAATATTTTGCATTATTATAAATGTCTTTACTGTCACTTTTGATCAATTTAATGCGTCCTTTCTGAAGAAAAGTATTAATTTCTTTAAAAAAAAAAAAAAAATCGTATTGACCCCAAACTTTTGACCGGTAGTGTACATGATGTGATCATCTTTAGAGATTTGCATTTTTGTTGTTTACTCAGAGACCATATTCAAAAACTTGCACTTTAAAAACCTGTTTTTCAAAAGTTTGCGTTTTCAGGCATGGCGTTGTGGTGTAAATAAACGGCCAAAACGCATAAAAAGTTTTCGTTTTTAGTTGAAAACGGTGTCGTGTAAACTGCCCCTAAATAATCAAGACATCATTAACAGGTTAAGTAAAATATAATGAATATATAGGCTAATATAGGGCATATATTTTAGCGAAAGAGTTTATTTCTCTAGTGAACCTAAAGCAGTGAACACTGAATGACTTGCCTGAGGTAAATGTAATGCTACGTGATTACTCGAGATATAAGTTTCAGTAAGTTGTTCTGTATCTTTCAACATACCTTCAGATGTTCATTTATGTTTATTCTTTAACTAGTATTAACTTGTAATGTATTAACAACAGCGCTGCTGCTTGAACTGAGGAACCTATAAGGTGATCTGTCACGCCACATTAAAGAGCGTTTTCGAGATAAAATGGACAGAATTTCCAGCAGAGGGCGTGGGGCGTTCGGTACGCCATGAGAGTTTTTTGGTTCGGTTTGAATATTGTTACACACCTATTTTTTATAAATATCCTGAAATCTTGAGCCAGAGGAGGTTGGTATCTTATTCTTCAGGCTGTTACCCAGTTAAACTGAATCCACCAAGTTAAATTGCAATATAACTTTACCTCGATATAATTCATTACATTTAAATTTCTCTGCAATGAGCACATCACTGATACAGGGGCCTGCTAAATTAATTTAGTTCCCTTTACAGTAGGAAAACATTGTGTGTCATTTTATTTTGATATCTGATCTCAAATCTGCTTTGTAATTGTTACAATTGACCGGTGTCATTGTCGTTTGAACTAATATACTAGTATATTATATGACTAGTATATAATTATATACTTTAAGAGCTCTGTAAGTAATATGAAAGACGCATTTAGACTAATTTGAAGAATAATATACAGTAGGCTTTTTATTGTTGTAGTTTATGGATATTGTAAGGACCCCTATGATAATGGCATAATGGGTTATTTTTGACATCCTGTTAAAATAGAACATTGTTGCGGGATATATTGAGGCGATAGTCCTTTTTATTCATTTATTTTTATAAAATAAAAGAGGAAGAAAACACTTAGAACATTGCACATTAAACAGTTACCCTGTTTGCCAGTTGAATGTGTTCCCCAGCCTGTTATAAGTAACAGAATCTGAGATGCAAGATTTATTTTGAGATTGTATGGGTTTGTTCTGTACATATGAATTTAGTCCATTTAACATGGGTATGTTAGATCACATATATTATCACCACACATGTCTTGTCTCTGAGGAGTAGCCTATTTGTTCTTGTCATCACATTCAATGACTCACACTTTGTAAACATGACTTTAGCTTGTGTTATCCCAGGACACAAACACATGCACACAGGGGACTGAGTGTTAGGACGGAATGCTCAGATGCTTTTACATTGAGTCATGAGACCCCTCAGATCAAAGTTTGGTTTTTCCTGTGGTCAAGAGCAGCTGAAACTGATCCTCCTCCCATAGTGCCACAAATGGACTCTGTCAATCACTTCTGCTCTGCCCGTTGAAAAAAATTGATAAAACGATGGGTGAGATTGGCAATGGCCATCCACTCCCTCAGTTATTAGTGCGTTGCAAATGCAAAAGAAAGAGAGAATGCTTGTGTGTGTTTTATATCAGTAGTAAAATTGTTTTTATAAAAAATATAATATAAATAAAACATTTCAGGTTTTTATTAAATGAACTGGGAAATACATACATCTTTTTCACTAAAAAGATCAAATATATTTAAAAGACTTTTATTGTCCTTTGAATGCATACTAGTATACAGTGCATTAAGTCAGAATGATTTCTAGAAATCTAACAGAAATCTAAACTTCCACTAAACCTACATGAACCAAACTTGAATACACAGCATGTTCTGTTCTTTGTTATGACAGATATTATAGAGTGACAAAAATCCACTAGAACATGCACGGTACACATGACCTACAATGAATTGGTTGGTCTCAGGATGATATAGTATGTGCGCTGAGATCCCTTGAGCAATAGATTCTAGATTCTCATAGCCTACTCACAGCAGAAAGTGTGTGCGAGTTAAGGATGCTCTGTGAGGTCCGGATTCTCACGCCTTACAGCAAGACAGTGAGGGCAGGGTGGGTGTAATTCCTGTAATCCCTGCCATGAGAGGTTGTAGTGTAAGGGTCAGAGGTCATTGGAATGTTAACCTCGTAATAGTCACATCTTAAGAGGATTAACTGCTCACACAAATTCACCTTCTGCTCTTCTGTGTCTGCCTCTCTGTCTTTATAGGGTTAAAACAGGTTATACATATTTTATATAGTGGCAGCAACCTACAGATGGACCAATTTGTAAATCTGTGCAAACCATTGTTTAGTAACAAAAAAGTAGCTTCCTATTGAACCTAAACTAGAAGTGTAATAGCGTTAAGTCCATGTAGGCAGTGTGTTGAAATGTGAGGGATTGTGCTTGCGTGCTAGTTCAAAGCCTGTCCTTACACATGGCATTCTTCCTCATGCCTTATTTAACTGGCAGCTATTAATATCAGCTGTCTTACACATTGCTTCCACATGCACTTACATGCTGTAGACTTCACCTACTACTCAAGTTCAGTTTAGGATATACAAAATCTATTTAAAATTTAAGCACGAGTGATACTGTTTTCACAGATATATATTATTAACACGGTAACACTTTACAATAAGGTTCATTAGTTAACATTAGTTCATGTATTTACTAACATGAACTAACCATGAGCAATACATTTTGTTACTGCATTTGTTCATCTTTGTTAATGTTAGTTCATAAAAATACAGCTGTTCATTGTTTGTTCATGTTAGTTCACGGTGCATTAACTAATGTGAACAAGATTTTAATGAAGTATTAGTAAATGTTGAAATTAACATTAACAAACATTAATAAATGCTGTATAAGTGCAGTTCATTATTATTTCATATTAACTAATGTAGTTAATAATGTTAACCAACGAACCTTATTGTAAAGTGTTACCATTAACACTTACATAAATGCAATGTAGACTTGCAAAGACAAGTGAAACATTTATAAATGTGGGCATTCATACAACTTGCACCACTATTTACTGGGAAGCAAACTGGAGCATTTATTTTTATGCAGAGCTATTTGTGTTCAATTCCACTATTTCTTGCAGGAGAAAAGTGGATCCACCGTTCCCTCCATCCTGAACAGAATGCAGACCAAGCAGACCCCACCCACCTACAACAAAACCAACAAGTTCACCTCTGGCTTTCAGAACATCGTCGATGCCTACGGCATCAGCAATTACCGGGAGATCAACCCAGGTAACCCTGAACTTTCACCTTTAGTGGCGGAGCAAGTCCCAAAGTCCTCTGCAGTGATTAGATCAGCATACGTATATTATCTGTAGGTGTCACAACATATTGTTTGCATCCATTTTTGTCAGCTCCATACACCATCATCACCTTCCCCTTCCTGTTTGCGGTCATGTTTGGCGATCTGGGTCACGGTGTACTCATGACCTGTGCTGCACTTTATCTGGTACTGCGAGAGAGCCGATTAATTGCCCAGAAAAACGACAATGAGGTATCCATCCACCCATCCATTTGTGCACCATCTCATTATTGATGTTTGTCCTTATTCATATCACATTTTGTTCATGTCATATAGCCTTTATGTATACATAGGTCCTGAATATAGAAAATATTGATCATAATTGTGTAATTTTGTTAATTTAGCATGAAAATCAAATCTTTGACATGAAAAATAAAACGGACATCTCTCATTGTGGGTTAATTCACAGGCAAAGCTAAACGTGACAATTATTATTAGTGATATGATTGTTTTAAGTTCAAGTTAAAATTTGTTATAAGATAATTCTCTCTCTCTCTCTCTCTCTCTCTCTCTCTCTCTCTCTATTTCTATCTATTTCTATAGATGTTTAGCATGGTATTTGCGGGCCGTTACATTATTCTCCTGATGGGACTATTTTCAGTGTACACTGGGATTATCTACAACGACTGTTTCTCCAAATCCCTCAATGTCTTTGGCTCAGGCTGGAGCGTCAAACCCATGTTTGGAGAGAAAGGAGACAACTGGACGTAAGTTGTTCGTTCCAACCGTTTGACTTTACAAAAACTTTGTAACTCATAATCAGCCACTTGTTTGAGTTTGAATCGTTCAAAATCGCTATCGTCCAAATCAGATCTTCATGCATAGCTATTAATTTGATTATTTTTAACATGGAGTTTTCCATCATCTCATACAGGTTTACAACACTAACGGAAAACCGGATATTACAGCTGAACCCTGCTGTGCCAAACGTGTTTAATGGACCCTATCCAATTGGCATTGATCCAGTAAGCACCTAGTTTCTAAATTATTCTGAAACAAAGATAATGTAAAATCAGTCCTTTTAAGGTTTTTTACTTTCTCCCTCTCGTAGATCTGGAACATTGCCACCAACAAACTAACGTTTCTGAACTCCTTCAAGATGAAGATGTCAATTATTCTGGGAGTCATCCACATGACGTTTGGAATTATTCTCAGTCTTTTCAATCACATGTATGCACTTGTCCATTATTACTCTCAAAAGATCTGTATTCATATTTGATGCTAATTTTAGTCTGTTTGTCTATGTTTGAAGGTACTTCAACAAACCTCTGAACATCTTTCTGGGTTTTATTCCTGAGATCATCTTCATGATCAGTCTGTTTGGCTACCTGATGCTGCTCATTTTTTACAAGTGGTTGGCATATGATGCCAAGACCTCAAAAGATGCCCCCAGTCTTCTAATAGCCTTTATCAACATGTGCCTCTTCAGCTACAACGATCCCACTAACAAACCGTTATACACGGGACAGGTACACATTACCGACACACATACCGATTTAATCCGCATATGTGGCAGGTGAGATGCCATGACATTTAAAACTGATGTTTTGTCTCTCTTTCTCTGTAGATGGTAATTCAGTCTCTGCTAGTTGTTATAGCTCTCTCCTGTGTACCATGTATGCTTATAATAAAGACCCTAGTAATGCGCAGACAATACCTCTGGAGAAGACACCTGGTAAGGACCTGTTTGAGACACTCGCACACCACATTCAAGATTCTTACATACCCAGTTTATTTTTAGATTTTGTGTTGTTATCTTGTAATTTTCATATCCAGAGTGAGACGTTTGTGGGATGTTTAGATTGTAAACATGAAATATCATTGCTATGTCAGTAGGCAAGTTCTTTAACGTAATGTCCACACAAATGTCTTATAAGTTTTATAAGTGTGATTTCCAGGCTTAAAATGCAGTTTATTCCTGTGTTGTCAAGTGAATTTTTAGCATCATTACAGTCACATGATCATTCAGAAATCATTCTAATATGCTAATTTGCTGCTCAAGAAACATTTCTTCTTTTATTATTATTATTATCAATATTGAAAACAGTGCTGGTTGATATATATGTGGAAACTGATGCATTTTGAGAACTATTTGATGCATAGAAAGTACAAAAGAACATTTATTTGAAATATATATTTTTGTAAGATGTCAAATCAAATTTGTCCTAGCTCATTAAAAGTATTATTTTTCTTATTTAGAATTTTTCTTTTCTTTTCTTTTTTATTATGCCCAGTTCTAAAGTATTTCTTCAGCTAAAAAATCTTTTTGGTTGCAATATCTACAAAATCTATCATAAATGACTGAATAACTCATGTAAATGTAATGAGAAAATCATGTAAATTCATTGGTCAGCTAGCGTGGGAACCCTGTTAACCGATATGCTAGATTATTATATAATGGCTCAGCTATGACCTAGTTTGACTTTTGCTGTAGGGAACACAAAACTTTGGGGGAATCCGTGTGGGTAACGGCCCCACAGACGATGAAGCTGAGATCATCCAACATGACCAGCTTTCCCAAAACTTAGACGAGGAACCTGAGGTAAGGGAAGATTCTCTTTTTTCCATTGTTTGTTTGTCTGTCTTTCTCTCTCTCTCAACTAGGCTATAGAATAACATAGAAATAATACTTTTTGTCATACTAATTAAATTACCATACTAATAATTAATTACCCATGCTTGTCCTTTTTATTTTACCAAGATGCTTTGATCTAGCATTAGTTTGTGAAGTCTAACAATAGTCTTTATATAGCCAGAGAATGACTCCTGGTGTGCCGACCCAAAAGCATATTTATTTGGATTGATGTTTGGGTCGGGTTTTTCTGTGTGATGACATCTTTTGATTCTCAGAATAGCTTGACATTTTATTGTAACGTAATTAAATTGATGTTCTTCATAATAGTCTATGTGCAACTTGTTACCACCCACACGGTGACAAGCGACACCAGGGTACCAAAAACTGCTGCAGTTGGCAGTGGGCATTCCTCTCTGTGACTCACTGGATCTGTGATCTGCATACCAGTGCTGGTCTAAACTGGGTCTTCCACTTTTAAAAGCACTATCTCTCCCCCCAACCACTGTATCCCAGGGAGACCGGTCTCAAAACACTAAACAAACACGCACCCGACTAATTGAGCTTCTCTTTTCTGAGAATAAAATGGAGGAAGATAGTAAACAATTAATACAATTATCTGCTTTATTTTAAGGTTTGAGATGCAGTCATTTCAGTACATTAGTGCCAATAATCTTCCTCTTTCCGCTCCAAACAGGCCTGTCAGTAAAACGCAGTCAGCCATAAAGTCAATTTACTGGAGACTGAAGTCAGATCTCCAGGATTGTTTATCTCTCATTTTGGTGTGTACAGTGACCCTGCAAAAGTATTTGGTTACTGAAGCCGCACTTAAAAATGAATGAATTTAGTGGTATCTGCAAACAAATTACGCTAGAGCTTTCTTCGTAAACATCTTCAATTTCCCAGCTATTTTGTATTTACTGTATCAATATGAGTTTAGAGGATGTATGAATTCGTCACAAATGAATTCCTCCCTCAAATTCTCAAATATGTCCTACTAGAGTGTAGTTCAACACATTATGTTCCAATTTTGACAAACAGAAAATGTCCAGACAATTGTCTTTTTTATAAAATAAAACTCTTAATTTATAATTTCAAACCTAAGACGTCTTTTTTTCTGAAATGTGTACTTTTAAGTGTTCTGTATTTCTTTAAAATAAATGGCAATTGGTTTGATTTATTGTATTTAAGGCATTAATGCATTTGTATTAGTGTGGCTTAACTGTCTGAATACTTTTTGGGGCCACTGTATTTTGCTGTGACAGAAAATAAATGTGTCGGTCATTAGATCTTTGCATTTTCTGTGAACTTAACAGTTTTTCCCACACTGTCTCTTCATCAGATTCTAACTCTGTCATTAACGCTATTTTAACCCTGTGTGTCTGTCTGTGCATGTCTCTGATTATATTTCAAGCAGTCAGAGGAAGAAGTGGTAAGAGCAGACAGCCTTCTCCACTCTGTGTAGATGTTTACTATCATTTTTTTTACGTGTGTGTGTGTGTGTGTGTGTGTGTGTGTGTGTGCTGTGCGTGTGCGTGTGTGTGCGTCTGCGTGTGTGTGTGTGGCGCGCGAGCGTGCGTTTGTGTGTGCCATCACCCGTATAATCCTCTTGCTCTGCGGCTTGTGTGAATCCCTGCAGGTTTCAGTGTTGGTAGTCTCCTGTTTTTGGTGTTCGGTTCTTTTCCAGCACAACTAGATAGATTATTTTCTAGACGTGCATTTTCCTTAGCCACCATTATTACATGGGAACGATCTGGTGAGCCGTGCTGGTGCGTGATTCTGACTTAAATCCCTTCAAATTATGCTGATGATCTGAAAGGCCCAGCGCTGTGATTCTGTTCTTATGCCCGTGAGATCCAGGGCTGTTAATCATGCTGTGATTGAGCTGGGAGTGGGATTAGATTCATGCGTTTTCATCTGTCTGAAAAGCTCTTATTGCTCTCTTTCTCTCTCTCTCTTTAGTTTAATTTTGCAGATGAAGCAGTGCATCAGGCCATTCACACAATAGAATACTGCTTGGGCTGCATCTCAAACACTGCCTCTTATCTACGACTTTGGGCGTTGAGTCTGGCCCATGCACGTAAGTAATGCACACGCACACGCACACGCACACACACACACACACACACACACACACACACACACACACACACACACACACACACACACACACACACACACACACACACACACACACACACACACACACACACACATTTATTGTATTGAATACAAACTGAAACCTGGTCATATCTGGGCCTGAGAAATAAATGGAAATTTCTGCAGTGAATATAATGTGTTTTTGCACATTTGGTAATGTAAGCCCCTGTAAAAGAAGTAAACTCCTTCCTCCAATTATGAATTAATTAATAAAATCCCATTCCAACAAGTAATGAATGGCAAAGTCATGAATGGGAACCCTCTACAAATTTACTTGCATGCTTTTACCTCTCAATATGCAATGTGGTGAAATAAAGTAATTGTTTACAAGGTTTTTCTTAAAATGTGTTTCTTTTTTCTTACAGAGCTCTCTGAGGTCTTGTGGTCAATGGTGATGCACATGGGCCTCGCTTCTAGGAATTTTGGTGGATTCTTTGCCCTGTCAATCATCTTTGCCTTCTTTGCTACATTGACAGTGTTTATTCTGTTGATCATGGAAGGCCTGTCTGCTTTCCTTCATGCTCTTAGATTGCACTGGTGTGTACACACACACACACACACACACACACACACACACACACACGATGCTTGCCTTTATAAATTACAGTTAAACCGTTTTAAGAGCAGATGACTCTTTGTTGCCCCCTATCAATGGCTACATGCACACTGCAGAAAGAAATTCTGTTGTATTGATTATTTTGAGTGCTTAGTCTTATTCTGTACACACAAAGTTTAATTATTTGCATGTGTGAGAACTGCATTCTTCAACCAAATTCACTCCCTGAAAAGTTGCCAACCAAATTTTTATATAGTCCATGTTTTAAAACCGAACTGAAAAAGTAATTGTAAATGTCACTCTCTTTTGAACACTGACAGCTCAACTGAAATGTGGTGCTATAAAATAAACATTTTTTTGCATTTAATTTCATCCAGAACTGTAATTCACTGACTTTGTTTCCCACTTTATTTCTGTAGGGTGGAGTTTCAGAATAAATTCTACACTGGACAAGGCTTCAAGTTCATGCCTTTCACTTTTGACAGCATTCTGGAGGGCAAGTTTGAAGACTAAACCACACCCACACTCTCTCCTTTCCCCAACTGCCACAACTCTAAACAACAGGAGCCAATCAGATTATGTGTGAGATTTTATGATTTGTGTGAACACTGTCACTTTGTAAGGCTCTAAATTGCTCAGGTGTTCTAGATCAGGACATTAATGGAATAAATTTCAAGAAAGTAAGCTAAAAGTACTTAGTAGAAGCTGAGCTGAAAATAATCTGAGCTAGAACGGCATAACATATTCGCAATGATTTCATTACTCTTAAATACTTGATAATGTAATCAAACTCAAGTGCTGTTACCATACAACACACAGGAGTATGAACAGCTTGTTGTTTTGACGTAAAAGCCTCATAAATTTGTGCATACTCTTTAATCAAGGCACAATATCATTAAAGTTTCCCTACCAATATAATACAGGTGGAGATTTTGTCTGATTTCTGATATTTTTTTCCCAGTCTGTTAAATTATTAGTTTTTTTTTTATGTATCTTTTATCCTTTGTTAAACACATTTCTAAAACAGTTCTCTTACAAAGGCACCTAAGTTCAAATGCAGCAAAGCAAGCTTCACTGTATGCCATTTTACAATCTTGTCATGCATTAAGCATTTCAGAATAATAGTTGCAAATAATCCCCCAGAATAGGCAGATTTATTGCAGATCTTTTCATTCCTTTGCAAACACAAGTAAAGAGTAGTTTTATTTTAGTTGGCCTTGAACTGTGTTCCTGGGTTTTTTTTTTTTTGTGTGTGTGTGTGTGTGTGTGTATTTTGCTGTTGTCTTTTGACAGTTAAAGGCAAATACACATCTAAGCTATGTTAACCGTATGAATCTGTTCACTGCAGTGCCCAGTTCTGGGTTTTTTGGTTGTTGTTTATAATTGAGTTTACAACATGCATATGCAATGGCTCTTCAAGAAAACGTGTTTGCTAGATGTCAGAGGCAGTCCATTTAGTCTAAAAGAAATTGACTGTAGCAAGTAAAAGCAGCCAGTGAAGCTGTGATTGTCTGTTTTTTTGTCAATAAAGAAGGACTGGATATGAACTTGAGATTTTGTTCTTCTTTTTTCTATGTGTGTGGAAAATGTGAAATCTATAATGTATAATAAATATTAATCATTATGATAATATATAGCTGATTTTTATTTTTTTTAAGTGTCAGTGCAGTTTCATCCAGCGATGATATTTGAAACAGCACCGATACTCTGATGTGAATTGTTATTACATTTCAGACTAATTTTGACCAATTTTGTTTTGTTGCAAAACAAAAATACTTTAACAAAAGCTACAGTACCAGCTTTATGTGTACATGGAGAACAGTAGTTTCCCCTCTCCCTTCTTAAATCATTTGTAATCCGCCTACTTGCTAGAGAGGAAAATACGCAAACCAGTCAAAAATCAGACAGCTCCGCTTCTAATCCACACCTCTTGCTTACTCTGGTCTGGAACTTTGCAAATGTGAGCAGAGTGATAAAAACAATAACGTCCAGTGCCGTTGAACAAAATGTCAACACTCTTGGAACACAAAGTTTAAAACAATTGTGCTACGATTACAAGTGCATCCTATCTACCTCATTTATTGTAATTCCTATGGTGATTCCAATTACACGTATCTTTGATTCGGGATCAGGTTTACGCTTGAATGACTCATAAATCGATTTCAGCTGTTTGTCTCATCCCTTGCATCAATGAGCGAGTGGGTGGCTATGTGTATGTGTGTCCCTTGCCAGGCTCTTTTGGGAGGGTGGAGACTCCCCTTAAAGGGTCAGTGTGGGTGTGACCTTAACAGTAAGTGATCTTGGTAGGGGGCTGGACTGAAGAAGGAAAGGGAAGACCTGACTGGCAGGATTCACTCGCACACACCTTGGAGAAGAGAGTGTGTTTCCACCGACTGGCTGACGTCCCAGAGTAGACTTGAGGGAAAGAGGAAGGGAGGAAAGGTTTGAGGCATTCTAGCAAACCTAGAGAGTAGTACGTAGTGGTAGTAGGTAGTACAGGTGTAAGACTGGTTAAAAGATTGGTTCAAAGTAGTCAAGTTTTGAAGAGTTGCCGAAGGTTGTTGCCTGCAAGTTGGAGTCATTCCGCTCTGATCATTGGGTGTCTACTGTCATTCAAGTCTTTTTTTAGTGCTTTATTTTTACCCTGGGACTGCATTCTTTCACACCGGGCAAGTGTGTGCGTGATTCTGCTTTCTGTCTGCAAGTAAACTTGTGTGCGTATTCATCAGTGTGTACTTGAAACCGAGCCATGGCCGACACAGACTTCAAACTGGAGCGTGCCATCTTCGCCGAAATCTCTGATGATGATGATGATGAGGAGGTCGCCTTGGTGCCGGCTTCCACCAAACCGGCCACAACAACCAAAGTGTTCAAATCAAAACGAGGCGATGATGACGATGACGATGGTGACCCAGCGAAGGAGGTGGACCTGGTGTTGGGGCCGGGACTTGATGGAGGTGGCACTGGTGAGTCCGAGAAGTCTGAGGCCCAGGCTACCGGCATGTTGGTCCTGGCACTCCTAGACAAAATCATAGGTGTGGTGGACCAGATCCAGCACACTCAGACAGGTCTCGAGGCCAAGCAGGAGACCATGGAGAAGAACATGAGCAGCATCCAGACGGAGCTGGCCAAGCTGGCGAAGAGTCACGTTGGAACGGCCGGGACAGTCAACAAGCTCCTGGACAAGGTGCGAAAGGTGAACGTCAACGTGAAGAGCGTGCGAACGGACCTGGAGAAGCAAGTGGGACAGATAAAAAAACTAGAGAACAATGAACACGAGCTCCTCAAGAGGAAGAACCTCAAAGTTCTCATCTTCCAGGTGAGTAAGGAGTGCATGACAGAGCGTATGATTGCAGACATGGCATTCCATCTCCTTTCATTTGTCTTAACTAATGGGTACTAATTAGTCTTTTAGCACATAAAAGTGACTTAAAGGAACCCTTGAGCAACAATTATTTGACTTGCTCAACTGCATGGATCCCTTCTTGCAGGGCTTGAACTTAAAGCATTTTTGTTACCATTATCAACTCAAATCAAAGGGGTACCTTCTGATTGTGGAACTGGAACTAATTCTGATTGGTTATAAAATCTTGAGTCAAGCTGATCTGTGGTCTTTTCAACAAAAAAAAAATCAAAAATGCTTAGAACATCTGTAGAAACTGCATTTTCTGACTGATTTTGTTAGAAACTGATTTTTTTAATTGTTTTCATTGTTTGACTGCAGTCGTTTCTGCTAGCATGGGCACATTTTTTGTCATAGTAAAAATGGCATTGCCTTAGACCACCATATGTTCCTTAACCTATATCTTGACCTTAAATTGTTACCTTGGAGTTAGCTTTTTATTACACAATTAAACACTTCAGTTAAGCTGTGAGTGCATGAGTGTATTTGCAATCCTCTTTCCCAGGTTTCTTTTGGAGTACACATGGATTCCTTTGCAAGGCTTGGCCTTGAATTCCTTACTCAGTATCATAAAGTGTCAGTTCACTCCTAAGTGAACCTTCAAAGGTTCCTATCTCACCTCACAGTAACCTCTGAAAAATGCTGGGTCAGCACATTCCATGAGTATACTGCAAATACTACGTGCATGTCAAAATTAGCTAAAGTTTGTAGAAATGTATGTAATACAACTCAAAAGAGCAAACACACCGCAGAGAGATGTAGTAATAAAGCATGTTTCAGACAGAATCCTGTGTAAGATAGTCTATGAGTTACATTCTTGCAAAACAGTGGATATACAGTAGTTGTACCAACCTACTCGGAACATATCGAGTGGATATTTTTTTGCAATAAATGTATAATTTATTATGTACACAACGATTTAAATGTGGGTCACATCAGTAAAATGTATAATGCTTTTAAAAGAAGTCTATTATGCTCACTAAGGCTGCATTTATTTGATCATACAGTAAAATTGTAATACTTCAAAATAGAAAACAGTTATTTAAACTAATAATATTTCAATGTATTTTAAAATGTAATTTATTTATGTGAAGCTGAATTTTCAGCATCATTGCTCCAGTCTTCAGGGTCACATGATCCTTCAGAAATCATTCTAATATGATGATTTGCTGCTCAAGAAACATTTCTTAAAGCATTTATTTGACACAGAATTTTACGGTTTTAATGTTACTTTTGATTCATTTAATGCATTCTTGCTGAAGAAATGTATTCATTTCTTTCTTCACTCAAAATTTTGAACAGTCTATTACAATCAAGATGTTTATAATATTATTATAGATTATTCACAAATATGATGCTTATAATAGACTGCTATGCTTTCTAGATTATGCACTGCACTCTTTCACAGATGTCTTAATTGTAATTGTACACTGCCTGCACAAAGAGAAGGCCTATACTTTTTCCCTTAAAATCTCTCTCTCTCTCTCTTCTCTCTCTCTCTCTCTCTCTCTCTCTCTCTCTCTCTCTCTCTCTCTCTCTCTCTCTCTCTCTCTCTCTCTCTCTCTTTCTGATCTCTTCTCTCAGTCTTCTTCTTAACTTAATTCTTACTCTTCTATCATCTCTCTCTTCTGCTGTGTGTGAGAATAGTTGTGCTGTGGTAGATAGATTTGCAGGGTTTGAGGGTATAGAATTACAGACATTTAAACATTTATATTTAGCTAATATCTTCTGCTTAACTGCTGTGTTACCGTCCGTAGAAATTATAATACATGCTGTATTTTAAGATTAGATTTGTGATTTTGCAGATTTCAGATTTGATGGATTATCATACACCAGTTGATATCTTTCAATACAATATGGTTTAACACTTACCACTATTTTAGCATAACTTGACTAAGAAGAGCGAGCGTCATTTATTTTAATATTATTATTATTTATATTTTGCATTAAGGTCTTTATAAGTTTAATTTACATAGTACATGAGGTGTGTTTGAGTGGAAAATAATGACCATGTCTAATTAAATAGCTAATGCAGTGCGATTTCATGACATTTAGTGGCTAAGTGAAAGGTTAGCAAATGTTTATGCGCTATTTTATTTTGATGGTCTTAACAATTCTATTGATTATAAGTAACGTTGCACCTATGGCTATGTAGAGTATACATTCATCATTATTAGAGTATTCTGGTAGCTTAGAAGAATAAGTTGATGCACTTAAAAAGTTAATTCTAGTCAACAGAAAGTGTTACCTTGATATTTTGTGTAAAAGCTCCGAAAATAGCATCAGACACTTCATATGTAAAAAGATTCTATCTTTAGTGTTTTACTAAAGTGCTAGATCAGTGTGTAGGCCTAAAGCATTTCACCGTGAAGAGTCTTGAGCAAGCGAGCTGGACTATTAAGTGTGTTCAGAGCGTGCTGGATCGCAGTATGGACAGAGAGAGACTCCCTCTGAGACCCCCATCCCCCTTGAAAGTTCCCGTACATTCTAATTATAGTGCAGAATTCGGTAATGTCTGCATGGATACCATAATGACACTATACCGTACCGCCAGAGAGCCTTTGAGTTTTAGAAGTAGGCCTACCGCCGGACATTTGCAACCAGCTTTGTCAGAGATCCCACAAGTCATATGCTAATATACCATAAATATATTTTAAATAAAATACATTTAATATTAATTACATTTTATAGTATTAAATACAATAAATTAGCATGATATCAGTCATGGTCGCCTGACTCGCCTAAATGGTAGGTAGGCTATCCTCATAGAAGTGTGATTGACAGTTATATATTTGTTTAATGACTCTTTGAAATCCACAGACGTCATTGTGCGCCAGTAACGTGTTATGGCTTTCAGTCAGTGATCTGACAGCATTGCAGTGAAACAGAAGCGTCTAATGTGAGTGTAACGTAGTCAGGATGAGGTTTGGTGTGTTCCAGCACTTGACTCTACACCAGCGTTACTGCATTTAGCCTCACTAACGAGTCGTTTCCTTCCAGCGCTTCTCTCAGAGGCTCGAGGGGGGAACTGGTGATGTAACTGCTCTCTAATGTTTTTAACTGAAAGATGGAAGATGACAGTAGTCAGTGAGGTCATTTATTTGTATATTTGTAAAGTGTTCTTATTGCTTGTGCACATTTCCCATCATTTCTCCAGGCAGATGTTATTGAGGATCATTATCTGTTAGGGATAATTAGAGAAGATATACCTGATGGATCACATGCAAATAAAGCTTCCTGTGTAGCCTATCTTTCATGAGCAAACTCAGAAATGCACATTAGCTGAAAAACATGAGACGTATTCGTTTTTATCCATATTTTATTTCATATAGTGTTAATGTAAATATTATAATTTAGTAAACTCCACGAGTTTGAAATCTGATGATCATGATTTGAAAATGATCCAAATGACACTTTATTTTATTATTAATTTATGATTAGTTATTTATTTCTAGGGTAAAAAAAATCACTGTGATCATATTCAATGGACACTTTATACACTACCTTTTAAAAGTTTGGGATCAGTAAGATTTAAAAAAAAAAATACTTTGGAAGCATTGAATAATTCAAAGATGTTTATAATGTTACAACAGGTTTCTATTTTAAGTAAATGCTGTTCTTTTGAACTTTCTATCCATCAAAGTATTAAAAAAATATTGCAGTTTCCACAAAAATATTAAGCAGCAAGCTGTTTTCAACATTGATAATAAAATGTTTCTTGAGCAGCCAATCATCATATCAGAATGATTACTGAAGGGTCATGTGACACTGCAGACTGGAGTAATGACCGCTTTGCCATCACTAGAAGAAAAATACACTGCCTGGCCAAAAAAAGTTGCCAAATTGAAATAGAGAAAAGCTTAAAGGTGATGATACACAGGGCAACTTTTGAGCAATGTTGACGGGCAATGTTGCTGTCGACGGGCAACCAGATGAGACACAGGGCCCACGACCCATCTAAATTATCCAGATAAAAATGTATTGACATTTTCAATGAGAAAGTGCCAAGCAACAATCGCTCGGCAAGATTGCCCAGCAACATTGCTCAAAAGTTGCCCTGTGTATCATCACCTTAAGAGTCTATGACTTGATCATTGTTGCTGTGATTATTATGTTTCTAGCATGTTATATGTTTGACAACAGTTCTTCTAATCCTAATTAATGAAAGGTGTAGCTTTTCATGTCTTAATTATTCATGTAGGAAGACACATCATGGCCATATTCCAGAATGACAATGTCAAGATTCATCTAAATCCTATTTACATCCAAACAGCGACTTTTTTTTTCTTTTGCCCGGCTTATTTTAAATTGATATAATATTTCACAATATTAGAGTTGTTACTGTATTTTGATAAAATAAATACAGCCCTGGTGAGACTTTCCAAAACAGTAAAAATCTTCCTGACCCCAAACATTCAAACGTGTGTGTGTGTGTGTGTGTGTGTGTGTGTGTGTGTGTGTGTGTGTGTGTGTGGTGTGTGTGGTGTGTGGTGTGTGTGTTTTGTGTGTGTGTGTGTGTGTGTGGATTTAATTGCTCATGAAGTTTCAGTTTCAGTCTTCTCTGCTGGAATGTCCACTCAAGCTGCAGGTTACACTACTGGCATTTATCAGATATCTAATCACAGACCCCTGGGGTCATAAATTACCCCTGTAAAACTGGACGTGTGTGTGTGTGTGTGTGTGTGTGTGTGTGTCTGTTGAGAGACAGAGGGTACACACATTAATATGGTATAAATAAGTGGACATTTTAATTGATTTTTTCAGATTTGACATTGACATGATTCTCAGAAATTTTAGAAGTCAGTACCAGAATAGTAATTATAATAGTAAAAACATTTTCATTGCATTACTTAAAGGGATAGTTCACCCAAAAATGAAAATTCTGTCAGTAATTTCTCACCCTCATGTTGTTCCAACCCCGTAAGACCTTCGTTCATCTTCCGAACACAAATTAAGATTTTTGTGATTAAATCTGAGAGCTGGATCACTCCTCCATAGGCTTCTAAGGGATTGAAACTTGACAGCCCCGAAAAATTATTAAAGAAATCATTAAAATAGTCCAAGTGACTACAGTGGCTAGATCTTAAGTTTATCGAGCTACGAGAATACAAAACAATACAAAAACAAACTAAAATAGCGACTTTATTCAAGTATTCTCTTTGGGCCTGGAGATAGTAGCGTTACAGTCACATAGTGTTATTGCGCAACGCTTCTGGTTGAACGTCACACGCATCACACACACATGACCAGCGTCGGCCAATAGTGAGCCTACGTGTGACGTATAACCCAGAAGCGCTGCGCAGTTACACTACATCAACAGCTTAGGAGAATGAAATGGAAGAGAAGAGATGGTTGAATAAAGTCGTTATTTTAGTTTTTTTTTGCGCGCAAAAAAATATTCTCGTCGCTTGATAAACTTAATGACTTTTCGGTGCTGTCAAGTTTCAATCCCTTAGAAGCCTATGGAGCAGTGATCCAGCTCTCAGATTTGATCAAAAATATCTAAATTTGTGTTCGGAAGATGAACGAAGGTCTTACGGGGTTGGAACGACATGAGGGTGAGTAATTACTGACAGAATTTTCATTTTTGGGTGAACTAACCCTTTAAAATGTTATTTCCATTTGCAGCTCTGCACCTGTGGTGAACATGCACGTCAAAACGTACTATTTTTGGGACACACATCAACTGAGTGGTATTAGCTTGTGCACACAGACAGTGATATTGTAACAGTAGTCCCATTTCTAGTGAAGCTCAATTCCTACATTAAACAAAACAAAAAAAGCATGCTTTGGTAAATCATTAAAAAAAATCTAATTGATGAGTTCCTATGACATAATTGTGAATTTTTAAGTCAGAATTTTGGCTTTTTATGGCATAATAATTAGCATCTAAATGCTAAGAAGTGTTTGTTGGATAGTGGTTTGCGGCGGGTGATGATGAGGTGTGGCTGTGACTTATAGGGGTTTGCGTGATCTCCAGCGTTACTGTTGGCCTCTGCTCTATTTCTGCACTGAATTCAGGGTATCATATTTACCCAGACAGCAGTGTGTGTTCAGTGTGAGCGGTGTGTGTGTGTGTAGGTAGACTGTGTATTGGGTGTTAGTCCAGGCCAGAATGTGATGCTTGATGAATGGGCTGAGGATAAATGAGGATAGTGTGTGTGTGTGTGTGTGTGTGTGTGTGTGTGTGTGTGTGTGTGTGTGTGTGTGTGTGTGTGGTGTGTGTGTGTGTGTGTGTGTGTGTGTGTGTGTGTGTGTGTGTGTGTGTTGTGTTATTAACCATCAGAAGAGATGGTCACTTATATTTTTTGAACATGTTAGATAATGTCAAATATGAGATACAGGAAATGATAACTGCATGTGTCGCATCGATAGTGTATCGCAGGTGTACTCTCCCAGGTCCTGGAATTACATACTTTCATATCACTTGCATGGGCCGGGCTGCAGATGAAGACGGAGCAACACTTGATACTTTAGCGCCCGAGCCAGACACAGCAGAAATGCACTTCTAAAATCTAAAGATAAGACTCACTATTCCAATTACACTGAATCCTGGTGTCACGGTGGCACAGCACATGCAGTGATTGTAAATACAAGTAAACTGTTGATCATGTATATGTAATGTGTGTGCAGTGATATATGTATAAACAGGCTGGTAAAGGAGGTTATTAGGTGAAAAGCCTTTACCTCTTTGACATTATGAAGCTGTCAGATACAGAAGCATGAAAACAGCCGCTGGCTCCCATTTCAGCCGGTGTAGTTTAATATAGCCTTCAGCCAATGAGAGACAGAAACCATAGTGTGTTGTTGTGACTTTTGGATTCATTTGTTAACGCTGTCTTGCCGCCTACAAAAACAAGTCCATGTGGCGTCCTGACTGACAAAACACAGATCTTGACTCTTATGCAAGAGAGAGATGATATTTTTGTAATACCTGTCATGATGAAACCCATACTAAACTCATGGTTGTTTCAGGTTCTCAGTGGGCGTTCTGCTGTACAGTTGCTGTTCTGAATCCACCAGAACTCAACAGCTGCTCAGTGTCTCAACCTTAACATGCCTTTCAACATCACACACATACACAGCTGTTAGCAACCCATCAACGGCTGGTTTTGTTTAGCTGCGTATGTCATGCAAACTACTGCACCAACTGTTTCTGCCGCTGTCTTGGTTACGGTTGTCATGGTGCATTGGTCCGCGGATAGCTGTTAATCTGTGTAATTGTTTGCCTCTTTTAGGGGGTTAGGATAGGGATCCGTCAATACAGTGTGGGTTGACGTTTTTTTTAGCACAGAGCTTTTGAGCAGGAGTTTCAGGGTATTATTCAGCACCAGACACACTGGCAGCAGTATTAATATGCTGTTTATGATTACTGTATTTGTACTGCACTAAATAATTGCAAACAAGGTTTTTGGCTGCTAATGGTGAGTGAATTGAGAGAGTTTACTGGCCATACGTATTTCTTACCAGCAATGAAACTGCAAGACAATGGAATTAAATAGCCACTTTCCTTGCATTGTCAGTAGTGGAAATAGTGCAATTAGTTCTAGCTTTATCTATCACAAAATATAACAAAAACACAAAAACGATTGGAATTTTGCTGGTCACATTTTGTTTTAGTCATAACTGTCACCCCACTTTCTGAGCATAGACGTGAAAATGAACTATTCAGACGGTTGGTTCAATGGTTGTAATTCATGAATGCTTTGCTATACAGACCTAATGATTGCACTAAAATCAAAGTCAATTGTCTTACCAAGTTGTGTTCCAAATTTGAAGTTGATATCACAAATATTAAAGTTCCTATGAGATTTTGTTTAGGCGCTTTACCAAAGATAGCCACCGGGTGACACCCAAAAAAGTTTTTTTTTAATGCGTTCTCCTGTGACAATCTAATACATTTCTGTCACAATATCACTTCTATCACAAAACAGTGGGAAAATATGGAACCTTGAAACTCAGACATTTCCAATGATATGTGTTTTGCCAAGGTTAGAAAACATTTTGATTATAAAATACAAGCGGTAGGAGCCCGCTAGGTTTTAAAGTAGCCTACCATTTCCATAGTGACGCAATGTCCGATTTCAAAGCAGTTTTCACAAGATGAATTTTGAGTTTTAAGCCTTTGAATGATACCTAATTGAAATAAAATATGTAACAGGAAAAAAAGGCAATAAAAAAAGAGTGGCTAGCATCCTGTTAGCGCTTAGTTATATTTGAACCATGTTAACAACCAACTGGCAAACATTTTATTTACACACCAACACCAAATTTTACTTTATTTGGGGCTTGGTAATTGTTAATTTTGGGCTCAGATTTCAGCTCTGCATACCCACAGACTCAACTTTAGACTAAAAATGTAATATTTACAATAATTAAAAATTTATTTTTACAATAATCTGTCTGAAAGTGTACTTTATTGTACACATTAATGTGGTTTTTAGCATTTGACTTGTGGCCTTGGTATAATGAAGATAATATGCACTTTCATATTTCTTTTTGGTAAGAGAATAATCATGTAATGATTTCAATTATTCTGACAATGATTTGCTGCATTAAAAGGTGCTATCTCAGCCTAGAGAGAGAGATGCTGCATTTCATCAACGGCTCTGCCATCTTGGGATGGTAGGACGTATGTTTGAACAGAAATCAATTGAGAAGATGCCTTGGTTTCCTGAATTTACTGCTCAGTTCATCATATAATCAATGTTAGTAATCTTTTTGTTGAGAACTTTGTTTGGAGAAATCATAACAAGTGTCAGTTAATCTCTGCCAACAGTTCTTTTCTGCACTGTAATTATTTTAACATTCACAGTTTAATAAGTGCTCAGTTTTATGGAATAATTTAGCTGTTAAAAACATGGTGCTATGAAAATAATCACTGCTATATAAAATATACTGATTTGATAATTGTTTAAAGGTGCAGTGTTTAGCTTTTTGGCGACATCTAGCGGTTCGTTTGCGAGTTTACACTAAGGGCTCAGCCCACTGCTCACCCCTCCCTTTCGAAGAAGCTACGGTGCCTAAAATAGGACAAACATCGTCGTAGTGAGCCAGAGTAAAACAAGCCACAGCTAAAATGGAGTACCACACAGTCCATTATAAACCACATCATGGATAAAGTTTACAAAGCCATAGTCAGGTGAGGATCAAGGGTCTTAATACATAATATAATAATATTGGTCTGAGCTGTCGACACGACAGATCTCGTCACAGTTGTTGTAAATAATAGTAATTAGCTGATTGTCTCACGAACGTAACCAGCACATTCTCCCCACATAGCAAACCCATAATACAGCGAGGGAGTAGAACCACATGAAACTATGCAACTATACATTTTTTCTAACAGGGTAGTAAAAGTTTAGCTGGCTAATATGAGCTGGTTAAAGCCTTGTTTATACTCGACGCGTCCGCATGAGCCCAAAGGTGCGTGCGGCAAAAATGATGTGATTGTAATAACAGCGTGCGCGCCTCCGCATCCCAATATACACCACTTATTACACACAATAGCCTTTTTTCTCTGATTTTGGAAACTCGATCGACTTAAAATGCTTCCAAGATCGACGGGTTGGTGATTCCTGTAACTGTTTTCCGGTCAATGACAAGAGTAGCCTACTAATCAGCTTTCTCACGAACGTAACCAGAACATTTATCCCCACATAGCAAAGCCATAACACAGCGAGGGAGAAGAATTAAGTTACATGAAACAATCCAACTACATATTTACACCACTGACAAGGGAAAACACTCACGGTGTTTATGACTAGCTTCTTCTAGCTTTCTGCGGCTTCTCTTTCAATGTAGTGACGAAACGCGCTCTGTAACGCTGTCTGTTCGCTGTCGGCTACGGTAGAAATATGACGTCATAATATGGCGGCCTTCATAGAAGGGGATTCCCGCGCTTATGTAGATATAAATGCCTAATTCTAAGGTAATAAAAACATTACGGTTTATTAAGTAAGTTCTTTATACACAACTGAACACATAGTTATGGATGTCATATTGCATTTCTGTTAATAAATAGTCAAAAATGTTACACACTGCACCTTTAATTTTAATAATATACATTAAAAATCATTTATTTTTTATTTTTATTTCATTTAAATATATTCGGGTACAAGATCTTGACCTTTCTAATACGGTGGACATGCAGACTATCCATTCGGTATTCCCTTTAAAAAAAATCTGAATTACTCGCCAGAATGTTACTGGAATTTGTTGTGGTCGTGCAAATTGTTATGGGGGAAAAAGGCTTTCCAGTTATGTGATTTCCTCCCCAGTGTTTCCATATATTCTCACTTGTTCTCTGTGTGTTGACACTGAGTTCTCTCTGTTGGCTTTGGCTGTTTGGATTGAGCATTGTGTAACATCTCTGGTCCTCTGGCTTGTGCTGGAAACACAAGGCTGATTATCGAACTGGGGTTCACATGAGGACAAATTTTTTTTGGAGAGCAAAAAAACAGAAATGGTTTGTTTTGACATTGCAAATGACTGTGAGACAAACAGCTAAACTCAGATGAAGGTGTCACCAAAGTCAGCCGAGGCATAAAGTAAAGCTCTCATCTAAGACTGTGCAGTTCCTCTTGGATGTTTATTAGGTGTCTCTTATGTCTCTCTCACACATAGCACAATATCTAGATCTTCCGTCCAGCTCTTGTCTCTGAGTCAGTCAGTGGATGCGGGTGCACAACATCAGTATTTTGTTAGGATGCAGGAGGGAATAGTGATGGTTGTGGAGTGTATGAATGAGCACTGTTCAGGGAATGAGGCTGATGGAATGAAAATGAGAAGAAAGGCCAGACTAAAATAAGCGCACACACATCTTCAGCCTTCACAATGAGGAAACGCACGCAAGTTTATGAGGACTTACATTAGCACATGGCTAGAGGTTGAAAAAAACGAACAGAACAGATTCAGGTATGATAGAATATTTATTTGGAAATTGTAAGGAGATCCAGAGTCCTGTTTTTATGCAACTCTCCTGGATCCATATTAGTTTAGGCTTAAAAAAAAGCATCAATTCCCTTTTAGACCACCAGAGGGTGTGTTATACTTCTAGATACTGCCATTATGTAAAAACTCTTTCAATTAGCATATGCTTTTATAAGATTACGCTATATGTCAACTTATTATATGAATGGAGAGTTGGGACCGTGTAAATATGCTTAGCATCTTTTTTTTAACACATTCGGTTCACTTTGTTGTGGAATTATGTTGTTTTTTTGGCCGAAGAAAAAGGCTAGGCTAGGCTATTGAAATATCTTTTCGCTTCTTCATGTTTAGTTTTGTTGACCTGTTCAATTATCCTCTGACATCCCCATTTAATTAGATGTTTGTGGTTAAGAAGATATGTTTTCTTGTCTCACTTAAATGTAGATGGCTTTGTGTGTGTGTTGTGTGTGTGTGTGTGTGTGCGTGCGTGCGTGTGTGTGTGTTTGAGTTTTTAAAAAAAATTTATTTGCAAGCAGTTGTAGGAATATTCTGCGATTTTGGTAACAAATCCCATGATTGTCTTGGGTTACTTAAAGAGTCCTAGTTGAATGTGCAAGAAAGACGGAATCAGTAGCCTACTTTTTATTTATTCAGTCCTTCAGAGGACTTTGGTACTTTGCTTCATAGGTGATCCAGTGCTATGTACTACTACTAGGCCTATACAGGAGTTTAAAAGTATCACAGCAGACAAATAAGCCACACAATAACAAAGAGTTGCATTTGTCTTAAATTAATAAATAATATAAATTAACACTTTTCAAGAAAAATTATTTATAGCCTACATGTTATATACACACAGTATGGTATTGGTGATGATGGCATTCATTCATATAATAAAAAGATGCTTCTAAACAACTATTTAAAATATACCGTCTTTTTGTTGTTTCTACATTCATTTAGATATTCATTTATAATATGAACACTGTTACACACCTCAGGTCATTAGCGACCCTATACAACTTTTACATAAAAAATATTAATTTTATCATTATAATGATTATATAATAAGCATCATTATTTTTTTTTCATTATTTTTATGCTGAATTGATTTAAGAATGCTAAGAAGGTTGATGTCTTACTTTAACGAGAAGGAGCATAGTGCATGAATTCCCAGGTCACTAGGGCGTTTAAGGGTTAAAGAAAAAACTGTGATCAATTAGTATTTTTTTTTATCAATTGACAGCACTCAACCAAGCTAAATTTGTAAAAAAAAAAAAAAAAAAAAAAAAAATTAAAACCATATTTCTCATTTCAAACTAAATTTAAAAAAAGGCTTAGTTTTGTTTCAAATAATAGAACTGTGTGCATTATGTATACATTATTTTACACATTGTTAAAAATATAAATGTATAGGCTAATAACAAAATTGAATCCAAACACACATTGTAACAACCACTGCATTATAGATGGAGTCCTGCACTCGTCGTCCGTAGGCTCAGTATCATTTTATAACGGCCCACAATTCAAATGAATCTCATTGAAATCTTCTCATCCTTGGTGCATAAAAATCAGTTCATTATCTTAATACAAAGCTCCTCCACCCATGTAATCATGATGATTATCAATCCCAGCATTAGACAAGTCATAGCATGTCCTGAATTCCAAATGAGGACTGAATGACTCAATGTGAACATGTTAAGAACAGGCTTAGGGGTGACAAACAATATAGAGCTGAGACGAATGAAGTCCAACTGGTTGAAGCCTAAATACAATTATTAAGCTGATGATTAGTTTCTCACAAGAAATTCAGTGTTCAAATTTAAGTCAGAATAGGGATTGTGTATAGTCAGCCGGATACATGGACTTAAAATATTGATTTGGGTTTAAATTGTTTTAATAAATAATATAATCCCATGTCAATACATGCATACAAGGTAATATAAAACTACATGTATTCTACACCTGCAAAGCAATCGGTCTAACAACAAAACAGCAGTAAAATTAATACTTAATCGATTTTTTTTGCCATTGTTAAAAAGTGTCGCAAAACCCCTGAGCATTGTGGCTAGGAAAATATCCTGCTGAGTACATGAAACCTAAACATTTGCACATACTAGCTTTTTATATTCAGTACCCTTTAGTCATACTGAAAGTTAGGATGAACAGCTCTGTGATTCACTTTATATAAAATGGTGCTTTTTTTATGCCCACTTTAATATCAACTGCTTATGTTCAGATCTAGAAGTTCAAGAATATTCGGATTTGCCTTGTCTAATCTAATCTGAATTCCTTACCTTTTCTCACCTCTTCTCTCAGGACAAAGTGAAACCTGTGAAAGTCTCTAAGACGCCAGTGGCTGCAGAAGAGGAAGGAGAGCAGGTGCTGAGTGAAGGAGGCGAGGAAGAACACGGCACTGAAGAGGAAGTGGAGCTCGAGGAGATCATTGAGGAATCTCGTGCCGAGCGCATCAAGCGCAGCGGCCTCCAGAAGATGGACGAGCTGAAGAAGGCCTTCAGCAAGGAGCAGATGGAGAAGACCAGGCAGAAGACCAAGGAGAACCTGGAAAAAACCCGACAGAGAACCAAAGAGAACCTGGAGAAGACGCGTCTGAGAACCCGAGAGAACCTTGAGAAGACCAAGAAGAGCCTGAGCAAGAAGATGGATAAGCTGGGAACAAAGATGACCCCTAACACCCAGCGCCGCAATAAGATCCGTAGCTCCAGAGAGAAGATGAAGAAGACACTGACACCCGACCACACTGTCTACGCCCGCTCCAAATCCACCACCTACCGCGTGCCGCCCTTCACCTTCCACGTCAAGAAGGTCCGCGGGGGTGCGACTGAACCCACACCCGAGCCTGAGGAAGAGGAGGAGGAGGAGGAGGAGGTGGAGCAGGATGAGGAGCTCCCGGGGGTGCAGGAAGGAGGCATAGTGTCAAAGGTGGAGGAAGCTGAACTGGTCAATATTGACAGCCCAGAGATGGAGGCCTTGCTAGAGGCAGCTGATCACTCACGGCTGGTGTTCCAGGAGACGGTGAGGCCGAGGGAGAAGGCCGGCCAGTAAGTCCAGTATGTAAGCCCTGGAAAAAGCGGGAAAAAAAGAGTGTGGAGGTCTGGAGATAAATAAGGATGAAGGGAACTGAGATGTGCTTGATGGAGGATTAAAGAGCAAATGAATGTGGAGTCGCCTAGACCTTTTGCTTAACATTTGGTTTGCTTTATTTTTTGGTATCTCCTCAACCCAAAGGTTGCTTATTTTTTTATTATTATTTTGTTTTCATTAATTGTCAGTTTTTAAAATTGACTAATGATCACTTTTTATTGTGTGGAAAAATGTATAATGCTCAAAAAAAGTTAACATAATTTTTAATTTGATCACTAAGACTGACTGTAATGTACATTTAAAATCTTCAAAATGTTATAGTATTTTCTGAAAAGGTGGATGTTAGGAGGTTTGCGCCCTGGAATAATATTTATGGCATTTAGATGTTATTAACTTATTCATTTGTTATCAAGGCTACCCGGTTGCAGCCAATTATGTTTATATTGAAGTGCCTGTATTTAATGAACACCCTGTGTTCTTTATCATGTGATGTGATCATGTGACGGCTGCTGATTTATTTGCAGGACCTATGCGTCTTGTTGAATGTCTGGGCTTTGTGCTTTAATGCCGTGAGTGAACTGTTGGAAGCAATTGGAACGTGAAAACTTTGAGGTGCTAGAGAGAATGTTGTCAGATGGAAATATTGTTTTGAGGGAAAGTAAATTATAAGATAGTCTAGTCAAAAAAAAAAAGGAAAGAAAGTACTGCAAATATAAACTGATGACTAACTTTTTGTCTTTTGAAACTGAAGGTTTTATTTATCACTTAGATTTAGAACTATGGAGAGTTGTTTTGTGGTCTGGCCACTGACGTTAATGCCCGGTTTCACAGACAGGGTTTAGATTAAGCCAGGATTGTGCCTTAGTTCAGTTAGGACATTTAAGTAGCTTTTATAAACTTACCTTAGAAAAAAAAACGTTAATGGGGTGCATCTTGAGGCAAAACAATGGCACTGACTATTTTGAGATCTGTCCGCTCAAACATGCATTTTAGACATGTAGAGATGGCATAATTTGATCTAGATATGTAAATGTCAATAGAAGCTCTTAGAAACCTGTAAAATCAAGCAGAATTGCAGTCTCTGAAAAGTTTGCTTTTGAGTATTCAGTTTTATTTATTCTGAGGTGAAATCATTTGACTCTTTACCTTGTTTGTACATATAACCTTTATCATGCTTAAAGCAAGATTTATTTTATGTCGTTCATATAAAGGTACACACAAATACAGTATTAGGTAAACCGGGGCTTACTCTATGGAAAAGCTTATTGATAATGTGACTCTGGACCACAAAACCAGTCACAAGTAGTATGGGTATATGTGTGGCAATAGCCAACAATACATTGTATGGGTCAAAATGATTGATTTTTCTTTTATGCCAAAAATAATTAGGATATTAAGTAAAGATCATGTTCCATGAAGATATTTTGTAAATTTCCTACCGTAAATATATACTACTTTTTTTTTTTTGTTAGTGAATGCAGCACAATCGCGAACATAAATGGACAACTTTAAATGTGATTAATCTCAATGTTTCAATTTTTTTTGCACCCTCAGATTCCAGATTTTAAAATAGTTGTAAAATATTGTCCCATCCTAACAAACCATACATCACGGGAAAGCGTTTTTATTTAGCTTTCAGATGGTGGTATAAATCTTAATAATAGTAAAAAAAGACCCATATGACTGGTTTTGTGGTCCAAGGTCGCATATTGGTTACTGGAAAAAAAGTTAACTGATATGATCTATCCAAGTAACTGTGTGATTCAGCTCACTGAAGTAAATTGAAATATATCGTATTTCTATTCAATATTTGAATATTCAGATCAGTCACTGATCTTTTATTGTACTTTAAGCGCCTTCATGTCAGATAATCAACCCACATTATCGCATAAATAGTCTAATTTTTACAAACACTGAAAGCTCGGATTTTGATCATGCTATTTATGATCTATGAAAGTACACCGCTATTGCAGTGTTCATGGCACACATGGGCAGTAGTTTTCAAGGTGTGATGGTCTGAATGAAGCTACTTATTGGCTCTACTGTTGTCGTTGTGAGATTTGTGGCTGTATAAATGGATTGGGTGTAGGTTGCTTTTAATAAACAAATAAAAGTGTCCATCTTTTCATTCTCTTTTTTTCATTCTCTGTCCCTACCAAGCTATTTACAGTTATCAGAGAGAGCAGCAACTGCACACTGCATCATTGCTGTGGTGAGCAGTAGTGAAAAGCTGCATTGAAGATGATGGTGAACAAAGGCTATGAAAGGGACTTTGTGGTAAAGCAGACACAGGCTAGGCCTACTGACTGATAGTTCAGTACAGATACTGCACACACACAACAATATCAAGCTGTACCAGCAAGTAATCTGCAGTGTCATGAGAACATTTTTATTCAAATTCAGTGTTAGGGCTTTGAAAAAGACATGAACATATGTATAGTGTAAATATAGGACAGGAACATAGCAAAAGCCAAACTAAAGGCCAATTCACACTGCACCGACAGTCACTGGATTACAGTACGTCACCGACAATCTAAAGCCAATTCAGAATGTAACAATTCTAAAATAAACACATTTTGCCATTCCTAAAAATTACATTCTAAATATCGTTATTCTGCAAGGCTGTGTGATTATTATTTTCAGTAAAATATAATAAAAGGCTCTTTGAGGTAAGTTTTAGAATTATACTAAAAGGCATTTTACTTGCGTAAAAACTGTCAATCATACAACAAAGGCCCATGTTGTCATTTTTTTCCTCAGTTTTGATCATGCTGATTATTTAGAGGCCTTATAAATTTGCATAGCAAATACGATACAGTAGGCTTTATAGCGTTAAAAGGGTCAAATGAACAGACAATGATCTAGCCTGAATACGGCTGGACACTGCAGTCAAATTTTAATCATTGTCAGCATCAACGCCCCTTAAAGGAAAAGTTCACTCAAAAATGACAATTAGCCCATGTTTACTCACTCTTAAGTCATCCTAGGTGTATATGACATTCTTCTTTCAGACAAATACAATATGAGTTATATATATAAAAAAAATATCCTGGCTCTTCCAAGCTTTATAATGGCAGTGAATAGCTGTTTCTGTTTTGAAGTCCATAAAAGTGCATCTATCAATCATAAAAGTGCTCCACACTGCTCCGGGGGGTTAATAAAGGCTTTCTGAAGCAAAGCCATGAGTATGTGTAAGAAAAATATTCATATTCACCACGTTACAAAGTAAAATTCTAGCTTCTGGCCAAACGGCCAAACAAAGTCTTGCATCTAAAGCGCAACTTGTGATGCTGGAGGTAGCGTAGTGCGTCATGGTGTAGCGTAAATATCAGCAGTACGTCGCATTACTCGCATAAGTTACGCTTTAGACCTAAGTGGAATCCGTATGTTCATTTGTTGAATTTTACTTTAAAAAGTTTTAAATATGGATAGTTTTCTTACACAAACTGATCACTTCACTTCAGAAAGCCTTTATTAACTCCCCGGAGCAGTGTGGAGCACTTTTATGATGGATATGCACTTTTATGGACTTCAAAACAGAAACAGCAATTCACATTATAAAGCTTGAAAGAGCCAGGACATTTTTTTATAACTTATGGATTACACCTATACACCTATAGGATGACTTGAGTGCGAGTAAATCATGGGCTCATTTTTATTTTTGGGTGAACTATCCCTTTAACCCATTCAAATAGGACTTTAAAGGCTTTGGAAAAAACACACAAAACAACCAAAAAGATGTCTTTTCAGATGTTTCTTAAGGTCAGTTATGTAATATAATAAAATATATAATTTAGACCAGAGATTAAATAAGTTTATAAGTGAATCCATAATTAAACTCAAAGCATCCAAATACATTGTTATTAATGAAATGAAGTACGCTAAAAGTAAAAGCTTGTTTTCGGAAGTTCGATGTGCCATGTTTGGACAGAGATACTGCATAATGCACTACTGTATATAGGCTGTTTTTTTGCTACATCCCCTCATGTTCTCTCTGTCTCTTCTCTGCCCTAGGCGGTGTCATGTTGGTTGTAGAGGGAATACATTAAATAATCAATGAGAAGAATCTGATTAGGGAGAGTGCTTTTCCAAAAGGGAGGCAGAAGACAGCAGAACAAAATGAAGGCCACTTTGAGCAAAACACTGAATCAGATAAAATATCACTGAAATTGTAAATTGCAACAAAAAAAGCAACATGTATGAGATGCATGGATTGGTCACTGCACCACACAGTCATATAGCCTGTATACATACACCACTGCACATCTGTTTTTTCCATCAGAGTCTCAGGGGAACAGATGGTTGTGTGTTTGCAGAGAGCAGAACAAACAATCTGAGCTGATGTTTATCTGGATTTTATCTTTATAAGCTGTGAACTTCCTACCAGGACAAACGTGGAGACAAAAATATAGGTGTGGCTTGTAGTGCCATGCAGGGAGGATTGTGTGCATGTTTTTTTTCTCTCTCTTGTATGAATAAATAAAATGATTGAATATGTGGGAAGCGCACATATTTTGGTTAGTCACACATGTGATTAATTTCCAAATTACTTCACTTAAACATATTGACTGAAGTCAAACATGTAGATTTAAATGCAAAATTACATCATTCATATGTTGTTTCTAAATACTCATTCTGTTTATGTGACTGCATTCTGGCCTATTTTCATCTTTGAGACCATTAATGTCTCTAATGCACATAGCCTACTACATATATCATTATGTATAAAACATGCAGAAAATGGCCAATTTTTGCATGTAATCAGTTGTGCGGATAGAAGTGCAGAAATGCTTTAAATGTGCCAATGTGACACGCAGAAGACATGACATTGATTGAATGATATGATAGCATGTTCATTATTTCATTGTTCTTTATTCCTCTTCCATCATCTTTGTCATTGTCCACAAAGGTTAACATAAAGTAACATAACAAAAAATGGCTTTGCATTTTCTAAAATAAAACTTGAGGAAGTGTTATATTGACTGAGCATCAGGCCTGTTTGAAGCAGGACTCTTGAGCCTCTTTACATCTTTACAGGCTAACAGATCTGTCAAAAAGTGCAGTCCTTGTATTTTGTTAAAGAAATAGTTCATCCAAAAATGAAAATTCTGTCATTATTTAGTGAATGTTACACATTATATGTATTCTTAACCCAAGTGGTATTTTAATGTGAGAACAAACAGACACTAATAAAGTAAAAGCTTGTGCACATCATGAGACCTTTATTTCAGTATTAATGCCATGCATGGGATGTGTAATTTCCAGAGTCATATCTTGACACAGCATCACATATGAATGTGTTTTTGCTTTTTTGTCAGCATCAGTTTCTGTTTGAGACAGAACTGAGAGACCAGATGTGAAGGGAAAAAAAGCTAGAGCCTCTTGGACTTGGACCGCAACTACTGGACTGATCCTCTGAAGTTTCCTTGGAAGCCCATGTCCAGATGTCCAATGACCCGGTAACACCCAGTTTGTTATACTCCAATAAGGAAACATACAGGAAGGGCCTAATTAATGAAACAATGCATATCCAATAATGGTACAAACACAATGGACCATATTTTATGTGGACAGTTTATTTTAAATCAAACACAACTGTTCATATCAACCTGAATTTGAAATAAACAGCAGAGTTGCTCAGTCATGATGTCAATGGTTTACCCAGAAAGTTAATTCAGCGTGGGTTTCCTTAGGGAATTTCAAAGGGGTTTCTAAAATAGTTTGTGATTTCTGAGTAAGAAATGACTATACTTGAAGAGACTGTTTGTTCTACAATATAAATTACAGACAGTCACACCGCAAAATAAATAAATAAAAACATACACATTCATACATAAATAAAAAAATTGCTAAAAGCCCGTTAGAAATTCCTAAGCTGTAAAAAGCTAATACTATTCCAGGTTGTAGGTCTACAAACGTCTCTATTTACAAATAGTCCAGTCAAGAACTTTTATTGAAATTTGTTTGCTAAGCCATATTGTTTCTGAAATAAACGCCTTTTATGTTTTGCCGTTATATCGTTATTCTGTTAGGCTGTGCAGTGATTATTCTTTTCTGTAAAATAAATGAAATGCGCTTTGCCTAATATTGATACTCTGTGATTTGTCCTCACATTTAAACATACACTTTGTAATTAAAAAAAAGGGGGGGGGGGGTTGATTAGGGCAGACATCACGACAGTATTCACATTCACTGAATTAAAAGTTGAGATGACGCAGGCACTGCCAGTAATTCAGATGACTTCCAGGCGCGCTGTTCTAGCAACGCTCTCTCCCCCCGCCGTGCGGTGCTTCACAGCGGCGCGTCACGGGGGAGGACAGAGCTGTCGGAAGAGCCTGTCGAGCCAGGGCAATAAACACTGGCTCTCTAGAGCGCGCAGGCTTTATGACCCGCCCTCTTCGCGTCATTGGAGTTCAGCGATTGGACAGAATTCTGATCTCGTTCACGAGAGGGTCAGAGACCTGTCAATCAAAGATAAACTGGAAATGTGCAGCCCGTTTTCGCATAGTCCACTTTAGCTTTCGTGTTTGTAGTGACGGAAAAGTTGAAAACATATTTTTAAAACGACGTATGGTCTCTTAAACGGTGGTTATTAAAGTCAGTAACGTGTTGACTACGCTTATTTCGGCGGGGGACATTTTCTCAGAAACCTTGAGCGACACAGAGAGGGGTAAGTTGCTTTTACGGCAGTGAAGTAACGCGTTTTGACGCAATTCTGTGGATGTTTCTCTGTGAAGATGTGTTCTTCAGTTTCTGTGTCAGTTTGTGTTCTGCAGTGCTGGTTTAGCTCAGGCTGTGCTGGTCTATCGATCACAATCTAAACCGCTAGTTTCTGAGAACGGGCTCTGCGCTCGTGACGGAAATAATGAACACATTGTTTCTCATGAGCCGTTACATCAATCTGGAAGAATGTTACTGTGACCTGACTGACATGGCAGTAGTAGAGTTAGGCTACTTGGAGAACTTATTTTCACGAACACGTCTTAGTACAAGTCCATAACCAAAACAAAGAGTTTAAAGAAACTAAGTTTTGCTGTAACGTTACATCTTCGTTTCCTCATAAATGCAGATTCTTGCCTATTGGCATGGCACCTTTATAGATGCCATGTTGTCAGTGGAGCCCACTCGCCTTGATCTCTTCTTCTCAGAGTCAGCCAGTCATTTGTGTGCTTCTCAGCATTTACAATAGTGCTAAAGTGTATAGGATGCTGACATTCCTGTATTAAATTGGCCTTAATACTCAGAGCCAGCCAGAATCAATGCTTTACTGGCTTGATTGTCATCATGTGTAGTAGGCTATCATCAGTAGGCCTACTTACATTTCTGAATTAGACACTACAGAGAACAGGGTGGCCTAAATTAAGATGCATAAAAAAGCGAAAATAAAATGAGAGACAAGGTACAACAAAATACATATATCATTTTTTAAAATCATTTTATTATTTATATTTATAAACATTAGTAGCCTATTATTGTTATAGTAGCTAGAAAACGTCTCTCGGTTTAATTTCTCATTATTGTTGGATTAGGCCAAATCAAATCATCTTTTTATCCGTTCTGGCAGCTTTAATGCTTCAGTATTTCTTCTTTCTATCAGTTGCACTGGTTAGATGGTTATGCTCTTTTCTCACGCGCTGTCTCCGGGGGATTCCCCACCTCTGCGCCATGACGTCACCTCTTCCAGTATATGGCCGAGGGAATCCTCGCGTGCGATGGCATTGTCCTTTGCTTCTAGTTGGTCACCGCATTTTCGCTTCTGACTTTCTTGGCTTTTTACAGAATTGAGCTTTTATTCGCCAAATGAGACTAGTTTCACTAAGGAGTACTATGACCGACAAAAAAACGTTAGAAATGATTGATTGTGTGATTTGTTCTATATATTATGGGAATGGAGTGACCACAAATTTAAATCTAATCAAAACTGTATATATTTTAGCTTTTTCAAAGTATCTGCACACACTGGATATTCCCTGAAAATGATGGTTCACCCAAAGATAGAAGATATTTTCAAAAGATGATATTTTGTAGAATGTTGGTAACCAACAGTTGATGGACCCCTTTGATTTCCATTGTATTTCCCCCCCATAATGTGGTCTATAAACTGTTGGGTTACCCATATTCTTCAAAATATCTTATTGTGTTCAACAGAAGAAAGAATATAGGTTGGGAACAACTTGAGGGCGTGTAAATGATGACAGAATTTTCATTTTTGGGTGAACTATTTGGGTGTACATTGGGTGTACTGCTTTCTCTGTTCTATCTGGCACAAAAAAATAGCCTACTAGGTGGTGTTAATTGTATAAGGTCACAATAAACATGAATATTCAGTCATATGTGTCAGCCAACTTTAGATTGGTTAAGTATTACGGTCTGGTAATATGATGGTATCACATCACTTCCTCTGTACAAGGTTTGGAGTTTAATGGTTTAATTGCAATTAGTGCTCCATACCTTCATCCTTTGTTTCTTTAGCCATGTGGAACTTCCTCTTTTGTTTAAAAAGTTTAATAGCAGGAAACATTACATTGATATTTCCAGAATTGTCTGTGTGACACCTCGCCACCATTGATGTTTGAACGAAATAACTATGTTTCTTATTAGTTTTCTCATATCTGTTATGTACATTAGGGTTTTATGTCTTATGTTGATAAAGTAATGTTTTTATTGCATTATTTTAGTGTCAATCATCATGTTGTTTTTTTGTGTTTGTGTGCTGCACCTTCTATATGTCAGGACTTACTTCAGCTTGTGGAAAAGCTACTTGTGATGAACTTTGATTCATCATGTGGCTTTCTCATGTTTGTCTAGCCTGGTCCCATCAGACTCTCGTACATTTAATTTCATTTGTACATAGAGTCTGGCACCGCTCCATTGACAAGCGTTAACTTCCTTGTAGGCGGGTACTCTATTGCAGTCTAAAACTATTGGATCTGCCCAGAGTCACTTTGGATCTGCCATAACCAATCGTAGGGCCCTATAAACTCTGTTTTCCAAATTCAAATATTTTTTCCAAAATTCCATTTTTTCCATTTTAATTTTTGCAAATTCCTTTTTTTCCGTTTAAATGTTTGGGAATTAATTTTTTTTTTCTTACCCTTTACTGTTATTTTAGTAGAGTGTGCTTTTAATGTTAATGATTAAAATGTACACAAATAAAACAGGAATGACCTTAAATTTATTGAGGTAACAAACATCACATTTACTCAGTACCTTTTAGGACAAATACTGCATGATGCAATCACTGCACTCAAAGTATTTCAGGTATCAACAAAATATTACTGGTTATGAGCTTTAATGAATAGAGAGTCTCCGCAACAGCGATAGATGGAAGCGTGCGTCCGAGTGAAGACTGCGCGAGCCACACGAGAACATTGTATCCATGCAACTGATAGCAGCGGACACGAGTGCTCAGCTTGAGTTAAAAAACAAAACATTTTAGCACTAGATCTCTTATTTAAGAGCGAACTAAATGAATGTTCTGCTAGTTAACTGGAGATGTTGTATTTGTATTAGGTACATCCGTGCCTCAATGTTTCCAAAAGTGGTGGGTACAAAATGACTCATGACGAAATTGTCCCCACCAAAATCGCCGCCTGTGATTGTGCGCACATGCGTCTCCTCCCCGAAACAACCATATATGGAGCTTACAACGCCTGGTTTTACTATGCATATCCTCATCTGCATATCATTTCCATATGATTATTCATCCACGTGATGACATGTTTAATGGTACAAGACATTAGGAACATATGAAATACGGATGTGCCGTCACAGTACATTAATAAAAATCATTAGGAGTCTATCCTTGCCTTGTTTCTGAATAAATAAATCAAATAGTGTAAAATACATTTCAGAGAAAGTTTCTCAATCTTTTCCACTGTCCAAATAGTATTTTTAATTGATTTATATTTTTAATGGAAAAAGATAGACCTTGATGTGTGCATTATTTGCACAAAACTATTTTCTCAGACAATCTGCTATTATCATGATTAAAAAATGATCTCTGTAGTTAAAACATTAAAACACAGCATGCCAGAAGAAAAGTGTTCATAATCATTGCTTCCACAACAAATTTGTATAACATTTATTTCTATTTCTATTTATTGAATATAAAGAATGTTGTAACTTCTGTTCTCAGATTTCATGTTGTTTGATAATGAGAATGGCATATTTAATATAAATGTTTTTATCAGAAGTAAAACATAGTTTAAATCATTCTTTTATTTATTTAAACTGTTATTGTGAACATGCACTGTATTTATGATTAGGACTCATAATGAAGATTTACGGATTTACTTCATCTGCCAGTAGCTATGCGTCAGTTTCACTAAACGGCCCAACGCGCTCTCTGGCACGGAGTTCACGGACATTTAAGAAGGGATGGATGTTTGCTTCAAGTGATAGGCTTGGTGATTGAAATTATATTTGTATTATCTTTCTGTAGGCTATATGTATAATTTTCGTTATTTTCTGTCTAAAAGTGACCAAAAAGACATTTAACTCCAGCTCACCATCGGTGTCGCCAAACCGCTCCATCTCCAAAACGTTCGTACGCATGGGTCAGAGTTTGTATGCAGGTGCACAAGTTTTCCTGTCAAGTTTGTTTTTATAAATCCCAACTTGTGCGCCGGAAGTGGCGTACGCCTCTTTCAGGGCTTGTTTTGTGCGTACGTAACTGTTATAAATGAGGCCCCACATCTTTTTAACTGTAAATTTAAGGTCAATATGTTATATTGACCTTATAGCCTAATAATCCTAAATTGTCATCTTAATGTGAGTGTACAAGTCTGTGTCAGTTCTAATAAGTCAAGACGAGTAGATATCATCGCCCTTGCTTTGTCAGGCAGTGAGTTCCTCTATCTTGTCTTCTCACTAATAATGCGCTTCAGAGAAGGGCGTTGAGTTCGTATTCCAGGGATCTGACCACAATAATAGACAACTTGATTGCACATCTTGTTTTTTTCTGGGTCCCTAATGACTAACACCATTGTCATGGAGTGATCTGATCTAATGGAGGCCATTTGTACCTTTTGCTGGTAGTGGAACGTCATATTGTTTAGTTATACTATTTTGTATAGCTTTAGCTAAATAAATCAAGCTTTTTTTTAAAAACTTTTTTATTTATTTTATTTGTTCCTTATTTGCAGCTATTTCTTGTAGGTTTTATCATGCTATTTCTGTAGCTTTCTTTTTTGCACCCAAATCTGCTCTTTGCCATAGTGCTTCCAGCATCTGTATTATTTGGTCATACTGTATGTATCGGTGTGATGTGAGGATTAGCATAGCATATCTTCCAGGCATTATTATATTCCTAGTTTTCAGTAGGTTAAGATGAAAGGGAAACTTGATTTCATTGGCATCACATTGGTTGTCACATTAGCAACCATCAGCGTGACAGATTCAAAACTAACTCTGGGGAAACTGTGGTTGAAGACAAACCTTCACAGTTGAAAATATGTGGGTGGGGAGGTTATTGATTCATAACAGTTATTGTTGGAACCATTGAGAGGTTTGTCAGGCACAGCAGTTGTTTGTTGAGCATTTGAAGCTTATTCCGTCAAGAAGGAAATGGTCTTTAAGAAAAACATGGAAGTCCGCCATACTTCCTTTAACAACCCTCCAGATTGACTCCATACATCTTAAATTGCATATGCCACCTTTTGTTGTTGTTGGCAAATTTATATTAGGCTTGTGTTTCTATGGTACTCTTAATTTTGTGTTGCTCTGGTCAATATGATAGAGGTGCCATTGTAGAAATGTACTATTTGCAGTCAATCATGATTCATTCAAAAGTGTCCTATAATTAGGGGTAACTCGTGTGAAACCTTTTAATGCAGGAAACTTTCTGAGTGCACTTATAGATGTGTAAATGTGAGAGTGTCTCTCTTAATGTGATGGATGTTCTCTCAGTCCGTTAATTAGCATGGGGGTGTTATTATTGATAAGTTAATAAGCTGAGAAGTTTCAACCACTGGTCAGCAGCAGCATGTCAACCTGGCTGTTCAGCTGCCCTCATTAACTTTTATAGCTTTGGTTGGTTTGTGCCACATAAACAGAATTGTGTCTGCTACATGAAGACCAAGTGCAAGTTATTTCCAGTTTGTCAGTGTTTCTTTGTTTTACATAATACTAAATAAACATAGTGAGTATATACTGAGGATTTTTTTGCACTGATGCCAAACTGCTGGGTTTTCAGGTTTTAATATTTCCAAAGGCTATCAGTGTTAAAAACGATACAATTTAATATTTATTAGAATTTTGCAAAGGAAACCTTGTACTGCAGACAAGATCTTTGAGAGAGATTTGAGAGTTTCTCAGTTGAGTTCTGTCATTTCTTTGAATTTCCTCCTCCTCTTTTTTTTGTTGTTCTTTTAGGTGGATCTAAATGACATTTTTTGCGATGTTTAAGAACAGTCAGATCTTTTTTTGTGTGCAAACTCTTGATTTAAAGAGGCCAGTGTTAAAATGTCTTACTGCAAAAGTGGCCATTATCATTTAAACTTGATGTAAGATTAAAGTCAGACATACTTTCTTCTCATTGTGATCATCATATTGAAGGCTCCATGTTTCATTTGCTATGGCATGGGTTTGCAGTCTTGCATGCTTATGTGAAACCCCTGTTAGTTTCATCGAAACGCAGGCAGCAGCTGTCAGCTTTTCCTGATATTACTTATTTATGTCCTGAGCTTGCTTTTCACCAGACTGTCTGGAGACCCGATTGACTCGTGCTTAAGAGACTCAAAGGTGGTGTTCATACTGCAGCAGATAAACATTTTTCTAAACAACCTAATGTTTAGATGGCCAAGTCAGGCACAGGTCACATCCTGGATGGTGAAATATGACTGATTAGATGGAGGTTAGATTCCATCAGCTGTTTTACAAACTAATTAAAAAGGATTACATTTGATTTGTTACTAATTGGTCAGGTTATTTATTTTGGGGTCATTTAAATATTTGGACCATATTGCAAATAGTCCAACTGACTGTCCACATAATTGCAGATTTAACAGTTTCATACTGCATTCATGTTTCAGATTAGTTACATACACAATGCACAGTTGTAATGAACCAGGAACTTGCTACAGATTTCCTTTATGATTTTAGTTTATGATTTCTTCATACTTTGACATATTATGTCTTTCATCATGTTTATGATCCTGGGATCCATTCCAACTTAGCCAGTAAACATGATTCTGTTTCCAACAGAAGTGATAAACAACAGCCAGACAAACATTCAGGAGATATCAAAAGGGAAATTCCTTTGGATTAAAGTTGTTTAAAGGGCCCGACACTAAGGATGGTCTCAATGAGAGTGTTTTGGGCCAGTTGACTGAATAAACTTACATTGATCTGGTACAACCTTTTTTTCTATTCTAGTCTGTTTTGTATTCTACAATGCTGTTGCAAATTTTGCTGATTTGTCACCAAGATAACGTTATCTAACTGGGTAACAGACAAAATTTTGTCGAAATTGCAAAAAGACTTGATCGTGATGGTTTTGAAAGCATCAGTAAGAATGTGTTCAAATACAAACCAAATAGTAATGTTTTGTATTACTTATACCATTGTTTTTCAGAATTTTTTTTATGGATTTATGATCTTACGTTGTTTTGCAGTTTTACAATTTTTTTTGTAAAGAAAAAATATTCAAGTGAACAAAACAAATTTGTAGAGAAATTTATATTTGATAAACTATAAATATATCTAGCAAAGATAAATTACATTGCTAAAAATAAACAATGATCATTTTTATTCTGGTGGGGCCAGTAAACATGTTGGCAGGGCAACGTTTAAATTAAATGCAATAAACTTAAATATAGATGTCGCAAAGTTCCAACTTCAGTAGATTTAATGACTGGATATTTGCTACAATGCTGTGTTCTCAAACCTTGTAAGGGGGGCTACAGTATATGCTAATGAGGAAGGCACCTAAACTTAAGTTAAGCTCAAAGTATACTGTTCGTTAAAGGTCCCCTGACATGAAATTTTCACTTTCTGAGGTTTTTTAACATTAATATTAGTTCCCCTAGCCTGTATTTGGTCCCCTCGTGTCTAGAATTTCAATCTGTGTAAACCGAGCTTTGGCTATCTTTCTCTTCTCTGCAGCTCAGACATGCTGATCTTGAATCTCCTCCTTATGACGTCATAAGGAGGAAAGGTTACCTCCCCTTTCTCTGCTTTGCCCGCACAGAGAATTTGGCTCGCCCATGAGAAAATGAGCTAGGAAGTACGAACGCGCGAGCGCGATTTGAGTTTTTCCTCGAGAGATATAATGGCTTGCAAACGAGCGAAGCATGGCAGTTGATCAGTGTTCGGATGTACAAATGAACAGTATTTTTTTGTTTCTTCATCCGAGCCTCTGAAGAAACAACGGGTTCATTTTATTTTCTCTGGAAATGCGCCGACACAACTTCCCAAAGTTTTGTATGGTCCAAACATTTCACAGACGACTGTTTGCTCAACTTGGGCCAATACAGAGCTGGCCTCGATGAGCGTCTGAAAATAAATCATCGAGCTACCAAGCAACAATTCAACTTCAAGTTCAGACAGGTAATCTTTCTCTCAAAATCGTTCAACACTGTTTATGCATCAGTAAGTCAAGCCAGTGACTAAAATATGAACTTCACATCGTTTCTTTTAGTAGGATGAAAATAATCTTATTTAAATTGTGAACACATTATATACAGAAAGCGATCAAAAAACAATCTTTCCACACAGCGCGAGTTTATCTGGACAACTCGTTATAAAATTAATGACGTTACACTGCACAACGAAGCTCGTACTTTATGTACATCATCGTGTTTGCATTGGTGAAAGCATTAGAGAGAGTGCAGAAACTGCGTTGCAATGATAAGATCTTCAGTCTCGCGATCAACAGACTGTCATCTCAATGCTCATCATGGCAACATTTTATGTGATGGGAATAGATCTAAAACTTTAAAAACTACCGTATTAGTAAAAACGTATAATAGCTGTAGTAAAGGTATTCGAGAGAGTTTCACATGTAATACGTAGCTATTTCATATGCAAGCATGTCAGCCAATCACAGCAGTGGCCGGTTACGCTGAATCCCACAGCAGACACGCCCCTTCAAACAGAGTGTTCAAATCAGAGGCTAAAATCAGGCTAGGAAAAATGCCTTTTATTTCTAAATTATGACTATTTTTGATCTAAAAAACATACTAACATTATAAGGGCAACCCAGGAAACATTATAAAATAATAAAATAACCCCATGTCAGGGGACCTTTAAAGGAGACCTATTATGCTCCTTTTTTACAAGATCCCGGTGTCTCCACAATGTGTTTCAGCTCAAAATACCCTAAATCATTTATTATAGCATGCCCTAAATGCCCCTATATGGATGGGAGCAAAAACATGCTGTTGGCAACATCACTCCTGTTACTGAAATGTGTTGATGTGCTGGCCTTTGCAAATAAACATTTCTCTATTAGTACAAGTCTCTTATCTATACAGGAAACATACAGAGTTTAAAAGTCCATCACCTGACTGTATTGTGCATAATAAATGTGCATTTATGATTTTTTTTAGCGTTTTATGGTTCAAAGTAGCGACATAGATCTGGGTCTCTGTGAATACAGTCAGAGCCAATGGTAACTAACCACATTAGCTGTACAACGTATTAACAAGCACATTCAGAAAGGCCGGATATGACGTTGAATCTCAAACAGTTGGTAGTACGGATCCATCTTTGAGAAGCAACTTTTGTGCAAATCAAGTGTTGATCTGATCCTCGTTTGCAAAGCAGTCTGGCGTCCAAATGATACAAAATCGCACAAATACGAATTGGGCTTACATTTATGTTTAAATACCATGTAAAAATGAATTTTGCATAATAAGTCCCCTTTTAATTTCATCATCAGCCTTGAATACGCATGAGCCTCAAATTGTTTTGAACTGAATGTGTTGTAGGAGGCGGTAGGAGGTGAGAGACATTGTTTAAGACGGAGATCGAATGACAGCTCGCTCCTTCCTCAACCTCCACGGAAATGGAAAAGAGGCTAAGTTCAAAGCCAAGTCTGGGGCTTTTGATATTGTCTGAATATTTGCCTCATCTGGTAGTTACATCATTTGATCTCCAATATTCTATTGCATTATAATAAACAAGTGGCTAATTCATGGCTCTGTGACCTGACCACCAAAAGTTTATGATTCTTGCTTGTTTTGTTCCTCATGATGTTCTTTACCATTGAGCACAACTTTTTATGTATTTTGAAGCTTAAATGCAATCGCCAGAATTTAAAAGCTACGTGTAGGCTTACTATAAACAAACTACACCACGACCGCATGACTGGCTTCACTCTCTCTTAATTCTATCCAACCCTGGTGCATTTGCTCTCATGTTATGTCATTGCAAACGTGCACGGTGCATGAAAAAAAGGTCAATATATTGTTTTTTTTTTCATTCATTTGGTTCTAATATCCACAGCAGAGTGACGCAGAAACACTTGCATCACCTTAACATGTGTCTTAACATCATCACCTTAACATGTGTTTTGTTGAACTAATAACGTTGTCATCAGCTAAATGTTTTTTTGGTCCTATTCAGCATGTAGAATCTGCATTGGGCCCTCAGTGAGAGAGAGATCTCTGATTGGCTCTTCAGCTTAGTGAATGAGAATAATATCAAAACAGCGTTTCTTAAAAAAAAAGAAGTCTAGACTCTAGACCGCACAGACAGAAGGCTGTTCTAAGTGGAATAAAGAATATGATCAGGCCATTCTTTAAAAATATTTTTGTTTGCCGTAACCCGACCGACCCAATTTGTTATTTTTTTTTCCCTTTTAGTCCGACCGACTTGCCGGTTGTAAACTTGCGTTAAGACCGACCGATTTGTTTTTTTTTACTCTTCAAACAACTAATACAACCACAATAGCCTACACTTGTTTAGCTAAGTTTTTTTTTTTTTTTTACATCGTCATCAGCTGGAATTAATGCAATAAACATGTTTTGTGACAGAGATTTCAAATTGTTCGTGGTCTATAACCTGCATCAGAATGAGGTTTGCAAAGGTGCGCCCGCAGGCACGTTTTGAAGACACGGTCAGTGATGTCAAGATATGCAAATTTTTTTAAATTCATACCTATGTAATCACCATGACCAAAATTGTACTTTTTTTAAAAAATGTTTTTACTTTGAATCTTGAAAAAAAAATATAGGCCTACCTACCGACCTTTTTTTTTTTTTGTTGCTGTTACTGCAAACCAAAATATTTTTAAGGATGGCCTCAGCATGATTGATATTCAAAACGAAGCACATGCTGCTTTGTTTACGGTGGGTTTGTGTATCTGCAGCATCAGTTTCCCTTTTTGAATGACGAATATATCTGCAGAAATGTGATTTATCTACTTTACAAGCAGGCGCAGAATCTGTGCAAGCAGGTTTTTCGGTGTGTTCAAGCGCAGCTTTCTTGCCCCAACTGCGAGGCGACAACAGTCGGCTTTCATCAGCGTTAGATCTGTGATGTCGGTTTGGTGTGTGAATACCTACCACATTACCAATTTTTCATGCGAACCGTGCCCTCTTTCAAACTAAACTCCCAATATGAAAACACCCTTAATGTCCCCAGCAACCTCTATAGTCCCATTTAGCCCCTTGATAGCAACCAGCTTATTCGAGAAATGTAAAATCTTAAGGGGGTATTACTGATGTATGTTATGTTGTAGAAAGCATGAAAACATCTTGAGATTGTGTTCACCACAGAGCTGATTCCATGCGTCTAACCAAAAACCCATTTAAAAAAAACTGATGGAACCAGAAATGCTATAGTGGTAAATAGTTTTTTGGGTTTTGGCTGACAAAAATGTCATCTCTTTAGCACTTAATAGGTTAAATACTAGCCTAGGGTTGCTCGATTATGGCAAAAATAATAATCATGATTATTTTGGCCAGTATTGTAATCACAATTAACACGATTATTAGTGGCTCATATAACCAAAACGTTATATGAGTAATTTATTACACGATAGCAATATCAATTTGCTGAAAAAGCTAGCAGAATATTAGGCTAACTAATGTAATTAAACAGTCAGTAATATAAAAAATTTTTTTTTATAAACAATAGGACAAATACAATAGAAAAATAACACAAATGAAACAGTGCTTATTCATTCAAGTTTGTAAATATTTGACTAACAGCCTTCCACATATATTTAAGAAATGGAAAATAAAACTTAACATATCTTCACTATAAGAAATAAACTTGCTAGAAAAGTCATTTAGGCAAGAGCAGTGAGAGATTTTCTCATGTTCTTTTGTTGTTTGTTTACCATTGATACGGATAGCAGCCGGCCGCTATCAATTTAAGACCTAATGCACAGATCCAATATACTGATACAAAATTCAATTTTCTTCCAAACGTTTGTTCACTAAGGACATAGCCTAAATGACTGGGTTTACTTGAATTATCATTCTCGCATTTTGACATGTTGTGTTTATGCGCGGAAGTTCAGAAGTTCACTTTGCTCCATGTTCCGCTCCGTTATGGAGGGCGCACAGAAAACAGCCCGAGGAACAGCGCGAGGTTTCTTTTGTGCTTTTAATAACTCCTAATATCAAGCACGTCCCATTTTACAAAACGTTACATGAGTTTACAGATTTGCACGTTAAGTTTGGAATTTAGAGGAGGAGCCAAAGTGCACCACTGTAAAGGAAAGGAACGAAATGGGACACACTAGTCGTTTTATCTGGATTGTCGTACTTCTGTAATGGTTGAATGCCAAAATCGAAAACTCAATTTCGCTTAATCGCACAACCCTACTAATTACTCACAAAATCTGCACGTATTGCCAAAATTGCCAGTAAGGTCGACCAGGAAGTTGTTTGACATAACAGGAAGTTGTTTTCTTTAGATATGAAAATTCACTTGAACACAGCTATAGAACACACCTCAAGAAGACCCCAGGCTGTTGATCTCCATGGTTGGACTTTAGTGTACCTTTTGTGGTTTTGGGTTGTTTGCATACACTCTCGTTTATAGTAACTCATTTGAGAGCTGAAATATAAACTTCTTCCAAACTTTACTGCTCCCATCTCTGAGCCTATTCTTCTCCTTCAGCTCTCCGCCGGGTCTGCTGGATCCTTCTGACAGAACTTTTTACAACCTCTAACGCTTGCTAATCTTCAGCTCACTGTGACTCATCCTCTGTGTCTGACATTTTCTCTTTGCACTTTGAGCCACAAAACCAGCCAACATCATTTAAGCTCACACTACTGTCGCTCTGAGAAAAGCATCTAGTTACTCAGCACATCAAGGAAGGAAGGCTAACCAAAATTGAGCACCATGGTATTGTTTTGAGCCTCTCCCAGGTTGCGCAAGTGATCAGCTGACATTTAGGTTGCAGAGTGAGAGCTGATACAGGAAGTTAGAGCATTGTGAATGTGCACTTATCTTTAGACTTCTGACTGCTGTTTGTTTTTCAGGAGATGATTTGGGTCATCAATATTATTCCTGGGAATTTTTCTTATTATGGTTCTTGGAAGCATTGTGTAGCTGTAAACTGAGAACGGATGCCAGGTGGTGGGAGATAACTGAATCTTCCCCCAGGGACCACATAGATCTTAAGCTTTGTGGTTTCCTCTTATATTCTTGAAGTTCTTGGAAATAGGATCCAAGATGATGTGTATCATCTAATATGCAGTCTTCCTGAAAAACACTGATGCCTTTTGTGATGAACCTCGAGATCTGTGAATTGTGCAACCCTAACCCTAACTACAAAAAAATATATATTTTTAACACAGACGTTTTATATTAACACTTTAAAGAAATATATATATTTAATTAATACAACTTGAATATTATACAGTAATAATGTAACTATATAAATGAATAAACACTTTTGCTGGACAATGGTGGCATAAAATACAAAGCATTAATAGTAATAAATAATATTAATAAAAAAAAATTATATAGCACTGGAGATGCACCGATTGATCGGCTGGTGACCGGAATCGGCCGATTTTCACGTGATCGGCCATGACCGACCGGTCAGTCTGACATATGCCGATTTTATGCCGGTCAAATGCACATGGCAGCATGATTAACATCGCGCAACATCAGCATCACACGTGCGCACGGAACGCACATGTAGGAAACCTCGTGAATTGCGTCCGTTTCACACTGCAAGCTTGAGCAGCGCGTAGTATTTTCGGCGTGCATGTTAAACAATGAGCGCATTCACACAGAGAGCAGGAGCAGCTTGTGATCAGTGGTGAAGCGGGGGTTTCGGCACAGAGTCTATTTTTGCTGCTGCTGCTCTCGCTCAATTAAAGTGAAAGCACACTTTTGATGGACAAAATAAATATATCACGCAAAAAGTGCCCAAAATGCGCACAATTTGCATGCCTGTTGTATTTTAACAAGAACTGGAGTAGGCTATGTCAGAAAAGAAAATGAATTTTCTTTTTGAAATGAACACAATTTTTTAGTTGGATATTGGATGTGAACAGAAGGAAATGGTTCTTCCATAACACTGCACTTTAGATGTGTGTGAATTTCCCACACCAAGAGTAATTTATAGTTCTATTTTATAGCGCTTACTGTTCAAAATATGTTCTATGTAAAATGTTCTACTAAAGAAAAGAGATAAACTAAATATTTGTGTGTGCTGTAAAGTGGTTAGGAAAAATGAAATCGGTATCGGCAGGTCAAACTCTGAAAAATCGGAATCGGCCTAGAAAATTGTAATCGGTGCATCTCTATATAGCACCACTCAATATTAATACATTTTTATATAGCACCACTCAAAGACGCTTTCAATACTATTATTTTAAATTAATTTTAGAAATTTTGACAACCTATGCTAACTAACTAGATAAAATAAAGTAGGTGACAAATCAGCAGACTTTTACAATAACAGTGAATAAATACTAGCCTGGTCCCACCAGACTCTCGTACATTTCATTTGTACATAGAGTCTGGCACCGCTCCATTGACAAGCGTTAACTTCCTTATAGGCGGGAACTCTATTGAAGTCTAAAACTATTGGATCTGTCCAGAGTCGTTAACGTTTGGTTGGTCGTGACGTATGTCTTTTCCCGAACCCCGTGGGGAGGAGGGCAACAACATCATGGCCACCAACAAAACTAAGCAAATATTGTTCTTGCTCCGGCTTTAACTTCTTGATATTCGGCAGAGTTGCCACAGCGGACTGAATGGCTTCGCTTGCATCTTTCTCCGCCGCCATTACTGAACTACAACTCAAAATAACGCACGACATCAACGTCATCGTTCTCAGCCACGCCCTCTGATTGCTGATTGGTTTTCTCCGGTCAATTTTTTACCGTGCCAAAGTCTACAGCACAATCCCAGACGCAGTACTGAAGGAAAATGAACATTGAGCGGAAGTATGTAGGAGGGCGGAGCCAGGCTAAATAAATACAGCACAGGAATCCAAATGTTTGTTTACGAATAGTCATTTTTAAAATATCGGCATCGGCCGATACATTTTTCTGATTGGCCGATGTGTTAGCGGGACTTTTATTTTGACGGGCAGCGCTGAGAACACCAGCGCCGGATCACAGCGCTCACTCGCATTCTCCGTCTTCATTAGTTTACGATCTCTGTCAGTCATATCTAACTAATACTTTGTTAGACAGAACTGGTGAACAAAGAAAGTAAATGGTATGCGAAAAAGTAAAGCGTTGCTTTTATATTATTTGTAACAGAAAAAGCAAACAATCAGGCTAAAATACTTTCTCATTTACCGTCAACATTCAACAAATGCGCATCTGCATCATTTAAACAAATCTCTGAATATCTAATAAACATTTAATTTCACAAACCTTGCTGATTTAATCCAGCTGTGATATCTTGTGAAGTGTGCATTTGTAGCCGGCATAAACGTGTTACTGCGAGTGACGGTCGGTCCGTGAGAAGTGAGTGAATGTGAGATCAGCTTCACAGGAGATGCGATCGAAAAACTTAAAATCCTTCATTTTAAAATATGTTGTGCTATATCTAGTTGCCCACTGTCATATTCATACAATTTTCACTGTCTGCTGTATGTAAAATTAGCGTTACCTTGTCTTTATTTGAAAAAATATGATTTCTAGTGTGCACGAAATTACCAGATTACGGAGTGCCCTGTTACAGTGTTTACTTCCTTTTTATTCATATATTTTTAAACGATTACTTTGTGAAAAACACTGTAATTGGATTGCAGATTCAAGAAGTTGCCATCTAAAGTATAAGCATGTGTATTTTAAAGGTCCCCTGACATGAAATTTTCACTTTCTGAGGTTTTTTTACATTAATATTAGTTCCCCTAGCCTGTATTTGGTCCCCTCGTGTCTAGAAATTTCAGTCGGTGTAAACTGAGTTTTGGCTATCTTTCTCTGCCTGTGAGAAAATGAGATCTCAGACGAGCTGATCTTGAATCTCCCCCTATATGACGTCATATGGGGGAATGTTACCTCCCCTTCTCTGCTATGACGCAAAGAGACTTTGACCCGCCCATGAGAAAACGAGCTGCGCGATTTTAGTTTATCATCCTCGAGAGAGATATCATGGCGTGTGACCAATCAAAGCACAAAAGTGGAATAGAGAGATATAATGGCTTGCAAACGAGCGAAGCATGGCAGTTGATCGGTGTTCGGATGTACAAATGAACACAAACGTATTTTTTAGTTCCTTCATCCGAGCCTCTGAAGAAACAATGGGTTAATTTTATTTTCTCTGGAAATGCGCCGACACAACTTCCCAAAGTTTTGGATGGTCCAAACATTTCACCGACGACTGTTTCCTCAACTTGGGCCAATACAGAGCTGGCCTCGATGAACGTCTGAAAATAAATCATCGAGCTACCAAGCAACAATTCAAGTTCAAGTTCAGACAGGTAATCTTTCTCTCAAAATCGTTCAATACGGTTTATGCATAAGTAAGTCAAGCCAGTGACTAAAATATCACCTTCACATCGTTTCTTTTAGTAGGATGAAAATAATCTTATTTAAATTGTGAACACATTATATACAGAAATCGATCAAAGAACATTTTTCCACACAGCGCGAGTTTATCAGGACAACTCGTTATGAAATCAATGACGCACGTTACTGCACAATGAATCTCTTACTGTATTTACATCATCGTGTTTGAATTTGCATTAGTGAAAGCATTAGAGAGAGTGAGAAATTGCGTTGTCTCTCGATCCACAGACTGTCATGCTCAATGCTCATCACACATTGTATGTGATGGGAATAGATCTAAATACTTTAAAAACTTCTCACGATTCGTTAATCTCGATAGCTGTATTAGTAAAAACGTATAATAGCAGCAGTAGTAAAAGTATTCGAGATCGAGAGACTTTCACATGTAGCTATTTCATATGCACGCATGTCAGCCAATCACAGCAGTGGGCGGTTACACTGAGTCTCACAGCAGACACGCCCCTTCAAACAGTGTGTTCAAATCAGAGGCTAAAATCAGGCTAGGAAAAATGCCTTTTATTTCTAAATTATGACTAATTTTGATCTAAAAAACATACTAACATTATAAGGGCAACCCAGGAAACATTATAAAATAATAAAATAACCCCATGTCAGGGGACCTTTAAGAATTTGTTTTCTAATGTATTTCTAATTTATTAAATATTGCTTAAAATAAGTATAAAATGTTTATGTATATTGCTTTATACCACCCTGCTCTCTAAGATATCGGCATCGGCCATCAAAAAAACAATATCGGTCGACCACTATTTATAAGGCATAAAAATTAATGTACAGTATGAATGAATGCTAAATTGTTATGCCAACTCAGAACTTACCTGAAAGGACAAGTGACAACTGGGCCTAAACACTCCATCTTCATTCTTCATCTGATGTTCATGTACTAAAATCCAGACAAAGATTTCCAGTTTTGTCTTTTGTCTATGAGGCGTCACATTAATTGGTCTGTGTTCAATGCTGCATTTGTGCATTCCTATCTATAGGTCCAAGTCCTACCCCTCCACATCATACTCTTATAGTTCCACCTGTACTACGTGTGCATGAATAAAGTAGTTCACTTCCCTATTACACAGTCATAAATGCAACAATTAACCTAGAGAATGTAAAGCATAAATGAGATTATCCAGCAAAAATAAACTATTTATAATGGACTATATTGTAAATACAGTGGATTGTGGCCTTTATTAACTGCACTTAAACTATTATATAATTTTACAAGATAGCGGTACTTTCAACGTATCTGGCATTCCTATATATGGCTCCTCCTCATAGTCTTATAGGTTCACCTGTGCATGAATAAAATAGTTCACTTCCCTATTGTGCACACAGCAGGTAGACATGGCGAGCAAGGTTGCAGTTCGTTTTGTGGATGACAATGTAAGTTTGCTTCATTTCAGTTATGATTTATACTTATTTAAAGGTTATCTGATGAAAATTTGTAAATGGTCTCTTTAGTAAAGAGTTGAACTAGGCTCAAAAGTATCTTAAATTGTCACAGACACGAAACAGTCACGACCGAAACATGCTATCGTTTTTTTGGTAGTGACAAAAGGGAACACATAATCATTTATTTGGGGGAAATAAACAAAATTTTAGTACAGTTATGCAAATCATTACTATCTTAGTATGTTTTAGTTTGCAAGTTAAAATTCTGAAATTTGATGTGGTCGCTACCAAAATGTATATTCACACTAATGAATCATTAACTTAATGACTTTTACAAAGAAAGATTGGGTTCAAAGTACAACAAATCTTATAAATTGCACTTTAAATATTGTTACAATTGTAATTATTGAGTTACCTGTGAATTTATTTTTCAAATGGCAAAATATATATTTACAAGGTAGATGTAAATCTACCAAGGTAAGATGTACAAATTTGGGGTGAGGAAAAATATTCAAAAACGTTCTGAAAATACAATATAATTAATAACTGCACAATTACCAGAAATGTGTACATTGGATATTATACAATTTGCATACAAGATTGGTGGAAAAAGACACCTCCTTTTCAAGACGTTTCCAACTCTGACTTTGAACCAATTCTGTAGAATGGCCCATATACTCTACAAGGTATACAGATACATTAATTATAAATAAATTGTATGCATTTTAAATATTGGATTAGAATTAATGTATTATTTATAATTTATTCAATATAATTAGCGGTTGGGTCCTTATTTATTTATAATTTTTTTACGTACTTTATGTAAATTATAATTCTAAATTTTTATAAGGAAACGTAAGTTCAACGTTAGCTTGTTTGGCTAATTTACTGCTCAGTATTGGAATGATAGTCAAAAGAGAAGTGAAATAAAGAAAAGCAGTCAAGTTTCGTTCGTGAGGTCTTTTTTTCACTCGGACTTGAGAATGAATTTCCCTTTTCTTGTGTCCTTTTTCTCTCTATCCTTATTCAGCGTGCAAACCTGAGAGATATTGTGTAAAGAAAAGGTGTTAGTCTTTTTTTAGTCCGTTTGTCAGCACAAACCTCTGTGTGTAGATGTGGTAAACTGTGAGTGTGTGTTCCACAGCATATTAAGTTGATGTAGAGAGACACGGTGTCCATGGGCTTTTGAGGTTTTCCTCTTTGAACGGATGTTCTCGCTGCTTTACGATCAACAGCCACTGATTTCTGTGGCCTTGACACGCTGGTTACAGACAGGGACCTTTCACTTCCTTGACATCTCTGATGTTTGTCTGTTTTGTTGATAAGACTGGGTTGCTAGCAAAGACTGTCGTCCAAACATAGGTATTCTTTTTTTGTGAATGTAACTGCATAAAGAAGCAGTATTCTATATTGCAGACCTTAATATGTGATATTTATGTCTGTTTTCAACAGCCGCTGAGGTACTTTCACTCTGAGTTCGACTTTGTTTTGAACTGTTTTGTGAGGAAGGAACAAGAAAAAAAATCTTGACAAGCTGAACGGACCAGTTTTGTTTGTTTTTGTTTCCTTGTGTCAAATGAGTTCTCAGTTCCCTCTCTCTTTCTGTCCTGCAGGTCAACATGGCCCAGTGGAATCAGTTACAGCAGTTGGAGACGCGGTATCTGGAGCAGCTGTATCACCTGTACAGTGACAGCTTCCCCATGGAGCTGCGGCAGTTTCTGGCCCCCTGGATCGAGAGCCAGGACTGGTGAGTTGCCAGCAGTAGACAGGATATGACATAAGAGACAAGGACCTCTGCAATCTGGAGGTCTGCTTTTTTGAGCTGCAAGATTTAACATTTGTTTTGATTATTTTTGTGTATTTTTAAAGTTGGGATGAAACTGAAGTAGTGACAGATCTTTTCCGTGTTGTTATGTACATCCGAGTGTAACGGATTATCGAAAAAGGAAAAAAAATGTAGGACGGAGGGACTTGAATCAGTTGTTAATTGGATTTTGGGATGGAAGCGTTACACTCAAAAATGAGTGCGAGTTTGCAGTCAACTCTGGAGGTTTAAGTTGACTAAATGATTGGAGAAATTTAACACGTCTGCTGATCGAGAAGACATTTAAGTCCTGTTTACACGGGTGTTAAGATGCATTTTAAGTTGATCGGTTCACAATAAGATCTATAACATACATTTACAAAATAGATGATATTATTATTTTCATGCTGACTTTTAAGAGTTCTATTTTGAAAGAGTGATTCCTGACTTACTGACACCAAGAGAAGTCGATATATTAATCACTTGGCCACACTCCTAAATGTTTGGTAGTGCACTTTGTGGGAATACAAATTTAATTTGACAAATCTGTTTGAGATTTGCTGATCCCATGTCCTCAATATATAACATCACATGAAAAACTTGAACTTGAACTGGACTGTATTGGGCATTCAAGATAAACGTGATGGCGTCAGTTTTCTGATTAGATTGAATAGAGTTTCCAGTGAGGGGGTTCAGCCAGTCTCTGATCTTCCTATTGAGAGTCAAACTATGTGTGAATATTAACATAATCTTAGTTCCCGTGACCTGGGGGAACTCAAACCATTTGATAATGTCATTATGATTATTTTTTTTAGCTGGGTCTACTAGAGTTTACAATCGCTGGTAACTTCCTGCATTCTTCTTTTGTTACTTTGATCTAAAGATGTCACCCCTGAGTACTGTGTCAGCCCATCGAATGCCTATAAAATAGTGTATAACTCCCTCTTTTAGACTTGATGCCTTGCAGGGCCAAATAGCATGTTCTCAATGACGAATCCTGCTGAAGACACAACCAAGCCCTGGTCTTCGCTTCTGAGTTTCCTCCAACTTCCTTATTCTTAGAATCATCTGTGGTGATGTCACTCCTCTGCCCGTAAAGTGATCCAGGAAAGTCTGCTGTGAACAATGACACGAACCAGTGCCATTTTTGTTCTCTGAGTTTTTTTCACTGCATCAGTGTGAATGGCTTCTTTATGGTTCTGTTGTGGACTATAACATGTCACTCTGAAATGACTCATGTCCGGTTTCATCTTCTCATTAGTTTCTGTTTTACAGTATGCATCTTTAAATGGAGAGGTGAATGTAGTCGAGAAAATTAATTTGTGTCAGTATATTTAGTTACTGAACTAGTGAAGTAGGCTATCCCATACCCCCTTTCAATACCTCAGGAGTCCTCAGGGGACAGCATTGCACTTAGAGAACCTTTGAGTCGTGGTGTATTAAGTGTAAGTGATATAATGCTGAAGCTGAGATGTATCTCTTTAAAGTCACCTTAAAATCAATATTGACAATTGGATTATTGCAGCGTTTCTTATAAATGATTTATCCGTGCACATGATTTTTTATTACATTCATGTGACTTCGTAATCTTTAATCGAAATAACTTCCCCTCCCCCACAGTGACATCACTCCTCTTCTCTGATGACGTGTTTACTGGCGCGAGGGTGGGGCGACCTGTTACCAATTACCAGTGGACAAAATCAAGTCCCGCCCTATGTTTTTTATTTCTTGTTCGAGAAGCCGTTTCATTCGAATATACATCACAATAGGGAAGACAAGATGATCGCCACTTCATTTTATGTTGACTTTAATGCAGTAGTTCTCAAATGGTTTGGCCATGGTGGGACCCACATTTTCTGTTGCAAATGAAGAGCACAGTATAACGTCTGACAGGACAGGAAAGTTAATTTTTTTTGAAGTGAGAAACTATTCATTTTGTAACCAGTTATGAAATAGTGTCAGAGTAATGACATTGATATAGTAAAGTCAAGTCACCTTTATTTATATAGCGCTTTTTTACAATACGGATTGTTTCAAAGCAGCTTTACAGAGATAACAGGAAAATAATGTTATAATAATATTGTTAAATATAAAATTAAATGTCCCCAACTAAGCAAGCCAAAAGCCAATGGCGACAAAGGTGAAGAAAGGCGAAAAAGGCGACAGTGCCAAGGAACCAAAACTCCATCAGTGACAGAATGGAGAAAGAAAGCTCGGGAGAAACCCAGGCTCAGTCGGGGGCCAGTTCTCCTCTGGCCAACGAACCAACATATGATTATGATTCAGGCAGCATTACAGGTCAGAAGTAGTGATCGACCGATATATCGGCCGGCCGATATATCGGGCCGATATTTGCGTTTTTTACGTGTATCGGAATCGGCCGATACGCGGCTGCTGCGTTCGCCGATAGTTTTTTCCTGGCATTATTTATAGACAGGCGTCCACAGGCAGCTCTGTGCTGCTGGAGACGCTGCAGTTCACGTGCAGACCCTGCACTGCCCCTCCCCCACTAGCAGAGTGCAACCTCCTGCGCTCAATGTTGCCAGGGTGGCGGTTTTCCCGCACAATTGGGCTATTTTGAAAAAGGAGTCGCGGGAAAAATTATGGAGTTGCGGGTTGCGGTTTTTTGGGCTATATTTATTATGCACTGCGGCCGCAAAAAATATATAAATTAAATTGTAGACAAAGAAAAAATTAAAAGGGAACCGATTATTAGTGGGTGTTGTTGATCCCCGGGAATGAATATTTGGCAACAACCGCTGTGGCGGGCGAGTGGACGCGTCACACATTTGTTTTTGACGTAACATCCCAAATCTAGCATCATCACATCACATTCAAAGTGTTCCAAATGATGATAGCAATTATTGCAAATGTGAAATCAGAGTTCACCACAGTGATCAGGCTAGCTTATGCTGCGACTGAATAACATAAAAAAACCATTATTTGACACAGGCAACGTTCCTTTCTAAGAACTAATGTTGCTGTGAAAGAGGCAGAGTTGAAGCTTGCTGTCCACGTTGCTTGTCACTCAAGCACTTCAACTGTTGATCATTAATAATATTAGAGAGGACAAGTTCTTGTTTGACCTTTATTGTATGAGATTGTGTAAAAAAAAAAACACAGTGTGTGATAATAAGATTTTGGGTAAGACAAAAGGCCAAAACTTTAAACTTACACACACACATATATTTTTTTTGTTATTTTTATTTTTTAAAATTATTATTATTATTTTTATTTTTATTTAAAAATAACCAGGTTAATCGGTTGAGAACAAGTTCTCATTTGCAACCGTATATATAGGTGAAACTCGAAAAATTTGAATATCGTGCAAAAGTTCATATATTTCAGTAATTCAAATTAAAAGGTGAAACTAATATATTTTGTAATTCTATCTATCTATCTATCTATCTATCTATCTATCTATCTATCTATCTATCTATCTATCTATCTATCTATCTAACTATATACACATTACACATGCATGATTATACTTTTCAGAGGGCCGACATATTCATATTATATTATATATTCATATTTTCTAAGATTTTTGGATTTGGGGTTTTCATAAGCTGTAAACCATAATCATCAAAATTATAACTTGTTCATGATATTCTAATTTTTCGAGTTTCATCTGTATAGAGGGACACAATATATATATATATAAGTTTATTTTAAGGCCCTTTGTGGGAATCCAGCCGTTGTCGGAAAATTGGGCTAGTTTTCATTCCATTTGGGCGGGTTTTGAGTTGTCATTGGGCTAGAAATATTTCTGGGACCTGGCAACCCTGCCTGCGCTTCAAGATAATGGTAACTTTTAAACTTTCAAAGCATCTTTTAACTGTTTGACTGCTGAAATATTGCCAAAACAATTTGAAAATGGAAACCCGTTGCTCTATAACTGTTATGTGCTTGCAACTATATAGCTAAGCAAGTTTGTGGGTCCAAATGGAAAACGCGAATGCCTCGTCTATAAAACTGCTTGCTTGCCATTGTATTTAGGGAGCTGCAAATAGCTAAGGTGTAGGCTATCCGTTCAGTATGCATTAGGGCTGTCAATGAATATTCTAAATACGAATATATATTCGAATAGTTTAAAAAAAAACTGAATTTTGAAGGTGAAAATTAATATTCGAATGTGGAAAAACACGCCCGCGGTAGACTAACGTTACCACAGCACAGCTCGCTCGGAGCGCTCAATGTCTGTTCTATCTGTGAAACTTCAATTAATGTATTTGTTTCAATCACTGAATGAAGCCTGCTATATTTGGGACCTTAAATTCGCAACCTTAAATTGCTTGCACAAAACTCTTGATCAGCACTCAACATTTGTTTGTTGTTGTTCATTTAAACCGGTATGCGCGGAGAGCGTGAGAGAGAGAGAGAGAGAGAGAGAGAGAGAGAGTGTGTGTGTGAGTGAGTGAGTGTCCGGGCGAGCCAGAGTGAGCTCTGCGGTCTTGGCCATTAGTTGATTTACTTGTTTTTTGTAGTAATACGTTGTCAAATATGTTTAAACTCAAATAAGCTACTTAATACTAGTAGTTATGTCTCTTTGTATTAATTTGTCCTGTTATTGACGTAGCTAATGCGCGTCATTGACAAAATGCACGACGAGATGTTCAAATATGTTTTTTAGAGGGAATATGCAAACGCTATTTGAGCAATTTTGACAGCCCTAGTATGCGTACGGTAGCTGTTACGAACACTGGTCATAGGATTAAGTAATACCAACGTTGCTCCGTGCTTTTTGTGGGAGATTTATTCAGCGACCACCTGGCTGAGGTTTGGACACTTGTGGTGTGTGTCTCCCTCGCCATCGCAGTGATATTAGAGACTAAACATGCTCATTTTATTTTATGTAGAAAAATTGAAACCATGGCAGTAAATAGTTTGTTACTTTTAAAATGAAGTACAGTGTGCACTGTGCACTTTATTATGCTGGCTGCTACTGTGTGCAATAGTGTAATTATTTTATTTATCCTTAAATATTTATTTAAAGCACTGAACTTTTTTTTTGTCCTACCTCATGTTTTTAATATTTGTTAAATAGTGTTTATCTACTTGTTCTTGTTCTACCTCACATGTTTTTACTATTTGTTAAATATTGTTTTTTTAAGTTAAATAAATTTTACTTTTATTAAATTGAGATCTGTTACTTTTTATTAAATTGAGACCTGTAACGTTTGTTAACATCATGTCATTTTTATGATTTAAAATGAGGGAGCAAAATGTATCGGCTCCAAATATCGGCTCAAGAAAATCGGCAGTCCGTATCGGTCATCGGCTAAGGCTGATGGGAAAAAAATCGGTATCGGTATCGGCACTAAAAAATCCATATCGGTCGATCCCTAGTCAGAAGTCAGATTGGATCGGAACATTATATTATGCAGTTCATCTGGTTGAAGATCGGAGTCATCACGCGTTTGTTGAGGATCAGTGCCGATGGCTGTCGTGTCGTGGATATGTTGTGGTCGTGTCTAGGCGCAGGTCCACCATCTGATCTGGATACGGCCCGGGTCTGGCTGATTACTGTTAACCTCGGAATAAACAAAGACTAAAATTAGCGTAGATGCCATTCTTTTTATGATGTAGCGAATACATCAGGTGTTATAGGAAGTGTTCCCGGTTCTGGCTGACCGAATTTATGCAGCCTAATATAAAATGTAGCCTGACAACATTTCATTTGACCGCCTGTACTCAATCAGGACAAAGCGTTTTTCTCTGGCATGCTTTACTTACAAACTGCGTCTGACAGAAGAGTCAACAGCATTCATGCACGTCTTTTAAAACTAAAGTCTTGCATCAGAAAAACATTTGTTGTTGTTTCTTTGAGTACACACTCCGCGACCCACTCAAAACGGTCCGCGACCCACCAGTTGAGAAACACTGCTTTAATGCATACTGCTTTTTATTTTAATAGATCAATGATATATATTTCCTTTGAATTTTTCTAAACTGAATATTGCAACAAAAAAAATTGGAAAATTTTGTGCTGTTTGTTGGAAATTCCAAAGTCTTTGTCCTTCACATGGCCATCTCATGCATTTAATTTCTTTAGTATTATTGAAGTAAACGCACAACAATACAAATAGCCCTTGGCATGTTTGGTTCATGTCATTACTGGCAGTGTCATAGAACTTTCTGAATGGATCGTGTGTTTGAGCACACAAAGGGACAAACTATGATAATGAAGCCTGTAATTTATTGATGATAAATTCAGGTCAAAGACTGTTGTGCTTGTAAACCAACCATTGTTTATGTAGATATAGAGAAATAGTCCTTACCTGTTACTTGATATCATTTAATTTGCAGTTGTCAAAGAGAAGCTAAAATAATCATAGCACATATATGATATGATATGTATGTGATAAAAAATCAATAGATTTTGATGTTTTTTTTTATGCCAGAGTAGATAGAAAACTGTTATGTTATTTACACGGTTATATTTATTTATAGTAATGAAATATAGTGGTAGGATCTTATCTTGATCTTTTTGAATTCCTTGCTAAAGCGTAGTGGATAGGGCGATGACTTGTTTCTTTGCTGCTGGATGAGGTCAGCAGTTTGTTATTTTTGCTAACAGCAGAACAAGTGAGATCATGTGTCTGATGATGACAGCAAGCTGCACTGTCACACACCTGCACAACACTACATAGAACTTTCAGAATACTCACTATTTGTCAGTTTTTGCAGTTTGAGTTTGACATCTTTAGACAAATACAAATGTATGAATATAGCTTTGGTTAGCATAGGGTTGGAATGATATATAAATGTACATTAAACTCCAATTGGCCATCCACTAAGTAAAACCCTATTCTAGTTTGAAGTTGTACTTGCTCGAAAATTCGTATTATTTCCTGGAACTTACCGTATTCGATGTTGCTTATTCTATAAATAATGGCACGTCTAATTATCAAGTGCATGAATGGAATGGAGAAAGCTGTGCATTACCTATCTATCACATGAGCCATTTGCTTCTGTCCGCCACAGGGCATATGCAGCCAACAAGGAGTCTCACGCAACGCTTGTGTTCCATAACCTGCTGGGTGAGATTGATCAGCAGTACAGCCGCTTCCTGCAGGAGAACAACGTCCTGTACCAGCACAACCTGCGGCGCATCAAACAGCACCTGCAGAGCAAGTATCTGGAGAAGCCCATGGAGATCGCCCGCATCGTGGCCCGCTGCCTGTGGGAAGAGCAGCGTCTGCTGCAGACGGCCACCACTGTGCAGCAGGTACACACACACACACACACACACACACACACACACACACGTGTCACACACACGTCACTCACACGTCACACACACACACGCGCGCACACACACACACACACACACACACACACACACACACACACACACACACACACACACACACACACACACACACACACACACACACACACACACACACACACACACACACACACACAGACAAAAGCTGTATTTACTCATGTGTGAGATTTCAGATTTGTTGCAGTTCTATGGTAAATAAATTCCACCTTACAAAGAGTGAAAATTAGTTGACTTTATTAAAAGTTCCATCTAGATTTCATTCATGAATAAATATTTTTTTAAAATACACATAGTATCCTTGTATTTTTTTTTATTCACCAGGCCAGTTTTCAGGTCCTTTCAAGTCAAACACACTTTGCTTGGAAATGGATTCTGCTTTGTAAGGACATAGATTTAGATTTCTGTTTCTCTGATTTTTTTCTTCTGTAGGATGGTCAGGTTGCCCATCCCACAGGCACTGTGGTGACAGAAAAACAGCAGATACTGGAACACAACCTGCAGGACATCAGGAAGAGAGTACAGGTTAGTACATCAAATCTCACTTTAATTGAAAATCATTGGTTTGCTTTGTTCACAATTAGAGTTACACATACATTCCTCGAACCATCTAGCAACCCCTTATTGCCCAAGGCCTTTATTTAATATATTGCCCCGAGCACAAAATGAGGGTCTTATATTTTGTCCTTTTTGGGGTACACCCTCTCACTCATTCAGCTGCCTTACTCTTTCTATACAGGATATGGAGCAGAAGATGAAGATGTTGGAAAATCTGCAAGATGATTTTGACTTCAACTACAAAACTCTAAAGAGTGCTGGAGGTATGATGAGTACATGTTGCTGTCTTTTTTTTGTCCAAAATCTCTTAACTAGTCTTAATCACTGATAAAATCGCTTAAAATCTATTTCACCATGCAGAGTTGTCCCAGGACCTGAATGGAAACAGCCAGGCAGCAGCTACCAGGCAGAAGATGTCACAGCTCGAGCAGATGCTGAGCGCTCTGGATCAGCTGAGGAGGGTGAGATTCAGCTCAAAATACGCCGTTGACTTCTGGAGTCTTGAAAATAATGACCAGTAACTTTTACATAACATTTACAAATGTGTCAAAAGTTTGCTCTCTGTTTTGCAGCAAATAGTGACTGAGATGGCAGGGCTGCTGTCTGCCATGGACTTTGTGCAAAAGAATCTGACAGATGAAGAACTTGCCGACTGGAAGAGGAGACAGCAGATCGCTTGCATCGGAGGACCGCCGAACATCTGCCTGGACCGCTTGGAGACATGGTAAACAGTCAGTTCACAAACGGTCCTGCTTTTGAATCCCACCTTTTTTAATTCCTCCTTTTCAATCTTTTCATTTCAGGATCACCTCTTTGGCTGAGTCACAGTTGCAGATAAGACAGCAGATCAAGAAACTGGAGGAGCTTCAACAGAAGGTCTCGTACAAAGGAGATCCAATTATTCAGCACCGCCCTGCTCTGGAGGAGAAGATCGTAGACCTGTTCCGCAACCTTATGAAGAGGTTTGAAATCACCCACTCGTGTGTTAAACTGTAAAAACAACTGAAACAGGATCTGATCAATAATGTTTTCTGTGGTACGCTTGTCTAATTGCAGTGCATTTGTTGTTGAGAGACAGCCTTGCATGCCCATGCACCCTGACCGACCCCTTGTCATCAAAACAGGAGTTCAGTTCACCACCAAAGTCAGGTGGGTAAACACAAAGGTGAGTCAGAAGTAAGGAGGTCTAGACACAAATTGTGAACTTTTCCCCCTTCTCTCTTTCAGGTTACTTGTGAAATTCCCAGAGTTGAATTACCAGCTGAAAATCAAAGTGTGCATTGACAAGTAAGTCTCACTTCCTTTCTATGAAACTAAATGATTTTGAGTCGTATTTTGACATGCCAATTGAAATATTCTCCATCTATGTCCTGCAGGGAGTCAGGTGACGTGGCAGCCATTCGAGGGTGAGTTCTGAGGTTAAAAAAAACATTTTCACATGTTTATTTGTAGTTATAGACCAATTTATGGGCCAGATTTTTTTTACATTATTCATGGATAATTCATGTATTATTATTATCAGCTTATTTTATATGCCAAAAATAAATATTTCAGCCATTTCTAGTCATTAAATTATATTGAACAGTTACAGGGAAGTATCTCTCTTGTTTGCACTTGTAAGTTGTTGCATACAAAGTATTCTGGTTCTTTTCCACCAGTTCCCGCAAGTTCAACATCCTTGGCACCAACACGAAGGTGATGAACATGGAGGAATCCAACAATGGCAGCCTGTCAGCAGAGTTCAAACATCTGGTAAGCTTAGCCAATACACCAATATGTTTATTTTTATTTTTTGGAGTTCAAAACCGAATGTTCTCTTGACATTACGCTGTTATTTAATTCTTACTAAATAAGTACACTTACTTTTGAAACAACTTTATTAGAGGCAAAATTGATTGTTAACTGTGAGAGAGTCATAATTTGCATGAGCTAGAAAACAAATTTCACACTCAATAAATGGCTTATTTCACTCTTTCTTTAGATGATCATAATTAAAATCTCATCTTTCATAAGAATCAACTCCTGGGACATAAAGTGCCTCAACAAAATTTCTTAATATAAAATATAATTCATTGAATGTGCCATACAAGCTTCAAGAAGACTGGATCAGCTGTTGACTGTATTTTGCTTGATATGCATTATAGTCCTGACTATAGTTCTGTCTTTCAGACTCTACGAGAGCAGAGATGTGGCAACGGAGGCCGAACCAACAGTGACGTAAGGATTTGTAGAATTAGCATTGTTACAGTTTTTCGTTTTATTTAGGCTTCTTTTGACAAAGTCAGTGAAAGCACCTAAGCTTTGCCCTCTGAACTACAGGCGTCACTGATAGTGACTGAAGAACTTCACCTGATCACATTCGAGACAGAGGTCTACCACCAAGGACTAAAGATCGACCTTGAGGTGAAAAACTACACATAAACACTTCGTTCAGATTGGTTCATCTAAAAATGACTCTTTCATCAAATAAAATGTCAAACATGTCTTATCGTGACATGATTCCTGTCACAAAGACGCTGTCCTATGAGCTGTATATAAAATCAAAGATGAATATTTTATTAAACCCTCATTACTGATTAAGTCCATCACACTGCTACTGGTGATTGATTCAGTGTATTGAAAGCCAATTAGGTCATTGTAATAGCTGTTGCCATGGTACCAGGAGTTGGAGGATATTAATATGTTACCAGGCAGCGTGTCCTCTGTTAATCTGTCTCTTATCAAACCCGTAACCGCACACAGCGCTGCCTAGATGCTTATTATGAGTTGATAAGAGTACATGCAAAATCATTCCTTTTCTGTGGATGGACACAATAGGGTCACGTTACATACCTACACACGTTAATTAAACGAGATAATTTAAGCCGTTCAGCTCTGATTGCTTAATAATTATTCAACCTCAGGTCTCTATTTGCAGTAATCAGACTTCTAACAGAGCGTGCTGTACAAAAATGGCCGGATTTGTTATTCTAAATTATAAATAAATGTCTTTATCTCTGTCCAGACACACTCTCTCCCAGTGGTGGTCATCTCTAATATCTGTCAAATGCCAAATGCATGGGCGTCCATCCTGTGGTATAACATGCTGACCAACCATCCCAAGGTTTGAAATGGATCCACAGCAAGACATACTTACTGTTAGCACAAGAGGTTGTTCAGTAAAAGCGACTAAGAATTTTCTTCCCCCCTTTTTTTCACAGAATGTGAATTTCTTCACCAAACCTCCAGTGGGAACGTGGGATCAGGTGGCTGAGGTGCTCAGCTGGCAGTTTTCATCCACAACCAAAAGAGGACTTACCATTGAGCAGCTTACCACACTGGCAGAGAAACTTTTGGGTATGTGTGTGTGTGTTATTTAAACCTAGAAATAAATAAACAGTAAATAAATAACTATGCTGGAGGATTTTGACAAACTTTTCTTTCAAATTGTCATGCTTTTTATATATATATATATATATAATTCAGTGGTTTCTGTATTATTGATCACATGATTTTAAATTCCTGAAATGTGCCTCTGAACTATGCACTACAGATCAAAGGTTTGGGGTCAGCACGATTTGTTAATATTTTTGAAATAAGTCTCTAATGTTCACCTTACTATTTTATTATGTAATTATTCCTGTGATGGTAAGCTGATTTTTCAGCATTATTACTCCAGTCTTCTGTGTCACATGATCCTTTGGAAATCATTCTAATATGATGATTTGATGCACAAGAAACATTTATTATTATTATTATAGTTATCAATGATCAAAACAGCCGTGCTGTTTCATTTTTTTGTGTTATTTTCATTGAAATTAACAGCATGATAATATGTTTTATTAACTAAGTTTGAAAGGGGCACGGTCGAGTCAAGACACGTCACCTTTATTTATATAGTGCTTTTTACAATAACGAAGAAAAAAAATCTTACTGACCCAAAACTATTGTTCTCTTTCTCTCTCTGTGTGATAATACAGTATATATCTTAACATTCTTTGTGCATTTCTGATTTTGTCTAGGTCCGTGTGTAAACTACTCCGGTTGCCAAATCACGTGGGCCAAGTTCTGCAAAGTATGTTTCTATAACAACTTTTTGTTCCCTGTCCTGAGTTAATTTTAGTGCAGATCAGACCAGCTGATCCAGTTTCTATCAGATTTCCGTAAACATTGCTGTTCTGTTTCGGTTTGTGATTCGCAGGAGAACATGGCAGGAAAAGGTTTCTCATTCTGGGTGTGGCTAGACAACATTATTGACCTAGTGAAGAAATATATTTTGGCTCTATGGAATGAAGGGTGAGAACTCCTGCTGCACTCATTGTGTGCGTCCATGCGGTATTTATAGTTCATTACATCAATCACTGCCTGGGTGGTTACATCAAGCTCTTGTCTGCGTCAGGTATATTATGGGCTTCATCAGTAAAGAAAGAGAGAGGGCAATCCTGAGTCCAAAGCCTCCTGGGACATTCCTGCTACGCTTCAGTGAAAGCAGCAAAGAGGGAGGAATTACCTTCACCTGGGTTGAGAAGGACATCAATGGTGAATGCATTTCCATGTACATGTCAAAAGTGTCAGTACTTCGGTACCAAGACAATGTTGAAATAAAAGTTTTATACTTACATTTAATTTTTCTGTAGTTGTATAGTTGAATATGTGACACATTTGTGCTCCTGTATGTATGTGTGTGCAGGTAAGACCCAGATCCAGTCGGTTGAACCATACACTAAGCAGCAGCTCAACAGCATGTCTTTCGCTGAGATCATCATGGGCTACAAGATCATGGATGCCACCAACATCCTCGTCTCGCCGCTGGTCTACCTCTACCCCGATATCCCCAAAGAGGAGGCGTTTGGCAAGTACTGCCGCCCCGAGGCCCAGCCTGACACTGAATTCCCTGACCCTGGATGTGGTGAGTGTCCTTTTGCGGGAATAGAATTCATTCTGGCTTCGAATAACATCTGTCTGTTGCTTGGCAAAAGTGTGTCTCATTTCATTCTCATTTATCTTGGAGACTATTTTTGTATTGGAAGTAGAGTGAAAGGGTGTGGTTTACCAGAAACTTTCTCCCTTTGAGGAAATCATCTAAGAATAAGAGAAGAGAGAATGCAAAAGCATGATTTTATGCTTTGCTTATTTTGATCCCAATTTTTTTCAATGGTAGTGCACAAAATGAAATACTTTAATTCATAAAAGACAAATTACAGTGATCAAAAGTGACAGTGAAGACTTTTACATTTGTTATTTTCGTTAACACTTTATTTTACGACCCGCAAACAACTGCGTAAGTACACCAAAATTACGGTGTACGGTTCTGTAATTATAGTGTACCTCGGTGTAGGTATAAGGGAACAATATGTTACGTTTTGTGTAGCCTAATAAAGGGGTAACAAGCAGATATACAAGCAAATTATTTATAATGTAATTATTTTAAAACTAACAGGTACCTATTATATTAATATATTCCAGGCAAAAATTGTACGTCTGTTGTATATAAAAGTTATCATCACATTTCTGGCAAAATATGTTCTTGTGCAATTTTACAGGGTAATTTTGACATCTGTGGGTTGAAAATGAAACATGTATGGCTGTATGTAACCACAGTATGATTAAAAAATGAATTTGTTGGCTTTTCTTACTAGATTAATTAATGTTAAATCAACTCAAAGATGGCAAAATTAAATGTAAAATTGCACAAGAACATATTTTGCCAGAAATGTGATGATAACTTTTATATACAACAGACGTACAATTTTTGCCTGGAATATATTAACATAATAGGTACCTGTTAAAATAATTACATTATAAATAATTTGCTTGCATAGCTTGTTACCCCTTTATTACCTTATACCTACACGGAGGTACACTATATTTACAGAAACCTACACCGTAATTTCAGTTTACTTACGAAGTTATTTGCAGGTTGTATACTATCTGCTTGTTACCCCCTTTATTACCCCAAACTTAACATATTGTTCCCCTATACCTACACGGAAGTACGCTATAATTACAGAAACGTACACCGTAATTTCGGTTTACTTACGCAGTTGTTTGCGGGTCGTAAAATAAAGCGTTACCTTATTTTCTTTTGAGCTTCCTGTTTAATAACACAGCGACTGTTTTTCTTTTAGTAATTCAGCCCTACCTGAAGACCAAGTTCATCTGCGTCACCCCGTAAGTAGCTTTCCTTTCTTCCTCACCTCAGTATGTGTGTGAATGATTGATCTTGCTCTAGTCTGTTTTCTCTCTCTGTCCTCTTGTAAACTTTGAAATCTCTGGTGACTCTTCAGGCAGGAGCACATGCAAAGTACTCCTCTCAGTTTTCTTTACAACATGGATCAGGGATGTAGCCACTACTGAATCCTCCAAGAAGCCTTCACACCATCCTTTAAACCACAATCTTGCACAAGAAGACAGAAAGAGAGAGAGAAACCATGCTTTAAAAAGCACATGATCAACAAAACAGCTAATTAAAGGAGGTTCAGGCTTACTGTTGTCATTAACATGTATTGAGCGCACAACTTGAGGTGAACTGTTGTGTAAAGACTTTGTAGCCATGTGATTTCAAAATTGAAGACATTTAAAAAAGAATAATGTAGAAATCTAATTTAAAAAATCAAAATGAAGAAATAAATTCATTAACATGAAATGACAATTGACGCGATTTACCTTAATATGGGCGATATTTTGAAGAATTCCTTGTTTTCAGTGTAGATTATTCCAAATAATGTTTGTCTTTTGTGATCTTTCATATTCCTATATTTTTATTTATATCCATATTAGACTTTCAAAATATAACTTGCTCTGCTTCTGAAACGGCACCAGATTTTTGAATGTTTTTTTTATGTTGACTTTTTAAGATAATGAGAGCAATGGTTAACGGATATGGTATATAAACTGTGATACATCAAAATGTACATGCCATGTTAGGTAAAAAGCTTGGCTAGAAGAAAAACATTTGGATGGAATAAAAGCTGCTTCAAACTCAGTCTTACTTGAATCACAAATGCTTTCTGTCTTTGTAGAGGGGTTGGATTTACTGGAGGTTATGTACGTATGCGTGTGTGTGTGTGTTAGGCAGGCTATAAACTGACCTCTCTCCATAGGTGTCCTTCTGTCTTCATGGACTTCCCGGACAGTGAGCTGCTTGGGAACGGCTTCCCTGGGTAGGCACAAGGGAGCTGCTCTATGTGTGTGTATGAGACGTGTGGTCAAACAAACTCCTGTAGTTGTCTACTAACATAGATCATTCCTTTTAACATCTCTAGAGCTTGACCAAGGGTCTCTGTTTACTCACTTCATCCCTTTATAACAAGAGGTCTGGATGTCTCTGGAACTTATGTACAGGTTAAAGGGTCATGAAACCCCAAACCAAATTTTCTGAGATTTTAACAGAGGTATGTGTGTTGAACACCATTGAAGACAATGTTAGCATCTGTTAGATTTAATAATAGGGTTAAAATGGTTACATTTTAGTTTTTTTCCGCTTTTTTCGTCTTCCGGGTTTAAAATCTTTATCGTGTCCACGTCACAGGCTGTGACGTGGCCGTGCACTGTGAGTGCTTGATGACTCATCGGTGTCTCATAATTATTAATGAGACTGAGTTCATATCCTATGAGAAGACATTGTCTCTTAATTATTCATGACACCACGTGGATCTTTCCAATAACAGACATGTCAAACTGTGATATCGCGTAGTAGCCTAGATGAGAGAGACAATCATGGGACGCAGTGTTTGTTTTCGTGGTGCAAAAGTCCAAGTGGGTTGAATATGTTTCCCCGCGATGCTGCCAGGGCTAAACTCTGGCTCCGGGCGGTTGGTTTGATCAACCACGGACACATCTAAACTATAGCGTTTGCCGCAATTATTTTTCTCGAGAGAGAATGGTGGACTTCGCCTTGTTGACGACCAATGCAGGTTGCGTCTTGCGAGTGATGCGGTACCAAGTCCCGAAGACTTTTCTATCCCTTCAGAGGTATGTGTGTGTGTGTGTGTGTGTGTGTGTGGTGTGTCTAAAATGAGAAGTCCTCACAGAGCCATCTTTATTATGGGAGTTCAGCGGGCGCATAGATATTAGGCTATGCACGGAACGTTGTTTTTTTTAAGCGGAAAATTAATTATTTTCAAATATATGCATTTAGTGTCTATATAAACAACTATATATTTTATAATGACATTATAATTATACATGTAGTCTACATTAATATGTTTAAAATAGAATTACGATTACTGTAGTAGGCTAATATATGTAGCAGGGCATTCAGTTACTTTTGAAAGGACAATAATAAAGTGTCAGTGTATTTCATTAGACTTTAACTTTGCCAGCTATAAAAAAAAATCTAGCATTTCCTCACGTTTTACCACTGCTTTTTAGTGACAGTCGATATGCATGGGCCACTGGCTATGACAGTGATGGCCAAACCACACCCACTCCCTCGCTTCTTCTCACAGCATCCACGCCCATTTAAGTTGCATTTTTCAAAAAGATTGTGAGCTAGACTTGAGCTGAAAGAGGGGGGTTTCATGACCCTTTAAAGTGTAAATTGCAGGTTAACCACCACAACCGATTAATGTGTACATTAAAGTGCACAATATGGATATATTTAAAATTTTCTGTCTTAAAATGCGTTAAAATAGCATTTATTGGGGTTTCTTCAAAGGTAGCGTGTTTTTTACCGTAACTGGGTGATGATGTCATAACAGGGAGCTGCGGGCAGTAATGCACTCACTCTGTGTGTGCTGTTTGAGGGAGAATAAAACGATTTGCGGGACTCCCGCAAACTAGAAATATCTGAATAAAACGTAAAAACTAATACATTTTTATTCATCTGTTGCAGAAAACCAATAAGAACATCTAAAACAAAATAGAAACGGTTTACAGGCAGAGTTTCTATTTCTAACATGTCAGCAGCGAGGAGCGATGTAGCCAATCACAGACATATGTGTTGATTTCTTGAACGCAATAATAGCCAATCAGAAGCATTTACGATAGATTCCCCTCACCGCTCAAAACAGACTTTTTGTTCAGTACTGAATTCTGTATGCTGGCAAATCCTCTAATTATAACAAACATAGTGTAACGTTATATATTATGGAAGCTTCATTGATAATAACAGAGATGTGTGAGATCGCGATGAACTGATGTCAGCTTTAGGAATTATTATGGGATCGCACTTTGCGCGCAGTCATGCCAAACAATGCACGGATTGCACGCAGTAGCCCGCTTGCTTTTATGTTATAACAGTGGTTTGTGTGTTAATGCTTTAATAACAAACAATTGATCAGGAGCACGTATGCTGATGTGTATGGTGGGCTAACACGTAGGCTAACTTGAAAGTATTTGGAGGTACAGAAAAAAAGTATTTTTGCGGGCGGGAGCGGAACAAAACATGAATGTTGCGGTCGGGAGAAAGTAATATAAGAAAGTAGTTGAGCACGTCAGTTATAACGACCCACGTATTCAAAAATAGCCGGGTTTAAACCGGGCTTGGGCTCATAATTACAGTTTATGTGTCGGGCCGGACTCGGACACAGCGGGCTCGGGTAACGTTAGGGTCTTGCTTGATGTTTTGGGCCGATCTAAGCTCTACCTCGGGTAAGTTATGCTAACACTTACAGGCACGAATCAGCCGTTTGTCCTTGGGGAACTTGTGGAGCCTCTCCCCCGTTTTTGATGTATTCGTACATCCCGCACAAGCACAATAGTTAACCATTTTCGCTAGCTAGGTCTCCAATAACGTAACTCTAGGCTTGTAGCATAGACCGTAAAAGCTTGGAGTCCCTGTTATGACATCACGCCCAGCCTAGTGGAAGGAGGGGGCGTGGTTAAAAGCACTGTAAAACGAACCAACTTTTCATTATATTCAGCATTTGGTATAAAAAATATATAAAAAAAGAATGGTGGGCGGTTCTTATCTTTATATTTAGTAAGCACATTGCATTATCTTCGTGAAAATTTTTACCTGCAATTTACACTTTAAAGGCTGGAATGGCTGTTCATGTCTCAGTTTTGTGTTGGTGAACTAGTTCTGCTGTAAACAAGGGATTTTTTAAAATTCGTTTCTAAGGTCACAAGCTAACTTCTGTATCAGTATGTAAAATATTTTCACTAAAAAAGTGTTTACATTCTCTCCGTGTTCATTTCTTTTCCCCATCTTCCAGTTTTTTCTATTTCCCCCCTTAGAGGAGAGTGCTATGAATGGAGTGTTGCATTTTATGTGATGTTTAAATGGTTTGGTCCCTGACCCTCAGTATGTTAAACAATGATGTCTCCGAGACTCATGTCACATGTGACCCTTATTATGGCCGTGTCCACAGAAAATCTCAATGTATCCCCAATATGATGATAAACACTATTTCAACCCAAAATATCAGTGAAAGTAACAGTGAGACTGTTGATAGATGTTGAGAACTGTCTCTTAGGAGGCTTTGCCCAACATGAATGTGGCACAATTGGAGAGAGAGAAGACAAGGATACTGAGCAACAACCACACAAATTACCTCACTAAATGTAGCACATCCACTCATAACTGTCGTCACAGTTTATATCACAGCACACTGTATTTCTGAACCAGTGAGGTCTATAATACCTGTGGTTCTGTTGCCGGCCACAGGAAGACCATCTGGAGATATACAGTTTTATCACATTATTTAACATTAATTATTTAGTTTGTGATTTATGTTTTGCTTGCAAAAACATACATTGCTTGCTACTTCTGAATGGCTGTCAATGGAGAAAGTTAGTTGTGACATCTCATCTACCAAAAGAGGCTAACTGGACCATGCTAACCAAACCTCAGCATCTGCAAGATTATTATCTGCACTCTTTTATGCTCAGCATCAGGATAGAGGAATTCAACAATAACTGACATAACTTCCCCAATGGATTACATCTCTATCAGTTAATTCACATTTTATGAGACTCCAGGTTAAAGAAGCAGTCAAAATCTGAACAAATGAAATGTAAAATTTGGAGATGTTCTTTCCTTGTGTGGTAATAAATGACCACATCATCTAGCGTTTGCTCGCGATGCTGTAAGATAGTCAGGGCTTTTAATGATCTAGGAAGATTAAAGATAAACTTTTATTGGCTAAAGTGCTCTTATCTTTGACAGCGAGTTCTCTGGATTGGTTTTGGTAATGGTATTGGCATGAGAAGTGTTTCTGGAAAAACACTTACAAAGTCTAATATGGCTACAATGGTTTAGTGTAAAAATACTGTAAAGCTCCCTCACAATTCTTATACCCTTTCTCATACTCGCAATATGAGCAGAACGTAGCACTTTTTAAAATATAATATGTGCCTAATGTTTTTAAAGACCAATAATTTTGTTCTTGGGCAGCCTGCATCTCAGGACATGCATATTAATATAGCATTTGATGTAAAATTTCCACCTTTTGTTTTAAATTACACTGGTTAAACCAAAATTAGAGAAAAAAAGGTGTTTTTAGTATCACTTTTTGTTTGAGATCTCCTCTCGACAGAAAATGCACGCATCATGTATCAATTCCATGAAATGAACAACGCCTGGTTTTATTTCCCATCAACCTGACATACTAGACATGATCAACAACTACATTTCTTGAGTGATCTGAAAATATTACAGTTTGACATTTGATTAGTTTGATGTATCGTCTTGCCTTTTCCATTGCCGTTGGATGAGACTTCTGCACCTCTGCTAGAGTTTTAAGTGCAGGTTCAGAGGTTTTGGGCTTGTTCTCTTGTCTCAAAACAAGCAGGAAATAGTGTAGAAATGCAGCTTTACCAAAACAAACTGGCCTTATGAGCTGTTTGTAGTGTTAACACATAGGCATGGGTGAACTTTGCCTGCTGGTAAACCATTCGCCAGGTTAAGACTTGATGCTTCAATGGGTAGCCGAGCAGAACACCATAGAAGAGGTCAGATTTTAAGTAGGCTATGATATACAGAATGTCAGTATTTATTCAGTAAATTCAGCCACCTATAAAAAGCATAAAGCATGTTCCTCTATCAATGGTCATTCTAAAGTAGCCATTGTATTCTCACAAAGAATTTTTTTTGCAAACATGAATGGCAAAAATGTAATGGTAGTAATCAATGGAGAAATAAAAGTGTACAAGTAACAACTACAACTCCAGATTCACATTACATCACAGCTTGTCAACTATGTAGAAATATATTTATTTTTTATATGTGTTGAATCCACTGCCTCTAACACCTGACTGAGTTGTCAAAAATCTCTTAAAGATATAGTTCACCCTAAAAAGAAAATTCCATCATTTGCTCACTTTTATGTGGTCCAAACCCCATGATAACTATGGAGCCCTTTGGCTTCCAGTGGATGGACAAAAAGACACTGAGACGTTTCTCAAAATACATTTTTTGGGGTGAACAATCCCTTTAAGTTACCTAATATTACACAAGTGATGCTCATGTGTGTGACTGAGTGTGGGTGTGTGTGTGCTTTGGTGAGTTGTGTGTTTATGATACATGTGAATATTGTAGTGTAGGTTAACTCATGATGTGGTGAAGGAACTTTCAGATCTTTCTAAATCATGACGTCTATATGTGATGGTAGACGTAATGATCGCTTGTGTGTCATGTCTAATGTACGCTGCCTTTCTTTTGCAGGACTAACTCTGGCAACACAAGTGATTTGTTCCCGATGTCCCCTCGTACACTCGACTCTCTCATGCACAATGAAGCCACGGAGGCCAATCCGGGACCTCTCGGTGAGTCACATGACTAATTTCAACGGCTTTCTCAAAATGTGCTGCACGTTAACGCCTTGTCATAATAACCATCATTTCGAGATGACAAAAAGTGACGTTCTCGGACTGGGGAATTCTGCACTTTAATGCCGACATTATCAAAGCCTAAATGAATCTACAGTGGTCACGTGGCACAAATAGAGCTCTCCGAAAATTCCCAGCCTACAAGTTGTAATCACGTGCTTTACGAGCTGTTAGTGCATTTTACAGGTTGAGATTTTGTAATTATGGTAATTACAATGTGGTGTGAATGGGCCTACAGTATTTTTTTACCCAGACATTTTACTGTCTCATAATACTTCTGTTTAATAGTGTTTCTGTTCCTCCCCCAGAATCCCTCACTCTGGACATGGAGTTGAGCTCTGATCATCCCTCACCCATGAGAGAAGGGTTTGCAGCCTCAGCAATCTCAGATATGGACACCTGCCGAAATGCTTAGGTTTCCAACGTTTTAGGTTTTTGTTATTTACATAGGGAAAAGTAATTGTCATGTATATAATGTGCTTAGGTGCTAGAGCCCTTTTCTCTCTCCGAGCCAATTCTTTTCTTTTCAGTTTTTACAGGCACAGCCACAAAACGCGCTAGAAAGTTAACTTTTCATCCTCATATTGATAATACTGAATTGAACTCATTCTTTTTTTAAATGGTTAAGATGTACGTTTTTTTTTGTCTTTTATTACAAGAGCATGAGGCATTCAAGATTAATAACAAGAGTTTTTAGCTTTTTTGGCCTTTGTCAAAGAAGGTCAAAATAAACATTATATAATGGTTTTTCAATATGTTTAATTACAGACATTTGGCCATGACTTTCACTTATATTGCAGTGTGCACTGGTGTTGGTAAACATGAAACGTATTTTGATCTGTTAGCATAGCATATGGCCAGTGAATTCTTCATTCTTTGTTGATCTTTTGAAATGAATGTGAAGGGGAGTAAACTTTACAGTAGTATTGATAAGCAGTACTTTAAAGCTGCCAAAATTCGGCATGATCTTGTACCGTGTTGAACATAAACTTCAAATCTGGATTGGAACAGAATTATCATTTATGGTCAGATGATACGTTTGTGCATGCAGGTCTATAATGTGCATTTTAGCTTCTGGTTTATATAAATATACTGTATTTTAATGTTTTACTTTTATTGGATTTCTTCAGGAAGTGAATGGAAGAATATAAATATACATTACGCAGATGAGAAAATGTGATATTTCCACCATATTACAGTGTCCTAGATGAGATGTTTATTGCGCTAACTTGGACAGCAAGCAAATCTTGCACTATAATTGTAACAATTAGATGGTGAATCTTATATACAGAGAGACACATTCATACATGCACATATATACAAATATTTATAATTTTGTTCAATTCACTGATCTGTTGTGTTGTCATGTAAGGTAGCGCTTCAAATGGAAATATGATGGAAAATGATGATGTTCTTCATTGTGTAACTACTTTTTAAACGTCTGTCAGTCTGAGTTTGTTTCCCAGTCTGTGTATCTATCCTTCTTTCTACTCTCAATGTATAGGGTGTGTATATATATACACACATATACACTGCACTATGTATATTCTCTTTATTGTACAATGAATTCTTGATGAGAAACAGTCATCAGCTCTTTGTGTGCTTGAGGCGGTTCTTCAGTTGTCTGCTGGGATATACACTACCGCTCAAAAATTAGGGATTTGTACGATTTAAAAAAAAAAATCAATACCTTTAAATTGATCAAAAGTGACAGTAAAGACATTTGTAATGTTGCTAAAGATTTATATTTCAAATAAATGCTGTTCTTTGTTAACTTTCTATTCATCAAACAATCCTGAAAAAAACTTAGCATGGATTCCACAAAATTGTTAGCATTGATGATGATAATAATAATAATAAATGTTTCTTGAGCAGCAAATCCGCATATTAGATGGAGTAATGATGCTGAAAATCCAGCATTAAAATATAAAACAGATCAAATTATTTTTCACAAATTTTCTGTTCGTACTGTATTTTTGTTCAAATGAATAGAGCCTTGGGGGGACTTCTCAAAAACTTTTACAAATCATACCAACCCCAAACTTTTGAACAGTAGTGTGTCACCATACTGTATGTTCAGCTACCATAACATCTGAAAGTGGATAAGAAATATGACTAGAACTACAGTTAGGGAACAAGGTGTCCCTGTAATAAATGCCCCTGTATAGTTGCCCTGTAGGGGCATTTTATCTCCGACCCAGTGGAAGAAAATGAACTGATAATGTTTCAGTGGATATTTAAAGGTCATTCTTCCTGAATGAATCTCATCTGCCTTTACGCAAATGGTAATTACCAAGTGTTTATCTCTCTGTCTAGCTATCATTACCCCAGCCATTCTGCTGTAAAGGTTAAAAGAGATAGATAGATAGAGACCCCGCATTGGACGTTGTGCTTTGACCTTTCGTTAAGGTTCTTTAATTAGACGTCCAGCTGTTTGTTAGGTTTGCAGTAATGATGTTTATACTTTTAAATAATTGCATTTTTATGGAGACCGGTGACTCCCGAGGACTGAGAATACATCGGTTTAATTTGTGTTGTCTTTGTGCAAGAGGCAAAAACAGGATTTTTATTTTGTTACTTTTTTCTTTGTTTGTTCCTATTCCATGATACAGCATTATGGTCTTTGTTCAAGTATAGGTCATTCCTGACAAGCTCTATGTGAAGCTGTATTGATTCTGAAATTTAATTTAAAAAAATCAGTCTATAATTTCTTTTAAAAGCAGCAAAAACATAGTCACTTTCTACAGAGAAATGTTCTCACAGCTTTACAAAGGATGTGCCATTAATAACAATCCTCGCTATTTTGATTCCTATCTTTTTAAGATATTGATTCTGCTCTATTCATGTCATTTTCCATGATAATATAAAATAATGGAGTAACTGTATAATTGTAAATGTTACGGTATATTTTTTTTCTCCACAATTATTCATCATGAGCATTGTAGAAACAAATAATTTAACACGGAATATGTTTTGCAGAAACAAATCCCTTCTGAAATAAAGATGTTTTATTGGCTACTCTGAGAAACTGATTGTTTGATTATAAAGAATTATTTAAAGAGCAAGTTCATTGGCTTTTCATGAGCCCCTTCATATGTGGCATTAAACATAGTGCTGTTGAATTAACTGCTATTTATTAATAGAGGAGTGGATGTGTAAATGCATGCAAATGCTTAATATTAAGATTGAAAGAGATTGCTGCTTTTGAGAATTTCAAATAATGATAAACAGATGCAAAGTATACTTTTTATTTAATATATACACTCTGGAATGGATGAAGAAAGAGAGAAAGAAATATGCTGAATCTGTGTTTTCATCTTGCCAGGACGGAGTTCTGCCAGTGTATGTTGTTTATTTGCTGCACCTGAATGAGAAACTGTGTTTGAGCCCATTGCTCTTCTTAAAACTCTTGCAAAAAGAGAAAAGAGTTTTTTACACAATAGCATTGACCAGCATTCACTCACTTTCACATACTGAAGAAAGCTGATATTTGTATTGTTAAACTCAAATACTGGCATGTTTGCTATTTGATTCTCCTTACCTTGAAATGTAATTTAAAAATTCAACCATTTACTATGTGCTTGTCTACAGTTCACTCGGCCAAGTCAAACAAGAATAATCGATGTTTAGCGTAATCAACCTCTATGCCTGTGAAGTTATATAGTTTACCCAGCAGGGGGCAATGATGACCTACTGAATGCGGCTGAATCAATCACTCATTTAATTAGCGGGTGCTTGGGAGCTAATGCAACTGCACCAATTTTAATTAAAGCCCATAAAGAACGAGCCTGCCGATAGAATGGTTGGAAAAGACACTGAAATGCGAACTTTTTTATTTGTAGTATGAGCTTTTGGGTTTTTCCAAATAGCCTACAACTAATAAAACTGATTTATTCAAATATCATGCTCTTTATCTCGTCTAACCCGTAAAACATGCCCGCTGCGTTTTGATCACAGTTTGCATCCATCTCAAAGCTGCGTGCGTGTCCAACCTGGATCCGGGTTCAAGTCCGGCTGTGTCCGCTCGTCTCACTTGTCGACTCGGACATATTTTTTCCGTCAACGAAAGACAGAGGACAGGAGAAAAAGGGGTCGACTCGCCATAAGTGGATCTTTTCCCAGATCTGGCCGTTTCCCAGAGTCACACTCTCCTGAGCCGGCTAAAAGTGCTGAGCTCGCAGCTGCCAGTTTGTTTAGTGGCAAACGCCTATATATGCTAGCCTATTACATAAACAACACACAACGCCACTGGATTTACCTCTTGCCATTATTGTTGTATTATTTGCATTATAATTAACTTGGGCTGTTGTATGACATTTTAAATTACACGCCCACAAAAGGTCCAAGGTTTTAAACGTGCTACCGAGGGAGTGAAAATCACATTATAGGGGTTTATTGTCAGAAAGTTAACCTTTAATATAGGGCTAAATTATATATATAAGATTTTATGGATTTCCAAGACTTATCAGAGGACAATTCTCATTGCCTTATAGGTTTGAGCGTTGGAATTAACCCACATCACTTTTCGAAACTGTACTCGTCATCTGTATGCGCGCTTCGACAGCTCAAAGTAAACCGTTTTTTTCCGCGTTATGGTTATTTATGTTACTGTCTAATGGTTATATCCACTGTCTATGGTTATATCCCTCAGACTCAGACCCATAGATATATAAACTCAGCCCAAGACAGCTCGACTCGAATCACGCGCAAACGCTCATGCCCAATCAGCAGTCCTCGAGCTCCGCTAACCGTCTTTATATTTTATAGCCCCACCCCCGTCCAGCAGCGCTCATATTACACCTTTTGCACATCTAAAATAATAATTCACCTATCAATGTTCGCACGGGCCCTATAGACGACTATAGCGAACTACTGTACATTTACCTTACCTTTCATTTCCTTGCATAAAACGACTCTCTCATCAGGGAAACAACACCGGAAACGGGCGGTTAGAAGTGCGAGAGAGTAGTTGCTGGGAAGTCCGACTCATTTCCGCGAATCGATTCTTTCAAACAGTTCGTTTAAAATAATATATTCAGAGCACAGTGATTCTTTACGTCGTGACGTAATTGCACCATCACGTTGCCCCTGATGCCCCAGCTTGGCATTTTACGTGCTAAAACGTTGATATTGTTAACATCAATTGAGTTTTATAAGGGAGGTTCAATGAAATCGCATGTGTCCCAGTTCAGTTTGTTTGCAGGCTTAAACCAGCTCGAAACCAAAATAATGTAGAAACTACATATAATTCTCAGTTACATAAAACATGCAGATCTTTTGGCAAAAAAAAAAAATGTTTTGCACGTTTTGACAAAACCATGTTTCGTATGGGTATTGATTAAAATGTAATTCAAATCATACAAATATTTAGGCCTACTTTTTTTTTAAAATCAATTTACTTCGCGGTCCCAATGCTCTTGCTATGAGCTTACTCATGTATGCTAATGTTGTTCTTTACGAATCGGAAATGGCCGAAAGAGACGGTTCTCAGTACAGTGATTTGTTGACTCGAGAACCGCTCGGACATATTCAATCCAATACATTAAAGACTCGTTTAGAGAGATTTTGTGAAACGGTTCAGCCGATTCATTGGTACGATACGACTCATACGAACGACTCGTTCACGATTCGGACATCGCCAAAGAGAGCGAGAGAGCGAGAGAGGAGGGGTAGAAGAAGCACATGAAAAACTGCACAACCCACTGCTGGTTGATATAGACGGGGCAGAAAGGTTGCCTTTCTGGGTCGTAGGCGCTAACCGGAGCTTTGCTGTACTTTTATGCGAAACGACAGCGGATTTAGAAGACCCGCCGAGGTACGTTTAATGCATCTGTGCGAATTCAGTGCGTCTTAAATGTTGTTTGTCGATGTCAAATGTTGTTGTTTTAACAGCATATTTGTTTATAAACAAATGTCCACGGTTGCTCCTGTTAAGGCTTCACTGTGCTGCACTTTTCACGCTGAATTAAAGCTGTTTACGTTGCTCTTGTTGATTCTGAAATATATGACATGTCTGGCATCTAATTTAAAAGGTTCCTGTTTAGTTCAGACAGTGCGCGTTTGGCACCGGTGTTTCGCAAGCCCCAAGCTCGTGCACCCTGTTTTTTTTTATCGGATCAACAGGCTGGGAGTCCAGCCCCCCTCCAGCACGCCTGTCAAGTCTGCAGTCCATCTCACATTTCCAGCTCCATTCCAGAGTCCAGCGAATGCGGCTCCATAATATTCTGCGTGTTCGACCAGTTCGCATGTGAAGTGAATTCTGACAGTTATTTAGCGCTCAGCGGAACGCAAGCGCACGCTCCGGGAGAAAGTTTTCATCATACTGTTGAATTTACTGTTATGATGATGGGAGAACTTGAGCGCTGGTCTGTAATACTTCTTGTTGGACTCGTGGTTGAAGAGCCAATTGGGTTTCTGTGGGTGAAAGTTAATTACGTTACGAAGAGTTAATGATTAAAACATTGAGACAGGTCTGTCGCCATGCATGATAGCCTACATTGTGGTTGTGACTGGAGATTTCAATAAAGCAAGCAGGGTTGTGTTATTAAAGCCATAGGGTACCTCTTGCCGAAGTGTGAACTGTCCTTTCGCTTTGAGGTGTCACATTCATTTGGCAATGAGACAGGCAAGTCGATTACAAGAAAGACGTGCGTATGTTGGCTACTCGCATTTAGATGGGGCATTGGGTGTTTTTTAATCATAGCGCAGTTTGTTAACACATACATCTGAGTTTATTAGTTCCTGACACACGACAGTTACCCTTGTGAGAAAGTTGAAGCCATGCTCTTTGTTTTCCCCGTTGATATTATCTTCCACAGCAGAATTTTTTTTATCTCCCATCATGCAATTTGTTTAGTTTCCGTTCAGCAGTGAAAGTGTGTGTGCGTGCGTGCGCGTGCGTTTGTACATTCACACCGGCTGAATGCTATGTAGCTTACACGTGTGTGTTGAATGTATTTTTGTTAATGTTTGTACGTATTATATACGTAGATACTCATTATATAAACCCTGTAGCGTATATAGCCTAGTTTTTATGCAAGGCAAAAATATTTGATGTATTGTGGAAATGTTTGTGTGTGTGAATGTGTGGCAGGATTATTGAGAACTAAAAATTAAAGTCAAGCTTAATTTAAGAGCATGCTGAAAATGACTACTAGAGTACTCACTACTGTACATGTAAACATGGCCAATCAACTATTTTAATATTGCAGTACTATTTATTATTATAAATTATTTATCTATGCACATCAGTAAAAAAAGAATAACAAATTAATGTGCCTTTGTAAATTTTTAATAAAAAATAACCTCCCCTCCCCAGGAACCGATTATGATTTGCAAAGGACCCGGGGCCAATTATCTCCAAGAGCCCCGCCCCCACGGACCCTCCAATTTTTTTTCAGTTCTTTCCCTTTAACTGTAATATAGAGTGGAAGTTATGATGATCATGAATATTCAAACTGTGTCAAATCCAGCCACAGTTTCATAATGAATTTAAAATATGTGTAAATATTAGTATATCTTTAATGTTGCTTTGGCGAAGTATCTGTCAAATGAACTAAAATAGATGGTTTAGTGCTAAAAGACTGTGATTTAATTAAGTATTTATTTGAACTACTTTTTGAGCTTTCCTTTCTTTGTGTGAAAGGTATTGGAAAAATTACTAATTATTATACCCATCTTCATTAAAGTTATTATGCATGACAGAAAGAAAGCCTATATTACCGGTAACTATTCTAAAAAATGATCCAACAAATTGTGCCTATAAAGAGATCTATAGAGTATGTTTTAATACACTTATGATTTTATATCAGATTGTTTTTGTACATTTTAAAGTTAAATGCATCAATCTGGTGCACTTTGGAAGATCAAAATTTAGAGCGCAGAACTACATTCATTGTCCAAACGGAACATTAAAAGTCTTTACACTGACTTGTGCCTGGACTTTAAAAGTGGACTCAAACCTCTTTTTATTTGTAATATAAGTAATTATAATAATAGTTGTTGTTATTATTATCCATTATAAGACAGTGATGTATAGTAAAACAAATGCACTGTAAAATAAATGTAAATGAAAAATCCATATTTCATAATAAGTACCTATATTATTTCACTTTCACTACAGCAAAGGAAAAATAACACTTTTGTCTTAATTTCTGCACTTGCTTTTTTGGTGAAAAGCTGAAGTGTCTGTGAAAACAGGTTTACAAACGTGTCATGATTACAAATCTTGTGACATGCTGTAATCATCTGTGCGTAAAAAAAATTGTTTTAATGTCCACAAATGTGAAAATTAAGTATACCTGTGCCTGCTGTGTTCCCAAATCACGCTAGTTTCACAGCACATGCAGAGATGGCGTTTACTGTGAACCGAGCCGCTCTGAAAACACTGGATCACAAGCTGATCGCGTGAGCAAAGTGTGTGTTTCTATTGTGCCAATTCACACACCGCACAGACAAACGACAACAAACAAGTTGGATTTAGAATTTAATGAAAAATAAGTGTCATGTTCAACCTACCCCAACAGACACAGACAAACGCTGGTTGAACAGTCAGTCAGTTGAACTTCATAGTTCAAGGGCCTCGTTTTAAAAGGCTGTAGGACCCATATATTTGTCACGTCTTGTTTTGGTTCATGTTTCATGTCTTGTCATGTGATTCCCTGTGTTGGTCATGTGATCCTGCCACGTGTTCCCCGTGTGATTGTGTCATGTTGTCATTCAACTAATATTCAAGCATAATTAAATGAAATCCGCAATTCATCCCTGCCCCTCCCAATGACATCTCTTCTCTTGATGATGATGATGTGATCACTCACATGAAACCGCAATTGACCATTTATTTTGATTTTGAACTTTTTCAGTTGTGAATGGACCTTATGATCAAAAACTGTCCATAGTGTGATTGGAAAGTGTTCTTTAATTGTGGCCTTTATTTAGTATAGGTTATTTATTGTGCAGTCAGATTATTGATAAGCTGTACGACTCATCAAATAGCCACAGTCAGTTAGATTTTTTTGTGTGTGCATTCCAGGAATCGCTCGGACTTTCAAATCAATATTTTATTGCTAAACTGACAAACATACTTTAACATTGTCTTCTGTTGTTATCCAATGTGAACAATGAAGATGTTTGCTGTCAAATGATTGAATGCAAGTATGATTAGTAATTACCAATGCCATTAACCAGATATCCATCAGATATGAATCATTATATGAAGACCGGGAAGGACGAAAAAGGGAAAATATTTGATGCATGATTTACCATTCCTGAGTGTATATTAATAAATGACAAGAGACAGTCTGTCTGCTCAGTCACATTTTTTGCAATAAAGCACTCCCTTCTGGAAATGGATAATACATTACTGATCATGTCACGTTTGGTAAAAATGTTACAGCACAACAGACTGGGATGTCGTAAATTGATTAGATTAGCCTAGTTTATTATTTCATAAATCTGAAGTGTGCCTTTGTTTTACATTGAGTCCCATGTTCTGTATGAGGAGGAGGATTATGAAGTTTTGCATTTCAAGCTGTAGAAATATGGCTCTTGATGAGCACTTAAGAGCCGCTTAAGTTGATTGTTTATGTACTTGACCAGTGCAGGCATTCATTGATCTTACGTTGTGCTAGCTGTACTTAAAGATGCGTTCTCAGTTGGCTGTAATTTAGCACTGGTGGAGGTGATTGCTTAAGACCACACAAGCTTTAAAACAGCTGGCCTGTCATGACAACAAAGAGTGAACATACAAATTGGTGGGTGTTTGCAACAAAAAATCTGACTGAACCATTTGGTTTCTTGTCAGTAAGGTACACTACAAATGTATTATTTAAACGTATTGCCTTGCCTTAATTGTTTCTACTTGCTAATTCTCACACTTACATACATTTACACACTGTATAATTATCTCTATCGTACTAGGCCGTTAGTGTTTGTTTTTCTTTTTGTCCACTTGTAGAAAAAAAGGGGCTGATCTCTTTCTCTCTCTCTCTTAAAGCTCTCTTAGTTTGCGTCTCTTCCCACCACTGGAAGTGAATGTGAAATGCATGTTTAGCGAAATTGTTTGGCCAACCCTGACTATGAGAAATCGGAATGTAGAGGATCTGGTGTGGGATTAGAGGTGAAACTCTGGTGAACCCCAGGTCTGTTGAAATATTATATTTCATAAATAATTGAACCTGAGGTGCATTTGGACATTTAACCTTGTTGCGTTTGTTTACCTGGACTGCACAACCTAGTTTGACCTGTGCTGCCAAAGTTTGTGCGGTTGATGCCCTCTTGTCTGAGTCGACACACAGCGTTGACTGGGATGTGATTGCTGTACTGGGAATAAGTTCAGCATGTTGATCAACACACTGTGTACTTAAAGAAAAGATAGAAAGGCAGAAGGAGGTGACAGAAGGTCTGTAAACCGAAGTAGACGGAAGAGTTGTGTTTTTTATTTGGTTACACATATATTTGTGCATTTTCTTGGAAATATCATCTTTAACAAGCCCCTGGAAATGTGAGAGTGAATCAAAGTTCTGTGCAGCAAAATCTGATCAGCAAATTTTTCTTGTTTAATGGTTAGGATCTTTTTAACCAACATCAGTGGTCATGTACTTATGTTGTGATAGATCCTATTGTAATGATAATGAAATTCATATGCTTCATTACAGCTTTTCCAAAGAAACTACAATCACGTCCTGTCTGCTTTAAATAAACCTATAGGAGATATCACTGCCAAATGAGTGAAAGGACGTTACTCTACATTTCCTTGATAGAAGGCCAATTAGTCCTGGCCTGAGTCTAGATTCTGTATTCCAGTTTTCGGGATGACAGTTGTTGCGAAGCCCGTGTGCCTATTGGTTGTCTGATGTGGGATTTACAATAACCAGAATCAAATGATGTTTGAAAGACTCTTGTGAGCTGGCTCATTTTAGTGAATCAAAGTGTAGTTAATTATTCTCTGTTCATTTGACTGTCTAGCTAAATATTATACATGTTTTGTTAGTAGTATTTTTACAAATTTGTACCATTCATAAATTTGGAATATTTTTTTTTATCCATTTAAGAGAACTTTCACCAAGGATGCATTTATATGATCAAAAACAGTAATGTGAAATATTATTACATTTGAACTTTTCTATTGAATATATTTTACAATGTAATGTAATTTATTCCTGTGATCAAATCATTTCTCCAGTCTTCAGTGTCACATGATCCTTCAGAAATCATTCTAACACGCTGATTTGTTGCTCAAGAAACATTTCATATTATTGTCAATGTTACTATTCTTATTATAACAATATTATTGTCAAACCCAGATCATTTTTTCCAAGTTCTAAAGCAATAATTTAAAAAAAATCCTTTGTAGTGTTAAATAAATGTAAATGTATTAACTTTCACTTTTGATCAATTTAATGCATCCTTGCTGATTAAAAGTATTCATCTCTTTCCAAAAATCTTTGAATATTTGAATGATGGCGTATGTTACCACCTTTTTGCTTGTCTATATTGTTGTTTAGTAATTAGTTATGGCACAACGTTTTCACAAATTGCTTTAAATATATTTATTATTATAATGAGCTTGTCATGTGACCGTGACATTATCCCCCGAAATATTTAAATGCTAAAATAATTGTTAATGGAACCCGTTAAGAAATCAGAACTAGAATCATGTGGGTTTTATTTGATATTTAATTTAAAATAGTCCTTTCAAAGGGCTTCCACTTTTTTAAAAAGAGACTTTCCACAAGACAGTTTATAGTTGCTGGTGGTATTTGCTTTCATTCAGACACAACCATCAGTAAGGGCAATGTTAGGCGATGAGATCTGGTTTACATCAGGCAAAGTTCCAGTCCATCCCAAAGGTGTTTATTTGGGGGGCGTTAAGGATGCCTGTCAAGTTCTTCTCATCAAACACGGTAAATAATTTCTTTACTGACCTTGCTTTGTGCATTGAGACACTGTCGTGCGAACAGAAAAGGGCTGTCCACAAACTGTTGCCACAAATTTGGAAGCGAGTCATTGTATCCTGAAGCATAAGATTCAGAGGGCCTGGCCAAACTCATTATTTAGATGTTTGTGCCCACATCCTTTTGGCTATGTGGTGTGTATATGCGTGTTCGCATAGCATTTGTGTTGTTTTAAACACTACATGGATCAATTCAGAGAGTTTGAGGAAACGAAAGTAAGGGAAATTTAGTGAGTAATGGAGCGGTTTCCTCAATCCTTGTCCATTCAGAAACTAGTGCTGGTTTTGTGCAGTTGCACTCAGCAGCTTTACAATAAACTTCATGTTGTATTAAATGAATTCAAAGTGCACCAACTAAACTGTAAGCTCTTGAAATCTCTGTGAGCAGCAGAATATTTACCATTGAGTAACATCAGACCATTGCAAGAGCGTGTTCTACTTTTTAGTTTCCTCTAAATCTATATTTATCTAGCTCTTTTATGCGCTTTCGCTTTCTGTTTGCGCTCTCTCTGCGCTTCTTTGCTGCTGTCTTTCTCTACTTTCTTTCCACATTATCTGTTTGTTTTGGGTTTTTCACGATCTGCTAACTGACCTTGACTGCCATCCACCCATCCAGCTCTCATCTCGTTCTGTGCCAGGCTTGGGTAGACAGAAAGATAACAAAGCATCATATGAGAAAGAGAGAGATTGCTGTGGTTAATGTACGCTTGTTAGCAGTCACTCCCAATGAACTGGTGCTTTTTGTAAAAGAGAAAAGTCTTTGATCTTTAGTTCTAATGCTCAGCCCTAGACCCACTGCATCTCTCATCAGTTCAGTGACCTATCAGAAGTAGCCACAGCGGATTGGGAGTAAACGTATAGTAAAAGTTCAAAATAATACTGGTTATGTTCAGTGGTTTACACAGTGATGCCATTTTTGGTTCCCCAAAGGTTCCATTAAGAACTGTTCTTTGGGGAACCAAACATTTTTCTTATAGTCAGAAGAACATTTTAAAAATCTAAGAAAAGTTTTCTACAATAAAGAACCTTTTGTGGAATGAAAATGTTCCATGAATGGATCATGTTAAAGGTTCTTCATGGAACCATAGAGACGCCAATGAAGAACCTTTATTTTTAAGAGTGTACATTGTTATTATGTCAACTATTTAAATGATTGTGTAGTCAGAGAACAAGACAATCACTTGTTAAATTGTGTTTGTGGGAAAAAAAAAACTTTGACCTAATATCTAAGAGGACGAAAGCAACAGATTTAGTCTGTAATGCTAAAATAAAGCACATTTTTATAGATGAAATGCATGTCTTTATATTTAACCTACTATCATTATCAGTTATATGGTTACAGGTCCTGCTCATTGTTGCTGTGAGTTTGAGAATATGACTGACTTTAGTTACCATAAAAAGTGTTCGAGCCATTCCTGTTGTCAATCCGGGTGTCAATCCTCACAGAGTTTGATGAATTATCATTGACTAGTTCTATCTACTCCACAAATCTCCTCCGATTATAATTTTTTTTACTCTTGCTGTTCACAAACGCACACAGGCAATTCATTCCTAAATATAGACATATTTGAATTCAGTAATTACCTGCCTTTTTTCCAGTGTATAAGTGATTCATCTTAAAATCTGAAGGATCTTTTTAGTGTTAGTTCATTTTAGACCACCAACATGTTCATGAAATCTTTTGTAATACCGTATTATAAATGTCTTAACTGTCTATTTTGATCTAGTGCATCCTGAATAAAAGTACTGACCCCAGACCTTTGAACAGTAGTGTTTGTAAAAGAATATATTTATAAATGCATTGATTTATATGGACTAATTTGGTTATTTGTTACTAATTTTGTTACTAATTTGTCGTTATTTGCACACTAAATTTCAATCTTCAATACTCCTTAAATCATTTTACTCTGCTTGTTGCATATTCTTAAATCTTGAAAAGGATTTTTTAAAATTCGTTCACCCTCAAAGAGCAAGTGCAGAGGACGAGTGACATTACTAAGGCAGAATTGAAGTTCAGATGACTAAAGAGCAGGAGACCTCCTGGGAGCTTCCCACAGGAACAAACCCATTGACTGACTGAATGAAGACCAACCTGAATCAGTGAAGTGAAACTAAGTTTTGACTGGCAAGACTAGGGATGTGGAGTGGACTGAGAGTGCATTTAAAGATCTAGGTGAATCAACTGGATTTAAATGCACGGAGTTCATATTCATACAAATACCCAGGCCACATGTAGAGATATAGTAGATACTTTTATTGCTATCAGTATAGAACTTGTAGAATTATGGTTGAATATTTCCTAGTAATGAATTGTGCCTCATTTCAATGTCATGGTTGTGAAACAAGCATTTTTAGGAATTGTTTGTGAGACTCTGGGGGAGGGGCGACTGATGTCTAAGTTCAGGGCAGAGTCCTAATTAGCTAATCTGACTATCAGGTTCATAGAGCGGTCAGTTCAAATAAACTGCAGATGACCTAATGCAGTTACTTTTAATTTAATATTTATCTATCTGTCTGTCTGTCCATCAGCACACTCTTATTTGCTTTTGTTTCGTTTCTGCCGCTCAGAGTGCATGTGGCCAACATTTTAGATCAGTTCCAGTTGACTTGAATGAATAAATCTCTACTGACTGCTCTCTCTCTCTCTCTCTCTCTCTCTCTCTCTCTCTCTCTCTCTCTCTCTCTCTCTCTCTCTCTCTTCTCTCTCTCTCTCTCCTCTCTCTCTCTCTCCTCTCTCTCTCTCTCTCTCTCTCTCTCTCTCCCCTCTCTCTCTCTGAATAAATCACTGATAGAGAGGCTGGTCATAAAGCTATAGTGTGAGAGCAGTGAGTGTTTCTGTCCTGCTTAAGCCTATTACAGGCTTACCAAGCCAAGCAGTCCCCCTTAAGCACATAGAAAGAGAGAACGCAAGACAGCGAGAGACAGATGTTTAGTTATTCATCTGAGGGTATTAAAAAGGTAAAAACACTCCATTAAGCTGTCAGCTCAGAGCTTAGCATAATTATCATATATAAACAACAATATATAATAAGATATGTTTTAAAATGATATGTTTGTGTGATAGAGAGACTACAAGTTGTTATTCACAATAATCTGGATTCCAAAACGTAAAATCATTCTGACATAAAAGAGTCATTTAGACAAACAGTTTACGGTATTCAGTGTTTTTTGAACTGGATCAAAGATTCATTGAAAAGATCCAACATAAAAGATTTGTATAAAAAAAAAAGTGGCATAAGATACTGTATATTATAAGATATCTTTTATATAAGCAACTAATGTTCCCCATTGAGATCTGACACAGATTTTAGGCATTTCGGTTAACGCCGAAGGTGTTGAATGGAGTAATTAGTGTTGCTGAAATAACTTCCAGTTCAATAGAAGGGGCCGAACTTTACTGTACGTTTACTGTATTCATGGACCATGGTATTAACCAGATTCTCTTGGGTTCCTCAAAGAAAGTCATGATAATACCATAGTACGTTTTTGTTAGAGAAATACATATCATCGTTGAAGAATGAGGGCTAAGGATAGTGAGCTTCTGGGAGAAGTGCTGATGTCCATTCACTAACCTTTATAACACATTTAACTTAGTTTGCAATTAAATACAAATGGAAATGGAAAATACAATAAACAAATGGTTTTAAACAATGTGCATTTTTATAAAATGTAAATAACAAAAAAAAATCAACATTTGAACTTAACAGAACTGTGTACAAGCTGACATTCTACATGCAATTATTAGTGAATGAGACTCGCATTCTGTATCGTGTTTCTTGGAGTCACAAACATTAATAAAAAGTCATGGCGTTTGCCATTTGGACCAAGGGATTGTGGAAGGCCTTTAAGAGATTAACTTAACGCAAGACAATCTTACAACAGCGCTGAGGATAATAATGAAAGCGGTACATGATCCATAAGCTTTTGTGATTAGCACTAGCTGCCCAAACGTGTTGCTGGTCTTCTAATCTGCCACCAGACATCAGCAGGCAGTTATGCAGATTGATTGTAATGCATGACAAGATCTTTTCCTCTTCTAATGATCTCTTCTCTCCTCTCCTTTTTTAGGTCTTCTCCCATTAGGTGGTAAAGTTACAAAACGAAACAGTCTAGGCCTCAGTTAATTGGTATTAATTGAATGGTAATGAATGGTTAGTACAGAGACTCTAATATTATGCAGTATAAAACATGTATGATACAACCAGCCACAGTCTTGACAGAATTACCTCATGGCTAATTTAACGCCCCACTTACAGAGATTAAAAATGTTTTCTGATGAGAGCGTGTGGTGTGCTCAGGGACCGGGAAAAAGTTTAATTGAGGAGGTTTTAAACTTTTAAACTGTTTTGAAGGCATTCAATATGCAGACAAAAAAATAATGACTTTTTAAAGCGTACACTTAATTTTTAGTCACATTACTAGCGTAGCTTGTTGTGCTAAGTGCTTGGCTTCGCTGATGCTAGCCTTAGCTGGTGCATTCACTTCAAATCAAATAGGTATATTATTTATGAAATGCACAATATGCCCCATAAATCAATAACTGTGGGTCTAAAAATGTTATATTTGCGAATCCCCCCAAATAGAAATTACAAAATTATGCTAAGAAGTGAGCTACAATTGAATCTTGCATTGTGCGGAGTGCCATTTGCTTCTCCGTTTGCTTCTTCTATTATTGTATAACTACAGCAACACAGAAGCACATGATGTTTTGAAATGCATCAACTTTCCTTTGATTATATGTATGCACATGGTCCGCTTAAGGGCTCTTTTAGTCCTCTTACCCCAAGCTCATAAAATGCATTTTGTTTAATCCGCCTCTACATATTTTCCCCCTCCCTCTTTCTCTCTGTCTCTTTCGTTATCTCTCCCTTTTGGCTTGCTGTAAACAGGTCAACACTAGAGTTCTGTCCTGTGCGGGAGCCGGGAGCGGCCAATCAATTCTTTGTTGATACTGGTGACTGTGCAGCTCAGCCAATCAGCTCTCTCACACTGACATCCTCCTGCACAGATTGTGATAGGCTGGAAGAGGGAACAAACTCTGGCTTGAGTGGTGGTCTCTGTGCTCTCTCTTATTTAGATTAAAAGTGTAAATTAAAAATTAATGTTAAGGCATGAGAAGGAGTAACGAGTGCCTGCAGCATCAAACATCAATGATTTATCACAGTAAAGTATCTCATCATATCTCATGGCAAAAGAAGAATTGAAGCTGTTTTTCAGCGATGAGGACTAGAGAATGATACGGATGCACAAAGCACACATGAGAATTTTGTTGTGGAATGACAGCAGGTCCAATTGTGTGTGTGTGTGTGTGTGTGGTGTGTGTGTGTGTGTGTGTGTGTGTGTGTGTGTGTGTGTGTGTGTGTGTGGTGTGTGTGTGTGTGTGTGTGTGTGTGTGTGTGTGTGTGTGTGTGTGTGTGTGTGTGTGTGTGTGTGTGTGTGTGTGTGTGTGTGTGTGTGTGTGTGTGTGTGTGTGTGTGTGTGTGTGTGTGTGTGTGTGTGTGTGTGTGTGTGTGTAAGAGGGTTTCCATGTATGTATGAGTGCACCTGATTATATTGATAAATCTTTCAAATGGGCTACAACCACTGTGTAACTTTGCATAATACATAGAGTATCACTGCACCAATTAAAAATGAAAAGCTTTCCAAGTCTTGGCACGATCTGGGGAGAGGGGAACTGAGATCATCTAATTTTTCTTGCTTGTTGGTGTGTATATATACCATATAAGAAATGGTATCCAAATGTTCAAGACCACTGGTGAATGTTATTCAAAAAATCCAAAATATGTTGCATTATAATTTTATCACGCATAATTTAAGGGAAAATTGAATGTTGTGTCTGAACAATGTGACAAACATTTAGCTTTAGGACATAATCTTATTTTTTTGAAAATATATCTTAAATGCCTTGCTTATATGTTTTTGTTTTTACAAAATTTAGCTACCATTCAAATGTTTGGAGTCTGCAAATAAAATACATTTATTAAATAAAGTAAAAATGATAATATATAATATATATATTTCTTTTACTTTGTTTACTGAAAAAAAAATTGACTTAGAAAATGGTTATTTTGCAGTGCTGAATCTGACTAGACATCAGTGGTGTTATATAAGGACACTAGGACAGTTTGCGGTTTGTTTGCTCTAATAGTTTTCACTCTGTTGTCCCTGTCCTCAGTTCTGATTACTACACTTTACAGCTGACCTTGTGCTTTCAGAAGCGCTGTGGAGTGGAGTCCATTTGTACTCGTTTTTTGTTTACTTATATTATTTATTCCCTATAAGGAGTGAATGTGTTTATGTGACATTAGGGTGACAGTGAATTGGACATATATGTAAACAAATTCTATATATATTTCTCAGGTAATAGGGTAAATGATCTTCTAGTGTGTGGGGGTGGGGAGGTGGGTTGTGTGTATACAGTATATTGGTACTCTAAATTGTATGTTGTACACACAGACACACATAAAACAGAGGTCTGACTAATTGTCAGTGGCCCTTATTGTATGTCTGCATGCTCCAGTGGACCAAACAGGTCATGCTATTGATTAATTACTTGGACGTCATAGCAACTAGTCTTGCTGTTTACACTATAACAGTGGAGAGCCGTTGAGAAAAGTGAAGATGTTCCACAGCCTACACTTCTTTAGCATTTTCTCTAACTGCAGTACACAAACAATGCTAAACAGACTGTTAATTCTGCTAATGCTATAGCCTTTCCTGAGTGTTGGGTGCATTAGCTGAGATTACCTGGTTACACTTATTGTAGGCGAAGCTAATGCTTTAGAAGCTAATCAGTGTTAGGGAAATCATGTGACTGATGTAAACGTTGATTCACCTGCCTTTGTTGTCACAATAGTCTCGCATCGTTTGCCCAGTCAAATTAACCTCTGCTCTTTGGCATCATAACAGTCAAATCAATGACCAGGTCATGTGCAGTACGTCACTAAACACTCCAAGATTTTACAAATAATGTATCTGACAACATATATAAGTATAAATACATATATAAATATTATATCATGATTTATCACAGATGCATTGAGAAAACGAGTGAGACGAGTGTATGTGTGTATGCATGTGTGTATGTATATATATAATACTTTAATATTTTGTATGTTTTTATACATAAATATGTATCTATGCATATATTGTATATTAATATAAATATATTTAAATTATATTATTATTTTTATTTAAATATATATTATGTACAAAAATATGTAAGCAAGACCCTGTTAGTTTTGCCTTTTGTAGGTGACCATCAGACTGTATTTTAGAGCGCTGTTCCATTGATGGACACATTTCCGCAGGATTAGTCCTAATCTGCTCCGGGTGTGTTGACACGAACGTGGTTTGATCTAATGCTGGTGCCGTTTGTTTGACACAGTGACTGGCATTACTACAATATTCAAAAAGGATAAACAGACAACCTAGCTGTACTTAAAATGTCACAGTAAAACCTGTTTGGATGGTTTGGACCCAATAACCTGAAAGGGTGTGTGTGGTGTGTGTGTGTGTGTGTGTGTGTGTGTGTGTGTGTGTGTGTGTGTGTGTGTGTGTGTGGTGTGTGTGTGTGTGTGTGTGTGTGTGTGTGTGTGTGTGTGTGTGTGTGGTGTGTGTGTGTGTGTGTGTGTGTGTGTGTGTGTGTGTGTGTGTGTTGTGTGTGTGTGTGTGTGTGTGTGCTGGTGGCGTAAGAAGTGATGTGATCCGGTTACAACGAGAGACAGTAGGCGCGTTTCGATTACAGATTTGCGCAAAACTGTTGCATTTTTTTTTTTAAATGTCGACAAAAAACTATTGCAAACCAACGCTTTTTCCATTAACCGATGTTATGTGACTAAAACGTCATTTTTTTTTCCTCTCGCGATAAGTAACCCTAACCCTAAGATTCCCTAAGCCTAGCCCTATTATTAATCAAAGGAGACGTATGTGTGTTATCCAAGCATTAAGGAGAAGGAATGGTAAGGAAAGACCCTTATACTTGAAGTGGCTGGTGTTTCTCCTTCATATTTGCTTCGGGGTCTCTTGATTGTGGCATTTCTTTGAGGTTTAGAGGTTTTTTAAATGACTTATCGCGAGAGGAAAAAAATTACGTTTTAGTCGCATAACAACGGTTAATGGAAACAGCGTAAGTTCGCAATTGTTTTTTTGTCGACATTTAGAAAAAAATCGCAAAAGTTTTGCATAAGTCTGTAATAGAAACGCGCCTACTGTTGGCTAGAGATTCATTTTCAGTTGTTTGACCTCCACAGACTGTGACACAGATCATTAGATCATCTTTAGATTCTTTTGTTGTGTATTTATTATGGGTGTAACGATTCACTCGTTTTCTCAATGCCGATATGACATAATAGTTTAGTAATAGTAATAGTTCGGTAAATGAAATGTACTTATTCCTTTATATCCGCGGGACTCGCGTATGGCGCTGGTATAACGTTACGTCTAGCAATTGCGCCCCGCTTCACACCACAGTCATGTTAAAAACATCAATGTATTCACTCGTCCATAAAAGATCCATCAGCTTGACGACAAGATCCATAATTCAGCTTAATGCGGAATATACGTCATCAATATACACCTTTGTTATTGTAAGAGGTTAGCGACCCCTGTTGGCGAAAAATCCTGCATATTGTACCTTTAATTACTACAATAGTAATTTCTCACTATAGAAATGACATCAGAAGTGGAAAACGTTAATCAAAAACATACATTTGCACACAAGCTGACCAGCAATTTTTATTTGATTTATCTTTTATATTTATTTTCTTATCTTTACAATCTTTATTCTTTTGCTCAAATGTCACAGAATGGAAAACACTTGATTGTGGGATATTAAAGACAGTGAAGGAAACATCTATCCTTCCTACCTTGGAATGTGTCCTCCGAAGGTTTTGGACGCAGCCCATGTTTGATCTCTCCTCAGGACGGCCACTGCTATCACATGAGAAGATGACAGCTTTCTCACAATAGCACTATATCTCGAGTCAAACCACTGATAAAGTCATGGAAATGGATAGAATCCCGTAAAATAAAGCTTTACTTGTAAGTATGAAGATACATTTCTATTAGGGCTGCACAATATATCGAAAAACTATTGTTATCGCACTAATATAGCATATTATACTATAGCTGGATCTGTGTCTGTCAAGAAGAGATGCTTAAATGAGAACACTTATGAACGCTATATCTTTAACACCAAGCATATCTGCTGACTCTGTTGATTTTCTTCTTGATTCTTTTAACTCTAAAGTTAAAATTGAGGATATTGCTCCTGTGAAAGTCAGAAAGAAGAGTGGCAGAAAAAAAGCACTTTGGAGAAACTCAACAGCAGTGCAAAATATGAAGACAATGCAGAAAAGCAGAGCGAAAGACAAAACTTGTAGTCCATTATTACATCTACAAAGACAGCATCCATGCTTTTAATATGGAACTAGGCAAAGCTAGACAGACTTTCTTCTCGAATATTATAAACAGTAACTTAAACAACACGCACTCTTTTTGCTCTGTAGAGAGACTGACAAACCCCCCAAGCCAGATTCCCAGTGAAATGCTCTCAGACAGCAAGCGCAGTGAGTTTGCTTCCTCCTTCTCTGAGAAAATCAATAATATCAGAGAGGTGATCAGCTCATCCTTGAGTTTCGCTGGGGTCAGACAGATCAGACCACAACCTGAGAGAGTAGTTACTATGTCTGATTTCGAAGAAATTGATGGCAAATTTTGGAAGTAACAGTACAGCACCTTAAAACATCAAACTGCGCCCTTGACGCACTTCCCACATATTTTTTCAAAAGTGTGTTAAACTGTTTAGAAGCAGATCTCCAAGAAGTAGTAAATGCCTCACTTCTCTCTGTGAGTTTTCCAAAACTCTGGGAGTTTTACATAAAATGTATAATGATAATATAGGTACATAACATGCATAATATAAATTAGGCTTTATAAATTACTTCAAGTTTTCTTTCATTAATGATAGATTCAATTGTTTTACATGCACTTATCTAGCAAGACAGGTTTTAGATATTTTTACCAGCAGTTTTTCTGTTATGTAAGTGCATTTATTAAGCTATTAAGCGACTGCAACACATACAGAACTCAGCTGCACGTGTTCTTACACATACTCCTTTTCGTCAGGATATCTCTGGTGTGCTTAGGAACCTGCATTGGCTTCCGGTACATGCCCGTATTGATTTAAAAACTCTTATTTTAACATATAAAGCTGTACATGGAACTGCACCATCATATATATGTGATTTAATTCCGCCATATATGCCCTTCTTGATCTCTCCGCTCCGACAACGTTTTTCTACTTAAACAGCCTTCCTGCAGACTGAAACCGATGGGTGAAAGAGCTTTCTCTGTGGCGAATGCACTTCCTTTAACTGTTAGGAATGCTTCAACATTAACGAGTTTTAAGAAACTGTTAAAAAACCATCTTTTTTAAGAAGGTTTTTGTGTCTTAATTGGTGTATGTTAATGTATCTTACTTTTGTACTGTACTTGTAGCGCTTTGGGTACAAGAAAAGCGCAATATAAATAAAATTATTATAATTATTTAAACTTTTTCATATTCATATTTAAACTTAAGTAGAGATTTAAATTACGCTGACTATCAGAAAAGATTTTGGCTGTTACTTAGTGTGACTTGTGTCTCTGGAGCACCAAAAGTTAAATAGTGTACCTTTTAAGTAAAGAAATAACAGTGATTATAATTTGTGATCAATGATCTGAATTTTTATTTAGTCAAAAACTAAGCACACAGTTACATATGTTATATTTGTTACATCAGCTTTAAACACATTTTTGTATACCATTGGTGGCTCTGGCTGCTAGTTATGCTTTAACGTTAAGTATTTAAATGGGAGAGCATAAGCAGAGAATAATTCAGTTCACTTGTCACTGAGTTTGTTATTGTGGGAAGATGGAGGCGGGAACTGGCGAACGTTCAAAGACTTTAATTAAAGGTCCCATATTGTCAAAACTGAAATTTCCTGGCTTTTTTCATGAGAACAGAGGTCTAGGGGCTATTAATACCATGAGTTTCAAACCATTTAATCCACAGACAAATGCACACAGCCTGGATAAAAAAAGCTGTGCCATTTCACAAGCCGTTGTGACTTCCGTATAAATGTGATGTCAGAACTACTCAGTCACCTCCCGAGCACTGCCCACCGTCACCCTCATTTTGCCCAAACCCCGACAACATCGCGTCCATGCCGTTGCTGAGCAACAACTACCCAGTAGCATGTCGATGAAAACGCTGTTCAGTCGATGGATGTTAGGAAACTACATCATTGCACAGGCTTCCGGACAACATTAATATAAGAGACCAGTGGCTACTGTTTATTTATTTGGAAATAACAGAGCAATTGAGTGCGACCCTAACCATCTATTCTGCACATTTAAAAAGTGATTGCTTCGTCAATCAGACAATGCCAGTTTTTATAGTTATAGATATTCTATATTCTATAATGATGTTCTTTGATAGAACATCATTAGTGTTTTATTTACCTTACTTGTGAGCATCACCAAGCCACAGCAGGCTCGCATACATGATCCTAATTACCTGTGGTTGGCCTGGCCGTGCGTCACTCAGAAAACAACAGGCCAATCAGAAAGAAGCTCATGAATATTAATTAGACAGGCCAAAATCTAACTGTTCTTAGCAGAGCTCCTGAGAAAGGATCTGTAAAAATATATTGGGATGGTTTTTGGTACTTAAATCCGCAAATATATATTCTTAAGGACATCAAAACCTAAAATAAAACTCCAAAAAGGTGCACAATATGGGACCTTTAATAAATAAACAAATACAAAACGAAGGTGTTTGTGTTTCTGTGGAGGAGGTATGCACTGTCTTAAGAAAAGGCACACAACGGAAGGGTATAGCAACCTATAAGAATAGATGGTGCTTCTGTTAGTCCTATTATGATTACAAATCAGTCTCAAGTGCTTCTGTTTGATCATAATCAGTTCTATCTCACTTTCTGACTTCATCAGTGTGGGTGCATAGAAGATACAGGGTGCGCTCCATTCAGCTGTGATCATTCCTATGCAGTGTTCTCTCTGAGGGCTTCATCCTCCACAGCGGGAGCTTCAGGGGGTTCAAAGATGCAGGGGTCAGAAATAACAGGCATTCAGAATGCAAAGTTATACATCAAGACAAAGGAGCCATTGTTATCGTCTCACAAAGAGCAACATTACTTGAAGTTACTTATCCTGAATTCTTACATGATTTGGACTCACTAATAACGTTTAAAATGCAAACCAAAACTTTAAAATGTTCAAACTTCATAGATTTGAGATAAAATGATGGAGAGTTAATGACAGAATTTTTAGAGCTATCCCTTTAAGTTTGAAACCTCAGTGTGGATGATACTTTTAATATTTTTCTTTCTTTTATTAGTTGTTTTGAAATAGCATTTTGAAGTAGTTATTTTCTGATTGGAATGACACCACAGTAATGAAGTGCCTTATGCACAGTAAAAAGATGGAGATTTGTAATTAGCATGTGTGTGTGTTTTTAATGCCCACATGTTGTATTAAAATGGATTTAAATTAACCCAGATTAAGCTGTCTGTAAAAGTCTGTCTAGATTCACTTGTCAAACCTGAAGAACCAGTGCTGCATGTGTGTTGGCTTAAAATAATACGGGTCTGTTTATTTTTCATGTGTGCTTGATATTCTATGTGATATATATTTTTACTGATTTCACACCAGATTAAATTCTGAATGGACACTCATATTATGTTCCTGTGAAACTCGACTAGAGCTTTTCAAATAAACCTGGATAACCAGTGGTGAGTGTTTTAAATCTTTTTATCGTGCTTACAAGTTTGTGTGCCTGTTTGTGTTTGAAAACAGGAAACCGTTTTGTTGTAAATCTTTTTTGTTGGATTTTCAAATAGCTGAGTTTGATTGATTTCGCTCTGTTGAATGAGCACAAATTATTCCTTGTCAGAATGTTGAGTTTTCACTCTTACATATTGTAATCAGAATAGCCTGTGCTACTATATTAAACCCATGCGACTGTTACATGGACGTAATCAATTACAACATTCACCTACGACTGCGATCTACGTTTACTGTGCAAAGTCAAATATATAAGCGGAATGTAACTAACATGACGTGGCATGAGTTTGGGGTGGGATAATATGTTTGACAAAACAATGGCAAATGGGAGGACCTACTTGAAAACATTTCTAATATTTGTTACCATTAGCTAAAGCAAAAATAAATTTTTATAGACTAAAATAGGATTGTATTATCAACCACCAGGGCAAGTTACAACAAGGCATTATCAACAGTACGACAGACAAAGTGTAATTTAACTTGAAATGACTGAAACATACAAGTTGACGTAAAAATTTAAGGCTGCAAGTTTTTTATATATGGGAATTTAGTAGGTCTATGGACCAGTGTTTGGATCTGACTGGGGGCAAAAAAGACACATTTAACAGGCTTTAACCTGTATGAAATAATATCAGGGGCTAAAACTAAAGAGAGTTATAAGAAATGTGTATTTAATGTGAGCTCTCTGCACTCTCTCAAGGCAAATGAGTTGCAGAGAGCGTAAAATACAGTGGATTTATTGGTAATAGATTGAGAGTGTGTTTACCTCTGCATATGATTATTCTTGAGTTGCCGTGTGTTCAGGGCTCCCAGGCAAGAAACCAGACAGCATTGTTCATTAGTCTTAATTAGGCCTTTCTCTGTTAGCGCTGCTTCCTCTCTGGCACTTCAAGCTCACAGGTACTTGTTATCACACTGTCACGCACATGTGTGTGTGTGTTGTGTGTGTGTGTGTGTGTGGTGTGTGTGTGTGTGTGTGTGTGTGTGTGTGTGTGTGTGTGTGTGTGTGTGTGTGTGTGTGTGTGTGTGTGTGTGTGTGTGTGTGTGTGTGTGTGTGTGTGTGTGAGAGAGAGAGAGTAAAGACTTAAAGGATAATCTTGAAGGTCCTTGTTGGCCTATTTGTATAAGCAAGTAAAGTTCGACAGGATTTGTATCCTATGGGCCCTTGTTACTATCATGTCCTATGGGCCCTTTTTCAGTGCACTTGAAAGTCAACTAAAGGTCAGTGTAATCTTGTGTGTGTGTGTTTCCAGGTAATGCCTCCAGTCCACTGTTGATACATAAACTGATTTACTGGTCACAATAAGAAGAATATTTGCAAATATATTCACATTATTTTGGGCTGGCTTCGTTTTTAATCCTATTATGGTTTTTATGCAGTTTCATTATGTCTCAGAAGTTCAGCCAGTTTCTGTGAAACGGTGTAACATCTATTAGAGTTTGAGGCATCTCATTTACTTTACGTCTTTATATTTGTAATGGATTTCTTGAATAAATTCTCAATTACAGCAGACCTATAACAATTATGATATTTGTGGCTTTAAAGCAGTGCTTAGTAGGCTATAAATAAATGTGACGTGACTTGTGCAAACATATCCACATCACTATGATCAGATGGTTTCTTAATTGTTGTTTTGTCACTGCTGTTTTTTGTTGTTGTTGTTTTATGCTTATTTTGTTATTGAGAGGAAAGCGTGCATATTCATCTAAACGGCACTCTCATCAGTGTGGATGTCAGGATGTTAGTTAACTTTTTTTATCCGTAAGCAAAAAACGAAAAAGAACTTAACACAAAATTAATCTTTTACTCCCTTTCAAATTCTTCTCATTCTTCGTTCTTAACTTTGTTTACTGTGCATTTAGGCTATGTAGTTCACAACTTAATTAAAGCAATATTTGAACTCCATAACCTTAGACCTATTGCTTATTTCACATATTCACCAATCATTTTCTGGGTTTAGTGTACGGCCCTGAGCGAGCAGAGCGGAATCCTCAGAAAGGCGTTCTCCCGCCTGTTCACAATAAGGTCTATAATATTCATGTAGAATTTCATACAGACTTTAAAATATATAACCAAAGGCTTAATTTTTAACGTCTCAATTAATACTGTAACCTCGTTTCCCTGAAGCGGGAACGAGACGTTGCGTCGAGATGACGCTATGGGAACGCTCTGTGTGATTGCGTCATGAAGCACTTGTAAAACAACAATAAATTGACAGAGACAGATTCACACAGAGCGCTTGCTTAAGACACAGAAGCTGACAGTAGCTGCGTTTACATGGACCCTTATATTCAGATTGACGGCTCAATCGGACTAAAAAACCTTCATGTAAACACCTTAATCGATCTGACTGAGCTCGATCGGATTGGAATTTCGATCGGATTGAAAGGGGTGGTTTATTCCTTTTGTAATCCGATCGAGAGAACATGTAAACACGTGATCGGATTGAAAACCAAAAGAATTGCGCATGTGCAATGACGTTGAAATAGCGTAATGACGCACGGAACGAGCTGTTCTTCCTGTTGAATAAAGTGTCATCTAAATGATTGTCCCTTTATTCTAAAATTCTCATTTCACTCCGCGTCTGTGAAGTGGAGCAGGACAACGTCCCACCAGTCCTTGTTTCAGACTGTCATCCACAGACGAATGGTTTTGGGCGCAGGGTTTTACTGCGTGATAAATATAAGCAGCCGCAAAACGGTTCATATGCTCATTGTCATGAACAGAGATGAATAAATATTAAGTCTGCTGTTGTTAAGTCTGCGTGAACATCGGCAGTATTCGTGTATTGTGCGCATGTCAAAAAATCAATTCCGATTTCAAGCTTGTGACATATAAACCTACACATCAACCCGATTACTTTTCTTATCGCTCGTGTAAACACCGTGTTCGGATTCATCAATCGGATGATTTCATTCCGATTGAACCAAAAGGTGTCCATGTAAACGTAGCTAATGTTTGGTCTGGGTGCGCTTTATAGCTTCCTGCCATGACGTCACCCGCTTATACGCCATTGGACTGATTTTACAAGTGCTTCATGATGCAATCACGCAGAGCGTTCCCATAGCGTCATCTTGATGCACTGTGGTTTGCTGTTCATGTTACCTATTCAGTGAAGAGTCTTCATACTGAATAACCAAGGAGAGGAAAATCGTGATTATAGTTTTTTTTTTTCATATCTTGCTTGTTTGCAGCATGATTGTGTGTTTTCAAGTTGTTTTGCAAACCAGGTCTACCGAAGAGCTTTATTGAAATTCAATAGGTTGTGAGAATGACATCTATGAGGAGATGGGGCCCTTGTGAACCAGCCCATTCCAAAGTGATTTTGTTCATGTGACTGCATTTGTGTGCAAGTATACATACGTCAGTGTGCACGAGCATGCTCAGGCATTGAACAGTAAACCCAGTTATATGTGAGATGGGTAAAAATGGAAAAAGAATAATACTGTAAATAGAGATTGATTCCTATTCACTTACATTCCTCTCATAAAGACATTAATTCTCTCTTGATTATGTTTCTTTACGGGTAGCCTTAATGCTGTTGAAAAATATGTAAGATAAGCATGCAATGGCTGATTTATTTACAAATATTAATTTATATTATAAATTATAATATTATTATTTAATATGCATATTAAAGTTTAAATTCCACAATATCAAAACATTTATAAAAAACATGTGTGTGCATTTTGAGTAGGCATACATGGGTTATAATAATCACCTAACTGACTAGTCAATTACTGGAGTTGACCATCATGACTCATTTCTACTCAAAATAAACAAATGCATGCACAAAAATAAATGCAACCTGCTCCAAAAATTCTTTTCAACATTCATGTAACAGCCTGAGGACAGAAAAAAAATTGTGTTCATTATATGCACATGTTAAAAGGGTTGGACAGTCTTTTAGCACCAGAACCTCAGCTGTCTCTCTCTGTTTCTAGTGTGTGTGTGTGTGTGTGTGTGTGTGTGTGTGTGTGTGTGTGTGTGTGTGTGTGTGTGTGTGTGTGTGTGTGTGTGTGTGTGTGTGTGTCGTTGGCCCCTCTGCTTTTTGGTTATATAAGAAGATTAACTCACTGCTCCCTCCCTCTCTTGTGGCACACACTTGCTCGTGCACAAATCACTCATGTGTTTGTTCGTACTGTTCTCCTGCCTCTTCTAATGAAGTTCATTTCAGGTGACAAAGGGAAAACCAAAAGAATCCTGTACCGCCTTCTCGTCAGGGATGTGCACCATACATAAATTAATTTCTTTATTAAATCAATAATTTAATTTAACAGTATTTTCTTTTAAATTCCTTTTCAGTTCCTGAATTAAAATAGAATTTTAATTGATGCAGTTATCAGGATGCTGAATTCGATTTTGATTCCTCATTATCATATACATAATTCACCCGCTATATTGCTATAAATGCGTACCCGATTTTTCATAATAATAGGAAATATACCGGGATAACCTGCCTTCTCTTGAGACTATCCTGCTTCAGAGCAGTTAATGATATCCTAAAGCCTGCTCCTCTCTTGACATGATTGGTTACAAGATAGTTTGTGACGTCAGAAACACCAGCGATTTCAAACCACGTCTTTTTTTCACTGCAGTTTTAGGGAGAAAATACTCAGCAATTGTGTTATGAATTTGCACATGGGTTGCCTTAAAGCATTTTAAAAACACCACATAGACATTTAAAAGCTAGATATTCACCACAGGGGAACTTTAACAATGTTAGAATTTTAGAAATATTTCTAATAATGTTTAATCATACAAAAGTGTGTTCTACATAACAGGAAATTAAACATGGAGAATTAATGGGGCATAGTTATGGAATTATTTGTTTTATCTGAAAACAGGATCCAATTCAGAATCCACCTCATGAATTGAAAAGGAGCCATATTTTCCATTCTGTCACAAGTCAACCAGAGCTTACACCAGTGGCGAGGCCTGTATGCTCGCAAATTATAACAAAGTGTCGGCGTTATGCAAGTCAGACAGCCACTGTGAGATTGCGTCATTGCGATAAACTAAGATGAGTGACGTTTTTTATTGATTATAAAGGTACCGCTCTTTGTACACTTTAGGCGATATATAATCAATTCTTAATTTGAATAAAACTTTTGTTTTTAATGCTTGACCAGCGGCCATATAACTCGCTATTTCGGGAGGGACATCCGCTAAATACCCGTATTTAAGCGATTATTATTTTTTGTTTCCCCTTTCCGACAAAAAAATCATTTGACCATTCAGACTGACCATAACGGGGAGTATAAATACACAGGATGAAATGAGGGAACTAACTTGGCACATGTGGAGGAAGATGATCTAATCAGGGACTAACGAGAACAGGAAAGGCTCGGAACTCGGAAAGGCGCATCCTCACGGCGTGATGACAAAACTGTACAGGAGGTAGTAAGAAGGTGGAGGCTTTGGAGGAGAGCGTGGAGCTGTTGACGGATGGTGAGGAGTCGTCGTCGGTGGAGTTGCTGACCATGGTGGAGCTGAAGGTGGGAGGAACCAGGGAGTCCTGGAAGAGGGGGACCAATCGGCGGAGGCAGAACCATGGTGAACTGGTGGACTCGGATGACCAGGGCGACGATGTGGCGATCAAGGACAGCGGGGAGGTTGGAGGAAGGGAGGAGCCCGATGACGCCGTATGGGTGCAGGGTGTAGGAGCAGCCGGAAGTCCGTGGCGGAAGCTGGGCTCGACCGCCGGAGGCCAACCTGGAGTGACGAGGGAGCCCAGCAGAGTTTCTGGGCAGACAAAAGTGGAGGCAATGAGGGAGCAGTGAGCCGAGGCGATGGCGACGGGCTGACAGGCCAAGGTGGAGATATGGGCCTGGAGGCCCAAGGTGCAGTTGGGGACTCTGACTCACGCCAAGCCGGTGGAGGGGAAGCCCGAGGTGAGGGCAGAGTCGAGAAGCTGGACCACACCATGGTGCCGACGGATCCAAGGGACTGGATGTGACCAGCAATGAAGACGGGACTAGGAATTCAGGCAGGGATACAGTCTGAAGAAGATTTCTGGACGGGACCGTCAAGGAAGATGAAGACTCGAGGATAGGGACTAGGGAATTGGACCCGCGGGCCACAGGTCTATCTTCCTGGCTCTGACATGGACTGACCCAAATGCGTCGACTCCGGGCTTTGATCAGGCCAATATATCCCAAATACTTCCTCTTCTCCGGTACCCACAGAGGAGCCGGAGAACAGGAAGTATTTGGGATATATTGGCCTGGTTGCTCCGGAATGGCAACCTCTCCTTCACAACCTGGCCAAGTATACCAGATACTTCCTGTTCTCCAGGAGGAGGAGACTTATCGCTGGTGAGTCTTTCTTCTGTCTTGTTTTTGAGAGGTCGGTTCTTCTGTAACATTGTGGTAGTTGTGGAAAGCTCAGTACGAAGGTGAAACACAGTCTTTACTGATCAAACTCCAGCAGGACAGAAGCAACCATTTAAATCATCAACGAGAACCGACAAGGGACTGAACAAAACAGGGAGTATAAATACTTAGGAAATGAGGGAACTAACTTGGCACAGGTGGAGGAAGATAAACTAATCAGGGACTAACGAGAACAGGTGCAGACAAGACAGAACATAATATTGTGACAACCATAACTATTTATAATTATATGATAAAAAATTATCATATTTCATGACAATCATCCTTTTTGATGCATTCTGAATATGGAAGATGTTGTTTGTTTTCTGATACCCGGCATCTCATTGTTCCTCTTTGGGTACTTAAATTTACTAGTGTAATAATCTGTTTTGGAGTGAGTGTTTGTTTTCAAACTGTTCTGTCGATGTTCCAGGACATGGTGAGTTGTTTTCCAGTATAAATTCCTAAAAACAGTAACCTGACCAGATGGTCTTTGAAGTCAGTATCCTGACATAAACTCAACAAGGGTTGTGTGGTGTGTGTGTGTGTGTGTGTGTGTGTGTGTGTGTGTGTGTGTGTGTGTGTGTGTGTGTGTGTGTGTGTGTGTGTGGTGTGTGTGTGTGTGTGGTGTGTGTGTGAGGAGGGGGAGATTTAAATGGCAATCAGGTCAAATCACAGAAAAGGGTTAAATCCAGTTTATCCATGCAGATCGGCCCAGTTTCCTGCTTTATGAACCTGCTTTATGTTTCAAATTCATGTGTTTATGTCAGTGTTCTAATTATGGCTCCATTTTATAGACTATTTTGTTGACAAAGTTGTTGTTATGCAAACTTTTAGGTAAAGTGGTCTTAGAAATGGTTAAATGCTTTCAGGCCAGGTTAGTCAAGTTAGGGAAATCACTAACTAAAATGGAACCAGGTTAGACCAACTCCTACATCCACTAGGATAGAATTTCAGTTTTACTTGATTATAAAAAGGCAAGTTATTGTGCACTATAGGGTGGGAGTTGAACTTAAAACTATTTGTATCAAGTATAAAGGGAATACATTTCATTTTCTTGCCCCTTTATTAATATTTTGGCATTTAAAGGTTTTAAAAAAAAATATATATATATATATATATATAATTTCAATTTAAAAAATACATTAAAATAATAAAATAATTTGCGGCATTTTACATACAATATTTATTTACCATACATTTGATAGTGCCTTCTTATTGGCTAAATAACTTGCCTCATCGTCAGATTTTAGTCGCTTACACCATCTCATACTCTGAAAAGTTTGAAGTTTCTCATTCATCTCACTTAAGGAAACAAGAAGACTGAAACATAACCTTATGTTCCTGTTGTGTGATCTCTGTGTTGTTTTACTGTAAATCATTCAGTGTTCCATCACTATAAGAGTCTATTGCAGTGGACAAACTGCAGACAGACACATGCATACTCTATCAAATGGAGTGTAAACTTTGTTTGCTCATGTTCCTGTCTATTTAGCACTTTTGCTTGTCTCTGTAGCCCGTCTGTGCTTAACATTCATTCAGACCAGCGAGCAACACAACTCTGTTCCCACAAAAAAAAAAAAGTTTATTTTTATTTTCAGTGAGCAGTGTCGTGTGAAAATAAGAATTGGCTCTGTTGCGCAACATGCCATGGAATTTTGGTAGGAACACACTTCATCACAGATGTTCTCTTTTACAATAATCATTATTTAAGGAATGCCTGTCGTCGCTCATTTTCTTGAAAAAGATGCATGTGATCATCTCTTGCAACAGTGAAATTTATTTATTTCAGTTATGTATCTCTTATGAAAGGATGAAGGTCATGATACCTTATTTATGACATCTCGATTTTGACATTTTCTGAAGAAAATATCATTGGAAGCCAAAACCAAAGTCCCATGAAGGCAAGTCATTTCAATTGGCAGCCATCTTAGTAACATTCCCGGGCCGGGCTGCTATTTGTATGTAATGTTAGCATAAAAGTACAGCTTTAATCTACTTGAATCAGTAAAGTTTGAAACTCTATCTATCTGTTAAGATTAAGTGTTAATAATATGACAACAATAACATGCTGCTTTAGCTCAAATCGTGTTAAAGAAACTGCTTTGAAATTGCTCTAGCTAATGTGCATACTGAAATTTGCAATTTTTTCCCATTTGTCCCACTCGTTTCTTACGGTTTGCTTGTAAAACACGCCACCATGTTACTATAGGATGTTGTTGGTGGTTGTTGTGTGATTCAATATGTTTATTTTTAGCGTTGACCATCAAGTACAGTACATTTTATGTGTATAATTGAACAGGGCAGAGTGAGACTTTAGTGCTTTACAAGAAGATCAGAAGAACATCACCTCCAAGACCAAAAGTAATGTCCCTCAACAGAAGATAAACCAAAATCCAAGACCCTGGCCTAAAGTAACACTATATTCTGATCTTTGCTCATGGAAAAGTTGTAAATCTCAAGTTATTGGGAAATGCAGGATCATTTGCATAATGACTATTGCCCAAAGGAAATTGAGCAACTGTTCTACTTGTTTGGCCAAGCTGCACTGTTTCTCAGTCCCACTCTGATACTGTTTTTCTGACTACACAGCAACCAGATGTTATGAAAAATGTGTGTTCAGTATTGGCTCACTCCTTATAGGTGTGTATTGTTTTACAGGGTACACTTTGATTGAGCGAAATGGTTTTTGTTTGTTTTTGGTTTTTGTTATGTGAATGATGTAACCAGGGTGTAAGGTCTAAAAACTTTGCTTTAAACTATCTGGTGTAAGTTCTAGTGAAGACTCAAACTCCAGCATTGCACCGGGTGCAAAGAGCTTTTAATGTTCATTTTCTGGGTTTCCCGGTGATGGATTCTTGATGGTTGGGTCAGGTTACTGCATGACCATTTTGTCAGATGTGGTCTCCCTGCTATCACACTAATGGATTCCTGAAACTTCAGCAATTGGTTTGTGGATTACCAAAATCACATCCCACAAAAGAAGATGACTCAGTATGCCATTGAATAGTTATGTGCATGACATAACAACTCATAGCCTTGACCTTCTCAGTATCATTTGAGGAATTTACGAGAACATTCACAATGCCAAGGAGAAATGGGAAGAGGTTTTCGATGGGATTTTTGTGTTTGGTTTCAGCATTGATTTGATATCTCAACTGCTCTCATAAAAACAGTGTTTTCAAATTTTTGTCAGTCAAAAATGGTCAGTCTTTGTTGGACAGCATTACATAATATAATGCCAAGATGAACAGTGGTAGATGGTCTATTTCATCACAGCTTCTGGCACAACTGTAGCCTGTAAAAAAAAAATACTAGAACTAATATCACATAATGACAACTGCATTGCCCAATAACTGGCCACAATCAAGTTTTACACAACTTACCAAACATTGTAACACCACAGACATGATTTAATGTATGAAACTAAGCCAGGTTCAATCTGAATGGGAAGTGCAATAATCTATTTACTTAGTCAATATTCAGTTGATACTTCTACAAATATTGACAGTAGCAGAAAATTGTCAATAAATCTGAGTAATGAAAGAGATGGATGGCCAATATTCCTGTAACTGCACCTTACTTTTCACTTCTGGGTGAGTGCCATAGTGCCAAGTTTTTTTTATTCTTCAGTTTACGTGTTTTTAGCAGGCTAAGTGAATAATGACACATTCGGTTTGATGGCGTGAATATTTGAAGATAACTCCCTTGAGCCCTGAACTTTGTTACTGCCACAGTAACTTGAGAGCGTACATAAAATATTAAATATGGGGACCACCGATGCAATGCATTGGCTAATGCTAACATTGGCTTTTTGGCTCGCGGCACCAAACGGAACTGCAAAGTTAGTTTGGTGAATGACTGTCTACTTTGTCTGAACAGTGGCATGAACTTGTTTGAAAACAGACATTATTGTAGTTCTACTTGGTGTCAATAGCGTTGCTAGAAAAAAAGTGATGCGTAATCAAACTCACCCATACATTTTTATCTTATTATATTCATAGAAGATTCCTCAATTAAATAAGTTCAGTTTTTTATACTCTATGGTAAAGATGCACAGCATGCAGTCTAAGTTATAGCCTGCTGAGCCTGTGGATTCTCTAGACTATCATCAGTCAGTGCTGTTGCATTCTGGGTGATTTACTGGGTGACAGACCTTCTAATGGATCATGGGTCTTGGTCGAGCTGGATTAAAGTGCGGCTGGAATTTGATGATTTAGCATATGGTGGCAGGCGCTCCCTGCTTCAAGGCAGAAGCTTGATACATGGCCTCATGTTAAACCGGTCAGGATTTTGCCCTGGGACTTTCTGTCAGTTAATTTGCTGCAAGGTGTCTTTCTCTACGGAGAGGGGATAACAACAACAACAACAACCTATACCTAGAGATTCGCATGGTTTTATTTCAGTTAGCCTAATAGCTGGTTTGATTTGCATTGAGAGATGATCTTATGGGAATTACCCCATGCCAATCTCTAGGTGGTGAAGGATATGTGATGATGTGGGGCTATTTTAATTCCAAAAGATCCATGAAATAACTGGCTTTTAAAAATATAAATCGGCCTGCCTCTATGGGAATTTAACATAGGGGTGTACTGACTATGACCCCTGTATTTTAAGAAAGAACATTTATTTATTTCAATTTAAAGATACATTATTCATTCACAAAGAAAATTGGTGTTCTTAAAGGTTGGATTTTTCCTCATTTTTTTAAATAAGGTATTAAGATTAATTTCCAAAAGATGATTTTTTATTCCTCTTTTTAGTCAACTTTGCATGGGTGTATTCACTTATGCTAAGCACTGTATAGTATGTACTTAATTTTAATAATCAGTCAAAAAATAAATATGTTATATTGGAGTCTGTTTCATAGAACTGAATGAAGAATAATATATTGATATATTTATATTTAATATTATTTTAATATAGGGCTATTTTCTGTCCAATCCTGTCCTTTGTGTGTTACTCTATTTTATTGGCTTGTATTTTTTTTTTAATTCAGTAAAATTATTGCAATTAATTTAAAAGTCTAATAATAAATCAGTAATAAATTAAATAAAAGTAATCATTGTTTTTTAAAAAGTCATTTTCAGTTTCGATTTTTGACCCAGTGCATCCATAGGTTTCGGTTTCAGCCCAGAATTTTCATTTCGTTGCATCCCTAACGCGCAGAACTTTCCACTCCTATCTGCTCCCTTCTGGTTTCCACTCCCATCTTTTATTTAGGTTGAAACTATACACCAGAATCACACAATTAATTTCATAGCTGGCTCGTAGTGACCAAGAAAATTACATGTGTGCTGCCTAAAACCCTTACTGGTAATACACTGTTGAGAATGTGTCTAATCAAAATATGCCTTTTTTGTAATGGAATTTTTCAATTACATTTATTATATTGGGCTGATGCCATCTAAAGCAACCTATAAATGAGGAAAAGTATGATTGTAATTCTCACTTTACAAAATTTCAAATGTTGAAATTTCACTTATATGCAGCTCAATTAACTTTCTAACAACTAACTTAATTATCTTTTTAGTCAGACTTTATATAATTGTATTAGTCTATCAGCAACGGCTGTACAGTTTGATTAGTGCACTTTTATAGTAGTGCACTTGTAGTAGTACAGAGTGTACTATAAAAAGTACACTACTATAAAAAGCGGTCATGATATTCCCGTATGCCAAAAATTATTTAATATTATTTTAGTATTTAGGCACGGCAAGGCAAGTTTATTTATATAACATATTTATTACTTTTATGGCCCTTTTTAGGATTTCATTCTATATCCCAAACCCAATTTGTAAATTAAAGGCACACTATGCAGGAATTCCATTTTTGTCAAACAGCGACCCCTAGAGTCGCTGTGGAGTACTTGTATTTAACGTTACTGTAGTAAATGCCACTCACGCAGAGCGTCTCTGCCATAGACTGGTCTCTGCACTCACGGCCTGATACCCCTTTGAAGCTGTTATATTAAGGTACAAATCTTGCATAGTGTGCCTTTAAATATGAGATCTAGCGCTTGTTTTTGAACTCAACCTGAGCGCTCGTGTCCGCTGCTATCAGTGTCATGGATACATAGTGTCTCTTGTGGCGGCGCACGCGCAGTCTTCACTCAGACGCGCTCTTCAATCTATCGCCATTGCGGAGACTCTCTATTCATTCCGGTGAAATCACAAAATAAAATGCACACAAACGCGTCCCTGCTTGTTTTAGCAGTTTTAAACTTTTTCCTTGCCTCAGACATGGCCAGGAGTCGAGCAGGCAGAAAAATAGTAGCAAAAGCCTTAGCTCCATGAGTATATCAGAGCCTGTGGTCACGTGACGGTCGTAAAGCGATACATTCTCCAGGCATTCTTGAAATATATATTCTTTGAAATAAATATATTCTTTGAAATATATTTTGGCCAGAATTTTATGCATGTGTTTTCCAGTTTCCTTTTCCTTTTTAGCTTTTTTTCTTGGTTCAAAACAAATAACCTCAAAGCAAGTTACCAATAGAGAAGTACTGTACTACTGAATGTTCCTTTAGCTTATAATCAGTTCAAGTAATTGCCAGAACATGCTGTATTGATCATTTTACAGCATTAGCTGGTGTACATCTAGGAACTTGCTTCTCTCTTTTAGATTGACCTCTTTTTGACTACTCTTCTTACAGCACAGCAGCAACGGTCACAGGTGCTAGCAGCCATCAGCACATGACATGTGGTTCACAGCACTAGCACTGACCTGCTCTGAGCCTTGAACCTGCGATTTGTTAGCATGCCAGCCACACTTACACCTTTGCTTTACAAGCAATGTACCTCCCTCTGCAAGCATAAAGTTACAAGCTTGTAGTCTTTTATTGGAAATGTAGGCACTGCTGAGCTGCCTGAACCTGTGCTCTCCCTCATTATGCTGGAACTCATCAAACTCAAACGTTTGTTACCCATATTTGACTGAATGAAACATATTACTGATGTGTTACAAGCACTATCCAAGCATTTAATTCTGATGTAATAGTGTTATCCCTGGTGTAAATATGTATAATGACAACTACTGGGTTACTAGGTTAAAATAGGCTTGTGGTCTGCAAAAAGAAAGTGTCTGTGTCTGTGTGCGCACTGGTGTGTGGGGACCAAATGCCTCCACAAGCTTAGTAATATCAGTAAGTTTTTACATGTTTTTTTATCCATGAGAAAAACGCCTTATAAATCAAACAAGCTTGTAAATCATACAGAATTTTTTTTTTAAATGAAGAAAGTTTTGTGTGATGGGTATAGGGTTAGTGTAAGGGGAAATAATATACAGTTTGTACAGTACAAAAATCATTATGCCTATGGAGAGTCCCCACAAAGATAGCGGACCGTGTGTGTGTGTGTGTGTGTGTGTGTGTGTGTGGTGTTGGTGTGTGTGTGGTGTGTGTGTGACAGTTTTCACACAGTCAGTTTCTCTTTCTGACTGTCTCCGGCACGCTTTAAACTTAAGAGTTTTCTATGGCAACCAGTAGTTATGAAGTTACTTATTAATAACTTCGTCTTAACAGCTCTCATTCCACCAGCGTTTAGTCTGTTTCTACACCTCGCATGTCCAGACAGCCCAATTTTCATTTCATTTTCTTTCTTCGTTCTTGAGCTCTCTTCTCTATTTTTAACATCCATTCACTACCTTTCCCAGTCTGTCTTTGTATGTTCTTTTTGAAAGTGCACTGAACTTGAGGTTTTTATCATTCAGGGAAAATTGGGCTTTTAGATGGTTATGTGCACCTTTGTTAAAAGTGTGTGTGTAGAAATGTGTACAGGACAGCTCTATTTTCCATGGAACAGAACTGGACGATCTGTCCATAGTTCAATTCAGCTGCCCTGGAATAAAACACTATGAAATCCTCTGTTTGTCTTGCATGCATGTAAGATGCTTTACTAACTGGTTGCTACACCTACAGACCGATCTAGTTCAATGGAAGTTAAAGCAGAATTCGGCAACATCTAGTCTTCTTCGCTGATTTTCCCTTTTGTTGTCGCATGTTTTCCCCACGAGCTCCCCCTACAGCTGTGGGCCGTATATTTCACAACACTATCGTAAAAAAAACTCACTTGCGGCACCCTTCTCCCCCGTTCTACCGCTCCTCATGTGCATTTGTTATTATCGGAGCCGGCCAACTTTACTTGCGGAGCTTTCTACCGAGGTGGGTAATACATCATACACATTATCATAGAACATTGACATGTACATTTTGTATTCTGTTATCAACCCGTAAAGCAGTTCGTGTTTCTCGCTCGTTCTCGTTCTCGTCTCGCTTCTCACGAGACTTCCTATTTTCATTTTGCCGGGACGGTAGTCCCCATGTTGCAAGGTTGGTTTTCCGCCTGGGAACGCTGGGGGGAGCTAGGAAAGTCACCAATATCACCGAACAGGTTGTTTAACCATCCAAATGATTTCTAGACAGCTTTATTAAGTTAAAAAAGTTACCAAGTTCTGCTTTAAATGGAAATCACATACTGTAACGTACAAACATGCAGATAGATATTTACTGTACCATATACTTTTCCCTTTCACACACATATACTAGAATATAACATAAACATGATCAGATGTTGTGCATTTAAAAAGTGTGCGAGGTTTAAAATAAGCTTTACAAAGGACCTGTTAATAGACAGACAGACACAAATGCACAGAGACACTCCACATACCAGTCTTGCTAAACATCTGTTACTGTTCTCGCAGACAACTTTCAAAGTTTAAAGTGCCCTATTGTGCTATTTTAAAGGCTCCTAATTTTGTTTTGGAGGTCTCCTACAATAGGTTTACATAACATTACAAGGTCGAAAAAAATTCTCATAATATACATTGCACATCACCACATTTTTTCAATGATTCTCAAACGACTCATCCAATAATTCAGTCTTTCTAAATCCCTCCTTTGCGAGAGCCTGCTCTGATTGGTTAGACGGCCCAGTCTGTTGTGATTGATCTACCCCTTACCACACGTGTCGGAAACTTCTGCTCCGGAGGCTTCCTAAATCCTCAGTGATTGTACACACTGTAAAGACAGTAACAATGGAGTCATCGGATTTCACCATATCAATCTGAGCGCGAGTCCGATGCTGAAACATTGGAAGAACTAGTTATTCAACCCGAACCTCCATCGCAAAGATTACTTGAGAAGGACGTTTTTCAGTGAGTGATACACTACTCAGTTTGAGGTACATTATGGCTACGTTCACACTGCAGGCTGAAACGACCCAATTCCGATTTTTTTGCCCCTATGCGACCTGTATCCGATCTTTTCATGACAGTCTGAACGACACAGATCCGATCTTTTCAAATGCGACCCAGGCCACTTGGGTATGTGGTCCAAATCCGATACCTATCCAATCTTTTGAAATGCGACCTCAATCTGAACGGCCAGGTCGCATGTATCCGACCCGCACACTGTTGATATGCGACAAACGTCATAATTCTGCGTTGAAGTAGGCGGGAATGAGAAGATAAACAAGTTAGCTATCGTACGATAGCACCGATAGCACGCACCTGTCAATACACTCCAACGCGCTGCACTGTTATGGTCCGCCACAGACATGTCTTTTCCCGCGAGTTAATCGAAGGCGCTCAAACGCTCTCCTCCTCCTTAATTTTCTTCTTAAAACGAAAAGATTGTAATTGTGCTGGCTCTGTTGGGAAAATAACTTTAATATTGCTAAACGAGCTCCACTGTTGACATTCATGTTTAGCTACTTCCGCAAACAACAAGTGATGTTGTTGACCGTTGAGTACTCTTCTGCGCATGCGGGTCACTTCTGGGTCATTTCACGTTCACACAGGAGATCACAAAAGGTCGCATTTAATTGGAAATGTGAACGGCCTTGCAAAAAAATCGGATTTTTTCAAAAAATTGGAATTGAGCATTAAGCCCTGCAGTTTGAACGAGGCCTATGAGAAGTTGCACACTGGGTCAGCATTAACAAGTGCACTGTATGATCATCAACAAACCGGTATGTTTTTTTTTTCATTGCGGTGAATATTCCGGAACTACATTAACTTTATTAACAATGCCGCATACTTTAGCTGAGCAGCGCTAACATGAATGACTGATGTAACATTAAAGATTGTAAAACAAATCTTGCTTCATCCTTACTCAAAATAGTAAAAAACAACAGAAAATATGCATTAGGGACACAATTTAAGGTAATATTGAGCCCATCTGCTTAGTAGAACTATTTCAGTAAGTTAGTAATAACGTGAGTTAGCCGGAGAGCTAGCACACTATAAAACACAAAACTATGTATTTTAAACACCCGGTAGAAAATATATACATCAATAATTAATCATACTTACAGGTTGTGATTCTGAGGAGCAAGTTGGTCCAAATAAAGTGGGTACGGTCCCATTTTTAATGGATAAGCATTTTATAAATCCCGTTTAGACCTCACAGAGATTTGAGAAGCAATCGTCAAAAGATTATACTGCAGTTGTATCGTTCGCTGTGGTAATTTTAACCACTTACTCTTTACAAAGAGAATTTGCTTTTGCAGAGCAGAAACAGCGCCTTTTCGACATGTACAGCATTTGAGGGTGGGTCAAAGTAAATGTTTTTCGCTGACAGTCAATGAAAACTATAGATGGGCACTATGCAAATGTGTTACTCAGTGACATGTTGCCCTCACGAAAGTTGGATTCGAATTCCCGAGGACTCATTTAGGCTGTTCAGAGTTGATATCTTTATTTATCGTGAACTTTCTGCATCACAACTTTGCAGACCGTTTACAATCATAGACAGCTTTACAATTACATACACTATTGCATGAAAGATAATATTCTGAAAAACATAATTATTTTAGGCACTTTACATTTAAGAGCAAATGAAGATAATTTGGCTATTGAGTACTGAGGTTGCAAAGCTTTTGGCACTGTCAGCCTCAGCATCCCAATAAACAGTATGATGTGTCTCATAACGTCACTGGTATGCTGCTCATTTGGCCGAGGCCCTTCCTGTCAGACAGACAACAGCTTGCTTTCAAAGTCCAAGTTGCTCGACCACATTCATTGACACTTTCTGAATTACAGAATTTAATGATATTCTTGACCTGATGCCTAAAACATATCAGCAATTTAAAAATCCAAAAATTATCCTGCTTGAAAAGAATCAGAAATATTGAGTAAAGGGCAATTTAATAATAATAATGAATTATATATATATATTTATTTATTTATTTTAAATTATTTTTAGTCAAAGTATTAGTAAGTGTGTGCATTATTTAGAGACTTTCACTTGCTAACTGAACCCTTTAGATTGCTTCAAGACATTCTAAACGTTCTAAATGTGCATTCTAAATGTTTTTGATACATTTTTGGTATTTAAAATGGCAAAGCTTTAAATAATGACTGTACTTATGTTGTTTTGAATTCATTTTATTGATCCTTATAGAAAGTGCTAGAGTTGCCTACCGTTTCTATGGTTACATCCTCAGGCGAATGCTTCTTCTCTTTGCTGTGTTTAGTGCACTCTTAGTAGTTTCTGAAATTATACTCACACATCACATATATATTCATATTTCAGCAGCTTTTCAAAATGGAAATATTTTAATCTGTATTTTGTTTAGTTATGTACAAAAAGTATTTTGTTGTCGTTCATTTTGCCGTTGCTGGGATGAGTATACGAGGTCTGTCATTATGGTGGTTTGTGTTTATTAATGGTGATAAAATTTGAAACAGGCAACGAGAGAATATATGACAGATATTTGTGTCCACCCAGTTTCAAGCGCTGTGATGTTGCTGTCCACCTAGTCCCAAGAAAACAATCCATTCGCTTGACTAATCAAATGAATGAATGAACATCCCTATTAAAGTCACTTTGGCCTTGGTCTTAATGGGCCCAAGAGAGCAGTGCACATTATTTTACACGTTCTCTTTAAAGCATTACAGATGAACTGGGGAACAGCGCAGCGGAAGCAATAAGTCAACATATGCTCTGAATAACATTGCTCAGCTATATAGTCATTAATCATGGATCATTTAGAAAAAAAAGACTAATAATTTCCCCATTTTGGCCTTTTCTGTGTTGATTTCAGGGAATGAATAACCCCGAGGCTTTTGGGATTCAGTAAAAGAGTGAATTAATCTGTTGCTTTGTGTTCCTCCTGTGCTTTAATGCTTTAATTGATGTATCCACTTCACAGAACACTTCAAGCTATTCATACTGTGTACGTTATGTTGTGTGTGCGTCTGTCTGTCTGGTCCGGTCTGGTCTAAGGATCATTGAGTTTAAACACTTCATCTTCGGACTTCCACGTTCCATGTACTCCATCATTTTCCCATCCATCCCACTCATAGTGGCTCTAGGCATTTGCTTAAAAATGTGAAAAGCAGATTCCATACGTTGTGCTAATGGATGCAGGCAATCAGAGTGGATTCATTCAAACATGTCTTTTTTCATGCTCATCCTAAAAAAGAAACAAACAGCGTGTACTGTTCATGTTTTCTTGTGTGTGTGTGTGGTGTTTTCTTGGTGAGTAAGTGCGACCCGGCTGATAGCCTCTAGGCCTAATGCACCTTTCACAAGTGCTTCATCGTCATGGCAACCGGAGGTTAGTGGTAGGTGTGGCGATTACATCGGTTGGGTAGCCTGCTATTGTTACCTGCACAGGAAGTTTAATGCTCGCATTATCTACTCACTGATTAATCTGCACGACATCGTATTAATTCCTGTTTGTTGATTATGATTTTCTGACTTTTTCTTTTTAATCTTGGAAATAATCTTGGTTGTATATTGTTTTAGGGTATTTTAGAGACCAAGGTATTTATAGATGTCATGAGGGCCTCGCCGGAGGGTTTGTCTAACTTGATCAGATATGCAATGGCAGATGGTATGCAAACACACACACACATTCATCATCTCACACTCAGGCATGAGTCACTGCCTGTGCTCGCTCAGATAGACTGACCTTTTAATCAGGATTTAGACTAATGATACCAAACACACACAAACACACACAGATTCTGTTCTGAAGAGTTTTCTAAATTGTAACCAGTAAATAAAATGTCTTCTACAGGGACTCAATCAATTATTTCAGCTCAAAACTGCCTGGTGCTGTCGTGAAATTTACTTTCTAATGATTTCAACAAAACAATCTTGTTTTACTGCTTTGTTCTCCTTTTTTCTCATCTCTCCTGACACTTTAATGTGTTTAATGTGGAAGAAGTCTGCATGAAGTTCATTCCTTCATTTTCCAGCAGGATTTGCACCTGTCCACACTGCCAAAAGAACCAAAACCTGGTTCAATGACCTAGCCTGGTTCTACCAGACTCTCGTACATTTTATTTGTACAGAGAGTCTGGCACCGCTCCATTGACAAGCGTTAACTTCCTTGTAGGCGGGAACTCTATTGAAGTCTAAAACTATTGGATCTGCCCAGAGTCACCTATCTGCCATAACCAATCCTAACGTTTGGTCGTGACGTATGACGTATCTTTTCCCGAACCCCGTGGGAGGATGGTCATAAACACAAAACTAAGCAAAGATTGTTCTTGCTCCGGCTTTAACTTCTTGATATTCGGCAGCGTTGCCACAACGGACCGAATGGCTTCACTCGCATCTTTCTTATTTTGAACTACAACTCAAAATAACGCACGAGTCGACATCAACGTCATTTTCCTGTGTAATTACTGTGTGATTTCATGTAATATTCTAATTTTCTGGGATTTTGATTTTATGGGTTTCATAAGCTGTAAACCATAATCATCAAAATGATAACAAATAAAGACTTGAAATTTCTCACTTTGCATATAACGAGTCTATATAATATATTAGTTTCACCTGTTAAGTTGAATTCTTATAATTAGAATATCATCAAAAAGTTGATTTATTTCATGACCAGCACCTGTATAACAGAACTAAACGAGGGTACTAATGAGATAATTGATGGGGAACAGGTGAATACAATGAATGACTAAATCAAACACACAGGAAAACTGGGTCAAACTAGCAGACAATGAAGGCAGAGTCAAAAGTCAAAACACAAATAAGCATGACCATAACAGAACATAACTGTGACAGCTCTGAATCCTCACACATAGCTATAAAATTACTTCATAAAATTGCGCACAAGTCGAATAAACTACTTTTATGTTATTTTTATTTAGCTTTTTTTTTAGTCTTTTTGATGCTATAGCTGCTCGTCACTTTTCACTTTCATTGAATGGAAAAGATCGTCTTTATTGTTCCATGAAAGAAATCAGATCATACGGATTCAGAAATGAGTACATAACAGCGGAGTTATTTACCTAAAGAGAAAAGTACTCTTTTATTGATTCACTCTTTTTTATTCTTTGCACCATTAGTCTAATTTCTGTCAATAGATCGAGAGGGAAAATGTCTTGTTTATTCACAGAAAGCAAGAACTACATCTGTAGAGAACTGATCTGTGTGTGTGTGTGTATATATATATATATATATATATATATATATATATATATATATATATATATATATATATATATATATATATATATAATATATATATATAAAAATATTATGTTGTTGTTGCATAAGGTCAGCTGGCACCAGTGCCTCCCTGCTGTCGGGTCTGCTATATCCTCACTGGGGAATAAATATGCTTTTATTCATCCTCCCTATAGATAAAGCGAGTGATAGTTAGTGTGGAAACGGTGGGGGATTCGTTTGGTGTTGCTTCATCATATTAGCCTTTTTAGCTGGAGGGATGGAAGAGTGTGAGAGAGCGAGGAATGCTCTTTTGGATATCAGCTTGAAAGTATTTGCGTAGTGTGAGTGACGTGACAGCTTCAGGGTTGTCTTTGTGCGGCCGTCAATAAATCCAATAAAAACACAGATTGTGTGTGTGTGTGTGTGTGTGTGTGTGTGTGTGTGTGTGTGTGTGTGTGTGTGTGTGTGTGTGTGTGTGTGTGTGTGTGTGTGTGTGTGTGTGTGTGTGTGTGTTTTTGTGGGCCATTTGAATATTGCCCCCTTAAGAAAGTTGCTCTCGGCGCTTCCAGCTGCCTGCAAAGTGTCGGATGAGTGTTTTTGTGTTGATGTGTGTGACAGGTCACTCTGTATAAACTTGTCGCCACTCACCAAATGAAACTGCATACAAATGCCTCTGCCATCTAAAGCAGTGTTTGTGTTATCTTCCCTGCTTATCTGTTCCTCCTCACAAGCACTCTCTCACAAATGTTTATGTTTGTCTTCCTCTCTCGGCGCTATCACATCGGATCATGCACAAATTTCCCCTCCTTTAACATCTGTCACGCATGGTTTTCTACATGGATTCCCTCTTATCTTACCATGGCCTCTCTGTCAAGAGAGAGTTTCTCTGTGAGATTACATAATCCTCCCCATGGGGTCTAATCCTGGCTGGCTTTCTAAAGTCAGTTGTGTTGAAAATGGGCAAGAATTTGTACCTTTGGGTTTCACGCGTTGTGTCAAAAGGGATAATTGACGGCTGATCTTTTCCATAAAATGAAAGTGAATTGTGACCAAATGTTGTAGATAAAACTGCACACAAATTTCATTGAGCGACAAACCGTGCAGGTCATTGTGCCGCTTGCAGGCTGGTCCATCTGTCAGTGAAATAGCACAAAACCGTGAAGAAGACACGTTGTGAATTTATTCCTTTTCATTTTGAAAGTTGAATGCGAGGAATATCCCATTATTTTAGCCACATGGAATTCTAGAGGGAAAAAATTACTCAAGGCATCCAAGAAGAGGAAGTTGTTAGAAGGCAAGGCACGTGTGTTTCATTTGAATCAAGCTATAGTTTCTTACATAAGAGAGGGTTGACTCTCATTCTTACAATGTGATTTAGACCATGCTGTTTCAAACTAAATTATCAGCCAATTGTGAGCAACTTTATTTAATATTGGTGCTTGGCAAGTGTTAGTTTTGAACCCTGCTCTCATCCTGTGCAGTGCAGACAAAATACACAGCCAAAACTGACTGAAGCTAGTCATATTTCTGATTTAGAAGAGATAAGTCATAGTCTTAGTTCATAGACAATCAGGCGATTTTTCAGGGATCATTCCAGAATGCACTAAATCCTACACTGCTGTGCAAAAAACATATTTTGCATTCAATACGAGTGTTCATTTTGCATATGTTTAGTTATCCAACCAGTTGATTATTCTCTGTCCAGAGAATGTGGTTTTTCCTTCAGTTTCCCTATTCAGCACCCAGTAACCATTGATTTAATGCTTTACATTTAACGTTACAACTGTCAGTGGAGACATATCCCCCCCCCTCTCTCTCTCTCTCTCTCTCTCTCTCTCCTCTCTCTCTCTCTCTCTCTCTCTCTCTCTCTCTCTCTCTCTCTCTCTTCTCTCTCTCTTAGAATTTCTTTCCCTCTGAGGAATGAACAACAGACTGAGAGGAAGTAACAGTTTTGCAGTCCTTAAAGGGATAGTTCACCCAAAAATGTAAATTCTGTCATCATTTACTCAAGTTGTTCCAAACCTGTATGAGTTTCTTTCTTCTGCTGAACACAAAGGAAGATATTTTGAAGAATGTTGATAACCTGACAGTTGATGGGCCCCATTGACTTTCATAGTAGGAGAACAAAATACTATGGAAGTCGATGGTGACCATCAACTGTTTGGTTACAACATATCTTCCTTTGTGTTCATACAGGTTTGAAACAACTTGATGACTGAATTTTCCTTTTTGGGTGAACTATTCTTATCTGGCATGTTTAGTGTGTATATATGTTTACTTAAATAGCAGTGTTGCATTGTGTACCGCTTCATACAGAAATATATACTTCTACTTCTCAATGTTTTTTGTTTTTTTGCTCAGAATTATACAAGCTAAGACAAAAATGCTTATACAGTTCTCTCCTTCTCTCTTTCTGTCTCTCTACCACGCAGGTTTTCCAGGTTTCCTCTCCAAAAGTTCCTGTTCTTAGATGGTAACAGAGAGCTTGAGATAAGAGGTAAAATTAATGCCTGCATGTGTGTGTGTGAATGATTGTCTTTTTTTATTCTGATGTGATTTTTAATTGCAATGTGATCCCTATTAAGATGTAATTACTATTGTTTGTCGTTGCTGTTATAATGATGTAATGATGGAGATTAGTTGCAAAACATCTCTGGTTAATAAACGTAACCTAATTTCCCTGAGATGAGGGAATGAGACATTACATCAAAAATTAAGGAGAAAGATGTTTCCCCATATTTCAGCTTCTGACATAATGTCAAAGTGACCAAAATTGAAAGGGAACAAAAAAATATTACTTGAGTTAGTTGTAGGGATAAATTAAGCAGTTTTTTTAATAAAACAAGTATCTCAATATGGCACTAATAAGATTACTATGATTATGATTAAGATTATATTAATATAAATTATTAAATATTCTTTTAATTACAATCTAATGAATTAAAAGATTATAAAAAAATATTAAAGGATGCATTAATTTGGCCATGTTTAAAATAAAACTAAACTAAACTGGTATCATTATCGGCAAAAATGCCAAATCGATGCATCCATAATAAAACCATATAGACTAATACAGATTCCAATATATTATATTGAAAATCGGGTAAATGAAAAGTAGAATATTGTCAATGCCCTTTTTTATGGTCCTTTTAAAGGTGCTGTATGTAACTTTTTGAAGGTAATGTACCATAAAACACCATAATATGTTTGCAGATATTTAGGAAACAGTCTAAGTTCACTAAGTTTTCTCCGAAAAACAATACTACAGCCAGTTTTACTTTATTACACAGCTCTGTGGAATACTTGGTTCTGATTGGTCAATAGCACCGTCCAGCGTATGATATTCCTAAATAACGACCGCTCAAAACCGATAACGCTGGCTCATCCAGGTTACTGAAGTCAGCAGCGCTATACATTGCTAGGAACGTTTTTTATTGTGGAAGTTTTGCATTTGGTGAGCTAATAAATTATTAAAACTCAGTCGAACCAATATTTTGTGTACAGTTATTTAAATTATGCCATCTAGTTTCGTGGACTCTCTCTCTCTTGTTTCATACAAACTCAGCTGCTACCATTTTGTGACCTATTGATTTGTACACTGTTGAATTATAAGATACAAACAGGTACAATTGCCTTCCATTGTCCATTGTGCAACCGCGTGAGCGTCGAGTCTGAGAGGAGGTGGCGGGGAAACAACCCTCTCCAATATTTTGAATTTAGACTGCAGTACCCATATTGACAGCTAGCGGTTGAAATTACATACTGCACCTTTAACACATTTTGTTGACTATAATTAACGTTGCACCTACTAACTTTCATTAGAGTTAAAAATAAAGTGTTACCAAATGTCTATCAAATAAAAATTCCAGATATGTATAAAATGTTATGATAAAAGACAATACAATTTATTGCACATTTTTCTTTTGGCATGTATTATAACACATAAGACAAATACTAGACAAATCATACAGTAAGTCATAGTAAAACAGGGACTGACAATATGCACTCAATTCCCTCCCCATGGTGCACATCCTCTCACAGAGTCAGGCATTGTCCTTATTTAAAGGCTTACAGCTACAGGAATTAAATAATGCCTTTGTAATTTGTTTTTACTGAGAGGAGGAATTATCTACCTCCTCCCTGAAGGTGGAGGTTCAAGTATTTAAGAAGTGTACTGTTTGTGTGTATTTATTTTCTTAGCCTCCTCCACAACTAAGAGGTCATAAAGGTCCTGAGGCCAAGGAAGGCCACAGTGCTTCATACACAGCTAACTTTTATTATTAATGATTTATTAAAAAATTCTCTCTGTTTGAGCAACACAAATAATGTTTTCTTTTTTTGATGTTGTTGTTGTTTTTCCTCTATATTTTTTGCTAGTTTACTTTTGAACTACTGAACTGAAATGTTTGGGAATTTTTATACCTAAATAGACCTAAATAATGCTGTAGACATCATATTATAGATTTACAGATATGGGAATTTACCTCTGTTTACTAACCAGAATTTACAATGGCTAGCAATTTGTCTGTCCATGATGAGCATGAAACCATGAGATGCAACACAGTTGCAGACAATCAGAATAGATTTGTAGTTTAATATACAGCTATGTGTTGTGGGACTTTCAACTAATGAGATTTTACTGTAGGCAAAGCTACCAAGTATGATCTGCATATATCTGCAGAAATAGATACAGAGAGGTCAATACAATGTCATTTTGGTTGTCACTGCTTATCCAGGACTCTATATTGTACCTTACCACACTTTCTATCTGCCCCCCCTCCTTCTTTGATTTCCAGAGGCCGGTTGTCTCAGAGCAAGTTTAAAGTTGATCAAACCATACAGATCCAACCTGGTTTAGATCAGGTTCAGTGGGCTCACAACGCTCGGTTTAATCGTTGCCTGTCAACTCAGGGCTTGAGCCAGAGTTTGTGATTAACTCTAGAGCGTGTGTAGCTGAAAGTGTGTTATGTGCAGCAAACAGCCAATCACATGGAACAGGGAGAGCGTCAGTAAAGCAACTTAAAGACAATCCTATAGGTTGCCGCAATGGTAAGCAGGGAAGGAGATCAGAGGCCGTTTTTTTATGGATGTCAATGGAGTAGAGACTTCACTACGCTGAATAAACCACTTTTGTGAGGAAACAGACTATCATTTAAAGGGTACCTATTATGGCATTTAAAATGTTCCTAATAATGTTCTGGGAGTCCCCAACAACAGTTTTACATGCATGCAATGACAAAAAACACTTTTGTTGTATTTTTGTTTATAATATGCATTTATTTTTACCTGATTTGCTCACCGACTCCCTAATGATTCGTTTGACGACTCATTTGTCCAAACCCCTCCTTTGCGTGACGCTAATCGGCGGTGATTGGTCAGATGACGCAGTCAGTTATATTTTGCGTTAGCCCAAAGCTTAAACATATTGATAAAGCACTGCAGTACTACAATACACTTCACATAATTTCACATATTTCAAAAAACAAAAAAAATGACATTGGAGACCTAGAAGCTGCTGAGCGTAACTCTCACTCTCTCACACACACACGCACGCACGCGCACACACACACACACACACACACACACACACACACACACACACACACACACACACACACACACACACACACACACACACACACACACACACACACACACACACACACACACACATACATAAAAGCAACAATTATTAATAGTACTTACAGGTTGTGATTCGGAGGAGGAAGCTGATCCACATAAACTTGGTATTGAACGTTCCTTCAGTATCAGGCGACTAGCGAATCCACACTTGAAAGCATTTGTGTTTGTGAAGCGATCGTCATTAAAATAACGCGAACACAGCTCAAGGTGGCTATACTTGTGTGGTATAGTTGTAAATATAAACTCTAGCCACTGAGTCTTCACATGCTCGTCCCTGGCAGTGAAAAAAAAAGTTTGCTTTTGATTCGCACTTCAGAACAGAGTCTCGTCGACATGTTGTTGTCAGGTTTCTCTGTCTGCTCGGCGCGCGCACTGAGTGGGCGTGTCGAATTCAAATAACTTGTACAAGTGACGTACGAAAGTTAGAGAAAATGCATCGTTCGTCTATCGATTCATATCAGCAACTCAGAGTTGACTCTTACTTTTGAGAGACAATAACTTTGTATACGGTGAACTTTCATATTTAAAACTTTGCTGGATGTTTTTGTTCACTTAGATCTATGTTACACACTACATGAAAGGTAATTTTCAAAATTCCATGATAGGTACCCTTTAATTAATCGACTGCCTCTCGGCTAATCTTAAACATGTTTGCTCTTAAACATTAGTTTTTTTATCTATTTTTAGAATTTCCGAAAAAAATGCTGTTTTATAAGAGAAATCACAGACAATTGCACGACAGGTAGGATTCAGTTGGAACATAAAGTGACTTTATTGCATCAGATAACATGTCACTTTGCTCACAGCTGATTCTTTTTGGTTTGCGATCTCTAACCCAGAATAAAACCTGCAAGAGTTTGAGAAGGCTAGCCGTTATCCAGCTTCACTTTCTTGGGCCCGAAAAAACAGAGTTTGCTCAAACTAATCTCAAACTTGCCTGGCCTTTTCCCAAAAGCATCGTTAGCCAAATGTGTTTGCAAGTTCTGTAGAATTTTGTAGAAAACGACGAAACTTGCGACCATAGTTGGCTTCGCGAAATAAAACCGGTTTCAAGCAACTAGCCTCAGATATTCAGGATAGGTCTACCAGAGCTGTATCATCTACAATTTAAAAGTTCTTATCTGAATCACTCGTGTTATGTGTACTTATGGACAATAGCACCGGGAGGATCGCAGTTCCTTGAGGAGCCCCAGTAGAAACAAACAAGCTTGAGACGGTAGTTTCTGTTGTTTTAACATAGTGCTCTCAGCAGGAGAGAAAGTCCAGAATTCACAATGTGATGGAATCACTGCTTGATCTGTGCTTTAGCCTCAAGGAAACTAGGTACTGTAGATAAATGCAGATGAGCTGTCTAGAAGTAGAGCATCTTCGTGTAAAATGCCCTCTTCAGATGTATTATGTATGATGTTCACAGCTACACTGAAAACCTTGTTTGGCCCTTAAAGTCACAAAGCTCTGGCCTTAGGACTACATGTGTGGTCACATTCGGTGTGCAAATGTGAGACGCTGCGTTATGTGACACGATGATCAAAGATGTGGGAATTGTAATTTAATTCGTAATTCTGAAAACACAAACTTTGGTTTAAAAAAAAAAAACAGGTTTCAAAGTGCAAGTTTTTGAAAGCAATACTGTTATCGCCTCTGTGTAAACAAAGAAAAGCGTGAAAACGGTGACGTCATGCACGCGTATTTTACATTATCAATCTTTAGGCATGCCGTTTGCCGCAAGTGCCGCAAGGATTGCTTATGTGCGCAGGCGCATAGTCTTTCTTTACAAAGTGACATCGCCAAATACTGACCTGGCATGCATAATACAGCGTTTTTAGTAATTTTCTCGGCGGACGATGAAAAAACATTTCTGTTTTTTGTACATCGTTGTCATGCTCTAAAGGGTTATATCTTTGCCATAATCTATTGCTATTCCTTTAGGTTAGTGCTACAGGATGATGATCTAAATGCTAAAATATGTGTAAACAATTCAACATCCAATACACTCGTACAAAAACACTCCAATACCAAAAAAAGGGTCTTTATTGGCATCGATGGTTCCTTGAAGAACCTTTAACATCCAGGATGAAACCTTTCAATCGTCAAAAGGTTCTTTATAATGTAAAATGTCATTGAAAGAATAGGGGAACCAAAAATGCTTCTTCTATGGCATCGCTGTGAAAAAAAAACCTTTTGCAACTTTTCTTTTTAAGAGTGTAGGCCTATCAGCAGCCAACAAATATCTAATAAGATTGCATGAGTGTTGAAGAGAGCAAGCCAAATGTGAGGTGTGAGAGGAAGTGTTAATGTGTACAGTGAGCTGTCAGGGTCAGGAATGCTTCATAAGATCAGAGAGACATCTGACCTGATTTCAGCAGCAGCAACCATCCAAAATCACATCAAACATCAGTCTCCTTAATCCATCACATCAACCGGAAACAAGTGTTTGTCTTTGTGGTTAGTTGACTGGCAATGAGTGGCTTTTGTGTCTGCCTTCTTTATAAGTGTAGTGTTCGGATGTGTGGCAAGCTGACTGGAAATCAGTGGTTTTTGTGTCTCTGTGTAGGTGTGCAGCTTTCAATACATGTACATGTCTGTGTGGTTACACTGCTTGGAAACACACACATGTTCACGCGTATGCGAACACACAACGAGTTGGACAGGAAGAGGCGGGCTGTGAACTCTCTTCTCTTACAAGTTATTTCAGTTTTGATTTGAAGCTTATATGCTCATACAGTCATGCTCAGAATTAATGGCGCCCCTGGTAAATATGATTCAAACTGGCTGTAAAAAATAAATCTGCGTCGTTTATCCTTTTGATCTTTCAATAAATGTTTTTCTCCAAAACACTTTGGCCACAATTATTGGTACCCCTAGAGGACGTGTGTCTATATTGCCTTAATGCACGGTGAGGATGAAAGTTCGAGTGGCCAAAGACTCAAGGATCACAGGTGGAGAATTGCAGAGATTAGTTGAGTCTTGGGGTTTAGAAAGCCTATAAAAAGAAATCAAACAATTGGGAGGGTTTAAAGAAAAATCCTCCTCGCTCGTCCAAAAACAAACTCCAGCATGTTCAGTTGTCAGACACGACTGGAACTTCAAACGGCACAGGCTTCTGTGTTCAGATGAAACTAAAAAAAGGGCTTTTTGCCAGCAAACACGCTAGATGGGTTTGGTGCACACAAGAATAAAAAGTATCCCATGTGTACAATTTAATATACCATTGGATCTTTAATGTTGTGGGCCTATTTTTCTGCTGGAGGTCCTGGACTTCTTATTCAGAAAATATGGCATTGTGGATTCTAAATATCAACAGATAAAAATCAATACCTGACGCCTTCTGCTAGAAATCTTATAACGGGCCATGGTTGGATCATCCATCAGGACAACGATCCAAAACAAACATCAAAGTCAACACAAAAACTTGTTACCGAGCACAAAATGAAGCTTCTGCCATGACCATCCCAGTTCCCTGACCTGATGAGTGGGCTGAACTGAAGAGAAGAAGCACAAACATGGATCTGGGAATCTGAAGGATCTGGAGAGATTCTGTATGCAGGAATGATCTCTGATCTCAGGTCAGGTGTTCTCCAAACTCATCAGGCATTATAGGAGAAAACTCAGAGCTGTTATAAAAGGAGATTGCAAAAATATTTAACAAAAGGGTGCCAATAATTGTGGCCAACTTGTTTTGGAGAAAAACATTTATTTCATAATGTGACCCCCCCCCCCCACACCACACACACACACACACACTTTCAATTCTTTTACTTCGATGAAAGATACTTCAATTTTTTGAATGAAAGATCAAAAGGATAAACAGATTTAATTTTTACAGCCATTTTTGATCATATTTACCAGGGGTGCCAGTTTCTCGCATGGCTCATTTTAATTGCTGCTTTGTCTTACGTGTTTATGTTCTTTGAAGACACTTTCTTACCACAGCAACTTCTGAGCAGGGGATTTTCAAACTGAAGTCCAGGGACCCAACCAATTTTGATACGATTACAGTTTCATTTTCACCTTTTTTTAAAGATCAAAATTAATTAATGATTAATTAATAATCAAGATAAATCTCAAAATAAAATATATCAAGGTATTACTCTTGTGAATTTCTATTGAAAATTACTTTATTTACAGCCGTGTGTGTGTGTTGTGTGTGTGTGTGTGTGTGTGTGTGTGTGTGGTGTGTGTGTGTGTGTGTGTGTGTGTGTGTGTGTGTGTGTGTGTGTGTGTGTGTGTGTGTGTGTGTGTGTTGCAAGAAACCTTGACTTAGTGCAATTCAGGGGAAACATATGAAAATAAAATGCTACTGAAGTGTAAAATATGTACCCCTTAATGCATGATGCCTCAGTCTAACATCACTAGTTCCTTTCAGGATGTGCAGTCATCACCATAAAAACTGTCAGCGGACTGATCAGATGTCCCTGCCAGGAGTGATGTTTGAATATGTTGTTTCGAGTGTGTTTATGCGCATAGAATTTGATGCTTTATGCAGTGCCTGTAGTTGAGAGACAAGCAAGTCATGTGGGGATGTTATATTGACGGCTTAAACAAATTAGATTAAAACACACAAACACAGATACAAGCTATCACTTCTGCACACACACAAATTAATAGTGGTCAACCAATATATGAAGATTAATAATCATTATAATATATTATTGGACTTTATCAAATTTATTTTACTTTAGTTTTTTATTTCCATTGGTACATTATTTTCATTACAATAAAGCACATATTTTAGGGTCACTTCTCATTATGACAATGGATCTGGATTTCTATATGAGCTTTTTTATAATACATATTATTCACAATTTTGTTTTATCTTTACCGTCACAGGAATAAATTTTAAATTTTAAAATATATGTAGATAGAAACATTTTTACAATATTTCACAAAATTACTATTTTGATCAAATAAATGCAGCATTGGTGAGCAAAAATAATTAATAAATCTTACCAACTTTAAACTTTTGAATGGTAGTGTATTTTTAATTAAATGGGTCATGCACAAAAATCATATACTATATGCGGAAAAACGATTATTTGCAAACCTCATTTTGACCCTCTGTCATTGTCACTGAAATTACAATAGCCACACGCAGTTGCATCTGAAGGTTTTATCATTT